>ML661899.1:822819-1407919 GCA_007570785.1 Antilocapra americana | reverse complement strand
CCGGAGCGGAAACATATGTAAACCCATGGTGATATCATGACAATGTATGGCAAAAACAATTAAAAAAAATAAATTAATAAAAAAAAAAAAGAAAACTAAGATCATGGCATCTGGTCCATCACTTCATGGGAAATAGATGGGGAAACAGTGGAAACAGTGGCTAACTTTATTTCTGGGGGCTCCAAAATCACTGCAGATGGTGATTGCAGCGATGAAGTTAAAAGATGCTTACTCCTTGGAAGGAAAGTTATGACCAATCTAGACAGCATATTGAAAAGCAGAGTGCCAACAAAGGTCCATCTATCAAGGCTACTGTTTTTCCAGTGGTCATGTATGGATGTGAGAGTTGGACTATAAAGAAAGCTGAGTGTTGAAGAATTGATGCTTTTGAACTGTGGTGTTGGAGAAGACTCTTGAGAGTCCCTTGGACTGCAAGGAGATCCAACCAGTCCATCCTACAGGAGATCAGTCCTGGGTGTTCATTGGAAGGACTGATGCTGAAGCTGAAACTGCAATACTTGGGCCCCCCGATGCAAAGAACTGACTCATTTTAAAAGACCCTGATGCTGGGAAAGATTGAGGGCAGGAGGAGAAGGGAACGACAGAGGGTGAGATGGTTGGATGGCATCACTGACTCAAGGGACATGGGTTTGGGTAGACTCTGGGAGTTGGTGATGGACAGGGAGGCCTGGTGTGCTGTGGTTAATGGGGTCGCAAAGAGTTGGACACGACTGAGCGACTGAAAGGAACTGAACTCTTATGTATCCATGCAAATTCTTGTAAAATGTCTGGTACAAAATACTAGACCAGCTCAGCCTAGACAACTCTCACCAGGTCTTTGCCCACTGTCAACTACAAACTGGCCCTTGCCAAGGGCATCTGCCATCTATCTGCCTCTGTGGAGACTGAACCCTGTCCTTCTGCAGCTCTTGACCTTTGAGATGCCCTGAAGGGAGTTCAGGGTGGCCAGTAAGGTCCTCTGTGCTCCAGAGGAACTGGTTGAACAGGTCTCTCTAGATGGTTAGATATTTTCAGAAACTAATTTCATGACCCCCATGAAAAGCACTAAATCCTTTCATGGAGACATCAGCTCCTTGATGCAGAAAACCTCTTGTAAAATAAGTGCTTGGTTGTGTGAACTCCACCTTCACCACTGACCTTCCCCATTGCCTCTGTGGAGCAGTCTCTCAGAGCCATCCCAGGCTGCAGTCCTCATTTTGCCCCAAATAAAACTTAACTGGCAATTCTCACACTGTGCATCTTTCTAGTCGACACAACCTTCTGTTTTGGGTTGAGAGGTTTTTTTTTCTTTTTATTACCTCTAGATTAAATGAGATGTAACTGACATACAACACTGCACAAATTTATGATGTAAAATAGGCTTACCTAGTGGCTCAGTTGGTAAAGAATCCACCTGCAATGCAGGAGACCTGGGTTCTATCCCTGGCTCAGGAAGATCCCCTAGAGAAGGGAATAGCAACCTACTCCAGTATTCTTGCCTGGGAAATCCTATGGACAGAGGAGCCTGACAGGTCCATGGGGTTGCAAGAGTTGGTCACAAGTTAGTGAATAAACCACCACCAAGGTGTAAAATATGGTGATTTGTTACACTTGTATGTTATGAAATACTTATCACAGTAGAGTTAGTTAACGCCGCCATCACTTAGTGTAATTACTTTTTTGTGTGTGATATGAATATTTAAGATTTACTCTCTGGACAAATTTCAAGTTTGTAACACAGTCCTGTTAACTATGGCCCAGGGATCCCCAACCTATAGCCCAGGAGTCCCCAACCTCCAGGATCTGATGCCTGCTGATCTGCACTTGAACCATCCCAAAACCATCCTCCACACCTCTGACCGTGGAAAAATTGTTTTCCACAGAACTGGTCCCAGCTTCCAAAAAGGTTGGGGACCACTGCTATGGCCAGGCTGCATGATCGCGTGTTTTCATTGCAAAACTTCTCACTGTGGCATGATAGCTCCAGTGTGGGATGCCGTTGAAAGCAAGAGAGCATCTACATTTAGCACACATGGTCAGAAGGAAGCCTCTAAGTAGGACAATGTGTGTGTACTCAGTCCCTTCAGTCATGTCTGACTCTTTGTGACCCTGTAGGCTATAATCCTCCAGGTTCCTTTGCCCATGGGATTCTCCAGGCAAGAACACTGGAGTGGGTTGCCATGCCCTCCTCCAAGGGATCTTCCCAACCCAAGGATCAAACCCACATATCTTATGTCTCCTGCATTGGCAGGTGAGTTCTTTACCACTAAAGCCAATCAATACACGTATTTAACTTCTGACTTATTTAAATATGAAAAGAAACATAAGCACTCTGAGTGTCAACAATTACAGCCTCATCAGTTAGATACAACTATAGTAAATGCACCTGATAGCATTTAGCATTTCTCTTTATGCCTAATTATAAAGTGAGGGGCTAAAATCATTCGCTTTGATTTACCCAATTTCCTACTGTCAAGTGCTTTCCTGATGTGATTATGTTAATGTGCTAATTGAGTTTGATGCCCTTCATTGTACATGCTACCTTCAGCAAAATAAGAAAGTAGTTCTGAAGTATGTTTTCTTTGACAGTGTTCTGGGATATAAATAGAACAAATGCCTTGTGAGAGCAGGAAATGTTATCTTTTGGGTTGAGCTGGCTTAGGTACAATTTAATTTAAATAATTGAACATATTTATGAGGTGCAAGAGGCAAATAAAAAAAGAGCATTTGAACTGTGTATTGTGCTTTGCCTTCACCGTTTGAGCTGCAATAATAGTGAGCATGCTGCTCTGTGGGTCACAATGTTTTAGGGAGGACACAAGCCCAGAATATTCTGCTTATGTGCCCCTCAAAGCCATCTTTTACTTGAATTTATATCGTGTTCTATTTTTCCTGGCTCAGCTTACACAGACATTTTTGTTATCTTACATGTTAATATTACTTCTGATTTTCATTTTGAAATCTCAGAAAAAGACCTGAGGCCCAGGTCTTGTCTGAGACAAGGAACATTTCTTAAAAGAGACTGAAAGAATCCATTGTTTTCATTTGCAAATAGTCCCAGGAGCAGAAAGAACTCAGGAATGCCAGGTCCCTGCTCCCAAGATCATCTCAATGGGCTTGGGGATTTCTGGAGTCTACTTACAAAAATGCACAATGTGAGAGCTGTGAGTTAAGCTTTATTTGGGACAAAATGAGGTTGATAGCCCAGGAGAACAGCACCTTAGACAGCTCTGAGAAACTGGTCCAGAGAGGCAGTTGGGGGAGGTCAGCACAGATGTGATTTTGGTGAAGGGAGAGCACATGCAGTCTAGCATGTATTTTTTGCAGAAGGTTACCTCTAGTCACAAGGAACGGTGGTCACCATGAAGGATTTTAGTGCTTTTCTACAAGTGAGGAGATATGAGAATTTGAAATCAGCTCCTGAAAATATGTATCTAAAGACTTGTCCTGCCAGTTTTCCCAGAGCACAGAGTGCCTCATTTCTGCTCTCCACCCTGAACTCCTTTCCCGGGGTGCTGAAGGTCAGCGGCTGCAGTGGCACCCACCTGATTTAATCCTTGTAGAGGAAGACGGCAAGTACCAGTTTATAGCTGACACTGGTTAACCTGTACTGCCTCAAGGCAGAGCCGAACGTCTGTGCGCCAGTGCTGTGTATTAGGAGACCCGTAGGGCAAAGGAGGTGGAGACCATAACATCGAAGCCAGAGCTGTGAACAGTGTGGTGCAGACTGCCCCAGAGCTAATATTCGCAGTCAGACCTTGGATCTATCTCTTACTCACTTGGTGAGTTACGTAATCACCCTGAGCCTCTGCTTCCTTATCTGAAGGATGGGAACAGCACTGTATTTCATTGACGCCCTCAACTGTAAAATATATTTATTTTTTTATCTGTATATTTATTTATAATAGATTTGTGTACCACAGCAAAAATCACACACACACAAGAAACACTTGGATTTTCACCATTTCCGTAGGTGTGTGGCCATGAGATGTTTCTACCAACATTTCAAAAACTACCCTGTGTGATACTGTAATAAGAGATGAATGTTTTTATGTATTTGTTAAAATCCATAGAATATATACCACCAGGAGTGAACCATGATGTAAACTATGGACTTGGAGTGACTATGATGTATTAATGTAGGCTCATCAATTGTTTTTCCTTTAAATATTTATTTATTTTTATTTATTTGGCTCTTCCGGGTCTTAGTTGAGGCAACGAATACTTAGTTACAGCACGAGGGACCCAGTTCTCTGACTAAGGATTGAACCCCGGCTCCTTGCATTGGAAGTGCAGGGTCTTAGTCACTGGACACCAGGGTAGTCCCTAGACTCATCAGCTGTGACAAAAGCACCACTTTGGAGCATGATGTTGATAGCGGGGAGGTTGCACTTGTGTGGGCAGGGGGTATATAGGAACTCCTTGTACTTTCTGCTCAATTGTGCTGTGATTCCTAAAACTGTTCCAAAAAATACACAGTCTACTAAAGAAAGAAGTGGAAACATTTCTAGATTAGAGGAAATGACAGACATGGCAACATGTGATTCTGCATTGGACTCTAAGTCAGAATCTTTTTTCTTTTCTATAAGGAACACCTTTCAGTAGGGTGTGTGGCTTAGATAATTATTTCATCAGAAATAACTTCTTGATTTGAATAATTATATGTGCTTATGTAAGACATAAGGATTTCCTGGTGGCTCAGATGGTAAAGCATCTGCCTGCAATGCGGGAGACCCAGGTTCGATCCCTGGGGTGGGAAGATCCCCTGGAGAAGGAAATGGCAACCCACGCCAGTGCTCTTGCCTATAAAATTCCATGGATGGAGGAGTCTGGTGGGCTATAGTCTATGGACTCACAAAGAGTCGGACACAACTGAGCGACTTCACTTTCACTTTCACTTTATGTGAGACAGAGTCCTTGTTCTTAGGAAATACACACTGACATATTCAGCAGGGCTTCCCAGGTGGCACTAGTGGTAAAGAACCCATCTGCCAATGCAGAAGACTTAAGAGACGTGGGTTTGATCCTTGGGTTGGAAAGAGCCCCTGGAGGAGGAAATGGAAACCCACTCCAGTGTTCTTGCCTGGAGAATCCCACGGACTGAGGAGCCTGGTGGGCCACAGTCCATGAGGTCACAAAGAATTGGACACGACTGAAGAGACTTAGCATGTATTCAGCAGAAAGGGCTGTCATGTCTCCAGTTATTCTCAAATGGTTCAGAAAAATAATGTGAAGATGCACACAGAACGAGGAAGTGAGAAAACAAGTACTGTGAAATGTTAATGATTGGGATGGATGGCAGGTGTCTCAGTGGTAAAGATTATCCACCTGCCAATGCAGGAGACATGGATTTGATCCCTGGGTCAGGAAGATCCACTGGAGACAGAAATGGCAACCCACTCCAGTATTTTTGCCTGGAGAATTCCACGGACAGAGGAGCCTGGCGGGGCATTAGTCCATTGGGCTGAAAAAGAGTCAGACACGGCTTAGCGATTAAACAACAACAGATACAACAAGCAGAGAGAACTGGAACATTTCAAAGGTTTACCTCTAAATCATATACTAGATGGGTTTTCAAGTTCTCCTCTAGAAGTCTGTGACCATGATTAAAACAGGTAGATATTCAAAAGATCAGAAGCTAACCCCTCAACGAGGAAGACTAAGCATTCCCAAAATAAATGTTCTTGAACAGAAACAGATTTCCCTTGAACACTGTGACCTACAGGAAAGGAAATCATTGTCACTTGCCCTTCATTTGTGGTCATTTGCATGCTAATGATTGAACAGTCACAGACCAGTTGGTTGGATAATGAGTTTGGTCTAGACGTGTAGTATCAGAGAGACCACTGTGGATGCCAACAGAATTTCGAATATCACCTGGAAAGAGAGATTGATCATTAACTCTGTTAATTCACTGAGCATTTTTAAGCAAAAATTACCTCTGTAAATATGCAACATGTGAGAAGACCCAATGCACACAGTATTATCTGATCAAAACATCCAGAGAATCTGGTTATGCTGAAAAAGAAAATTGTTGTCATTTGTGAGGTGGTTTCCAAAATGGATTAACACAAACAGGAAAGTGATTATCTAACAAAATATTATTTTCACATGCTGAATTTCTTCATTTATAAGACCAAATAAAAATGCTCTGGCTTGTGAAACAGTAGTGTTAGAGTGATGTGAGAGTCAGAAAGTGCTATACATAGAAGAGGAGTTGTTATAATTCCTACTGGAAATGGAATTATTAAAATCCTTCTCATGCACTGGGAAAAAGAAAGACTTACATGGGCTTTCCTGGTGGCTCAGCTGATAAAGAATCCGCCCACAATGTAGGAGACCTGGGTTCGATCCCTGGGTTGGGGAGATCCCCTGGTGAAGGGAAAGGCTACCCACTCCAGTATTCTGACCTAGAGAATTCCATGGACTATATAGTCCATGGGGTCACAAAGAGTCAGACATGACTGAGTGACTTTCACTTTCATTTCACTACAGGGCATAGAGCATTGAGATTTGGGTGGAAGATCCCTTTTTCATACTCATTTCCTTCTTGTTCTCCAAGGGTAACTGATGTAGCTTTTCATATGGATCAGAACTATAGCAGGAAATTAAAAATAAAAATCCAGCCTAGAGAAGTTAAAAAATAGAGATGCGAGGGTTCCCTATCACTGGAAATGCATGAGATGTTATAGAGAGAAGCACATTTCATTCTGTGTATCCTATCAAGGAGGGAATACTAGGGAGGCATGGTGGATTACATGCTCACTCATGTCTGATAAGATAGTTAACCACTCTTTCCATGAATATTAGAATACTTCATAAAAAAAAGAAAAAGAAAAATAGTCACTCAGTCAAGTGCGACTCTTGTCGATCCCATGGATTGTAGTCCATCAGGTTCCTCTATCTGTGGAATTCCCCAGGCAAGAATCCTGGAGTGGGTAGCCATTCCCTTCTCCAGGGTATCTTCCCTACCCAGGGATCAAACCCAGGTCTCCTGCATTGCAGGCAGATTCTTCACCACCTGAGCCACCAGCAAAGCCCCAGAATGCTTCATAGGGGTCAGGATATGAACTCAGTATCAAAGGAAAAAAAAGATAAAGGCAGTAGCTCACAGCTTAATGAAACAAAAACATAAAACATCAATCCCAGTTTAGAGAGATATGTGCTGAAATGAAGGAAACGGAGGGATATGGAGGCCCTCCGTGGGAGAAATCATGAAGTCACTGCTTTTAAGTGAGGAGGCAATAATGGTAAGAAGGTCATGGACTGCTATTGTTGTTTAGTCACTAAGTGGAGTCTGATTCTTGGCGACCCCATGGACTGTAGCCTACCAGATTCCTCCGTCCATGGGGTTTCCCAGGCAAGAATACTGAAGTAGGTTGCCATTTCCTTCTCCAGGGGATCTTCCTGATGTAACGACCAAAAAGTTCTGAACTTAACTGGAACATAACTGTTGATGGAGAATGGAGATTGAGTGTCAGAGGTAAAATGGATGGGGAGATGGAGTGAATACATGAAGGTCCTTTCCAAAGGCTCAGCCCTTGGACTAATTGATAAGTGCTTCTTTTGTTGCCTACTATATCACTTTCTCAGATGGTAAAGCATCTGCCTACAATGCTGGAGACCCGGGTTCAATCCCTGGGTCTGGAAGATCTGCTGGAGAAGGAAATGGCAACCCACTCCAGTAATCTTGCCTGGAAAATCCCACGGACGGAGGAACCTGGTAGGTTACAGTCCATGGGGTCACAAAGAGTCAGACATGACTGAGCAACTTCACTTTCTTTCATATCAGTTTCTGCATTTTTCTTTGTCAATTTTTTCTCCTTCTTTCATTTTCTCCCACTTCACAGCGGCCATCTGTGCAAACGTCTTCCTAGTCATTCCATCCTTCTCTTGGATGTGTTCTTGAGCGCTGCTTCTTCATAGCTCCAGCCACAGGGCTTCATCAGGAGCCTCATTCTTCTTACATGATCAGGCCTTCTATCCCAAAAAGGGACAGTCAAGGTCACCTGCCTTATGGGCACAGTTGGCATAGAGGCAGGCATCCAAGCCAGGGCCAGCCCCAGCCTCTCTCTGTTCATGGGGGCCACAGAGAGTTTCAGAGAGTTTGAGAGCATCTCCCAAGAGACGAACATCTCCAGGGAGGAAGATTATGCCTGTCCTATATGGTCCAGTCATTGTCTGCATATCTTATAATTGCTTTTGTTGCTGTTCTGTCAACAACCAGAAAAATCTTAGCTAAAATCTGTACTGCCACTGTGAATTTTGTCAGTTTCTTCTTGAATTTCATTTCATATATATTTTTAATTGGAGTATAGTTTCCTTACAATGTTGTGTTAGTTCCTACTGTACAACAATGTGGATCAGCTATATTTACACATATATCCCTTCCTTGTTGAGCCTCCTTCCAATCCCACCCCTCCAATTTTTTCTTGAACTTCTAGTAGCATCTGTTGTATACGTTTTCTTGCCATGTGTTTGCATTATAAGATATGCTGATTTGAAGTTTGTTGTTTACTCTTGGCTGTAGCTTGGGACCCTAAGACTCTGCTCCTGAGTCTGACTGAAGCTCTTCCTCTTAGCATGGGCCAGAGTCACTTGGCCCCCAGGGTGGCTGTGATTGAGTGCATTTGCAGACAGTGACTGGACCATATAGGACAGGCATAATCTTCCTGGCCTCTTGCCATCTTAAAGTTAAAAGAAGATAACAATTCCTGGGATGTTATGCATCATACAAAGGAAGTCCTGTCTCTCATACCAAGGGATACAAGCAGAGTCAAGGTGCTTGCCTTCCCCCACCCAGTCTTATCAGCACTGTGTCTGGCAACCCAAGTCATTTCTGGGAATACCATATCAGAATCACATGCTATGGGCCCCATGGGTCTGTGTTTTTTTTTTTTTAATGCAAATCTTAGCTTCCAAAGCAAGAACCTCATTTGGAATTTAAAAGAGCTCTAGGTTGTTTAACGTTTGAGTGGAATTCCTGAGCCTGTTAACTGGTCACAGTCTACTAGCTCTCATAATTAGTGAGAGACATCTTATTGGGCAACCACTCAGTATTCAGCGATGACTAACTGCTCTGTTTCAGACTGTTTACTAAGAGTGGGGTTTTCATCCATAATCCGTGTTTCTGGATAGTTACTTATTTAACACTGAGAGACAAGAGAGGATGAGCACCCAAATCACTCATTCCTCGACTACTTCTCCACACCCTCCTCACTCCACTGCCACCCCCTCACCCCAAATTCCAGCATTGTGGGTGGCTTGGCTCCAAGTCTTATCTGGCTAGAAATACAGATCAATGGAACAGTAAAGAAAGTCCGGGGTAAACCCATGCACCTACCGTCACCTAATCTATGACAAAGGGCTTCTTTGCCTGGTGGCTCAGATGGTAAAGAAGCTATAATGCATTCAGTCCTTGGGCCTGGAAGATCCTCTGGAGGAGGGCATGGGAACTTGGAGAATCCTATGGACAGAGGAGCCTGGTGGGCTACGGTCCATGAGACTGCAAACAGTTGGACATGACTGAAGCAACTTAGCATAGCACACACACAGCACAATCTATGGCAAAGGAGGCAACTGCACACAATGGAGAAAAGACAGTCTCCTCAATAAGTAGTGCTGGGAAAACTGGACTGTTACATGTAAAAGAATGGAATTAGAACACTCCCTTGTAACACCATGCACAAAATTAAACTCAAAATAGATTAAAGACCTAAATGTAAGGCCAGATACTATAAAACTCTTAGAAGAAAATATAGGCAGAACACTCTGACAAAAATCATAACAAGATCTTTTTGATCCACTGCCTAGAGTGATGAAAATAAAAACATAAATAAACAAATGGAGCCTAATTAAACTTAAAACATTTTGCAAAGCAAAGAAAACCACATAGAAAACAAAAAGACAACCCCTATAATGTGGATGGTGATTGCAAGCATGAAATTAAAAGATGCTTGCTCCTTGGAAGAAAAGTTATGACAAATCCAGACGGCATATTAAAAAGCAGAGACATCACTTTGCCGACAACAGTCTGTCTAGTCAAAACCATGGTTTTTCCAGGAGTCATGTACGAATGTGAGAGGTGGACCATGTAGAAGATTGAGTGCTAAAGAACTGATGGCTTTGAACTGTGGTGTTGGAGAAGATTCTCCAGGGTCCCTTGGACAGCAAGGAGATCAAACCAGTCAGTCCTAAAGGAAATCAATTCTGAATATTCATTGGAAGGATTGTTGCTAAAGCGCCAATAGTTTGGCCACCTTATGTGAAGAGCTGTCTCATTGGAAAAGACCCTGAAGCTGGAAAAGATTGAGGGCAGGAGGAGAAGGGGATGACAGAGAATGAGATGATTGGATGGCATCACTGACTGAATGGACATGAGTTTGAGCAAGTTCCGGGGGATAGTGAAGGACAGGGAAGCCTGGCATGCTATATGCAGTCCATGGGGTCTCAGAGAGCTGGATACAACTTTGTGACTGAACAACAACAGCAAATTATGGGAGAAAATATGTGCAAATGAAGCAATTGATAAGGGATTAATCTCCAAAATATACAAACAATTCATGCAGCTCAACCGAAAAAAAAAAAAAAACATACCAAATCTTGTCTAGCTATTCTAGCTATTGAGCTGTGTGACCTTGGGAAAGTCATTTCCCTGCCCTGAGCCTCTAAGTTCCCTCATCTGCAAACTCTGGGGGCTGAACTGGGTGATGCCAAAAGTCCCTTCCACCTGGAAGATGTGGGGATTGGGAGAGAAGATGAAATGTCTTCTTCTCTGTTGAAACTCAAATGTTTACTGTTTACTAAAAAACACAGCACCACAGACTCCAAGCAGACTATGGGACACAAAGCGTCCCAGTGTCTTGTAGCCGTCCACATTCTAACTTTTATTGCCATGGACAAATGCAAGAAGAAGTACTAAAGATATTTACAGAGTAACATTTTAGAAAAATGGGGAGAAGGCAACAGCACAGTTAAGGCTTCCCCAGTGGCTTGGATGGTAAAAAAATCCACCTGCAACATAGGTGTTCTATCTCTGGGTCAGGAAGATCCCCTGGAGAAGGAAATAGATACCCGTTCCTGAATTCTTGCCTGGAGATTTCCATGGATAGAGGAGACTATTGGGATATAGTCCATGAGGTCGCAAAGAGTCGGACACGACCGAGCGACTAACACTGTCACTTTTCACTTTTCACCAGCACGGTTGAATATATGCATGCCTGTGAGTAAAGTGGTCATGCTCGCTACAACTTTAGTTTTTTAGGGAGACTATTAAAAATATGTTTGGAGATAATACGAAAATGAGCCACATGGAGTGGCTGACATGTGAATGCCAAAGAGAGGAGCTAGCTTACTTCTAAGGGGTGTGGAAAGTTGGGAGAAAGGAAAGAGTTTGGTGGCAGCGAGGGTACAGTGATGCTGGGCGCTACATGAAGATGCTCTTATAGAGCAGAGCGTAAAAAAGAATTGTCTGGGTAGCAGAAGCATTAAAGATGGAATTTTACCTTGCTTGAGGTGAAGTGACAAATCTTCAGTCAAGTATCGTTGTTCTTGATTAGTCACTAGTCATGTCTGACTCTTTGTGGACTGTAGCCCCACTGGCTTCTTTTTCTATGGGATTTTCCAGACAAGAATACTGGAGTGGGTTGTTAATTCCTCCTTCAGGGGATCTTCCTGACCCACGGATCAAACTTGTGTCTCCTGCATTGGCAGGTGGATTCTTTACCACTGAGCCATCAAGGAGGCCCTGTGTATTTGTTAAGTGTATGGGGGTATTTGAGTGTGCTCCCATTTGGGAGGATGTGGAAGAGAGGCTGGGCTCTCATTTAAGTGACATTGGGAAAATCAGGGGCAGTGACTTGATATAAGGATGGGGTGGTCCCAGCTGATAACCAAGCTATTCTCTCTCTATACTTCATGATCTGTCTGGGCCTGGTCCACCCTTTTCATTATTTTAAAATATTTATTAATTTATTTGGCCACACCTGGTCTTACAGTTGTGGTACATGGGATCTAGTTCCCTGACTAATGTCAGGTAACCCTGGCCTGCAGTGGTTTGAAGTGGGGCTTCAGTTTCCCACCAGAGATTGAGATGGGGTCTTGGAGATAAGAGGACCGAATCCTACCCACTAGGTCAGTGGTAGGATTTTTAGCTTTGCAGAAAAGAGTTCCCACAGAGATATAAAGTCATGAAACCAGTATTTACTAGAGTACAGTTGGTGTGGATAGACATACAGGCGGGCTCAGAGAGAGAGTCACGCCCTGGTGGTAGTCTGAATCACTTTTAGGGGGTATTTCTTCCCGGTTTCCTTTAGTCAATCATTTTGATTTGCCTGGTACTGACTCTGTATTTGGTATATCTCAGGATCCCTTCAGTGTGCGCATGGGCATCTCTTAGTCAAGATAGACTCTAGTGAAGAGGCCTAGGGGTAGGTTGACATCACTTACTAGGGTGGAGCCCCCTCCCTTTTTGACCACCATGGAGCCTTTCTGTGCATATTTAGTTGGGGAGGCCTCCTTAACTTTGAGAATGAGGAATATGTGGTCTTTTATGTCTTATTTGGGCAGGGCCCAGGGTCCTCCTTGGGCTTCCCAGGTGGCGCTAGTGGCAAAGAACCCACCTGCCATGGCAGGAGACAAAAGAGACTCAGGTTCGATACCTGGGTCTGGAAGATTCTCTAGAGAAGGGCGTGGCAACCCACTCCAGTATTATTGCCTGGAGAATCCCATGGACAGAAGAGCCTGGAGGGCTACAGTCCACGAGGTCACAAAGAGTCGGACACGGCTCAAGTAACTTAGCAAGTACAGCCTCCTCTGTCATCCTGTTTTTGTGGAATTTCTGCTATTTTTAAAGTCATAATTTTTGTTTATTTATTTTTGGCTGGGCTGGGTCGTCCTTGCAGCATGTAGGCTTTCTCTAGTTGTAGTGAGCAGGGGCTACTCTCTGGCTGCAGCGCTAGGGCTTCTCACTGTGGTGACTTCTCTTGTTGGGGAACATGGGCTCTAGGGCATGCAAACTTCGGTGGCTAGGGCACATAGGTTTAGTAGTCGTGGCTCCTTGGCTCTAGAGCACAGACTTAATCATTGTTGTGCTAGGGCTTAGTTGCTCCATGGCATGTGGGATCTTCCTGGATCAGGGACAGAACCCTGGGTCTCCTACATTGGCAGGCGATTCTTTACCACTGAGCCACCAGGTAAGCCCCGGGATTTCTGCTATTATGGAGTTTCTGTCTATAGGGAAGAAACTGTTCAGTGTAGGGCCCATCTATCTCCTGCCTCACGACCAGGGATGGAACCCAGGGGCCCCCTGCATTGGGAGGTCAGAGTTAGCCACCAGACCACCAGGGAAGTCCCACTGGCTTGGCCCACCTTGATGCTGGTTGCATTCATGCCCTAGTTTTCCCTTGAAGTGTCTTTCTTTCCACCTCTCCATATTCTGCTCATTTTTTCAGAATAGTTTGTGTGTTCTTGATCACTCTGTCCTCTCTCTGTCCCTATTCATTCACTCACCAGTGACCACGCTGAGCCCCAAGCAGCTGTGTGCTTCTGGAGTACAAACACCTTATTCTGCTGCCCTCATGGCCACCCAGACTAGAAGTCCAGGGAGGGCAGAGCCCCTGTGGCTCTCTTTCCACGGTCCACTCAATACATCGCCTTGTCCAGGCACACAGCAGACATTCAATTTCATGGAATCGATAAACAAATGAATATCATTAAGCGCCTATTAGTCAAATCAATAGTGACAAATACTCCCCTGGAAGACAAGGCTGATTTGAAAATAACATCTCAAGCATTTTTTCTCTACTCGCCCCCTCCCTCTCCTCCACGTGCTTCTTTGTAAGGATTTAAGACAGCCTGATGTTTTTGCGAAAGTGTCCGCATTAAGAAGCTGCCTTGCTCGTTGTGGGTCTCACCTGGGAGGGGTTCACTCTTCACTGGAGCCTTCTCAGTGGGTGCCATCTCCTTCCTATGAGCAACCGTGCTGTCTGGTGAAGAAACAGTCCCTCCCAGCTCCCTATGGCTAACTTAACCAGGATATGCAAACAAAAGCTCTCAGAGACTTAAATTCTCAGGTGGTAGTGTAAAAGCTCCTGCAACAACTTTGGGTTGATAACCAAAGACAGTCACCGTGCAGAAAGGAAAGTCGAGCTGACAGCCCTTCTAAGGGCCGAATCCTGCACAATTTCCCGGGTCTGGTGTTTGCTGAGTGCCCTCCGCAGCTGTCCCTCCGTGCCCGTGGCCTTGGAGGTGCCGGGGGCCTTAGGAGCCTCGGCCCTGGGAGCCGAGCGGCGCGGCGCCGGCATGCTAAGTGGGCAGCACTGGGGCGCCTTTGTTTCTCTCCATCTTCCCTCTGAATCTTAATGGGCGGCCCCCCACCTTCTCGGGCCCGGCCCCCTGGCCCAGGGACAGCGCCCCTCCGAGCTGTGTCCGGGACCCCCGGGGTGGGGGTGGGCGGGGGGAGACTCGCACCCGGAGAGCGGGGAGGGAGCGCGCCTCCAGCCCGAGCCTGGGCACCTGCGCGGCCCCGAGGGGGCGGCCCCCGAATCGGGGGTTCGGTCGCCCGCCGCCCCAAGTCTCGCGGTGCTGCGGCCCGGCCCGGGGAGCGGCGGCCGGGCGCCCCCCGCCGCGTGACAAAGACTGAGGCCGGAGGAGGCCGGGGAGGGGCGGAGGCGACAGAGGCGGGGTCGCGGGCGGCCGGGCGGCGGGAGAGCGCGGAGCCGCGTCCGCCCGCGCCGTCCTTTGTGTGGCAGCGGAGGGGCGGCGGCGGTGGCGCCTGGGCCTGCGCCGGCCGCGCCTGCCCCGGGGGGCGCCCGGCTCCGCGCCGCCCCCGCTCCGCGCCCCCGCCCGGCGCGCGCCCAGCCTCTGGAGCAAGATGGCAACCCCGGCGGCCGTCAACCCTCCGGGTGAGTAGCGGCCGCGGGCCCCGCCGCAGCCCGCGGGCCCTGCCGGGGGCCGGAGCGGGCCGGAGGGGCTGGGCGCGCCGAGCGCCCCCGGGGACGAGGAGCCGGGGAGCTCGACACCCCCATCCCCGGGTGGAGTAGGGGGGCGCTGTCATTCTGCGCGGCAGCCTCAGCCTCAGCACCAGCTCCGGGATCTCCATCCCGGTCTCTGCCCATCCCGGTCTTGGGGATGCGTCCCCTCCGATCCGCGGGCGGCGCACGCCGGCCTCGCATCCCTGGGAACCAGAAGCTCCTGTCCGGGATCCCCTGAAGTTCGCCCACCTTCGCCTTCCCCATCTAGAGCCTTTTTCTCTTCCGGGCCCGGCCCCTCTGGCATCAGGCGTCAGCCGGTCGGGACGGGTAGGAGGGTACCGCGCTGACGGAGGGAAAAGTTCAGAGCCAGAATTCAACAGGGTGGAACTCGGGGATGATCCCCTGTCCGCCCGGCGCCTCAAGCTCTGGTCCTTTGATCCCTTGGCGACTAGCTACTGTGTGTCCCCATCTTTAATGGAGACACACGCACACAGCCTGTAGAAACTGTGGAGAAGCCCAGGCGAGTTCAACGTCCTCTGCTTTATAAGGCTGACCCGCTCCCAGGGTGCGGTCTATGACAACTCTGCTTGCTGGGCAGATTTCAAAAAAATGAGAAGAGGTCCTGAGCAAGTGGGAATATCGACATGGTTTGAAATAGTAGCAGAGAAATTCTATTGTGTTTGGAGAAATGCCCTACCTTGTGAATAGGACGGCCGGAAAGGTGTCCGAGAATGGAAAGGCGGACAGCTGGGCTGACTGCTACAAAGTTTTGGTTGCTGTGCAGTGACTGCTATGGCCATGGCGTGGTGTTCGGCCCCAGCGGAGGGTACGGGGGAGTCAGACAGAGGTAGGTAGCGATAGCTGGAGGTTGTAGCGTGGAGGGTGGAGGGCGAGCACGTGCAGTGTCTATCAAAGAAAAAAAAGTGTCCTCAAAAGTTAGAAAGGAATGATCCCTTCCATCTGAAGTGGTAAAGCAAGGCTTTTAGAGACTGGGCACTGCTTTATTTATTTATTTTTAAATTTTACATTATGTGTATTTTTACAACAATTTTAAAAAATCAAAGATAAAGAAAAATCAGTGCCAAATAATAACAACCATGCTATTAACTTGGGCACTACTTTAGAACTGGACTTTGAAGAGTTGGAATTGTGAACACACAGACCCAGGTGCTGAAGCCACTTGCAGGTGGAAGGAATGGTGTGAGTCACGGCGGACTTACTCTGAGCATGCGCAGATGCAGTGAGTGTTTGAGGCTCCAGGGGTGGAAGAGGGAGCCGGAGAATTTCACACGGAGCGCTTTGGCAGTGGCCAGACTTTAGAGTAGGAGGAGAGGGGACAACAGAGGATGAGATGGTTGGATGACATTACCGACTCAATGGACATGAGTCTGAGCAAACTCCAGGAGACAGTGAAGGAAAGCAAAGCCAGGCCTGGTGCAGTCCGTGGGGTCGCAGAGTTGGACAGGACTGAACAACAACAACAAGGCTTTAGAGTGGACGACTGAGGAGTATGGACTCCCTGATTCCACATTAAGAGAATTCTCTATGGTATTGCACAGGGAAGTCACATGATCACAGTGCTTCTGGAAGATTAATTTGTTAGCTCAGTTGAGATAACATGGGAATGAGGGAGCAAGACTGGAAGCAGAGAGGCTGGGTTGAGATGAGGCAGGTGCTGGGGAGGTGAGACTTAATGGCCCTGGCTGGGAATACAGAGAGGAAGGACAGTACTGTTGGGCAGGTGGAGGAGCTAAGACTTGCACCTCTTAGATTGGAGGTAAGCCTAAAGGAGACACGGACACAGAGGTGAGGAGCCTGAGTAGCTCCAAGGATGGAGGTTCCATTTGCAGAAATAAGGAGTGTAGGAAGAACAGATGAGTCTCCTGTCCAGAATGCTGAGTTTGAAAACAGCTTTGCCAGTTTGCTTGCGACTGAAGCCTGCAAGTTCAACTTGTTCAGCTACTTAAAGATCAGTGTTAAGTTGATGGATTTAAATGTTATATTAGGAAAAGCAAAGACGTTAAATGAGGATATTTTAGTCCAGTATAGGTTTATAATGGAAATAGGAGCAAAATCAGAGGCAATGTACATTTATATATGTAGGCTATGGGGTTTCCCCAGTGGCAACCCACTCAAGTATTCTTGCCTGGAGAATCCCACGGACAGAGGAGCCTGGTGGGCCACAGTCCATGGGATCCCAAAGAGTCAGACACAACTAAGCGACTAAGCATGCACGTGTGTACACACACACACACACACACATACATACATACATACATACATACATACATAGCATAACATTGCTGTTGAAGACATTTTGTGTATCACATTGTTCCATGAGCCAAATGTAATAAATACAGGGCAACTGCCAGCCTTGGCCGTGCTGAGCACATGACTGCCTGTGCCTTAAACTTCGGAACACTTGAACTGTACAAGTGCAGGGAGTTGTTTTTATTATTTATAAACACACAACTTGCTTGAGAGAGACAGTGATACCAGAGGTACTGAGCATTATCAGATATTCCCAAGGGAAAATTCCTTGAGGTGGTTGACTTTTCTCTTACCCATCTTTTCTTTAAAAAAAAAAATTATTTATTTGGCTGCGCCAGGTCTCAGTTGGGCACTTGGGATCTTTAGTCTTTGTTGCAGCATGCAGGATCTTTAGTGGCGGCATTTGGGATCTAGTTCCCTGACCAGGGATTGAACCCTGGCCTCCTGCATGGGGAGCACAGAGTGTTAGCCACTGGACCACCAAGGAAGTCCCTCACCTGCCTTTTTTCTGAATGACCCTCTGCAATAACCCTCAGGTCTATGGAACAAGTTGTTTTCGCACACTGTGAATCTTGAACTTCTCTGGGGAAAGGGTGTATTTCCTAGAGGATACAGCTAAAGGTTAGAGCCCAGAGACAGGTTTCAGATTTCTCTGGCAATTTACAACCAAGAGAGGCAAGGTGCCTGAGCTGGATATCCAGAGTCCACCGCTCCTAGGCACGAGTCACATGGTGCTTCTTTGAATGCCCCCTCCTCCTCCCAGCTCACCTCTCTGTCCAGATGTTGTCGTTTTGCCAAGAATAAGAGCTTAGTAAACACAGACAAGTGGACTGGGAGGCACCCGGCTCTTTTCCTAATGCTTATCTCTGTTCAGGGTACCAAGGTGACAGGCCATCACCTCCCCACCCCACCTACTTGTTCCTTTTTCTCCAGCTGAGCCCTGCAGACCAGCAGACCCCTTTGCAGCGATACTTGTCTGTGCTATATGGTAGGGGCACTCTGGGGACCAGGTAATATAAAGTTGGAATCTTCCTAGTTTCGTGTATTCAGGAGATCTGAGCCAGGTTCATGCTCTAACCACCTGCCCCTTCTAGGTGCCCTGTTTGGGTTTTGATTCTACCAGTTACTCAGAGAGGAGGAGTAGGCTTTGGAGCAGGATGGGTTTGGCCCCCTGCTCTTCTCATGGCATCTGCCACTGTAGTCGTGGGTTTAGCTCCCATCTCTTGGGGCCCTGACCCCTCCCTGCTGCTGCTGCTTAGTTGCTTGTTCGTCTCTGACTGTTATTGGCCCCATGGACTGTAGCCCACCAGGCTTCTCTGTCCATGGGATTCTCCAGGCAAGAATAATGGAGTGGGTTGCCATGCCCTCATCCAAGGGATCTTCCCAACCCAGGAATCAAACTGTGTCTCCGGCTTTGGCAGGCAAGTGAGCCACTGGGGACCCCTGCCTACTTCTAGGTCATTTGCAGTCCCTGTCTTGGTTGCTGATACTATGGCAGTGGCTGATGTTTTAAAATTTTTTATTATTATTATTTTATTTTTGGCTGCACTAGGTCTTCACTGCTGTGTGGGGGCTTTCTCTAGTTGTGGCACCTGGGCTTAGTTGCTGCGTGGCATGTGGGATCTTAGTTCCCCACCCAGGGATCAAACTTGTGTTCCCTGCACTGGAAGGTAGATTCTTAACCACTAGACCTCCAGGGAAGTCCCATGTCCAGTTTCTTTACACACTGCATTTCATGGTCTCTACAAGACTGTTGATGGCAAGATCAGTTCAGTTCAATTCAGTCACTCAGTCATGTCCGACTTTTCATGATCCCATGGACGGCAGCACACCAGGCCTCCCTGTACATCACCAACTCCGGGAGCTTACTCAAACTCATGTCCATTGAGTCGGTGATGCCATCCAACCATCTCATCCTCTGTCATCCCCTTCTCTTCCTGCCCACAATCTTTTCCAGCATCAGGGTCTTTTCAAATGAGTCAGCTCTTCACATCATGTGACCAAAGTATTGGAGTTTCAGTTTCAGCATCAGTCCTTCCAATGAACACTCAGGACTGATCTCCTTGAGGATGGACTGGTTGGCTCTCCTTGCAGTCCAAGGGACTCTCACAAGTCTTCTCCAACACCACAGTTTAAAAGCATCAATTCTTCGGCACTCAAGTTTTCTTTGTAGTCCAACTCTCACATCCATAGATGACCACTGGAAAAACCATAGCTTTGGCTCGAAGGATCTTTGTTGGCAATGTAATGTCTCTGCTTTTTAATATGCTGTCTAGGTTGGTCATAATTTTTCTTCCAATGAGCAAGCGTCTTTTAATTTCATGGCTGCAGTCACCATCTGCAGTGATTTTGGAACCCAAAAAAGTCAAGTCAGCCACTGTTTCCCCATCTATTTGCCATGAAGTGATAGGAACAGATGCCCTTGATCTTAGTTTTCTGAATGTTGAATTTTAACCCAACTTTTTCACTCTCCTCTTTCACGTTCATCAAGAAGCTCTTTAGTTCTTCTTTGTGAAAGCCATAAGTGTGGTGTCATCTGCATATCTGAGGTTATTGATATTTCTCCTGATAGTCTTGATTCCAGCTTGTGCTTCATCCAGCCCAGCGTTTTTCATGATGTACTCTGCATATAAGTTAAATAAGCAGGGTGACAGTATACAGCCTTGACGTACTCCTTTCCCAATTTGGAACCAGTCTGTTGTTCCATGTCCAGATTGACCCGCGTGTATGAGATTTCTCAGGAGGCAGGTCAGGTTGTCTGGTATTCCAATCTCTTTAAGAACTTTCCACAGTTTGTTGTGATCCACATAGTCAAAAGCTTTGGCATAGTCAATAAAGCAGAAGCAAATGTTTTTCTGGAACACCCTTGCTTTTTCAGTGATTCAAGGGATGTTGGCAATTTGATCTCTTGTCCCTCTGCCTTTTCTAAATCTAGCTTGAACATCTGGAATTTCACAGTTCACGTACTGTTGAAGCCTGGCTTGGAGAATTTTGGGCATTACTTTGCTAGCATGTGAGATGAGTGCAATTGTGCAGTAGTTTGAGCTTTCTTTGACATTACATTTCTTTGGGATGATGGCAAGATACATCATTATTTTATGAGCTTCCAAGAAAGAAAACTAGCTAATTCAGCTCTGACATACTATCAATTATTAGATGCTCTTCCATTTCAGTGATGTTTTAGACAATTGCATTTAGAACCAGTGAAATGCCATGCCTTAAGAAAAAGTCAGTTTTGCTTCCTGGCCACTTGTAGGCAAAACATACGCTCTTTTTTTTTTTTTCCAATAAAAAAACTATCTAAAGTGTACCCTTTCAGCATCTGTCAGAGAGGCAGTGATGAACCAATGCCTTTTAGCTTCTGTCAAAAAACAGGAGTGATATCTGAAAAAGAGATATATTATATTTATTTCTCGGTCACGATTTATTGAGCAACTAGTATGTGTCATTTGCTAGGTGCTGTGCTAGCTTGAAGTTGGGAAGAGCTGGGCTGGTTTGAGGACCCAGAAGAGGCTGGAGTGGCCAGAGGACAGTGGGTGAGCAGGGGTGATGGTGATGTGGGAGGTTGGAGAAGGGGGTAGAAGCCACTCATGGGAGGCATGGATTGGGATAAGGGGTTGAGATTTGATGCTAAGAGCAATAGAGAGCTCGAAGGGTCTTGAGCAGTGGAGGTATGTGGTACCACCTGCAGTGATTGCTGTATGGAGAATGGACTGGGTGGAGGCAAGAGGAGAAGCCAGCATCCTATGAGATCTTGCTGACATGGACAAGGGCAGCGGTGAGCATGGAGGGAAGGAGATGGAGTTGAGATCTAATTGGAGGCCAGACTGCCATGCTGAGCAGCTCCAGAGACACCAGTTATATCCTTGGCCACATTGCCTGCAGCACTCCTTTTTTTGGGTTAGCACCATAGCTATATGGTGTGGGGTTGGGAGAAAGAGCAGTTGAGGTTGAGTCCTAACACTTGGGTAGGAGGTAGTGGGGAGATAGTGAGGTGCATGTGGCCGTGGGGTGTCCATGAGGCTCCTGCACTTAGCACTGAGGGGAGGTGCCTGGGAGATACTGGGGAGAGCCACTGGGGAAGCCGTGGGCCAGGTGGATTTGAGCAACCAGGGCTGGAGAAGTAAGTGAAGAGTGGTGTTTGCCAGCCTCTCAGCAGCTTCTCTAAGCCCTTTCCTTGGGGGATATGAGCTCCCCGAGAGTGGAACACCTGGACCACATCTCCTGAATCCCCCCAGCGTCACCTCCATAACTGCCTCATCTTCGGCCTATGCTGAGATGAGTGGGAAAGTCACTTCTGTATTTTTTCCAGAACTACGACTCCACTGCAAGTGTCAGCCTGGTGCTGGGCTGTCCTTAGAAAAGGAGTGTGCAGTAAATTTGCCCAGGGGTGGGATCCACTGTGTGGGGAGCCGAGGAAGTCCTCACACGGAAGAGGATGGGGCCGCTGTCATGCAGGTCCAGCTGGTGGACTAGCTGAACACACAGAACTTGCTGTTCAGTGAAGAAAAATGGGGTCTCCCACTTCTCGTCAAGCCCTTTCCCACTTGAGGCTTTAGCCTGTGCTGCTGTGTTCTCTTCTGGGGATGAAGAACTGCTCACCTGTCCTTCCTACTGTCTCCTACCCACTCCCCACACCTAACTGTTTTCCCCCATGCCACTCCTTTTGTTTCCTTCTGGTCTCAGCTTGAATTCTTACTCCATTGGAAGAGCTTCTCCTGATCCCTTTATCAGTGGCTCACTGATAAAGAATCTGCCTGCCAATGCAGGAGACCCGGGTTCGATCCCTGAATTGGGAAGATTCCTTGAAGAAGGAAATGGAAAGAAATCCCACCCTAGTATTCTCGCTTAGGAAATCCCTTGGACAGAGGAGCCTGGTGGGCTCCAGGCCATTGGGTCACAAAGAGTCGAACATGACTTAGCGACTAAACAACCACCACCACCACAGAAGGACGACAGGTCAGACTGGTGGCAGCCTGGGGACCAACTGGTGGTCTCAGAAGACCCATATCCCCACCAGATTCCCTGTGAAACTCCCACAAGGTGCTCCCCTTCCTAGCCTTCTGCTCTGGCTGTGAAACTGCTGCTGTGTCTTGTGTGACCACCAGCAATCATGGATAAGGCCCACTGGGCTGGTTCTCACTCACCTGCCTCCTCCACCCCGCCAGCCCAGGGGTTGACACGGGTCTCATGAAGGCTGCATTGAGGACCACTGGCTCTGCAGTTGGAAGCGAGGCCCTTTGCAGATAAGCAGAGCCTGCATGGTTTTCTGAATTGTGACAGTTGGACCATTTTCCAGGAAAATTCATAGAAAAGCAAAGATGTTCACCAGTAAGGAGTTCTTGATTTTGTACATCGGGTGGGGCATCTTTTACTGCTCAGTTATGTTGCGAGGGCAGCTGAGCAGAGCCTGGAGGGGGTCTTCTCCCAGCACTCTTCTGAGGAATTGGCTTCTTTCTTCCCCATGATCACTTTTCTCCCTGAATACAAGAAAGATAATGTGTGGATTATAAGAAATTTGGAAAATACACAGAAGTGCTAAGATAGTTCTCCTACCAACCATTAATATTTTTGCATATGTTGTTGCAGACTTTAAAAAACATTAGAAATTAATACAAAATAGAATTTTAGTGTATATTACATATTGTATATTGTAAATTAATTCTATATTGGAATAAAATATACAGTTTGCCATTTCCTTCACCAGGGGGTCTTCCCAACCCAAGGATGGAACTCATGTCTCCTGCATTGGCAGGTGGATTCTTTACTGCTGAGCCACCAGGGAAGCATTTTATTCCTTCAGTTCAGTTCAGTTCAGTCCCTCAGTCATGTCCAACTCTTTGCGACCCCATGAACTGCAGCACGCCAGGCCTCCCTGTCCATCATCAACTCCCTGAGTCCACCCAAACCCATGTCCATCAAGTCGGTGATGCCATCCAGCCATCTCATACTCTGTTGTCCCCTTCTCCTGCCCTCAATCTTTCCCAGCATCAGAGTCTTTTCCAGTGAATCAGCTCTTCGTATCAGGTGGCCAAAGTATTGGAGTTTCAGCTTCAGCATCAGTCCTTCCAATGAACACCAGGACTGATCTCCTTTAGGATGGACTGGTTGGCTCTCCTTGCAGTCCAAGGGACTCTCAAGAGTCTTCTCCAACACCACAGTTCAAAAGCATCAATTCTTCAGCCTTCAGCTTTCTTTATAGTCCAACTCTCACATCCATACATGACTACTGGAAAAACCATAGCCTTGCCTAGATGAACCTTTGTTGCAAAGTAGTGTCTCTGCTTTTTAATATGCTGCCTAGGTTGGTCATAACTTTCCTTCCAAGGAGCAAGCGTCTTAATTTCATGGCTGCAGTCACCATCTACAGTGATTTTGGAGCCCACAAAAATAAAGGCAGCCACTGTTTCCACTGTTTCCTCATCTATCTGCCATGGAGTGATGGGACCAGATGCCATGATCTTAGTTTTCTGAATGTTGAGCTTAGTTATCACCAAATGCTATTGTCTTTCTTATTTGAAGAGACTATGACTGAGCCAAGTAGCAGAGCATCTAAGAACCCAGACATAGGGGCCCAGAGATGTGTCCATACAGTGCTTATGAAATGCAGGGGGGCATTCTTGGTTGTCACAATACCAGGGTGGGTGGGAAGGTAGGGGAGAGGTGCATCTTGGGAGTGGTGATCAGGGATGCTGGCAAACATCCTCCAGAGCACAGGGCAACTCCCACCACAAAGAATGATCCAGCCCTAAGGGTCACCAGTGGGGGGCTGAGAAACCCCAGTCTACAGGGACAGGACTTCTCATGGGTTTCTGGGCAGTGACCACTGGGAAAGGAACCTAAAAGCTCCATGGGGCATATGGCTGACAGACACAAAGGGGCTAGCCCCTGAGACCACCACTTCAGAATAAGAAACCACGGTGGCTTTAGAAACAAGATGGTACTTTTCAGAAAATTATGATATCCACAGTGGAAGTTAATTTAAATATGAAATAACAGAACTGCATGACTTTTTTTTTTATTTTTAGAACTTCATTGCTCTTTCTATCACATCAGCAAGTTTGAAATGAGGCCTCATCTGGCTTCATTTGCCATAATTTGATATGCTTGATGGATTCCAAGCCCCCCAAAGAATGAAATGAATGAATGTGATCAAGGATCACAGCTGTGTTCTTTCTCTTTGAAAGCATTTCAGACCAGAAAACTTCTAATTCGGTTCAGCCAGCCTTCGCTGGGCATCCCTCTGCCCCCCTGTGCGCGGTTCTGGGCGGGTAGAGAGATTCTGAGTGAAATAGGTGGGCTGCACTGTGTGTGCAGCTGGTCTCCTCAACAGGCAGTATTAGGACAGTGTTATGCCAATGACTGGTGGACTCTTACGGACAGGAGAGATCATGGACCTCCACCAGCTCCTCCTGAAGGGCAGAAAGAGAGAGAGTGTTGCAGGAGTGGCTTAGGACAGGGATTCCCAACCTCTGAGATCTAATGCCTAGTGATCTGAGATGGAGCTGATGTAATAATAATAGAAATAAGTGAGTGAAGTGAAAGTTGCTCATCATGTCCAACTCTTTGGGACCCCATGGACTATATGTAGCCCACCAGGCTCCTCTGTCCATGGGATTTCCCAGGCAAGAATACTGGAGTGGGTTGCCATTCCCTTCTCCAGGGCATCTTCCCGACCCAGGGATTGAATCCCGGTCTCCTGCATTGCAGACGAATTTTTTTTTACTAGTATAATTGTCATGATATACAACCAATTAATTTATTTATCAAATATTTACAAAAACCTACAGTGTCCTAAGTGCCACAAACACATCAATGGACAAATCAGGTAAGGTCCCTCTCAAGGAGTCACCAGAGTAAGGCTGCTCAAATATTTCTGTCCTGGAGAACAATTAAGAGTGTTATACAGTAGTATGATTTTCAGTATCTATCTATCCATTCTTCCTTCATTCTCTCTTCCTTTCTTTCTCTCTCAGATAACAGGGATCTCTTTTCAGTTCACATTCCCAGTTGGATGTTATCTGTTTCTTCAGTAAATCATGGAAATCAACTTTCCAGGTGAGAATCAAACACAGTCACTAGTTCTGCAGATCTACAGGAAAAGTTGCAAGGTCAACCAGGAACCATTCTTGGGTAAGAAGGAATGAAGCTAGGGTTTTGCCCAATAGATTAGAAAAAAACAAACAAAAATAGTTGCTATATGCATGATAAAGAATATTACCTAAATAGATTTTAAGCAATGTCATGAGTGTATTTAGGCAGCATATTATAAAGCAGAGGCATTAGTTTGTCAACAAAGGTCCATCTAGTCAAGGCTATGGTTCTTCCAGTAGCCATGTATGGATGTGAGAGTTGGACTATAAAGAAAGTTGAGTGCCGAAGATGCTTTTGAACTGTGGTGCTGGAGAAGACTCTTGAGAGTCCCCTGGACTGCAAGGAGATCCAACCAGTTCGTCCTAAAGGAGATCAGTCCTGGGTGTCCACTGGAAGGACTAATGTTGAAGCTGAGACTCCAGTATTTGGCCACCTGATGCGAAGAGCTGACTCATTTGAAAAGACCCTGATGCTGGGGAAGATTGAAGGCGGGAAGAGAAGGAGAATTATTTACCATCTGAGCCACCAAATGTAAGGAGCTTGAATCATCCCCAAACTCCCCTCCCCTCCTCTCCCTGTCTGTAGAAAACTGTCTTCCATGAATCCAGTCTCTGGTGCCAAAAAGTTTGGGGACCGCTGGCTTGGGGTTGCACAGCTCATTTTAGCACCAGAGTGTATGCCTTTTCCTGATGTCAGCCTCACAAACCACAGGTCTCTATTTCCTGCTGCCCACCCAGCATCTCCGTCCACGTGTCCCCCTCATTTTGCAAAGCCAGTACCCCCTCCCCAGGTCCCCTGCAGCAGTGAATGGCATCACTCTCCATTTACTGGTCCAAGCCTGACGTTAATTATTTTAATTGCTTATCCACCTAATTAAGCAAATATTAATTGAATGCCAACTGTGTGCACACAGCAGTGTGCAAAGCCAGGCGTGGTCCCCACGCCCACAGAGATCCCTGTGGGGAGAACTGGTTGTCTATTAAATAAAGAGGCATGAGCAGGAGGGTATTATTAAAGTAAGTATTAGGGGGAAAAGGTGTTTTTGTGTCCAGATGCAATAGGAAGCCATTGAAGTGTTATGAGCAGGAGGCAGATTTTGAAAAGACCTCTCTGGCTGTTGAATCAGACCTACAGGCTGAGGGCATCCATCCCCATGGTCCAGGGAGGGGACTGCAGAGGTCCTCTCTAGGTGGCAGTGGACATGGAGAGAAGCAGGTGAAACCTTGAGATGAAGCCAGCGGAACCAGAACAGAACCAGATGATGGATCAGATGGAGCTGATGAGTGTGGCAGTGGCCAGGTTCCTGATTCAGTCCCTGGAAAGGCAGGGTACCATTTCCCAAGACAGAGGTCGTTGATGAAGTCCCAGTGTTTGGGGGTATTTTGGTGGAAGGGGCAGGGAGGTGATGGATTCAGTCTTGGACTTGTTGAGTCTCAGGAGTCATGAGTTCAAGGCATGCAGGTGGGGCTTTGCCAGAAACCCCATGTTGCTTCATTTTGCTTAGAGCTGAAGTTTTCTTTTCCACTGTAGGAGCCTCGATATTAGGGGCTTCCCAGGTGGCTCAGTGGTAAGGAATCTCCCTGCAGGAGGCATGGGTTCCATCTCTGGGTCAGGAAGATCCCTTGGAGAAGGAAATGACAACCCACTCCAGTATTCTTGCCTGGGAAATCCCATGAACACAATAGCCTGGTGGGCTATAGTCCATGGGGTCGCAGAAGAGTCAGAAACAGCTTAGCAATTCAACTCCAACAACATCTCTAGTATTATTGAATGAATGGATCGATGAATTGGTCACTCAGTCTCCCACATGTCAAACCAACGAAAGGCAGCATGACCATGACAAGGTTCGTTTTTTTTTTTTGTTTTTAGTAACTTTTTATGCTGCAATAATTACAGGTTTACAGGAAAGTTTTCGAAGACTGCAGAACTCTTGTATTCCCATCATCTAGATTCCTTAAGTGTTAACATTCACGTTTGCTTCATCAGTTCCTTCAGTTTTTTTTTTCTCTATTTTCTGAACAATTTGATAATACCTGGTAGACAAAAATGAAAATGAAAGTGTTAATCACTCAGTCGTAGCCAACTCTTTTGTGACGCTGTGGACTGTAGCCCACCAGGCTTTTCTGTCCATGGAATTCTCCAGGCAAGAATACTAAAGTGGGTTGCCATTTCCTTCTCCAGGGGATCTTCCCAACCCAGGGGTCAAACATGGGCCCCGTTTTAATTTTAAACACTTGAATGTGTGTAAACTGAAAATAAGCACATCCTTCTACAGAATTGTGATTTATGAGCAAGATCGGGAAGTTGGCATTCATATAACAGTATATTCTAAGCTGCAGACCCTTATTCATATTTTACCGACTGTCCTTCATAGCCGAAACCCTTCTTTTGGCTCTAGGTTTAATCTAGGATGACAACTTATGATGTCTCTTTAGTCTCCTTTATTTCTGGAGTAACTGCTCTGGTTCCCCCCCTCCACCCCCATAACATTTTTACTGAATAAAGGCCAGTCATTTTGTAAAATATCCCACAATCTGGTTTTGTTTGATGTTGCTGCATGATGACCTTGGGATTGTGCTTTTAAACTTGTCTGTTATCAAGGACATAACAAAAGTGATGTTATATCACAAGGCTGTTTTTAGCAGGCATTACTTAAAAAGCAAGTCTCTGGATTGATAAGTCAAGGTCTTGTGCAGACAAGACTAAGCAAAGGTGATTAGTGGTTTCAGATGCCCTTTCCTGTGTAGATGCAGAGAGTGTGTTAGCTGCTCAGTCGTGGCTGACTCTTTGCGACCCCATGAACAGTAGCCCACCAGGCTCCTCTGTCCATGTAATTCTCCAGGCAAGAGTACTGGAGTGGGTAGCCATTTGCTTCTCCAGGGAATCTTCCTGACCCAGGGATCAAATCTGGGTCTCCTGCATTGCAGACAGATTCTTTACCATCTGAGCCTCTTGGGAAACCCTTCCCTGTGTGCTTGGCAAACCTCTATGGGTTCTATATACCATATATAGGCAGCTTCAGGTGTTCCTTGTCAAGTCCCAGGTTTTTTTCTATTTTTTAAAGACTGTAAGGGTAACGTTTACCTAAATAAGTATTGACTTCATTTGACAAATGATTGTAATCTAACTTTGTAAGGATTATCATATCTCTAATAAAGTCATTAGGGAGTTGAAGGGTTTAATTACCACCTTTCCTGACACACAAATTGGAAAGCTTCTCAGGTAAGTTGCTCATGTGGAATTCCTGAAATGTGTTGCAATTAACAGTCGGATCTCCATTCAAACAATAAATAGTGTGTGATTTGACCTGCTCTTTGTGGCTGATGCGTATCTAGGGTTAGATATGTATTTGTGTTTATTTTAGGAAGTGAATTTGCTGCTTTTATTTATTTATTTTTTTGACTGTGCTGTGTATGGAATCCTGCACCTCCTGCATTGGAAGTAGGGAGTCTTAACCACTGGACCATGAGGGAAGTCTCCTGCTGCTGCTTCTATAGTCCACTTAAAAACACATTTGCATTTTACTGTAACTTCCTAAAGAAAGACATAGTAACTTAAAAATCAGATTTGGGGGGTGTGTAATTTGCCTGCAGAAACTTGCTGAGTTTTTCCCAAGGTCAGAGAATTCCCCCTCCTCGCTCTCTCCTCTCTGCTCCCTTCCCTCTCCTGTCTCCTCCCTTCTTTCTTCCTCCCTCTATCTCTTTCTCCTCCGCCTCTTCCTTTCTTCCATTTGTCCCCTCTCTCTTCTTCTTCTTTCCCTTGGTCCTTCTCCCCCTCCCCGCTCCCACTTCTCTTTCATCAAAGACCCAAAGGAACCAGACAGGGCTGGAAATGTTCAAGTCACCCCTATTGTTCACGCTGGGTCATCTTGCTGCAGGTATTTAAAAACCCAGACTCTGACTGTGTGAGTGGTGATGATGTAAACACCATGCACTGGGAGATGGTATAGGTGAGGGCCTCTGTCTTCCCATCTAAAGAAATATGCTGAATTCCAAAATATGCTGAATTCTCTATCAAGCACTGACTGTGCTGTGTGCTTAGGATTCAGAGATGAGGAGGACACTGCCCCCTGGGGTTGAGACAGGCCACGGCAGACCTGGTGTCTGTGGCTTGTGGGCTGGCTGGTTACCCCCTCGTTTCCACTGCTTCCTTACCTGTATAGTGGGTAAAACCTCACTTGGTTTTGATGAGGATTAGATAGATGGTTTTACTTAAGAACTTTGGGGGATGAGGCTTGGTACATGGTAAACACTGGGTCAGAGGGGCCTTTGCTCCTTGTGATTGTTTGTCACAGGAGCATAGAACACAGCACAGGGTTCAGGAGTGAAGGGCAACTTTCCAGCTGGGCAGGGAAAACTTGGGGAGCAAGGAACCAAATATGCTTATGAAAGATCTCTTGTGCAGTAGGCAGTCTGGGGTTGCTGGGGCTCTTCTGTGCACTTGGGGGTCATTAGCTGTCCATGCTCCAGTATTCCTCCTCCCAGGCTCAGGGCTGAGAAAGCCCTGGGAGGAAGTCCATCAGTGGTGGCAACAGTCCCCTCCCCAACCCTGTTGGACTCCAGCTTTCCCCTCCTGTTGTGCTGTGATTGTCCTTCTTGCCATCCCTCCCTGTTTGCTAGACTTTCTGCCTTGGTCCTGCCCCTAAGTGCAGACCAGTACATAATGCCCTGTCACCCCCCTTTCTCCTCCCTCACTGGCATAGTAGGGTGGGGGGAGGGTCCCATCACCCTAGGATGAGCCTCCTTCCTGGCCCCTCCACCCTCTGGACAGACTGTGATGGGACTCCCCACCCAGGAGGGTCCCCTGTTGAATGCCCAGGGTTGCTGCAATTGCAAACATTGTACTTGGATGCCTGGAAGTTGCCTCTGCAGGCAGTGGCTTGGCACTCTCCCCCACCCCGTCTCCATCCACCTCTTAAACCGGGCTGCACTGGGCCTCAGGCTGCATCCTAAGACATTTCAATTTTGCAGACACTTTGTGGACAGAATAGGCATTAGAACGTGTGTGTCTTTTTAAGTTTATTCGTTCATCTTTGTGCATTCAACCAGTATCCATTAACTATCTGCATTTTATTAATCATGGTGCTTAAGTGCTGGGATTATCCTGGTTAGAAAGCACAACACAGCCTTTCGGATCCACCATCTGCGGTGGAACCGCCGCCAAGATGCAGATTTTCGTGAAGACCCTGACGGGGAAGACCATCACTCTCGAGGTCGAGCCCTCGGATACCATAGAAAATGTAAAGGCCAAGATCCAGGATAAGTAAGGAATTCCTCCTGACCAGCAAAGACTGATCTTTGCTGGCAAGCAACTGGAAGATGGACGTACTTTGTCTGACTACAACATTCAAAAGGAGTCCACTCTTCATCTAGTGTTGAGACTTCGTGGTGGCGCTAAGAAAAGGAAGAAGTCTTACACCACTCCCAAGAAGAACAAGCATAAGAGAAAGAAGGTTAAACTGGCTGTTCTGAAATACTATAAGGTGGATGAGAATGGCAAAATCAGTCGCTTTCGCCGGGAGTGTCCCTCGGATGAGTGTGGTGCTGGAGTTTTTATGGCCAGTCACTTCGACAGACATTATTGTGGCAAATGTTGTCTGACCTATTGTTTCAATAAACCGGAAGACAAGTAATTGTATATTGGCTAATAAAGATATGAGCTAACAACAAAAAAAAAGAAAGCACAACACAGTCTGTGCCGTTGAGCACCCACAGTGTGCATCCGTAGTCTGCTAGCAGCCGCTCCTTCCCTTGTTCATTCAGGCTGAGTATTCTGGTCCTTTCCCAGAGCCTAGGCGCTGTTGTGCCTACTGACCACTAGGTGGCGCAGTCACACAGGTAGCTCAGTCACTGGTGTTCGACCTACTTGTTAATACCCAGTGCTGCCCTGTTCTAGAGGTTCTGCCCGTAGGTGGTGGTCAAGTCGGAGGGAGATTGGCCTGACATTTGTATTTCTTTCTTTTTAAAAAAAATTTTAAAAACATTTATTTATTTGGCTCTGCCAGGTCTTAGTTGCAGCACTCAGGAGATTTACTTGCGGTGTGCAAGCTTTTGGTTGCAGTATGTGGGATCTAGTTCCCTGACCAGGGATGGAACCTGGGCTCCCTGTTCCAGGGGTGAAGACATCTGTTAGTTAAATGCAGACCTCCTGAATTGATTCTCTATCTCTTCTCTCATTCCCCGGTTCCTTGATTGCTTTCTGTTTAAGGAATGTATTTCTTTAGAAAGCAAATCTTCGGTCTCATTCCTTGGGAGAAATGTCAGCACGTTGGCATTAGGGGTTAGAAGTTCATTATTGTCATTAATGGGGTAGTGTTGGGAACGTAGAGAGGATGAGGCATATGTCATTGTGCTGCCTTTAACTGGAAAATTGTGGCTTTTATTTTCTTTTTCTTTTTTGGACTGTGCTGCACGGAATGTGGGATCTTAGTTCCCCAGCCAGGGATTGAACCTGCTGCATTAGGAGTGTGGAGTCTTCACCATTGGACTACCAGGGAAGTCCCAGAAAATAATGGCTTTTAAAAGAAGCATCTAGATTCACTTTTTCTTTTAAAAGATTTTCTAATTGGGCAAAACAACAGAAGCCAAACTATACTGTTATGTACTACTATTTACAACTTGGAAAAAGTGATTTAAAGGTTTGAAAATAGAAGGACCAGCCTTGGTGTGTCAGGCCAGTGTAGACAAAAAGAAAGCTGTGGTCACAATGTTAAAATCAGTAAAAATGAAATTTATTTTCACTTGCATTGAAAGCCCATCTTATTGCTTCATTTTAATCCATCAAATTAAACCTGCCTTATCCCTTTCAGCTGGCTATTGGAACATCCAATTTTATGTTTCCTGGGGAATACGCCCCACCTTGGTCATTTGTGACACCTTTGGACCTTACAGCACTCAGGAGAATTGGAAATGGGCTGTCTATTGTTTAGTTCAAGTGGGCCATCAGGAAGTTACAATGCCGAAAAATAAGCAAAATTAGGAAATTGGTGGATGAATCATTTATTTATAGTTAACGCATAGCTTGGCAGTCTTTGTTTCCTAATCCAGAAAACTGAGTCCCTTTATTGGGACCATTTATATTTACAGACTTATTTCTACCACTTTTTTTCCTTTTTGTCCCACTTTTTCTTTTCCCCTCCTTTGTTTTACTGGAGATGAGGGTTATATTTACCATTCTGTTTTTTCATGCTCTGCTAGTTTGTAGGTCATATATAGTATGCATGTTAATTACCACTTGGATGCATGATTACACACACTTAGAAGACTTTAGTAATACTGAATGGCCTAGCATCACCTCAGATCACCCCATGAAGCACATTAGTTACTTATAGTCAAGGCATATTTATATTTATTCTGTGTTCATCACTCTTTGCTCAGTAAAGCAAAGAGAGTCCTCCCTGTGTCTGAGACCTTCCATTTGGGGTTACTTTGGTTTCCTCATCTGTAAAGTGGAATAATAACAAACACCCACTGTCAGGAGCAGTTGAGGGAGCTGTTGGAATGAGACGGTGCGTGTAAGGTGCTCAGCAGTTGGACGGTGTCTGTGCTCAGCATGTGTTAGCTGTCTCTGTCACTGCAGTCATTCTGGCTCCGAGGACCATTTCCACAGGGATCTGAGAAATGATATGTAATGGATCTGAACAATGGCAGCCTTGAGCAGTAAGCGTGGAAGCACACAGCAGCTCCTAACACTAGAAGCACAAACCTGTCAAAGCACCGAGTCCCGTGATCGGTTGTGCCACATGTCCTTTTCAGCGTCTATTGAGATAAGCTCAGGGTTTTTTTTAAGCTTATTTAAGCTATTAATAGATCTCCTAATGGTGAATTATCTGCATCTTCCTGGAATAAAAGGAACATGGTAACACTGCACAGTTCTTTTAATATTATTATTGTAAGATAATGCTGGATTTGATTTACTAAGATTTTATTTAGGGATTTTCCATCCATATTGACGAGTGAGATGTTTTTGCAAATACAGAATTTGCAGTGCAATCAGTGAAGTGTTGTACTTGTCAAATAATTCATATATACAGGTTACAAATATTCATTGTTTCTGTGAGAGAGAGGAAGGAGAACGAAGGAGAGGGAAAAGGAGAGAAGAAGGAGGAGGGGAAAAAGAAAGATGGCGAAGATGAAGCAGGGGAGGAAGGGGGCAGGGGAAAGAGGAGAATAGGAAGAAGAGGAAGGAGAGGAGACACAGAGAAAAGGAAGTCACAATATATTTGTCAGGATTATTTCACTCCCAAAAGACATCATCCCAGAGACTTCCCTGGTGGTCCAGTAGTTAAGACTTCACCTTTTAGTTCAGGGGCTATGGGTTCGATCTCTGGTCAGGGACCTAAGATCCCACATGCCTGACAGCCAAAGAACCAAAACTATAAAACAGAAGCAATATTGCAACAGATTCAATAAAGACATTAAAAATGATCCACATAAAAAAAAATCTAAAAAAAAAAGAGCCCAGTTCAAACCAAACAGTAATTGTTCCTTAAGTTAAGATAGCCAGGTGGGCATTTGGCTTCAGGTAAAGATCCATATGCTCTCCCTCCAGAACCCCCCTCCCTCCTCCCTCCCGATTCCCTCCCCCTGGGTCATCTCGGTGTACCAGCCCCGAGCATCAACCCTGGGCTGGCGATTGATTTCACATATGATAATTAACATGTTTCAATGCCATTCTCCCATATCATCCCACCCTTGCCCTCTTCCACAGAGTCCACGAGTCTGTTCTATACATCAGAACATCAGGTCTGTGTTCCTTTTGCTGTCTCGCATGCAGGGTTCTCTTTACCATCTTTCTAAATTCCATATATATGCGTTAGTATACTGTATTGTTGTTTTTCCTTCTGGCTTACTTCACTCTGGATAATAGGCTCCAGTTCCGTCCACCTGAGTAGAACTGATTCAAATGAATTTTTTTTTTTAATCTCAGGCTGAATCCCCTTAGTGGTGGTGACGTTACATCTCATCAACGAAACTCCAGCAGAAGTCAGATGACATTGCTGAGCCAGGGTCTCTTGCCAGGGCATGCAGTACTCTGAACAGACCTGGGCATGTGCCCACCTTTGGGAAGGAGAAAGAAAGACTCTCTCTCCAAAGAGAGTCTCCATCACAGCTTTAGATATTTTATCTGGCCTCACCTTGTCTTGACTTCAACATGTTTGGCTCTATGTTTACAGGTCTTTTTTATTTTTATTTTTGGCTGTGCTCCATTTGTATTGCAGCTCGTGGGCTTCTCCAGTTGTGGCACTTGGGCTTTCTAGTTAAGGTGTGTGCATTTGGGTCCCACTTGAGCCACACAGACTATGAGTGGAAGGGGGTACATACCTGAGATGTGGTTCCCAGCACTGTCACTGAAGTGAAGATGGGGACGTCGGGACAGGCTGACATTCTGGATTATCCCTAATCAATCAGGTGCTTTTGTGTGTCCTAGGTTTCAGTTACTTCGTTTGGTTTGCACAAAACTCCCATGAAGTTTTTTTTTAAATATTGTCTAAAATTTTTATTTATTTATTTTTGACTGTGCTGAGTCTTCTTGCTGTGTGTAGGCTTTCTCTTGTTGCAGTAAGCAGGAGTGCTTATATATATACTGTATATACTAGTATATACTATACTTCTTTGCAATGTGCAGGCTTCTCATTGCAGTGGCTTCTCTTGTTTCAAAGCACAGGCTCTAGGGTGATTGGGCTTCAGCACTTGCCCCAAGGCATGTGGGATATTCCTGGACCAGGGATCGAACCCATGTCTCCTGCATTGGCAGGCAGATTCTTAACCTCTTGACCAGCAGGGAAGCTCCCATGGAGTTTTATTTTATATCTTCTTCCTCCCGGTATTGATGGAGGAGATGCTCAATAGCGTTCCCACTTTGGCAGGACGATAGAGCAAGACAGTCAGTCCTGAATGAGGACTCCTCTCCCTCAGTGGGGCTGCGTCTCCAGTCAGGATGGCCTGTGCCTCCTTCCAGAGTATCCTCTCGGGCAAGCCACCATCTGTGTCCCTTGTGGCTTTACTACAGCATCCTCTTGTCTATAACAGTCAGGTGAAATCTACCTGCAGGTGGAAGACAAAATGCCTGTACCTTACTGCTTCACTGTCACCTAGAACCTTTCCTTTTCAGTTGTCTGAGTCATAATTTTCCTTTGGTCTCTTGACAAAGCAACTTTTACTTTTTTCCTCCCAAACAGCCCTAAAAAAACCAAACAGGCCAACAAAGAATGGATTTGTAAAAGCTCACAAGCTCAGGCTTCCAGACACAACTGAAGCCCAGAATCTTTGCCTCAGAGATGCGAATGTGGAGCTGTCTCTGTCTCTGATTGCTTCCAGGAGTCTGACATGAACTTTGTCAAATTCCTTGTGAAAAACAAATCTTGTTTTCCAGCACAAAGCGCTCAAGTTGGAGAATCACATAAGACATATAGCAAATGAGTTGTTAAAGTAAAAACGTATCACAAAGATATTTTCACAAAGTACCTGGCTAGGATTAATCCATATCTAGCAGCTCTTAACCAAGTTTTGGCACATTGGTTTTTTTTGCTTAATAGTATATTCTCTAGGGGACCCAGGGATTGAACCTGGGTCTCCTGCATTGCAGGAAGATTCTTTACCGTCTGAGCCCACCAGGGATGTCCCTTGAAGGTCTGCTTAGAGTAACCTTGTTTCTGTCAAGATGAACATAAATGAGATAATCAAGATGAAGATGAACGGATACTCAGAACAGGGACTTGAGCCTTTAAATAGCTCAAAACAAACAAGAATGTCCTTCCTGGGAGCCTGAAAGGCTGTGTAGTCATTGACTTTTTAAATGGATAGACGTCACGCTTCTGCAAATGTGGCTCTCTGAATGGCTATTTTAAAATCTGAAGTCCTAATGGTCACATTTCTTTCCACTCTCTTCCTTGAAGATGGCTATACCAGTAGCATCTCTACAGGATGACCCTTGAGAATTCTGATCCTTGTTGTTTAGTTGCTCAGTCATGTCTGACTCTTTGTGACCCCGTGGACTGTAGCCTGCCAGGCCCCTCTGTCTGTGGACTTCTCCAGCCAAGAATACTGGAGTGGGTTGCCATCTTCTTCTCCAGGAAATCTTCCTGACCCAGGGATTGAACCCGGGTCTCCTGCATTATTCTTTACCACCTGAGCCTCCAGGGAAGCCCAAGATCTCTATTTCAGGTTCCCCAGTCCATCCACTAGGCTCAATTAAATTAAATACTTTAGAACTGGAGGTTTATCATTTAATTGGTGTATGTATAAAAGAGAAAAGATGGAAATGTGATTGATTGCCTTGCTCCTTCTGTGGCCAGGAAGGTAGATTCTTGAGGTCTGTGCTTCTCTCAAGATAAATATTGGTTTTTTACTGGTAGCTCCAAACAGCTCCTGGGTCATGCTGGTCTCCATATTTACTTTTTTAAAAACAATTTTTTTTTTCATGTGAACCATTTTTTAAAAGGATTTCCATGTGGCTCATTGGTAAAGAATATACCTGCAATGCAGGTGATACAGGAGACTCAAGTTCAATCCTTGGGTCTCGAAGATATCCTGGAGAAGTAAATGTCAACTCACTCCAGTATTTTTGCTGGGAAAATCCCATGGACAGAGGAGCTTGGCAGGCTACATACAATCCATGGGGTCACAAAGAGTAGAACCTGACTGAGCAGCTGAGCACATTTTTAAAAAAAGTCTTTATTGAATTTGTTACAATATTGTTTCTGTTTTATATTTTTGGGTGTTTTGGCTTTGAGGCATGTGGGATCTTAGCTCCCAGATCAGGGATCAGACCTGCACCTTCTGCATTGCAAGGTGAAGTCTTAACCACTGGACTGCCAGGGAAGCCCCCTTGTCCCCATATTTTCTACTTTGAGCATAGCTGGACAAGTAGAGTTGGGTTTTAGGATATCATCTTAGAGAAGACATAAAACAGCGATCACGGGAGCTCCAGGCTGCCACCAGAGTTCAGTTCCTCTCAATCTTCTTTCAATAAGAGCAAAACCCTACTTCTTAATGGCGCCTTTCTCCTAAGGCTACTACATAGGAGGGGCAGAGCCAAGGAAAGAAAGTATTTGGTGAACACGAAGGTGTGGTCATCAGTCACTGGGTGATTTTCTCTCCGTCTTCATGAAGAGGAACAAAGTTTTCACTTCTCCTAACCTGGTTAAATTATCTTGTTTATTTTTCGTCTGTGCTGGGTCTTAGTTGTGGTTTGTGAGATCTTTAGGTGTGGCAAGTGGGATCTAGTTCCCTGACCAGGAATCGAACCCAGACTCCCTGCATTGGGAGTGTTAGCCCCTGGAGCACCAGGGAAGTCCCTAGATTATCTTGTTTAGAACACATTTCACAAATGAAAGGCATTCTTTTTTGACACAGTGCTGTTGAACAGCTATCTTTCGTTATCTTGGGCTGTGATAATGAAATACTGCAGACTGGGTGGCTTCAACAGCAGAAATTCATTTTCTCACCGTTTGGAGACTGGGAAGCCCAAGGTCAAGATGCTGGCCTGTTTGCTTCCTGACAAGAACTCACTTCTGGGCTTGTAGATGGCCACCTTCTTTCTGAGTCCTCACAGGGCTGGGAACAGAGAGACAGGGAGAGGAAGCCAGCTCTCTCCTATCTACTTAAAAAGAAACTAATTCCATCATGAGGGCTCCATCCTTATGACGTTATGACCTCCCAAAAACCCCACCTCCAAGTACCATTCCATTAGGTTTTAGAATTTCAACATGACTTCCAAGGGGACACCCTTCAATCCCTAGCATTGGCACAAAATTATTTTTAGGATATGCATGTGAGTTTCATTAAGTACGACTCCTTGCAACCCCCTGGACTGTAGCCCACAAGGCTCCTCTGTCCATGGAGTCTTCCAGGCAAGAATACTGGAGTGGGTTGCTATTTCCTCCTCCAGGGGATCTTCCTGACCCAGGGATCCAACCCACATCTCATGTGTCTCCTGCATTGGCCGGTGGATTCTTTACTACTGAACCATTGGGAATGCTTATTGTAGTGATCGTGTTGGGGTGATAAGATCCTAGACTGCGGTGGGAAAAGTGAGAAGAGGACACCTAACTTGCAAGGCGGGGCTCTGTGGCTGTGGTTTGTTCTGCTGAGACCTGAGTGTGTGTGCTTTGTGTCCCTGTCCGCCTCTCTTCTGAGACATTTAAGAGTGACTTCTTGGTTCACCGCTCAAATTGATTCTGCATTGAACCGTCCCACTCCATTCTGAGTTTGCAGCAGTGACTTGGTGGTACCTGACAGTGTACCAGGTACCACCTGGTACCTTGTTTCTAAGACAAGTGCTTAGAAAACCTTAGTGAAAGGAAAGCAGGGAGTTTTGAGTCTCAAGACTGAAAATAAGTGAGGTTCTGCTGATGGAAAGACTGGAAATCAGCTTGCCAGATGGTTTGGGAAGGAAAAACGGAGTTCGTTTTAGACTATGGAAGTGTGAATTGAAAGTTACTCAGTCGTGTCCTACTCTTTCCGATCCCGTGGACTGTAGCCTACCAGGCTCCTCTGTCCATGGAATTCTCCAGGCAAGAATACTGGATTGGGTTGCCATTCCCTTCTCCAGGGGACCTTCCTGACTCAGGGATTGAACCTGGGTCGATCAGGCATATTCTTTATCATCTGAGCCAGTGGGGAAGCCCTTAAGATGCAGAGGTTGAGGTTAATTGTGACACTGCTGTGGTGGTGGTGGTTTAGTAGCTAAGTCGTATCCAACTCTTTGAGATCCCGTGGGTTGTAACCGGCTAGGCTCCTCTGTCCATAGGATCCTTCAGGCAGGAATACTAGAGTGGGTTGCCATTCCTCCTCCAGGGGATTTTCCCTACCCAGGGATTGAACCTGCATCTCCTGCATTGCATTGCTTCTCTTGCTTTGGAGCACAGACTCAAGAGCACAGGCTCAATTGCTATGGTGCATGGGCTTAGTTGGCATGTAGGATTTTCTCAGAGCAGGGATCAAACAGGTATTCCCTGCATTGGCAGATGGATTCTTAACCACTGGACCACCAAGGAAGCCCCATATATCTTATATATAGAGAGATTTTCAATCTTACCTCATCTAGAATGCCTGTTTACATTTGAAACTGAATATTTGGAGAACAATAAGTTCGTGTGGCATGCCTTGTCTTGGGATTGCTGTGAATATACTATCAATGTAGATATGATGATGACCCATGTGATTGTAGAGTTATTGATCACCCACAATTTCAAGGATGCCAGAAATGATCCTGAAGTAGGTATTCCACTGCTTGGCCATTCAGAGGTTGAGCCATTCATTCAGAAGCCAGGGCCAGATACTAGGGCAAATATTATGAAGCTGAATTTCATTGGATCCCTGACATCTATGTCTGCCTCTAAGCTTTTGTATCCTGCCCTACTAATGTACCCTAGGCATTTTCCTGTGACATTATTCTTTGAAATTGTGATATTTAATGGCTGAGTGATTTTTATCTGTGTGGGTGTTCCATAATTTATTAGCTTTTAACTTTATGTCAGATGTTTTAGTTCATTTGGTTTTTGTTCAACTTCAAACTGTATTTGGACAGTCAGCATGCATCTGAGTCATTCATTTTTCCCTTATCCTTCATATCCTTGGCCACCATGCCAAGGCCTCGGCAATAATCAAGAAGTGACCTCTTCTGCTTTATACAGGAAGGTGTCTTGCATATTTGAAGACAGTTTCATCTCTCCTTCTGCCTCAAGGACTCTTCTTCAACCTGGATTTTAAGCGAGGCTCCCTCTAAGACCTTCTCAGGGCAGCCTGTCCATTGATTGACCCCGAGCCTTCAACCCAGGTGACCTGCCCTGTCTTCTCCCCAACCCATGAGACCCACTTTCCTCTGATGGTCTCCAGCTGTTGATTTGACTCAAGCATGAGGCAATCTATGGTGGAGGCCCCACTGTAGTTAAAGACATGGGTCTTTGTTTGTCATCTCCCAGAGGGGGCAGATTTGAGTGCCAAGTTCACACTTACCATCTTCCTCTAGAGTCATTACCTCACCAGTGACCTCCCGACCTTTCTTCTTCTACCGTTATTGGTTACCTGTCTTCTCCCTGGGTCTGTGGGTTTTGCCCTTTTTATAAAGTTCGAGGTGGGCTTGCACAGAGCAGGAATACAGGTGCTGACACCCTAGTAGACTGTGGTGCAATGTCCACATTCCAAAAGACACAGCATGGCCCAGGTGGGCCAGGGAGCAGGGCTCTGCATAAGCCAGCATCATTAGCTGAGATGAGAGGCCATCTCCTAAGGCTGCCTTGGGACTGGTTCCAGTTCCCTAACACCAAACCTGCCTGCCAGCAAGAAGTGACTCAGGTCTGCAGCCAAGGCTCTGTGTCCAGGTGGGAGGCATCAGCTGATGGAGGCAGGACTGGCCTATTCTTCTCCTGGGTCCCTTGGCCATCTGAAACCCTGTCCAGCACCTCCTGCCCTGCTGCAGAGAGCACCCCCAACCACCACCACCACTGCCTGCTTGTGGATGAAGGCTGCCTTACAGAGGATGCACAACAGGTTAAGGTCTAGAAAGGACCTGGAGTAAGAGTCCCTTGCCTCTCGGTCTAATGGCTTTCCTGTACATTGTTTTTGTTTTGTTCTTTTGGCCACACCTTGAAGCCTGCAGAATCGTCCCATACCAGGGATCAAACTCCTGCATTGGAAGTGCAGTGTTTTTTAACCACTGGACTGCTAGGGAAGTAAGTCCCTTTTCTATGTTGCACTGTGCTTAGTCACTCAGTCGTGTCTGACTCTTTGCAACCCCATGGACTGTAGCCTGCCAAGCTCCTCTGTCCATGGGGATTCTCCAGGCAAGAATACTGGAGTGGGTTGCCACACCCTCCTCCAGGGGAGCTCCCCAACTCAAGGATCAAACGCAGGTCTCCCACATTGCAGGGAACTTCTTTGCCATCTGAGCCACCAGAGAAGAATACTGGAGTGGGTAGCCTATCCCTTCTCCAGGGGATCTTCCCAATCCAGGAGTTGAACCAGGGTCTCCTGCATTGCAGGCGAATTCTTTACTAGCTGAGATACCAGGGAAGCGCCCCTTTTCTAATACATCGTGCTATAAAAATCCCCCCCTCCAGAGGATCTTTGGGAGTCCTGTGCCTTGCCTTCCTTCCAGAAGTGGAAGGGACCCTTTCTCCCTTGCTTGCTAGGAGGACTCCTTTTTGATCTCTTGCTGAAATATTTTGATAACAATCTAGAGATTTCAATATAGATTGTGGTTGCACAAGAAATCCAAGTCACCAGTTTTTCAGAACCTAAGCAGTTAACATTAGAAATTTTGCTGCAAATAAATTGATCAGTATGCAAGACAGTTGTCACGGCTGAATCATGGTCCACAGTTAAGGTAAACAGATCTGTGATGACATTTTCTGAGTGGAATACAAATGTAGCTCATTTCCTCCCAGAGCTTTCTGACATTTCTTCTACACGGATAACAGATTCTCCCAAGAAGGTGTTGGTCACAAGGAAGAAAGATCTTTGTTTAATCCCTCTGTAAAGGTATGGCTGTGATATTTGATGTGCTTTCCTTAAAAAAAAAAATTGTTCTAAAAGAGATGAATAGTGGGGAGAGCGTTTTTCTTTGGTTAGCTGCCCCTCACTCCCTCCCAGTCATGAGGGGATCCCTTTTGGGTTTCTGCTTATTTGAATGGTTATTAAAATATTACATTGTCATATTATGAAAGTTTGCATGTCATTAATTTTTTTTTTGCAATGTGACAATCAAGGGATATATTTCCTTATTTAGATTCATATGAAATAGTAGTGGGGGAAGATGAAACAGAATGTTTTTCCATTTCCTCACGTTCTTTTCATCTGTAATGCTCTCAAGTTTCACATTTCCCCCCAGGTTTTCGCTGCCTGTACTGTGTTTTAGAAATTCTATACACCGCCTCTGCATTTGAAATGTGAAATAGTCCTTAGCTAGATGCTGCATCGTAAGCCAGCTCTGTATTCTGTGTTATGGTGAGGTTTTCAAAAGCCTCAGCTTGTGCTGATGTTGAAATGAGCTGAAAACCTGCAACTTTGGTTGAGGGCGGGCAGAGAGTCAATGCATCCCTTGTGTTTAACAGGAAACAGAGTTTCCTGGGGTGGGGGAATGGATATTGGCATTTGGGGTGGGGTTGCTCTGGATAGAGCTATGCGTGTCTGTTTGTGCTTTTGTCATTGGTTGCGACCAGAGATCCTGAGCAAGGAGCTATGCTGGAGGGCTGCATTTGAGGTGAGGGTTTCATTCTAGATCCTGTTGGGAGTTGCATTTGGGAGAAAATACCTGAAAGCTTCAGTGACTGGACATGAAGAAGAGGGCACGCCCCTCAAAGCAGGGGCATGAGTGAGTCTGCTCAGAAATTTCGGGGCAATTGAAGAAATCCATTTGGGAAAAGGGCATCTTTCACACCATGCTTCATTCCTTCCCAAAACATTTACAGTCCTTGGCCAGGATAGCGTGGGTGCAACCTCCTCCAGGAAGCCTTCTGGGATCTCCCCAGCCATTCCCACCACCCAGGGTCCAGTCTTTTGCACAACTCACAGCTCTCAGTGTGAAATTACCCGGCTGTGTGTCATCACACTCAGGACTGAACTTGTCAGTGGCAGGATGGGGTCTTTTCGTCTCCAGTTCTCTCACTTGAAGCAGAGTTCCTGGCTCAAAATCAGAGCTTTGCAAATGCTGTTTGTAGTGGATACAGGCCCTGTTTTCTTAAAGCAGCATCTGCAGAAAGAAGGGGTGCCCTGATTAACCCCATTTCTTAGCTGAAGAATAGATGGGGAAACTGAGTCTCGCGGCAATGAAACCAGAACTAGAAGCAGATGCCTCTTTAGTGCGGAGGAAGGTGTAAGCGCTTCTGTCTCCACTTTTCTCCAGAGTCCCCCCATATCAAGTGCATGGCGTGGTCGATGTAAATATGCGACCAACCACATTTTTCTTCCTCCTCCAGAAATTTTTTGCCCCATGCAGTCTCAGTGTAGGAGGATCAGGTGACCAAGGCTTTTTAGAATCTTCCTTTCTGGGCTCTGATGATGACACATCATGTATTCTGAGGCATTGACATCATCTCCTTCCTCCTGAGCACCCTCCTGGCAGCTCCATCATTCAGGCTCTATCACCTTTCACCTGGACCATCGTGACCTTCATTCATTCACAGGAGAAGTGCAGGTACAAGAAGAATGAATCTCCGGGGACCAGACCTAGAATGGGAGGGGCAGGGACTGGCCAAGGACCAGCTTCCTTGGAAAAGTGATGTTTGAGCTGAATCTAAATGAGTGTTTGGAGTTAGCTTGGTAAAGAGAGAAGAGAGAACTTTCTGGCCACAGGACACAGCGCATGCAAAGGCCCTGAGGTGGGAGGGAATGTGGTGTGTTCATAAAATCGATGGGGCAGTGTGGCCAGAGCCCAAGAGGTGGGCAGGAGAGGTGGACGGCAGTCTGACTACCCAGGGACTGGCTGGGAGCTCCACATTTGTGCTGAGAGCAGAGAGAAACTGCTGGGGGATAAAAAGAGGCAAAGGCTGGACCAGTCAGTCCAACTCCCCTGTGAATGATGAGAGGGGGAGAATAGAAGCAGAAAGACCAAGGGAGGAGGCCATGCCTGCAACAGGCCAGCAGCAGAACCCGGGGAATGGAGGGACCGTGAGGACATGACAGCAGGACTTGATGACTGGGTTTGGGAATTGTTATTGAAGAAATGGTATTGATGCTGGTGCCTGTGTGAGTTCACCTGGAGAGAGAACAGAGCAGAGGGGCCTGTGTAAGTGCCTGGAGGTCTAGAGGAGGGGTAACTGGCCGAGGAGAGAAGGAGGAGGGGTCTGCAAGGTTGGAGGGAGAGGATGCGGCCCCTGGCAACCAGGAGAGTCTGGTGATGGAGTGGGCAGCCGCAGCCCGCAGAGAAGGGCAGGGGTGGAGATGAGACCCCCATGATGATGGCAGCTCCCTAGCAGGGTGACAGACACAGGCCTGATGGAAGGGGATTGGAAGGAGACTGGGGTGTGAGGAGATCTGGAGGGGGATGTGACGGGGAGCAGCGACTTTGCCCCATGGGACAACTCTTACTCTGACGAGTTCTTCATCTGTTTTAGGATCGACTTGCATTTTGAAATGTGGTGTTTTGGTTAGTAGGATGCATTCATGTTTCTGTGGCACTCAAGCCTCTCTGTTTTTAAATTCATTTATTTACATATTTGACTGTACCGGGTCTTTGTTGCCGCATGGAGGCTCTTTCGTTTTCTCTCCGTGTCCACGAGGAGGAAAAAGTTTTCGCTACTCCTAACCTTGTTACATTATCAGTTTTTGTTTTTTTTGTTTTTTTAATATTGTTTATTTGGCTGTGCCGGGTTTTAGTTATGGCACTGTGGGTCTTTGGTTGTGGCGCATGAACTCTTAGTTGCAGCACGTGGGATCTGGTTCCCCGCCGAGGGACGGCACCCGGGCCCCTGCACCGGGAGTCTGGAATCTTAGTTCCTTTCCTGGACATTCAACAGGGAAGTCCCAAGCCTCTGGTTTTTTTTTTTTTTTTTTCCCCAAGGTGCTGACCGTGACCTCCACACACCTCTCAGTGGAATTCCTTTGCCGGTGCCCGCTTGGGACAGTCAAAGAAAACCAGAGTGGAGAGGGTGTGGATGGTTCACCCAGGATTTCTGGGCTCCCCTGCTGGGCTGTGTGAACCCTCTGAAGGCCGAGTAGAGCTGTGTAAGGCTGTGGGGTCCCAGGGCCCATGTGTACCTGTTCAGGTGAGGCTCTCATGGACGAGAGCATGGCGTCACCAGGAGGGAGTTGTGTCCACATTGGTTCAAGGCGGAGGGTGTGTGTGGATGAAGTCATACGGGGATCTTGGGAGAGTGGAGTTGGGCGCAGCCGGTGGATATACTCCCGGGGCCTGTCTGCTGACCCTTCCCTGGGGTATGGGGCAGGCCGGCCGGGTTAAAGGCAGAACTCTGAGTAGGGAGCTGGTGTGAGGTCAGTGAAGGACGAGAATCCCAGCCTAGGCTCCTGGGGCTGTAGCAGAGCCCTTCTTGGTCTCCCTCTGCACGGGCATCACCCTGGGGACATCTTGCGTAGGGGCTGCAGAGGAGTCAGCCGTATGGCCATCTCCCTTCTGTGGCCCACTGTCCCCTTTCCTGCACTCCTGTGAGACATAGCCATAAAAACCAAATCGCAGAAGTGATCTAATTCCTTACAGAAATAAATTATACTAAGTTTTGTTAGTGTCTATGTATATGTTACCTGGCTTCCCAAGTGGCACTAGTGATACGGAATCCACCTGCCAGCATAGAAGATGTGGGTTTGATCCCTGGTCTGGGAAGATCCCCTGGAGGAGAAGGAAATGGCAACCCACTCCAGTATTCTTGCCTGGGAAATCCCATGGGCATAGGAGCCTGGTGGGCTACAGTCCATGAGGTCGCAAAGGGTTGGACACAACTGAGCAACTAAACATGTGTGCATGTGTGTTATTTAGCAAACACTTAGACGTCCTTTTGTGTTCCAGACATCATGCTAAGTACTTCACAGATATTAGCTTTTTTAATCCTCATGGCAATGTCATGAGGAATTTACTGCTTATTATTATGGCCATTTTCTAGACAGAAGACTGAGGCATAGAGTAGCTAAGTTTTGCTCAAAGGTTATGGAAAAGTACAGACAGGCACACACAATGTCTGCTCTAAAAAATGTTTTTGTCTTGGGGGGAAGTAAACGGAGAAGAAGGACCATACCTTCTGCCAGGTATCTGACATAAGGGATCTTCCTTAAGCCCCACAATAACCGTCAATAATGTGGGTATTTTCGTTATTTATAGATGAGGAGTCTGTAGCTTAGGGGATGATCCATAGCTTGCCTGTGGCCGCAGAGTGACCCCAAAGCATGGACACTTTGTGCATGTCGCACAGCATCTACCTGGACCTGTGATTTAGAGTCTGGATGTTACGATGGCCCCTGTTTCCCCCACCCCCAGCCTGGGAAAGGGTCTGCTGGCTGCCCAGCCTCTGCCTGGGCCCCTTGAGGAGGCGAGGGCCCTGCAGCGGTGGGGCTGACCTGTGAGAGCTCACTACCCCCCTTCACAGCCCTGTGGCTGGGCATGGCGCTGACCTCTCTCTGCCCCAATTCCCTCGTCTATAAAATGGGCTGATTTATGCCTCTCTTGTAGGCCGGATGTAAAGCTCATGTGAAGAGATTAGAACAGAGTAAGCACCTAATGTAAATCTTTTAGGTGAATCTATACCTATCAGCTATAGGTGTACATTTTCCCCTCATTGTTGGATTTCCTTCCCATTTTGGTCACCATAGAGCGCTGAGTAGAGTTTCCTGCGCTGTACAGTAGGTTCTCATTAGCTATTGATTTTATACATAGTGAAAGTAGAAAGGAAGTCGCTCAGTCATGTCCGACTCTTTGCGACCCCATGGACTGTAGCCTACCAGAGTCCTCCATCTATGGGATTTTCCAGGCACGAGTACTGAGTCCTGGAGTGTGTTGCCATTTCCTCCTCCAGGGGATCTTCCTGACCCAGGGATTGAATCCGGCTCTTCTTCATTGCAGGCAGATGCTTTACCGTCTGAGCCACCAGGGAAGCCCCTAATAAGTGTATATATGTTGATGTTTATCATCATCATTAAGCCACCCCATTCCATTGTTGGACACTCTTTTTAATAAAAAGTCAACCTCTTACTTTGACTTATTCGTTCACTACTTCTAGCTCTCCAGCTGTATGTGCTTTTGAATGTGTCTTACAGTGAAACCCATTAAAAATATTTATTTCTCTATTTGTGGTCATTAAATTAACACATCTTTTGATTAATGTTAACTTACCACAAGTTATTTGGGGAAAAATCCTAGTATATTCAAAAATAAAAGCTTTTGGAGAAAATAAAACCCACCTATAATTCCCACAACAAAAATAGCCAAGTTTAACATATTGGTGTACTTGTATCTGCCGTCTAGTCTTTTTCTGCACATATAGCAAGTACCCACACACACACACACACACACACACAGCCCCGGCATCCTCTTGTGCATGCTCAGTTGCTTCAGTTGTATCTGACTCTTTGAGACCCTGTGGACTGTAGCTCGCCAGGCTCCTCTGTCCATGGGATTCTCCAGGCAAGCATACAGGAGTGAGTTGCCATGCCCTCCTCCAAGGGATCTCCCGGACCCAGAGATGGAATCCTCATACTCCTGTGGTCACTGCACTGCAGGTGGGTTCTTTACCGCGGAGCCACCAGAGCAGCCCTTTCAAGGCATGGGTAATTTGATGTCTCTTGATACATACTGCCAAGTCCTGCTACACTGAGGCTGTGTTCATGTATGCCCCAGGGTATGACTGTGGCCAGGTCTTCACCTGTTAGGTATCTGATGCTATTTCCTCTCTGCCCAGTACTACAGTCAAGGTTCTACTTTACTTCCTTTTGAAGTGAAATTCAGAAACCCTGCATATCAACAGTGTACTCACAGGACTACTTTCCATCTAATTGAATAGCATTTTCTATTCCACTTAAAACCATACTCTGCTTTGGAAACCCTCACCTCTGATACCAGGTGAGTGAATTTTTTCTGCTCACTTTTCCTGGGTGGATGGTCCTAGGAGCTTTGCTAACTTATATTCAAATCATATGGAGAAGTTGCTAGGTTTAGGGAGTAGGTAGTCGCTTATCTAAAGAAGGCTGACAGCGGATCAGTTGGTAGATATGGATGTAGGTTATAGATGAGAGAGATGTATTTTTTAATATTTTTATTTGAATGTATTAAGAGTGGTTTTTAAAAGACGTTAGAGAAAAGTTTAACCTTTTCTCAAGTGAATTTTGGTCTCATTGTTTGCATGTTTCGCTAGGTTTGTTTGGTATCTAAAACACTATGTTAGTTACCACAGTGGTATTTGGTAAAATGAGACATCCATTCCATGAATCAGTTAAGAAATAGGAACAGCAGCAGATTTCCTTGACGTCATAAAGTGTATTGGTCTTAAACCCACAATTATATTCAAGGACCAGGCAAGTTTACTTACCATCACCATAATCATGATCATTTTAATCATTGCTGCTTGAGAGTTTTTTCCTCTCCCAGACACTGTTTGAGGCTCTTTATAAACATTATCCTTAATTTTTCAAATGATCCTTTAAAGTAGATTATTATTAAGACGTTTTTGAGTTGTAATTTGAAACCAGCTATGTTTCACTGCAGAACCCCGTGGCCTTTCTGTTCCCAGTTACTGGTCATTATTATCAAATATCTTGGAAACTCTGGCCAATGAAATGAGAACTTGAAAAGAAATCAAACATTTAACTATTTGAAGTGAGAAAATAGTATTATTTGTAGCCCATAGGTTTGGTAAAATTAGAAAATTCATAAGACTTAATGACAAATTATTAGAACAAATTTGAAAACTTGGTGAGATGGCAGGACACATGGCAATGGCCCTAGAAACTCTTTATCCAGGAATTCAGATTTTCAAAGGATAATACATACACAGAATAGCAAGGGAGGGGAGGTCAGCACCAGTCTTAGCTGCCGGTCAAATCAGTTGACATCACTTGTGAAGAGTTACTGCAGCACAGTTGTCTTCATAGCTACTGACTAATCAGAAAGTATCTGTGAAAGGGGATCTCATTCACACTAGTAGCAATGATCATAATGCACAACACAGTATCGCATCACGGTAACATCATAAAGTAGAAATAAACTGAATGCCGGGACTTCCCTGGTGGTCCAGTGGCTAAGACTTTGAGCTCCCAATGCAGGGGGCCCAGGTTTGATTCTTGGTCAGAGAGCTAGACCCAACATGCAACAAGTAAGAGTTCGCATGCTGCAACTCCAGATCCCATATGCTGCGACTAAGACCTGAAGCAGCCAAATCAATAAGTAAATAGAATGAAAGTGTTAAAGGAAAGTTAGTCTTTATTTTTTTTAAAAAAACTTATGGTGAAAACGAAGGACTAGAATAAATGAGGTTAGGACAATTGATCTTCTGCTGTGGACTGAATTGTATCTTCCCAAAATTCATTTGTTGGAGCCTAACACCCCAGTTGACTGTTTTGAAGATAGAGCGTATGGCAGGTAGTTAAGGTTAAATGAGGTCATGAGGTCATGAGTCTAGTGCCCTAGGATTGGTGGTTTTATAAGAAGAGAAAATGTGACAACATGGAGGGAAGGTGGCAGTCTGTAATCTAGCAAGAGGGTTCTTACTGGCAACCGATTTGGCTGGCACCTCCATCTTGGACTTCCCATCCTCCAGACTGTGAGGAAATACATTTCTTTTGTTCAGGCCACTCAGTGTATGGTATTTTGTTATGGCAACTGAAGCTGACCAATACATCTTAAAACTATCCCTTAAGGCTTTTTCTAGTATTAAAAAATCTTTCAACCTAAAAAAGCAAGCTACAAATAGGAGAAAGATTGTCAAGTATTTTCAGAAAATTTGGCAAAGCTTCAGTATCTTTGTCATAAAAAGCATCTTACAACTGGATGAGAAAGAACATCTGAAGCTTAGAAGAGAAACGAATACAAGATATATGAATGCAAGGGGACAGGGTGAGGGGAGGTCTAAGAGGGAGGGGATATATGTATACCTATGGCTGATTCCCTTCATTGTGCAGCAGGAACTAATGCAACATGGTGAAGCGGTTATCCTTCTATCTTAAAAAAAATAAAAGAAAGAAAAAAGATATACAAATGCAATTTATAAGAGAAAAGTAGAACTAGAATGAGCCACGTTTTCTTAGAAATGCTTCTTGAAAATGGCGAAGAAATCTAAAACAGGGCATATGTGTATATATATATATAAGTGATTCAGTTTGCTGTACAGCAAAAACTTAACAATATTGTAAAGCAACTACATTCCAATAAAAACTAGTTAAAAAAAGAAATGCTTCTCATGTTGGGGAGGGGGTAGTTTTGGCCATTGTAGCTGCTGAGCCAACATCCATCTGTATTGTTTGGGTAGCCCTCTTGGCTGCGGATGCATTTGTGCCTCTCGGTTTTCAAATTCTGTTGATGTGTTTGCTCCCTTGCTCCTCTCCCCTTAAAGCCATGGTGCTCTGGCTTTATAGCACATGCATGTCACATGTAAAGATTGCAGCTGGCTCAGTGTACCTGTCACATGACCTTCCTGAAACATACGCTTTCTCCGTGGTAGAAACTACTTGTGTCTGCCTGCCAGCTTACACTTGGTATCTTGCACTAAGCCAGGGGGGCACAAGAATATACCCAGTGGGCGTTGATGGAGGCAGGCTGGTTGTGGGCCTGTCCTCACTGTCTCTTCTTCTGGGCCAATGAAACTTAATCATGGGAAATGGTCACGCAGAATAAGATGACAGCAAGTCTGGGCGCTCCCCCTGGCCCAGCCCCTGGTCCAGGGGGCACACCTGGGCAAGTCACTGAATCTGTCTTTCCTTGCGTTCCTCATCTCTCTGAGGAAAGGACTGGACTTTCCAAACCCCTCAACCCTTGCCCCATAGGAAGGGTTTTTTCCTCACATAAAATGGGACAGATAGCATTGTCTTCTGTTTTCTACTCCTTCCTTCTCCCTGCCAACCTCTGAGCCAGAAGGTGACTACAGGTGGGCCTTTCCAAGTCTGCAGACACAGGTGAAGCTCTCTCACAGCTTGACATGTCCTTAGTTCAAAGGCAGGAATGAGGTAGTTGACTTTGAAAAACTAGAGTCACGTGGAGCATTATTTGTTCAGAAAACGCGTTTTAAGAATCTCCACATGGACTTCCCTAGTGGTCCAGTGAGTGGTTAAGAATCTGCCTGCCAGTGCAGTGGATACTGCCTGGGTTTGCTCCCTGATCTAGGAAGATCCCACGTGCAGCAGAGCAGCTAAGCCCATGTGCCACAGCTACTGAGCCCGCACGCCTCGGAGCCTGTGCTCTGCACCAAGAGAAGCCTCTGCAGTGAGAAGCCCGCACACCGCAACAAAGAGGAGCCCCTGCTCGCTACAGCTCAAGAAGGCCTGTGAGCAGCAATGAAGACCCAGTGCAGCCCCCCAAATTAATTAATTAATAAACATTAATTAGAGACCTTTATGGTATCCTGGGATAGTCACAGTTAAATAAATGTCCTCCTATTAGGACTTCTCAGTCTGTTTTGGGTGGACATTGGAATCTTGGAGAAGGGAATAAGTGTGTGGCTTTTCCCTCGCCAGTTTGACTGCGGAACCCATTTCTTGGAGAATCTTAAGGGCCTGAAGTTCTGTGGGACTTACTTTGGGAAGTGGTGACTTTTGTTTTCGCCCATGTTTGCATGGGCACTGATTCAACCTTCAGTTTGAGGCCTTAATGGACTCAACATGGTTTAGCCTCCATTTCAGGAAAAAACACAAATTTCTTATCAGAAGCAGGCAGATGTCAGATTATGAGGTCACTGCTGTTCGTACTGCCTAGCTGTCACAAATACAGTACAGTCACTGTCTACAGTGGAGAGGATTACATTAGTTGAAAGAAAAACCTGATAGCTCTCGAATTTTTGTGAATATAGTAGAGTAGCTAAATTAAGATTATGTCTGTTAGTACTGTGAGATTCTTCTTCAGAAGTTTCGAGGGGACTAATTCAAGTTGACCTTAGAATATGTTTATTAAACACAATGTCTTTGGACATAACTGAGGATCAGATGTCTCTGTGGTTTCTGGGAGGAGGCAGAGAGCTGTAACTTCTGAGCATCACCAGCATTCCTTCACTAACAAGGGTCCAGATTTTCATATTTATCCCAGACCATCTTTCTGAAATACATTTTTGTAGACTCTTGCTTCCCTTCTGCCCTGGATAAGAGTCGGGCTGAGAAAATCGAGCCCTGTGCAAGTCATTCCCAAGAGCAATAAACAGGATCAGAGAGGCCACTGGAGGATTGCCCTTGCCATTTAATGGTCTGAGGACAGGGCGTGAGTTCACAAACTCGCCACACAGTGGGAAGGAGAACTTCTCTAACTGTGGTTTCTTTGAAATGTAGACTGCTGATCATTGCCTTAACAAGCTTCCAAAAGTTTCTAGCTCATAAGAAATAATATATTATGGTAATGAAGAACAGGGAAGGCACGCTCATCTGATGACAGACCTACTTATGCTTTAATTAACGTCTCTGCCTTGGAAGGCCTGGCTGTAGAGAGCCGCCATCACCAGCTTACTATGCAGCCTGTTGTTGTGCAGTATCTTAAGTCGTGTCTGACTCTCTGCGACCCCAGGGATTGCAGCACGCCAGGCTTCCCTGTCCTTCACTATCTCCTGGAGCTTGCTCAAACTCTTCTCCATTGAGTCGATGATGCCATCCAACCATCTCATCCTCTGTTGCCCACTTCTCCTGGCCTCAGTCTTTCTCAGCATCAGGGTCTTTCTAATGAGTTCACATCAGGTGGCCAAAGTATTGGAGCTTCAATTTCAGTATCAGTCCTCCCAATGAATGGTCAGGGTTGATTTCCTTTAGGACTACTTGGTTTGATCTCCTTACAGTCCAAAGGACTCTCAAGAGTCTTCTCTGGCACCACAATTCAAAAGCATCAGTTCTTCGGCATTCAGCCTTCTTTATGGTCCAGTTCTCACATCCATACATCCCTACTGGAAAACCATAGCTTTGATGATATGGACCTTTGTCAGCAAAGAGATGTCTCTGCTTGTTAATACACTGTCTAAATTTGTCATAGTTTTCCTTTCTTGTGGCCTGAGGGGGTGTTTTTAAGGCCCTGGGACATCACGGTCCTCATCATGAATGGAGGGCCAGGAAGGGCTCTATAGTCAGGGATTCTGAGTCCAAATTTTGGGGAGCAGACTTTCTGCTTGAACACAGATGCCCAGGGTGAGGTCAGAGCATCTGTGATACTGCTGCAGGAGACTGGCTCTCTAGGTTTGCCCCAGGGGGCTACCAATATTTGGGACCAACAGTGGTTCTTTCCCTGTAAGCTTTTGCCATGTTCCTGAACTCCTGAACATCTTACCTGCCTCCAGGTGACAGAAACAAGAGTTCTTTATGAATGCTGTTAGCTGTGAGAACTTTTTTTTTTTAAGCACCAAAACTAAATATAAGTGTGCTGCCTGGGATGTTGTTTTCCAGAGGAGAAAGGCAGAGCCCAGACCAGCGAAGGGCTCAGCCGGGTCACATGACTAAGGAAGGGCCAGGACCTGGGTCCCCCGGTTCTCCTCCCAGGTGGTGCTTTTGGTCCGTTGGACAATTTTTCTGCTCATTCCTGGACTTCTCTGGCATTAACAAAACCTCTCCTCTTTGCCGAATTACAGAAATGGCTTCAGACATCCCCAGCTCAGTGACGCTGCCCGTCGCCCCCATGGCGGCCACTGGACAGGTGAGGATGGCGGGCACGATGCCGGCTCGAGGAGGAAAGCGGCGATCTGGGTAAGCCCCCTCGGCGTTTCTGGGAACTGCGTTGGATACGTGTTGCACAACATTCTTGACCTGTTAGGAAAATATTGTCTCTCCCTGTCCCAGAGAGTAAGAGCTCAGCAGTTTGCATCCTGTTTATTAGATTCTGCGGGATTCCTAACTAGGCATGTGATCGCCTCTAAGTGTTTTTGGGCCTCGGCACCCAGCTGGGGACTTCTGTTTGCTTGTTCTTGCTGTCAGAATGGCTCTGCGGTCCTGCTGGGCCTCACTCTAGCCATCTCTCTCAGGGAAGGGGCTCACCCATCCCTCTGCCTGAGCCCACCAGCCAGAGGCAGCCCTGAGGGTCCAACTTCAGCTCCTGTGGGCAGCAAGGATCCCTCTGGTGCTTTCTGTTCTTTGCTCTCACTACCAGTCTTTGTCAGGTGCAAAGGAATTCCTCTCAAAAAAAAAAAAAAAAACAAAAAAACAGACAAACTGTCTCTAGTCCAGCATCTAAAGGCTAGGCAGCTTCCATTGTAACCTACGCTGCCCATAATGTTGGTAAGAGTGATGCGTTCTAGTGGGACCAGAAAGACCTTCACTCTTGAGCCAATGGAACCCAGAATAGCATCTACTCATGATGTACCACGTCTGTAACTGAGCGCAGGTCTCAGAAACAAATCAGCTATCACAGATCCCTGCAGGAAGAACACAGTCTACATGGTCAGACTCTTGTTTATCAACCAACTCCTTTTCTTCATTGAATCAACTTCATTTTCAACCAAATATTTGATATACAAAGTCTCTCATGTAGAGTCAGTTTGTCCTATGAATGCATTTTCCCATAACACGGGTTCTCCCCAGGAAGACAAGGCTCCTCATTTGTAAAATGGTCCAGCGTTTTAAACCGGAGAGTTTCCTCTTAACCAGTGCAATTCTTAAAGGTGCCTGGGCTGGCCCCATCAGGGGTGGGGGTGGGCGGCAGGTGTGTTTTGAGGATCTAGAATGGAATAGGGTAGGGTGAAAAAGCTCCTCCAGTGTTATCATTTCAGATGGTGAAAAGACTGCTGCCTGTGTGCTGGTTTTCAAAAGAGGGGCTAGGAATTTGGTGATTATGGAGGGGGTTGTGGATCCTGGTTCCCCACTTTCCCATGGTTCAGCTCCCTCCCATCCCTAAATACCCCCAGAGTGCTGATGCAGCCAGAGTTACATCTTCACAGTGGGACCCACTGAGCTGTTGTGAGCAGTGGGGTGCTTGGGGCACACTCCTCAGAAGAGCCTGCCTCCGGGGCTTACTGCAAACCCAGACGTCCTTCTTTAACCAGCTCTCCTTTCTAACTAGGTACTAAGCTCAGTGGAGTCTGGGTTGTTAAAAGGATGCACTTGCTGTCAACATATCAACTTACTGCATTTTTTTTAAAGAATCCAGGTCTTTTAAAAATTATTTTAATGCCTATGCTTGCTCACGTCCATTCCCTGGGAACAGCGCCTCAGTGCGAGCCCAGTCCTTTTTAAGAAGAGGCCGGCACAGGACTCTGATGCAGGAAGGTAGGGCTGGGCCAGGTGCCAGGGACAGGCAGAGAGGCTGGAGCCTAGTATTTGCGGGGAGGGAAGTGGTCTCTGAGAGACTCTGCCAGGAGTCTGCGCCACTCCTCCCCAACCCCTGCAGGGTGTGTGCTAGGCTTCAGCTGAGGCTGCTCCCCTCCTCTGCTCCCGAGTTCCTGGCCCCAGCCTGACGTCTGGACCCTGACTTCCGCTGGCTCCCTGAGCTGATGACCAGACAGTGGACTCGGGCTTCTTTGTGAAGGCGTCTTCCCAGCTGCCCCTTTCCCTCCCAGATCACATATACTCAGTGTGACTCTGGAGGTGGAGGGGGACCTTGGTGGGCGGAGACTGAGACAGCCTAGAGCAGGGGCCCCCAACCTGCTGGGTCCCCCATGGTTCTGGTCCGTGACCTGTTAGGAACTGGGCTGCATACCAGGAGGCAAGCAGCATCGAGCAATGGAGCGAAGCTTCATCTGTACTTGCAGCCACTCCGCATCACTCGCATCACCACCAGAACTCCACCTCCTGTTGGATCGGTAGTGGCATTAGATTATCATAGGAGCTCAAACTCTACAGTGAACTGCACATGCAAGAGATCCGGGTGGGTTGCCTCGCTCCTTATCATCCCGAAACCTCCCCGCCCCATTGGCGGAAAAATTATCTTCCATGAAACGGGTCCCCAGTGCCAAGAAGGTTCGGGAACATTGGTCTAGAGTTCTGGTCCACTTAGAACCAAGGAAGCCTAACGCCAAGCAAAGAAACCAGAGGTTCAAGGGGAGGAGGAGCGATTGCTGACACACTCTCCCAACCCGGAGGAGGAGGGCACACACCCACGGAGGCAAATCAGGGAGCCAGCTGCCCCTTGGGGCTTGTCCTTCATTTTCTTCATTCTTGGAGCCTTGCGCCTCCCTCCATTTCCCCCTTCAGAGGGAGCAGCCAGAAAACTGCTTCCTTCTGCTAAGCTCCTGGGACTCGGGGGGGAGCTCTGTGTCTTGACAAAGAAACCTTCCTTTTCACGGGGTGGTTTCCAGAGTAATTCTTACATCTGATATTTTTACACATTTTGCTGAAATTCTGTGATGGAGGCCATCACTGTTGTAGAGTAGCCACAGCAATGATAAGGCTCTTCTGCCCTCAGCCCCCATGCTTGTACAAAGGAGACGTCTGGACCCTGACTTCTGCTGGCTCCCTGAGCTGGAGACCCCGATGGAAGTCACGTTCCTCAAAACCCCGGGTCACCCACCTCGGGGTCCCCGCCTGTGAACTGTGACACATTTACACACACTTCCCCATCCCTGCCACCTTGCCCCTCCTCCTTCTCTCCTAGAGTGTTTGGCACAGTTGGAGACACAGGGAAGGGGAGAAGGAGAGAGGAGGGGTGGGCTGTGTTGTTCAGCCGCTCAGTCGTGTCCAACTCCTCGCGACCCACAGAAGGACTGTGGCACGCCAGGCTTCTCTGTCCTTCACTCTCTCCCGGAGTTTGCCCAAACATGTCCAATATTCTTGCCTGAAAAGTAACATGGACAGAGGAGCCAGGTGGGCTACAGTCCATGGGGTTGCAGAGGGTTGGACATGACTGACATGACTTAGCACATTAGCACATACGTCCATTGAGTTGGTGATGGCTCCCAACCATTTCATCCTCTGTTGCCCCCTTCTCCTCCTGCCTTCAATCTTTCCCAGCATCAGGGTCTTTTCCAATGAGTTGGCTCTTCACGTCAGGTGGCCAAAGTCTTAGAGCTTTAGCTTCAGCATCAGTCCTTCCAATGAATGTTTAGGGTTGATTTCCTTTAGGATTGAATGGTTTGATCTCCTTGCTGTCGAAGAGGTGGACTGTGGGGAGTGGAAAGATCCTTTCTCCCGTTCCCAGCCCAGGTCTTCCCACTCTGACTTGGTTATTCTGGTGGAGGAACTTGTCCCAATTCCCAGGATAACTACCCAGCCCTGGGTTTCAGAGCCAAGTAGAACTGACCCCTAGCGGGTTTGGCTCCCCTGGCCACATGCCTGGCCCAGTGCCGAGGATCCTCTGGCCCAAATGTTCCTTCCACTCCCCTGACAGCCTCCTCAGTACACGTCTTAGCAAGCTGCGTGCTCTGCGGGCAGTGGGGACACAAGGTGAAGGTTCAGAAGTTTCAGATTCTTTGCAAAGTGATTCCACATGTGCAGGAGAAGGAAGCAGAAGCCAGTCACCTGGGCTGCATTTTTGTAGAGAACTCCCTGATCCCGGTGCGGGGGTGGGATGGGGCTAGGGGGCACTCACAGGGCACACTGGGTTCTTTTCAAAAGACAGGGGAGTGGGCTGTCATTAGGTTGTGCCCGCTCCAGAGTCAGCCCCTGTTGGGAAGGGGAGGTAAGGGTGGTGGGGACCAGGAGTCCTAGCACCTTCCCGCTGCCTTGGAGTCAGATGCTGGGCTTCTAAAGCATCATCATTGAGGGGAACAATTTCCAAATTGTGTGCAGCCAGTACACTGGCATCTCCCTGCAGTGTAAGCCCATCACTGCTGGAATGTGGTGAAATAAAAGGCATATTACATAAGTACATGTTTCGCTTGGTTCAGATTTATGCAGTAGTGATGCTGTCATCTGACATTGCCGGCACCCATGTCCCTTCTTCATCTTTTGTCAATAGCAGCTTCGAGTTGGCCCAGGGTTGCTCCTTTGCTGAGCTCTACAACCAGCCTAGCGGGCACGGCCTGCCATCTTTTCTCATAAGAGCAAAAGTAGATTCTTTGATGACTGATAGTGGATGACGCATTATTATTATTATTATTACACAATTGCTGTGAGGCAGATTCACATTGCTTACTCTGAACCAGATGCAAGCTCAAAAGTGCCTTTCAAGGCTTTTTATTGAGGGTAGAAATCATGCTTAGAACAGGAAAGTGAGGCAAAAGGCATTTTCAGCCCACCTTTCGAGGTCTCTTACATCATCCACTGATGGTACTGAATTCTTCAAAGTGAACACAATAGGACTTAAAAGTCATATTTTGATTTCTCGCCTTTATTATCCAGATGCTGCGGTATAATAGAGATACATAAAAGACATAAAACAAAGGATGATTTACTTGGAGTTTTTATAGCAGTAGAAATAAACAGAGCTATTGGAGTCATCTTTAAAGTGGAGCATTTGAATTGGTGACAGAAGACCCAAAGGCAGGGTCTTGGCAAGGAGTCTTCCAAAAGATCCTTCTGTCCTCAGAAGTTGCAATTTTTCTGTGTGGCTGATGAGCAGTGAGTCTCTTTGAGGTCAAGTGAGTTACCCTGAGGATCTGAACAGTCCTTTGTGTTCCGTTTTCTCTCCTGAGTCCACCCCCACATGATACATTTCATAATTCCTACATATGATCGCAGATCATATGTGATCACACACCTGCATGGGTAGAAAGGTACAGATTTGTGGTCCCTGAATTTTCAGAGAAAAGTCCTGCTTCCTCAGTTTTCAGCAGACTTCAGAAAACTGCCTCCAGAGCCTGGCACTCCGTCTCTTACACTCTGCCTGGTTGGGTTGACGTGGTCCAGACTGGGACCTTTTACCGTAAGGCTCTCCTCTATCCGTCTGCTGCTTGAGGGTGGGGTAAAGAACTGAGCTGTCCTTATGAAAATGAGGCTCACGAATAGTCCTGGTTGGCCTGGGGCTTCTTCCGTTTCAGCACTGGACCCCTGTACCCCCACGGATCCCCTCCTGATGGAAAAATCAGGACGACGGGTCACCCTCAATACCCCAAAGATCCTGCAGGCTGAGGGGAGACGGCTGACCAAAAAATTGCATCTTGCGGGAGCCAGATGATCACACTCATATCAACTGGAGCTGAAAGGCATTTTAAAGATAACTGATCATCTCACACCCACTTGAGGTTTTTCTAAATGCTTGCATAAATCCACTGGAATTCTGAAAATGCAATTTCTTTTTCTTAACAACTGAGCTGTTTTTGACAGCCCAGGAGTGTTAAGTAACCTTTCTCTCTGCAGCAAAGTCGCTCTTACCCATGATGAACACTAGGTGACAGTGTGGTTCTGCAGCGCTGCAAGAGCCCAGAGATCGGCGTCTTGGTGCTTTCTTCTTCCAGATGTAATTTTCAAGGCCTTAGTAGCTAAGCAGCATATTGATGACTTTCCTTCTTTTAGAAAGTTGTGCATTCAGGCTTCATTTTCCCACAATGTAAACAACTCTGCTGCTGCTGTCTGGTACCCCGTTACCCAGTCTGCATTGTGGGGGGTCCTTGTCTCTCTCTCCCAGGGATGTTTTAATTCTATTTTTCCTTTCTTATCATTTTTCTTCCCTGCCTCCCCTCCTCTTTGTGCACAAGTATTTTTGTTATCGTTACTGTCATCTCTCCCAGTTATATAACTCCTTTTGTTCCTTTATTCCGAATGCAAGCCCTCATATCTGGAAATTGGAAGGTTTAAATGAGCATAAATCCCATCAGGTCATCTCAGATCAGAACTCTGGCCACACTGCTCATAAAACAAGATAAAAATAAACAAATGATTGTCAAACAAACAAACACAGTGTTCCTTTGCCCTGTGTCATCCCAGTCCCTTGGTCCCCCAAGTAACCCCAAAGCCTCGAGAGTTTACCTCTTTAGGGGCCTCTCCCATGTGCTAGTGAAGTGATGGCTCTTCCCTTGAAAGCTGGGCTGGGAGCCCCGAGCCCTCCCCACATCACCACTGCCCCCTGTGCCCCAGCCTGAGAGCTGAGGCGGGGGTCACATCCCCCATGAGGCCAGCAGCCCTGGCACCTGTAGTGTGGTTCTGGAGCACACCAGCTGTTCTTGTGGCAAGCTCCTGGCCACCAGGCAGGCTGGACTCCCTCCTGCCTGAAGTCCACGGGAACTGTGTCCCAGTCAATCCATGAGGCCCCCTAAGGACAAGATGGGGAGTGCAGAATGCCTGCGACTTTCTTCCCCAAGGAAGCCCGTTCCTCGTGAATGTCTGGGAGTCAAAACATCTGCACTGTTTCTATTTTGTTCCCGAAGACTCTGGGTACACCACGTACTAATTAACTGTTCTGCCTTAACATCTTCAAGGACTAAAATTAATTGACATTAGAGACGACTGCTTTGTTGTTTTTCTTTTTTTTGAGGAGAGTTTGGGATATCAGTTAAACAAATATCAGTCAAAACTTTTTGTTCTGTGTTTGTTTGGAGAGACCCAGTAAAGTGGGAATCCGAGTATGTCTTGGGTGGGTTTCAATAAGGAGATGGCCACTCTGACTAGCTCAGGCACCAAACAACTGTACCTCCTCCCATGTCCATTTACTTGGACCCGGAGTTTATAGGGTAATGGCCTTAAATGCCTTTTTCACTTCATCGAAGCCAGCCAGGTTGTCACATGGCACAACCAGCAGTATGTCTTCTTTGCCTCCAAAACTTCTCATTTCCCAAGCTCCTTGGAGCTTTCTCCATCTGTTAATATACCACTAGATAGATAGTCAAAGGAGGAAGTCCAGTGTTGATACACGATGTGGAGGGGTGCAGGTGTCCCCAAAGATGGTGGGAAATAAGGGGTGCTGACTTTTCCAGCACTGGCAGCCTGTTCTTGAAGGGTCGAGTCAGTATTTTAGCACTTTTGCAGAAGTCCTCAACCATGTGATTAGTGACGCTGTTACCGTAGACCTTTTATTTTGCCATTTCTTGTCCCAAACCTGTTTGAGGACTGTGTGGAGATACTGTTTATTGCACTGTCAAGGGCTGGGATTGTTGGAGAGCAGTCTGACCAAATCAGTCCCCCTCTAAGCCAACAGCTCATGTTTCCAGTTAAATGTTCTGCTTCTAACGAATGCTCACTTGTGAACTTGACTTTTCCAGAATGGACTTTGATGATGAAGATGGCGAAGGTCCCAGCAAGTTTTCAAGGTGAGTTTCCTTTATGTTCCCTAAATTTAAAGAAGCCCAAACAACCAGTTATCACCTTGGTGGAATGTACAGGGGTTTGAATGTCTTTTGTCATTGAAAAAAAAAAAAACATTGCCTGTTACGTGGCATGGAAGGGGAGTTTGGGAGGAGAAGGGATATGTGTGTACATATGGCTGAGTCCCTTCACTGTGCACCTAAAACTCACAACATTGTTAATCAGGCTGTACTCCAATACAAATAGTTTTAAAACCTTTAAAAAGAAGAAGAACAAAAAAGCCATTGCTTGTAGCTTGACAGCCTTGTCCTTCAGTCTGTGCTCATATTTGGCTCAGAGACAGGTAACTCTTAGCAAAACCTGCCATATCCCAGCCTAGATTTTCAAAAGTTAAGTATTAACAAGTGATTTACTCTGTTGGCTTTTTAAATTAAACAGACTGCCTGTTTTAATGGATCCCTTTTTAAAAGACAGACCTAGAGTTCAAGTTTAGAAAAACAATCAAGATAAAGCCTCTTTCTACCATGGGAAATATGGAGAAATATAAGTAACCTGGGTGGCCCTGTTCTCGATGCAGAAAACTGGACCTTAAGTTCCTCAGAGTTACATCACTCACTGGCCACATGACAGTATCTCTAACTAGACTCTGCAGGGCTGTCTGGAGTGCAGACTGCCTTCCAGAAGGATGCTGGCCCTTGGGTGCTGTGGTGGTAGATGCATCACTTACATGAAGGGTGAGGCATGCCCAGTCCCATGGCTCTTTATTATTATTATCATCTTGTTTTAAGTTATGGGAGGAAGTTTGGCAATGTTGAGAAAAAGAACAAAGATCATTCCATCAATCTTGGCAAACTTCCCATCTACATCAGTTTACTTATGGAAGGACCTGCCTTGACCTTCCTCCCCCCTCCGCCCCCCACTGCCCAAGAATTCCTAATTCTTGGTTGCTGATGAATTTGAAAACCTACCCCGGGTGATGGGTACCTTTCTTCTCTGGTATGCACAGCCCACAGTTTGGACTGACAGCCTCGGTTATTTTGAGGACTTTCCTGGCGGTCCAGTGGCTAAAACTTCGCCCTCCAGTGCAGGGGGTGTTTGGGGTGTTGGGTTTGATCCCTGTTCAAAGAGCTAAGATCCTGCATGCCTCGTGGTCAAAAAACCAAAACATAAAATAGAAGCAATATTGCACAGATTCAATAAAGGCTTTAAAAAAGGCCCACATTAAAAAAAAAAAAACTTTAAAAAAAATGTTTAGAAGAATGATGTCTGTATGGAACTTTGTACCCATGGCCTCCCCCAGTTTGCTCATTCCTAGGGAAGTTACTTTTGGTCCAGTTCCTTTTACCCGTATTATAGGTGTGAATTGAGCATCCTTTCCCCAAACCCAAGAGGAACAGGTATCTAGTTCCTATTCCTGGGCTTCCCTGGACTCTCCAGGTCCACTGAAAGTCTCAACCTTGATTCATTTTCCTCCCCGAGAACTCTGAGTTCCATCCTCCACTCGGTTCCAGTGAGACAGAAGCAAGGAGGTGGAATCATCTTTGATCTCTGATGACCCTTCTAATCAAATTAAAACACAGATTTCAACAACAGGATCATGTATTATTTTTCCCTGGGTGCAGACAGAACCGAAGCTTGGATTCCACCTCTTTCTTAGGATACATGTGAATAGCAGGGAGTACTGTGTTCCTGAAAGGAAGCTGGCCTGGGAAATAAGGGCACACGTCACCCAGCTTGGTTTGCGCCAGCCTTACACAGCCTCTGTTTGTGAGGAAACAAAGCCTTGTGATTCCTCTGGATCATAATTCCCCTGGAGATAATGCTCCACAGTGTGTTGACCTCAGGAAGTGATAGTTTCTGGGTCTCAGAACAGAAGGAGGAAGAGAGAGATGAGGAGCGACATTTGTTTGACGTGGGAGATCGGTGTCAGTGATGAAGTAACAGTGCGGGAACACAGAGAACTCATTGTCTGAGGTCCCACCAGGAAGAGACAGAAACCCTAGACTCTGTGCTGTATGCCTGCCCTTGAGTCAGGTTGTACATAAGTCAGGGTTCAAACCTGGGCTTCTGTGAGCTGCATCCTTCCCCTCCCCTCACATTAAAAATAAGAGGGAAAGATGGGTGAGCTTACAACACATGGCGGTGCCAGCGGGAGCCTGGGGCTGCTTCAGTCTGTGGGCAGAAGGGTTGATGGACCCCCTGGCTGCTGGGGACATCTGAGCTGCACCCAGCTGGGGAGACCACTGAGTCCACCCCTCCCTTCGCTTTGCCAGCTGCGCTGGCCACCAGCCAGAGGCAGGCCGGAGAGACTGCTGCAGACTGTCTCCCTCAGCCACAGGCACGCATGCCTTGGGGTGGCTTCTGTTTCCTGCTCCTTTGTTCACAGTCAGCCGAGGGAGCCCTCAGGGAGGGAGCCCTCAGGCCAGGTGTCGGAAGAGAGAGGGGCTGAGAGGCAAGCATCTCGCCAGTCGAGTTTGCTGTCTCAGAACCCAGCCAGTGCTCTAGACCATGGTTTCTGTCACCCTGAGCTACCCTGATCCCCCTGCAGTGCACAAGATGTAGGAGACATGGGTTTGACCCCTAGGTCCAGAAGAACCCCTGGAGGAGGGCATAGCAACCCACTCCAGTATTCTTGCCTGGAGAATCCCATGGACAGAGGAGCCTGGTGGGCTACAGTCCACGGGGGCGCAAAAATTTGGACATGTCTGCGCAACTGTCACTTATTTACATCACCCTGATGTATGTGCAGCCAGCTTTCCCAGCTTCTCTTGAGGGTGGCCCTAAATTCAAATGTCCCACCTGCCCTCAGACGTGTCTCAATTTCAGATTTGGAAAATATAGTCAAAGTCACATAGGAGGTACATTGTAGCCAATTAGGTTTGCTTCCTATGTTCTTGCAGCAGGTCTCAGATATTAAGCTGCTTACGGCTGGCTGCCTGATCACACAGATATGCACATATGCATTTTTTAATAGATGAAAGAGGATTTATGTGTGTGTGTGTGTGTGTGTGTGTGTGTGTGTGCGTGCGCTAAGTCTTCAGTCGTGTCTGACTCTGTGACCCCATGGCTATAGCCCTTAAGGCTCCTCTGTCCATGGGATTCTCCAGGCAAGAATACTGGAGTGGGTTGCCATTTCCTCCCCCAGGGAGTCTTCACAACCCTGAGATTGAACCCATGTCTCTTGTCTCTTGCTTTGGCAGGTAGGTTCTTTACCACTAGCGCCACCTGGGAAGCCCTTATGTATATATCCCCTGCCTTGATCCAAAAAATACTGATGGTGGCCTAAAAAAGGATTGCAAGAAGTTTTTTAAAAGATTTATCTATTTTATTTGGCTGTGTTGGGTCTTCACTGCTGTGGGCAGGCTTTCTCTAGTTGCAGCCAGCAGGGACTACTCTGTAGTTGTGACGCGTGGGCTTCTCATTGTGGTGGTTTCTCTTGTTGCCACCACCACAAGAGAAGGGCCTGTGGGCTCTAGGTATGCAGGCTTCATTAGTTGTGGTGCATGGGTTTAGTTGCTCTGAGGCATGTGGGATCTGCCCAGACCAGGGATTGAACTGGTGTCCCATGTGTTGGCAGGCGGATTCATAACCACTGTACCACCAGGGCAACCCCATAGTAACTTTTTGAAAAATGTCCAAAGTCTTAAATATATTGCTCTTCCCCTAGATCTAGCTGCTTCCAAACTTAATATTTTGCATGTTTTCTCTCTATTGCTTGGTGACTATCTTGCTTCTCCTTTCTGTAGTTGTCTTCTTACAGCTGATTTTTGCTGATTTGTCAAGAGATGTTTTACTTTCTGTTTCACCAGTTCTGGAGGAACTGTGTAGGGGTGCTCAGCTGCTACACACATGTACACAACTGTGCACACGCAAGGGCACACACACCTGGTGCCAGGGCCAGAAATGCCCCAAGACTTGCTTACCGTGTCCAGGTCTCAGGCCTCCCTCCCACATGCAGTTGATGCTGCTCTGGGGGCTGTGACATGCAGGACAGGGCTCTGCTGACATAGGTGCTCCCGTCCCCCCACACAAAGTCATGGGCAGCCTTGGGGGCAGAAGCTAGTCTGCAGGGGCCAAGGAGTAGACTGGGGATGAGGAACCGAAGACCAGAGGGGACAGTTTATTGAGCAGCTTATTGTTCAGTCACTCAGTGGTCTCTGACTGTTTGTGACCCCATTCACTATAGCCTGCTAGGCTCCTCGGTCCATAGGATTTCCCAGGCAAGTATACTAGAGTGGGTTGGCATTTCCTCCTCCAGGGGATCTTCCCGACCCAGGGATCAAACCTGGGTTTCCTGTGGCTCCTGCTTCGGCTGGCAGTTTCTTTACTGTTGAGCCACATGTATTGAGTAGTGGTCATTAAAACAGAAGAGTGGACACGTGAAATAGAGATATTCTTAAGTGTTGGGGTTTTGTTTTTTTGTTTTTTTTAATTTTTGGCCATGTTGGGTCTTCCTTGTGATGCTCAGGCTTCTCTTGTTGTGTCACACAGGCTTTAGTTGCCCCCATGGCATGTGGGATCTTAGTTCCCCGACCAGGGCTCAAACCCCAGTCCCCTGCATTGGAAGGCAGATTCTCAACCACCGGACCACGAGGGAAGTCTCTAAATTTGGAGTTTATATCTTAGGAACACCCAAGTGCTCACTCCAAAACCTTTCATCTTTGTTGCTATGTGCTATCACCCTGATTTTTTGCTGAGTTCTCACTCATTCTGCATCCTTTCTAAGACTCAGAATGTCTTGGAAGGAGTTCTCATACCTGTTGCTCTGAATTCAGCTATAGTGTGCATGGAGCCATCTACAAACTTGGAATCAAAAGACCTGGATGGGTTTTATTAGCCTCTTTTCCACCCCTTCCTTGACCCTTCACCTTTTGAGGGCTGTCTCTGACCTTCCCAGGGTTCCACCTTGAATCTGTATGACTTTTGACTGTTCCCTTGGGCATGGTCGCACCCAGCAGTCCATAAGGAGTCCTTATATTTTGCAGGGTTTCGCTAGTGAACTGCTAACATTATCTAAAAGTAAAGAGATCACGATAGGAAGGTTTCCACAGAATTTTTTCCTTTTTCATCACATCCATTTTGACATTTTCCTCTTGGTTTTGTGCGGTATTTATGCTTGTGGGCCTTTTTTTCTTTTTTTCTGTGTCTCTGGGTTGTGATGGTATTTTCATCTTTGCCCCTGAATTTACCACCCTGTTTTATTTAAAGCTCTGATCATCAAAACCCCATTGATAAGGGAGAAATATGCAATGTGGGTGTGTCCTTCATTTCCTTCCCGGCAGAAGAAATAACAAGATTGTCATTTCACAGAATTCTCAGTCTGTGCGTCTTAGCTTAGAGAGCCAGGCGTTTGTTTCAAGGTGGAGGATGTTCAGAGTACTTCTGACGCAGAGAGGATGGCCAGGAGGGAGCAAGGATTACCTTCATCTCATCAGTCACCTTGTGGGGGACACCCTGACTTGGCCATGTGGACTCTGTTTAGAGTAAGGAGAATTTCAGCTGAGCCTTCTGACACTGTGGAATAAACACCCAAGTGAGCACTCTCACTCTCACCCAGACGCTCTCCCTGCCTCGACAGTCTTCATTCCTTTTTTTTTTTTTTAACTGTGATTTTTTCTTTTCTTTCTTTTATTTTTTTTAATTGAAATATAGTTGCTGTTCAATGCTGTGTTAGTTTCCACTGTACAGCAAAGTGAGTCACTGTACATCTATCCCTTCTCTTTTGGATTTCCTTCGCATTGCAGTCACCACAGAGCACTGAGTAGAGTTCCCTGAGCTATGCAGTAGGTTCTCATTAGTTATCTATTTTATACACAGTATCAATAGTGTGTGTGTGCCAATCCCAGTTTCCCAGTTCATCCCACTCCCCTCCTACCTTGTAATTAACAAACTTGGTAAGTTTGTTCTCTGCTTCTGTGACTTGAATTCTGCTCTGCAAGTAAGTTCATCTGTACTATTTTTCTAGATTTCATTTGTAACCAGTATTAGAGAACCTGCCTGTCAATGCAGGAGATGTAGGAGATGTGGGTTTGATCTCCGGGTTGGGACAATCCCCTGGAGGAGGGCACTGCAGCCCACTCCAGTATTATTGCCTGGAGAATCCCCTTGGGCAGAGGAGCCTGGCTGGCTGCAGTCTGTAGGGCCACAAAGAATTGAACATGACTGAGCGACTTTGCAAGCACATACAATATTTGTTTTCCTCTTTCTGACTCTCTTCACTCTGTATGACAATCTCTGGGTCCCTCTATGTTTCTACAAACAGCACAGTTCCATTCCTTTTTATGGCTGAGTAGTATTCCATTGTATGTATGTGCCACATCTTCTTTATCCATTCCTCTGTTGATGGACATTTAGGTTGCTTCCATGTCCTGGCTATTGTAAATAGTGTTGCAGTGAACATCCGGGTGCATATGTCCTTTAGAATTATGGTTTTATCCAGATATATGTCCAGGAGTGGTACTACTGGGTCATATAGTAGCTCTGTTGTTAGTTTTTTAAGGAACCTCCACACCCTTCTCCATAGTGGCTTTGTCAGTGTTAGTTCTTATGAACCAGAGAAGGCTAGCAGAGAACTTGGGTAGAACCTACACAGTGTAGCCTGTGAGGAACCAAATTACCAGGGGAGATAGCTTTAGACAGTCTTGTCGTTTCAGTGGGTTAGGGCTGAGATTAGGGCTAGAAGCGGCAGGATTAATTCTGCATCAAGTGGAGACAGTCCTCCACCATCAGGCCTGTCTGATGGCGACCTCTTCGTAGCTGTTTGGCTCTCATGTCATCAGCTTCAGTTCTGATGTCCTCTCCTTGTTCAGCGACCCCAGCTCCTTCTGTTCTCCTGTAGAGATTAACCTTGATGTGAAGTGACCCTCGTCTCGTGCACTGCAGGCAGATTCTTTACCCACTGAGCCACTGGGGAAGCCAACAGTCCTGGATAACCCCAGGCTTTGTGGGGCAGAGGAGATAGTTTCTGGAGGCATAAGTAGCCCCAGGCTGTGTCTGTAGAAGCTACCAAGCTTCTCTACCCTGTCGAGCCTTAGGTGTCTCTGCCTGTCTGTCTCCCCGGTGTTCCAGCTCTGTCTCTGGGACCAGACAACTCTCTGCTGGGGAGCCGCGTTCAAGTCCTGGTAAATCAGTCCCTCTCTGAGCCCCAGGGTCCTCCTCCACAAAGGACATTCCTGAAGACAGTGTGGGATGGACTTGGATCCCACTCTCTGGTTATCCTTCCCAGACCCCCCCTGGGCGCTGAGTCGACAGAGAAGTGTGAGACAGTGCGCAGCCGCAGCACCTCCTCCTTGCCCTTGGCTTCCACAGCCGTGTTCCAGGCGGTGGGCCCTCTGGTCCCAGCAGAGGGGTCACGGCTGATGCTGTGCTGTGTCCCCAGCAGTCACCGCTGCAGAGCCCCTGCCCTGGCACCCACGTGCAAAGGGGCTCATTGCTTTATCGATGCTGCATGTGGGGCCCATGGAACTCAGATGCTAAGTTCACAGGCTGTCCCTGCAACTCCTCCAAGCAGATCCCCATCACTCCGCACCCTGTGAAGGAGGTGGCTTTGGTCCTGGAGACACTTCCTTCTGTTTTCACAAGATGGCATTATTCCTGTTTCTTGCCTCTGTGATCCTTTAAAAATGAAACCATATATATACGTATTTCATTCAAAATGAAACCATATATATACATATTTTACATATATTTTAATAGATTCAATAGCTATACTCACTTGTTTATCAGATCTTGTTGCTGGGTAACTTACAGCTCTTCCTCATTTTGACCTTCTGTTGGTAACTCAGTCTCATTTCATGAAGTAGAGCATTTTCTGCACTAGCCAATCAATATTGTTTTAAACAGTTGTCCTCATGTCTCTTTCAAGCACCTGTTCTCATGAGTTGGGTTGAATTAACATGGTGATGAAATTGCTTTAGATCCATTTTAAGAACTTCACAAAGACTCTTCTTCTCAGATGTTTTACAAAACAAGTTGGTCTGTGGATCTTTTGGAAATGGGATCAGAAGTAGGCATGCCCTAGACCTGCCTTGGGGTGGTCGCCGAGGTAACTAGCAGGAAGCGGGGAGGGATGGGGCTTGGACTCTACCCTGTATATTTGGGGCATGCCAGAAGGAAGGGAGAGGAAGGTCTGGGTCTGCATTTTTAGGAATATCTGCTGGATCACAGCACACAGACTGAACTGAGGGCCTGTCTGCTCCTGCCCAAAGGCTTCACCCCAATTCCAGCCCTTTCTTTGATCCCACTGCTGCTCTTCCCATAGTGTACCCCCTTTTACCTGCTGCCAGGTCAGGGCCAACTGCCTCTCAGCTCCTCCTCCACCCTCTCAGCCCCTGTTGCCCCCAGGGCCACCTCTTCCTCTCCTCTCTTACCCTCTCCTGTGGGCTTTACTTTCCATGTGCCTCTCAGCGCATTTGATCACTGCTGTTTTCATTTCCACCCTTCAAGGTGATGTTTTACTGTCCTGACCAAACGCTTCACTCCTTTAGGACAGGAGTAGGACATTCCTTGGTTCCTTTGGCCCGTCCTCTGTGGGCACCTGGCTCAGTGCTTTCCATACAGAGGTGCTCACCAGGCCACCCAGGTCCACTCACTGCAGTCTTTTATTTTTTTTAATATTTATTTACTTCTATTTATTTATCTGGCTGCACGGAGTCTTGGTTGTGGCACACAGGAGTTTTAGTTGAGGCACGTGGCTCTAGTTCCCTGACCAGGGATGGAGCCCAGGCCCCCAACATTGGGAGTGCCAAGTCTTAGTGACTGGACCACCAGGGGAATGCCCTCACCACAGTCTCACTACCCTGGTTTTGTTTGTATGTTCACGTGAGACCTTCTGTTCTTTCTTCATCTTAAACACGTCACTGAGTGTCGCTTTCAGAATTCCTGGAAGTGCTGGGTTTTTCTTGGCTCCGTTGTTAGAGAGCAGGTACACATATTCTGTTACTGGCTGTAGAAAATACGCTGCTGGTAGAGCAGGAGCTTGTTCACACCGTGATGGGATGTGGGTCTGTGGCATGGCTGTCTGCTTAGGGATGCCAGAAATGGTAAGGAGGCTAAACGTGTTTCTCATTGTGGGTCAGAGTAAACCATTTGTTCAAGTCGGTGGTAACTATTACATTCAATGGGTGTGTGGATATTTGTGCAAGCCTAGCATTCGTGGGTGCACATGGAAAGCATGTTTAGTTCACTTTGGACGCCTGAAGTGTCATGTCTTCATTCTTTATGCTTATTAAAAAGTATTAACACCTAGGTACACTTGGACCAGTGGAAGCTTTGAGGACATATTTAGAGATGAGACTGAGGTGTCTGTGGAAGTCTGTTCCCACCCCATGCCCTGAGGCAGAAGCTTGCTAAGGTGTCCAGAAGCTGCTTTAAGATGTGTTCAAAGCATGGAGGTTCCTTAAAAAAAGTAAAAATAGAACTGCCATATGACCCAACAATCCCACTACTGGGCATGCACCCAGAGAAAACCATAATTCAAAAAGACATGTACTCCCCAGTGTTCATTGCAGCACTGTTTACAATAGCCAGGACATGGAAGCAAGCTAGATGTCCATTCACAGAGGAATGGATAAAGAAGATTGGTACATATATACAGTGGAGTATTACTTAGTCATAAAAAGGAACAAAATTGGGTCATTTATAGAGATGTGGATGGATCTAGCCTGCATACAGAGTGAAGTCAAAAAACAAATATTGTATATGTATGGAGTGTACACTAGCACATGTATGTGGGATCTAGAAAAATGGTGCAGATGAGCCTGTTTGCAGGGCAGGAATAGAGATGCAGACACAGAATGGACATATGGGGAGGCGGGACGGACTGAGAGAGCAGGAGTGAGATAGATACACGACAGCTAGTGGGAAGCTGCTGGGTAGCACAGGGAGCTCAGCTCGGTGCTCCGTGATGACCTAGAGGGGTGGGATGGGGGATGGGTTGGGAGGGAGGTCCAAGAAGGAGGGGCCGTATGTACACATATGGCTGATCCACGTGGTTGTACAGCAGAAACTAACACAACATTGTAAAGCAACTGTATACCCCACCAACACAATCACAAAAGCCACTGAATGAACCATTATGAGTTTGTCTTTTGGCGACTTGGTGTTAGGGATGTGCCGTTTTACCCCATTAGACAGCAAGCCCCGGTCTGATCCGTCTCTCTTCCCCCACCCTGATTTCGTGCGTTCGGGAAGAGAGAACCACAGTGAGATCGAGAGGCGGCGGCGGAACAAGATGACTCAGTACATCACCGAGCTCTCGGACATGGTCCCCACGTGCAGCGCGCTGGCCCGGAAGCCCGACAAGCTCACCATCCTGCGCATGGCCGTCTCTCACATGAAGTCCATGCGGGGCACCGGGAACAAGTCCACGGACGGCGCCTACAAGCCTTCGTTCCTGACGGAGCAGGTACCCGTTCACCCCTCGTCTGTGCTCCTTGCTCCCCTGGTAACCACATTCCTGGGAGGGCAGAGAATGGCGAGGATGACAGCGTCACCAAGATGAGGTAAACTACGTGGGGTGAAAGGCTGAGGTGGGGGCGAAAGCAGGAAATTTTATTCCTACGCTTCACTGGGAAACTCTCTTCTGGGGACTGCCTTTCTGATTTTGCATCCTCTGCTTTTTTTTCCCCACCATGTACCTTAATAAGACAGGCTTCCCTGATGGCTCAGTGATAAAGAACCTGCCTGGCAATGCAGGAGATGCAGGTTTGATCCCTCAGTTGAGAAGATCCCCCTGGAGGAGGAAGTGGCTACCCACTCCAGTATTCTTACCTGGAGAATCCCATGGTCATTGGAGCCTGGCTGGCTACAGTCCATGGAATCGCCAAAGAGCCAGACACGACTGAGTGACTAAACAACAACCACCTTAGTAAGACATCACTCAAAACAAAGCAAAAGGAGATGTTGTGCTTAGCACATGCTAACCCAGGAAAAAGCCAGCAAATCCAGTTCTTCTGTGCTAGATTAGCAGTGACAGTCGTCATCATGGAAAAAGTTTTGGTAGATGTTGCAGCAATATAGTGACAAGGATTTAACAGCCAGCACGTAGCCAGCCTCTGCCCTGAGCCCAGCTGAAGTCCTGTCCTTTCTGTGCAGGATTTCACTGAATCCTTATTCTGGCCCAAGGAGGAAGCTGCTGTTATTCATCCCTACTTTCGAGATGAAGAAGTAGAGGCTTCGAAAGTGTCTACTGCTCAGTGCAGACCAGGAGTTGACACAGGGTGCTCAGACCCCAGAACCATGTATTTTAACAGCTATCCTGGTCTTGCAGAGTTGGGAACAGTGAACCCATGAGGTGGTCTGTGGGAAGTATTGATACATCGTAACTTGACCATTCCACGCCTTGGAAGGCCTATGTTCTGGGTCCTTGTTCTTCCCCATGCTGGTCAGACACTGTCAGCTTGTGTTCGCTCATCTGTGGACAGACATGAGCTTTCTGCCTTCCTGACCCTGAGGGCTTCTGCAGGATAAAGGGGACAATGGACGTGGTGCCGGCAGGGGGACAGGGAAGTGATGTGTTGTCAGGGACACAGGCAGGAAGAAGTGTTCAGGCTCATCAGGGGCTGCCTGGGACAGAGTCAGCGCTGGCCTGCTGGGAGGTAGCCCCACATATGCGTAGAAAGAGAGCAGAGGAAGGGGTTCCACATGGGGAGACTGGGGAAACCATGAGCACAGAGCCTTGGAGGAAGGGGTGAGAGGGTGTGTCCAGAGACAGAATCGTGTGTTTTGCTGGAGTGAGGAATCTAAGCATTAGGTTTAGAAAAAGAGCAAGGAGAGAGGAGCTCACATGTATTCCTGTGTGGCAGACTTTTTAGCAAGGGTTTTTTGTCATCCCAGTGCCCGTGTGCTCTTTACCTCAAGATGCGAAGAGGTGTAGCAGTGGGGTGACTCTCACTGGGAGCCATGGAACACGGTAGTCCAGGGCAGAATGCCCAACCCATTTCCACCTTCTACAGAGGTGAAGGACTAGGATTAACACAGTGATGGCTCCCACCTGGCAGGGTTGTAGAGACAGGTAAGGGAGGAAGCAGAGTAGAGTGTTTAACATGGGGCTGGAGTGGAATGAAGGATGACTAGCTGGTGGGTAGTGTGAAAGTAGTGTTAATCGCTTAGTCATGTCGGACTCTCTGTGACCCCGTAGACTATAGCCTGCCAGACTCCTCTGTCCATGGGATTGTCCAGGAAAGAATACTGGAGTGTGTTACCATGCTCTCCTCCAGGGGATCTTCCCGACCCAGGGATCGAACCCAGGGTTTCCTTCATTGGCAGGCAGGTTCTTTACCATCTGAACCACCAGGGAAGCCTAGCTGGCAGGTAAGCAGACAGAAATGCATTATGCACATCCTGACCGCTAGGGTTAGTAACAGGGTTTTCCTCTTCATTTCTTTAATCCTTATAAAAACCCTGTTGGGGTCCATATTTGACATTAATCTCTTTAAGTGACTGGGGATTAAAAACATGGAGGGACTTCCCTGGTGGTCCACTGGCTAAAGACTCTGTGCTCCCAATGCAGGGGGCCCAGGTTTGATCCTTGGTCAGGGAGCTAGATCCCACATGCCCTAACTAAGAGTTTGCATGCTACAACTGAAGATCCCACATGCCACAACTAAGACCTGGTGCAGCCAAATTAATAAATATATTTTTTAATGTTTTTTTTTAAAAGAAAGAAAATGGAGAGAAGAAAGAAGGCAGTTATGCAGGTCATGTGCATCTTCTCCCCCGATTCATCTCTTGGTTCATTGGTAGGCTGTTGATAATGACAACAGCCACATGTGTTAAGTACCTACTGTTTGCCAAGCCCTTACTAAGTCCTTCACATTCAAGACCTCATTTTACCTCACAAAATCCACCCCCCCACCCGCCAGCCCCATGAAAAAAACAGAAGCCAAAGATATTACGTCGGGAGCCCAGACTTACACAGTGAAGTGGAAGAGCTCCTGTTGGCTTAACTGGAGGACAGGGGCAAGGCTGCTTCTGGATTCAGGGCACAGGACGTTGGTCATGAGTGGGGTGCTCCCAGAAGACAAAAACCAGAGGGGAGAGTATAGAAAGAGGGGCCCGTGAGGAGGGTGAGGCTCTGGCCCATAAGCCCTTCCCACGGTCCCTAAAAAGGGCTGAAGCTGTGAAAACATAAATGGAGTCAACTTGTCCACTTCCTCTCCTTCAGAGACACAGAATTCTCTGCTTTCCCAGAGAACCTGTTTTATGTGTTACAGTCCTTCCTGTTGGGAAGGCCATCTCAACACTGAAAATAAAAACCGCTGACCCAGTCTTCTGAACTAAGTAATCATCAAGAGGGATGGCACAGCGGAAATGCGAAGCAAGACAAAGGGGGAAAATATACGTTTCTTTAAAAATGATTGTATAGCCCACTTCCGCACCCAATTCCCAGACAAGGGATGTTAGAGTTCTGACTCAGCCTCAGGCTCAGAGACCTCCCTGGGTTCTGCTCACCAGCTGACTCACGTTTCCTAGTCTTTGGGCGACCTCGGGTCAGGCACCAAGGGCGGGTCCGGATGCTCCAGGCTCCACACAGGTGGCCCTTACTCTGTCACAGCAAGGTTTCCACCTACAATTTTTGTTGTTGTTGTTGTTTAGTCACTCAGTCATTTCCAACTCTTTGTGACCCCATGGACTCCTCTGTGTCTGCCAGGCTCCTCTGTCCTTGGGGATTCTCCAGGCAAGAGTACTAGAGCGGGTTGCCATTTCCTGCTACAGGGGATCTTTCCAACCCTGAGATCGAACCCTAGTCTCCTACTTTGGCAGATGGATTCTTTACCACTTGAGCCACCAGGGAAGCCCACCTGCAATTACATGGAAACAAGGAATTTGGGGCTTCCCAGGTGGCTCAGTGGTGAAGAATCCGCCTGCCAATGCAGGAGATGTAAGAGATGTGGGTTCGGTCTGTGGACAGCCCATGGACAGAGGAGGCTGGTGGGCTACAATCCATGGGGTCACAAACGAGTCAGACACACTTTAGCGACTAAACAACACAACGGCAAGGAATTCCCAGCAAGAATTGTTTGCCAGTTGCTGACCAGAAGAATCCCTTTTTTCTTTGGGGCCTGAGCAGTGTGTGAGGTGAATGGAGAGGTGGCTGTGGACTCTGGCACATGTGGAAGAGTTGGTCCCCAAGTCCTGCGAGGACGGAGCCCCTTGTATTCAGCAGGAAAGGGCCCCTGAGCCTGACATGAGACTGAGGGAGATGGCTGCACCTGGCCTGCCTGCAGGCACTGCAAAGAAAAGGCATTTCACTTGAGCAAAGTTGATCTTGCCTGCTCTGCATCCCTCTTGAGATGTTGAGGGCTTCCTGCCGCCCGTTCATCCTTCCTGCCGGCTCCAGCAGTCATGAGCTCTGTGAGTCAGTGTGACTCCAGGGCTGACGCAGCTAGACTCTCTTCTCACGTCCAATGTAGGTGTCCCCGCCACCTCCTGGGATTACCCTGGGACTCTGCTGAGATGTCGGCTGTCACAGAGTTCTGGGAGTTTGACAGACAAGACAATGTGAAGCGTTGCCCTTACACCCACTGCCAGCATTCAGCTCAGAAAGGAGGGGAATGAGAGCCTTTCCCTCCCTGTTCCCACTTTCTCGTGCTCCTCCCCTCCCTTCCCGGACCATCTTGTGCTCCAGTAACATGACTGCAGTTTGAATATGTAGGAGAGGCCATTCATACCTCTGTGACCCAATACCTTCTGATTCCCCTGGGCTGGGAATTTCCTCTCTCCTGAAGAGAGAGCAAGTTAAGGGACTTCCCTGGTGGTCCAGTGATAAAGACCGCCTTCTAATGCAGGGGGTGTGAGTTTGATCCCTGGGTGAGGAGCTGAGATCCCACATGCCTCATGGCCAAATAAAAGCATATTGTAACAAATTCAGTGAAGACTTTAAAAATGGTCCACATTTTTAAAAAATCATAAAAAAGAGTACTAGTTAAAAACAGTTAACAGTGTTTGGAACAGCTGTATCCTAGTGTTTAGTATGAGCTTTCTGAACTTCTGTTAAAAAAATAACATTCATTTATTTTTGGCTACACCGGGTCTTCATTGCTGAGTGGACTTTCTCTAGTTGTGAACAGCAGGGAGTACTCTTCCTTGTGGTGTGGGGGCTTCTCATTGCAGTGGCTTCTCTTGTTACTGAGCACAGGCTCTAGGCACATGGGCTTCAGAGTTATGGTCCACAAGCTTAGCTGTTCCTTGGCCTGTGAAACCTTCCTGGATCCGGGATTGAACCCCTGTTCTCTGCATCGGCAGACAGATTCTTACCCTCTGTACCACCAGGGAAGTCTGCGTTGTGCACTTTTAAAGCTCATTTTCTGGGAAAAAAAAAAAGAGTTCCCCAAAGTATTTGTGTATCCTAATGAACTTCTGACTGAATGTTGAAGGTTGCTAATAAAACTGTTAACTTGACCTGGGTTTGTCTGTGTCGGGTCCTCATCGTGATCTTCTCTTCCCAGGAACTGAAGCATCTCATCCTCGAAGCGGCTGATGGGTTTCTGTTTGTAGTGGCAGCTGAGACGGGCAGAGTGATTTACGTGTCTGACTCAGTCACCCCTGTGCTGAATCAACCCCAGTCAGAGTGGTTTGGGAGCACCCTCTATGAGCAGGTACATCCTGACGACGTGGAGAAGCTGAGAGAGCAGCTGTGCACCTCAGAAAACTCGATGACAGGTCAGTGTTGCTCTCTCCGTGAAGCTTTCCCCCTAGAGAATATCTTTTTTCCTTAAACATACCAAGGAATAACACTGGGACAAATATATTACCATATGTAAAATAGATAGCCTGTGGGAGTTTGATGTATGATGAAGGGCACCCAAAGCCAGTGCTCTGTGACAACCTGGAGGAATGGGGAGGGGAGGGAGGTGGGAGGGGGGTACAGAATAGAGGGGACACATGTATGCCTACGGCCGATTCACCCTGATGTATGGCAGAAACCAGAGAAGGCAATGGCAACCCACTCTAGCGTTCTTGCCTGGAGAATCCCAGGGACGGGGGAGCCTGGTGGGCTGTTGTCTGTGGGATCGCACAGAGTCGGACACGACTGAATAGACTTAGCAGCAGCAGCAGCAGCAGCATGGCAGAAACCATCACAATATTATAAAGTAAATAACCTCCAGTTACAATAAGTAAATTTTTAAAAATACCAGGAAGTTGGATGTCAGAAAAAGTTGCCTACAGGTGAAGGATATGTTTGATTTAGCTTGTTTAATAGCTTCATTTATCCTGCAACATGTTTAAAATTCATTTTTAATGCATTAGTTTTTCCTATATTTTACCTCCAATTATGGGATGTTGCCACTAGGAGGCATTGTTGACATATTAGCCACAACCCACTCAAGTGTGTGATTATTTGTGAACCTAATCATAGGTGTTGATTTTCCAGGCCTTACTTACGGGAAGTGAAATTTCTTATTGAGACATTTAAATGCAGTTAGCTCTGCTGTACCACAAAATAACATGTTATAAAAATCACTGCAAGAAACAAAATCATGAAATAAAAACCACAGGGCTTGGGAGGGGAAAGTGGGCTAGCTGCTGCTGCTGCTGCTGCTAAGTCGCTTCAGTCGTGTCCGACTCTGTGCGATCCCATAGACGGCAGCCCACCAGGCTCCCCTGTCCCTGGGATTCTCCAGGCAAGAACACTGAAGTGGGTTGCCATTTCCTTCTCCAATGGATGAAAGTGAAAAGTGAAAGTGAAGTGGCTCAGTTGTGTCCGACTCTTAGTGACCCCATGGACTGCAGCCCACTAGGCTCCTCTGTCCATGGGATTTTCCAGGCGAGAGTACTGGAGTGGGGTGCCATTGCCTTCTCCGAAGTGGGCTAGACATGACACTAAAAATTTGTCAGGGACAGATAAGAACAAAACTAGGAACCTAATAAAAATGGGAGCATTGCTTGACACATTAAGTGGTTAAGAAATTTATGGCACTTGACCTTGAAACCTGACTTGAAGTTGACTTGTATAAGTGAGCCTCAGAACTTGAGTGTTGGTGTGAAAATGGTCCAAGGACCATCATGTGAAATCAGGCAGAAATCAAGAACTGTAGCATAATATGTGGATAGTTGTGGTTTATAACACATGTGGTAAATCAAGGAAGCTTCTGTGTGCCAGAGTGTGTACATTTTGTGAATTCCTGTGTGGCTCTATTCAGCTGGGTGCAGTTTCTGTGTTCATGTAGTACTTCTTACAGATAAAATCAAGCATAAGCAAACACAAAATTCGCATCCTGATCGAACTATCACCCAATGTATCAGTGTCACTAGAACAGCATTACACTTTTAATTCTTTTGTTTGTTTATTGAGCTGTGTTGTGTCTTCATTTCGACGTGCAGGTTCTTCGATGTGTCATGCGGAATCTTCCGTTGCCGTGCACAGACTCTCTAGTTGTGGCTTGAAGGCTCAATAGTTGCAGCACGTGGGCTTAGTTGCTCTTTGGCCTGTGGGGTTTCAGTTTCCCAACTAGGGAATGAACCCGTATGCCCCTGCCTTGCAAGGCGGACTCTTCACCACTGGACCACCAGGGAAGTCCCAAGATTTGCTTTTTTCAAAAAAACCATTATAGCAGAGCTGAATATACAGTGATAGGGCTTCCCTGGTGGTTCAGATAGTAAAGAATCTGCCTGCAATGCAGGAGACCCCGGTTTAATCCCTGGGTCCAGAAGATACTCTGGAGAGGAGAATGGCCACCCACTCCAGTATTCTTCCCTGGAGAATTCCATGGACAGAAGAGCCTGGTGGGCTCTAGTCCATGAGCTTGCAAAGAGTCGGATGTGACTGAGCAACTAACACTTCATACCATGATCCCTACGTCCCCCTTTATGACAGATCTGTTTGTGCGGGGCATTCTTCCTTCCACACCAAGAGCCGCTGGAGTCTCATTTACTTCCATGTCTGCCTAAACTCCCTCATTCAGTGCTCGGCACACAGTAGGTGTTCAGCAGAAGCCTGGTGAGCAGTGAGACAGTGCTTTTATACTGTAGTTGTCTGCTAGGGTTGCCATCACAAAACACCACAGACTGGGTGGCTTAAACCACTGTCATTTATTTTCTCACAGTTTTGGAGGCTGGAAGTCTAAGATCAAGCTTTTGACAGGTTTGGTTTCTGGTAAGAGCTCTCTCCTGCCTGCAGATGGCCACCTTCTTGCTCTGTGTTAGGGTTAGTTTCTCAGTCGCGTCTGACTCTCTGTAACTCCATGGCCTACAGCCCACCAGGCTCCTCTGTCTGTAAGATTCTCCAGGCGAGAATACTGGAGTGGGTTGCCATTCCCTTCTCTAAGGGAGCTTCCCAACCCAAGGATTAAACCCAGGTCTCCTGCATTGCAGATGGGTTCTTTACCATCTGAGCCACAAGAGAAGCCCCTCCCTCCAAAGGGCCCAAATCTCTGTATAGGAAGGAGTCCCATGTCCAATCTTCTCACCACTCAGGATGAGCTGGGTCTACACTATACCCCAATAAACCAAACTATACGCCAATAAAATTAATTTTAAAAATGTTTTTAAAAAGTGACGGAGTACTGCTGTTCCTGAACAATAATAGTAATTTTCTCAGTGTTGGTTATCAATGACACACAAAAAGGAGGAGGATGACGAAGGATTAAGGTATGTGGACAGAGTCTACACTGTGCGGCGATGAGCTCTCTGTGTATAAAGAAATGGTGCTGAAATAGACTCAGAGAAATACATGGTTTGCCATCGCACCGCTGGGGCTGAATGAGAGAACTCCCTACAGACACGTAGGGGACGCTCCTTGGGGAGTTAATGGTCTTGGAAGGGGTGTGAAAGGGAGGATACATCAGCCAGGAAGTGTTGGCTTGACAGCTGAAATCACCTTCCCTGAAAAGAGCTATCTTTTTTTCCCCCAACTCCAGTGTGTGAACACAGGATGTGGCTTTATGAAAGCAGTCAGGAGACCCAGCTGGGGCAGTCAGTGGGTGGGGGAAGTGGTGGTCAAAGGCAGGTCAGTCTCCGGATCAAGGGTTTAACAAACCGGCTTGCCAGAGCTGGGTGGACACTTTTGTCTGTGGGAAGTCCTAATGTGTATGGCAGTGTTGGAAGGGGCAGCGTGAATCGCATTTGGAAAGAAAGGTCCCTGGAGTGGACGTTGGATGGTGGCTTTGGCAGCCAGAGCTGGTGTAGTGGAGTGAGTCCTCCCAGAAGCCAGAGAAGAGCCAGTGAACCCTGAGTGGCTGGGCTCCATGAGGTGGGGTGGAGAAGGGTGGTGAAGAGGACCGGGTCTCTTCTGGAACCAGAGAGCGTGCAATGCGAATCTCCCAGGACACACGACGTAAAAGTGTATTGATCCAGTGCAGGGAGCTAGGGATAGCTCACTGCAGCCAGGCTCCCGCTGGCCTCAGAGTTTTGCTGGACCAAGGACTGGGCAGGGGCTGGGCTTCGTAACCAGCCAAAGTGCAGATGTACTGAAAACTAGTAATAAAAAACCACAGGGACAATACAATTCCTTCAGTGATTGGACTAGGGTTTCTCAACCCTCCTGTCCTTCAGCATGGTGGGTTTCAGGCCCAGAGAGCGATGACATGGCCCATTGGATGGGGTGGCAGGGTGGCAGGCAGGGTGTGGGGGCAGGGAGCCAGGCGAGGACTGCTGGGGTGGGGCTGGTTTAACCAGGGCAGCCTGGCACACTTGACCCAACGAAGTTCCCCTTCTCTGAGCCTCCCAATCAGTGGAGAGTCCCTGTTCCATGCATAGGTTTTGCAGGGCGGCCTGGACTGAGCATGTGGGGCATTGCGTGTCCATGGTGGCCAGGGAACAAGACGCCTAATGACAGTGGGGCCTGCAGACACCCATGCTGACTTGAGGATCCCAGAAAAACACTGCTTGCACAGAATTGCAGGCACTAGGGATGGTGGTGATGAGGGAGTTCTTCTTCGTGGAATTCAAATTTTCCCCCTGGCTGGAGGAGTGGTGAAAAAGAGTGGGTCAGGAGATTCACAAAGTCTCCTTAGAATGGAAACCAGGCATCATGGAGTTGTTCAGTTGCTAAGTGGTGCTGGACTCTTTGCGACCCCATGGACTGCAGCATGCCAGCCTTCCCTGTCCTCCAGTATCTTCTGGAGTTTGCTCAGATTCATGTCTATTGAATTGGTAATGCCATCCAACCATCTCATGGAGTGGTGTGGACCAGTGCAATGATGTGACTTGTCTGAATAATAGCTGGGGGTTATCAATGTGAGGAGGGGCTGGGGGAAACCCTCACCTAGCAGGAGCAGCACTGCTCGTAGAGAAAGTGCTGGGAGGGCCTTGGGAGCCCCTTGCTGGTTTGCACTCTGCGATCTTGGCTGGTTCCTTTCTTCTCTGCCTCTTATTCTCCTATCTCAGCCTAGGACATTGCTAGGCCCCTTCTAGCTCTATTCTACCTTCTTGCCCAAGGCCCTGGTATAGAATCTAATCCACTGATTGGAAAAATGGTAGGAGACTGGAGAAGAGAAACTAAAAGCTGCCACCAGGTTCCTGGCTCAGGGCCACACCCACAGGCCCCTCTGGGCCCCATTCCCATGAATGCTCCCTTGTGAGTTGTCACAGCCTGGTGGGCAGGGTGGCGGCATTGGTCCTGGAGACCCAAGAGCTGTGAAGAACACAGGACATCAACAGTAAGAGGGGAAACGTTTTCAGATCTCTAAGAAAAAGTTAATTGAATCTTAGCTTTCCATGAAAATTAAAATTATACTTTATTATTTTAAAATATTGTTTTAAAAATGTTACACAGAGACATGCATCATGTAATAAGGGTGGAGTTTTCTCTCTCTGAACAATTATATAAGTGGATTTTGAGTAGAAGGAAAAGGAGGTCAAGAAATGACTGAAACTGCGTGCGTGCCAAGTCTGTCAGTTGTGTCTGACTCTCTGTGACCCTGTGGACTGCAGCCTGCCAGGTTCCTCTTTCCATGGGATTCTCCAGGAGAGAATTGCCATGACTTCCTCCAGGGGATCTTCCTGAGTCAGGGATTGAACCTGTATCTCTTATGTCTCCTGCATTGGCAGGCAGGTCCTTTACCGCTAGCACCACCCGGGAAGCCTGACTGAAACTATAAAGGAATTCTCAATGGCCAGTATCCAGTTGATTGAAATTGGATAGCCAGTGACCAGGAGATTTTGCACATCCAGCTTTTTAGGTTCGAATCAATAAAGTTCCCAAAGGGAAAAAGAAGAGCCATAGAGAAAGCATATTCATTCTTTAGGACTCGGATTGGCCGTAGCTTGAGGGGGATCCTGCTGAGGAGTGTTTACTCACAAGAAGAACCCAGCTCCTTGTGAGAGCTTGTCTTGGTAGGAGGCTCAAAGGGATCTGTGTCTCCTGCTAAGTGACTCTGGATGTAAACCTGGAAAATCGCTCCACAAACAGTGCCTGGGGGGTGGGCGTGGGCAGTGCTGAACTTTCCCTTTGCAGGGGTCATGTGGATGTTGAGGGTTCTAAGGCTCATGAGAGGGAACCGGTGCCTTCCTCCCAGAGACCTCCATGGCAACAGGAAAGAGCAGCCACGGAACTGGCCTGGTTCAAGTGACAGAAGATCAACTCCAGGGGATTGAGTGAAGAAGGAAATTCATTGGCTCGTGGAACTGAAAGGGGTGTATTGGCTTCAGGCTCAGAAGGATCCAGGTGATTTGAACCCTGCTAACGAAAGCACAGTCAATCTCTGTTATTCGCACATTCGGTGTTGATGAATTTGAGAGTAGCAAAATTTACTTGTAACCCCAACATCAGTACCCATGACGTGTTAGAGGTCATTTGAGAACTGGCACAGAGGCCAGGGTCACACGGGATGACACCCTGCCTTCTGGTCTTAGCCCTCGTAACTAGAAACACATGTTCTTCTCGTGTTTTGTGCTGTGATGTTTGGTCTCTTTGTGCTTTCTGTCGTTGATTTTGCTGTTTAACGTGACCCCCTAGAACAGTGCTGAAGTCTCTCTAATGTCCTTAAGCATAGGGCTGTAATGTGCCCTCCAGAGAGAAGACGTGTGTTGGATAAACCTCGTTCAGGCATGAGTCATAAGTGCTCTTGACTGTGAGTTCAGTGTTATGAATCAAGATGTGTTAAAGAAAGTGTCTTTAAATAGAAACACAGAAAATAAGACTCTATGTCCATTGATTAATAAGAGTGTTGTGACCAGAGGCTGGCGGGAACATAACCCTCAATCTCCCTTAGGAGCAATGGTTCAGTGTTCGCTCAGTCACTGTTTGCAGTGACTTTACAGAACAGAACTACTGCAAATGATGAGAATCAACTGTGTCTTTTCTCCTAGCTTTATTTCTTTTTAAACTTTACTGAGGTGGAATTGATATACCAAAGTTTGCACATATTAAATGTGTACAATTTAATGAGTTTGGACATAGACCCACGACCATGAAACCATTACCAGCTTCAAGGTATTAAACATACCCTTCACCTCCAAAACTGGAGAAGAGAATGGCTACCCACTCCAATATCCTTGCCTGAAAAGTCCCATGGACAGAGGAGCCTAAACGGCTACAGTCCGCAGGGTCGCAAAGAGTCACAACTTAGTACCTGAACAACAAAGCTTTGTAACACCAGCAGAAATAGGTTGCCTTTTCAATACTTGCAGCAAAAATCTTGGGACTGGCTCTCCTGCATCAGCTTGGGCCACCTGCCTTGCCTGGTTCTAGTGGCAGGGAGGCTAAGCTGACCTGTGAGGCCAGCGTCTCCACCTAAGACACTTGGACCCAAGAGCAGGGGAGATGTGATTCCTGGAGGAGGTTAGTGCAGTCACTCAAAGGAGGAGGGGGATGCCAAGCAGGCAGACTGCAAGTTGGCACCGGCTGGGAGAGCCAGGCTCAGGGTGATGCTCCTGGGGAGGGGTGGGTGTTCTCCCAGAGAATGGGGAGCACCTCCTCGTACCGGGAATGCTGGGGACACTGGGGTGACAGGATTCTGAGCTGAAGATGGAGCCAGTGTCAAGTATGAAGGAGGGCAGTGGTCAGGTAGAAGTCTGATGGAGGGAGGGGCCACAGAAATAATTATTATGAATCTCAGAATGACCCAAGCCCCAGCTCACTGTGTGGAGGGAGAGGAACCAAGGAGAGGTCCCAGTGGCACCAGAGCCTGGTACCAGAGACTGTAATGGATGTGCCCAAGGGGTGGGGTTCAGAGGGCCAGCAGCGCAGCCAGCTGCCCAGGAGAGCACAGAGAGGGTGAGCCCTTCTCTGTGTCTTACACGATGTAGCCCAAGACCCCTCCCATTCCCCTACCCTGTCCCTGTGGGTACTGAAATCTGGGCAGCCCTGGTCCTGGCTAGCAGACACTGGAGACTCCTATTCGGTGACCTTGAGCACTGAGCTGTGTAGGAAGTGCCTGGATCCATGGACTTGTCAGACTAGGTTTATTGGTCCCTTTCCCCACTTTGCTTTTCTGTGGCTCTGTTTCTGCTCAGCTCATCCTTCATTCAGAGAATTGGATCAGCCTTTGGTTCAATATAAGGAAGAACTTTGCAGTTGTTAGAAGTGTCCAAAGGCACAGGGTATAAGCAAGGCTGGTTTATCTTTGTTCTTCCCTCCTTCCTTCTTTCTTTCTTTTTCTTTCTGTCTTCCCTTCTTTCCTTCCTCCTCTCCCTCCCTCCTTCTTCCCTTTCTCCCTCTCTTCCTCTCTCCCTCCCTTCCTTCTTTCCTCCCCTTGTCTTCCTTCCTTCTTCCCTCTCTCCCTCTCTTTTCTTTATCCAGTCATCACTCTTTAAAAGTCATGTATGCGGGACTTCCCTGGTGGTCCATTGGTTAAGACTTCGCCTTCCAATGCAGGGGATGCAGGTTCGATCCCTGGTCAGAGAGTTAAGATCCCACATGCCTTGTGGTCAAAAAATCAAAACATAAAACAGAAACAGTATTGTAACAAATTCATTAAAGGCTTTAAAATTTAAATCGTTCATTCATTCAACAAATACTTGTTCTGCATGGCTGTGGAAGGCCCCTCTGGGACGCAGCCTCTCCCTCTCATCACCGACAGGCGTTTCCAGCTGTTGTTGGATGAATGGACCCCCATTTCCTAACTGTTCCAAATGATTTGTGATAATCTGGGGCGAGCCCCAGCAGGGTCGTTCCCCAAAGGCTTTGGCCGGAAAGCTCCTGTGTGTGATTCACATGTCCCAATCAGCTGTGATTAAGCTTCCCTATCTCCCTGAGAGCCTTGCCGAAGTCCAGAGATGCTTTCAGTCTTGGATCACTGGGTTTGGCTGGACTGCAGTCGGGCCACAGGGAGCAGCTCCCCAGGAAGCCTGCTCAGCCAGCTGGGCTTGAGGACCTGTCATCACACCGCTCCTGGGAAGGGTCAGGATGCTACATAGGCTCTGCGTCTCCCTGCTCGTCTGCGAGAGGGGATGACGCCTGTGGGACTCAGTGCTCGTTTCACTTTTTTTTTCTCACCTAGCCCCAACAGTGAACTATTCATAGCTATAGAAAACTCCTTTACCTTTTTAAATTAATTAATTAGCTAATGCATTATTTTTGGTTGTGCTAGGTCTTCATTGCTGAGCATGGGGTTTTCTCTAGTTAAGAAGACTGAGGGCCACTCCCTAGTTGCAGTGGCTTCTCGTTGTGGAGCACAGGCTCTAGAGCATGCAGTCTCTAGGATGTTGTGGTGCACAGGCTTAGTTGCTTCGAGGCATGTGGAATCTTCCTGGACCAGAAATCCAACTGGTGTCCCTGCATTGGCAGGCAGATTCTTAACCCCTGGACCACCGGGAAAGCCCATGTCTGACATTCTTATAGCACTTTTCTACCCTATGTTAGCAGAAACATGCTGCAGATTAGACCCTATCATGTGCGGAGAGGTGACCAACACACCTGCCCAGGACTGGAAGAAGGTGCTGGCTCTGGTACTTTATAAAAGCTTTCTGGTGACTCGGATGCACAGGTGGGCTTCAGAACCCTCACTCCTTTGGGCCTGAGCGCAGTTCTGTTCATGGAGTGAGGGCGGGGGTGGGTGGTGGTTTTGAACTTCTTTTACAGATGAGGAGCATGATGCTTGATGTCACTGGGAGCTTCCCAGGACCACACAGCTGAGTCCCAGCAGCATCTACAGATGGAGCTCGTCCTCAATGCAGACAAAGCGTCTGTTTCTTCTGAGGCATCGAGATACAAAGGAGCTGGAAAGCCTTGGCCTGGCCCGATGTAGCACATGCAGAGCAGTCCAACCCTGGACTCTGGGGGCCCTGCTTAGAGGGAAGACAGGGCAGCAGTCCAGTTCACGGTCACATGACTTACAGACGGTGTCAGAGCTTTGAGACTACAGTCAGATTCCCCAGGGGTCTCCAGGGTCCCCTGGTCTAGTGCAGTGGTTCTCAAAGTGTGGTGTCTGGTCCAACTGTGTGAACATCAAGTGTGAACTTGTTGGAGATGTCGATTGTGGGCTGAACTCCAGACCTACTGAATCAGAAGCTCCGGGGGGCCCAGGAATCTGTATTTTTTCCCACCCTCCACATCATTCTGATGCACGCTGAAATCTGAGAATCACTGGTTCCTGGAAACCATCCTGAAACTTGTGCTCAAATCACCTGGATTGAGTCCACCTTGTCAAGCTCTTTGATGTCTTGAGTTTAGCATTCCTCCTCAGAAAGATGGGGATACGTGGTTTTATAAAGTGTCTTATGAACAGTGAAGCTGAAGGCACTTGTGTATTTGACCTTGGAAGGTAGACCTTGGTAAGATGTTGCAAGTGTGCTTGGTGAACCAGCAGCATCTTCGTCTCCTGGGAGCTTCTTAGAAATGCAGGCCTAGGCCCCATCCTGAGCCTGCCAACTCAGGGTCTGTTGGGTTGGTCAACACGTTTATCTGGGTTTTTCTGTATGATGTTATGGAAAAACACTAACAAACCTTTTGGCCAACCTAATAGATTTTAATGAAATGTCCAAGGGATTTATGTGCACAGTCTAGACTGAGAAGCCCTGAACTAAAGAATTCAGCAAGTTGGGGGCTTGCAGCAGCTGGGACCAGGGGCATCCTCCTACTGCTAGGCATGGCTGGGTACTGGCAGGAAGTGGTGGAATTGGCCCCAGCAACTTTTTTTTTTTTAATTTTTATTTATTATTATTTTTTAATTGTTTTTGCCATACATTGTCATGATATCACCATGGGTTTACATATGCTTCCCCTCCGGAACCCCCCTCCCTCTTCCCTCCCCCCACCCCGGGAAATCTCGTTGCACCAGCCCCGAGCATCAGTCCTGGGCTGGCGATTGATTAGACATATGAAAATTAACATGCTTCAATGCCCTTCTCCCATATCATCCCACCCTTACCCTCATCCACCAAGTCCACGAGTCTATTCTATACATCTGCGTTCCTTTTGCTGTCTCGTATGTTGGGTTCTCGTTACTGTCTTTCTAAATTCCATATATATGCGTTAATATACTGTATTGTTGGTTTTGCTTCTGGCTTACTTCACTCTGGATAATGGGCTCCAGTTTCGTCCATCTGAGTAGAATTGCTTCAAATGAATTTTTTTTTAATGCTGAGTAATATTCCATTGTGTATATGTACCACAGCTTTCTTATCCATTCGTCAGTTGATGGGCATCTAGGTTGCTTCCATGTCCTGGCTATTGTAAACAATGCAGCGATGAACATTGGGGTGCACGTGGCTCTTTCAGTTCTGGTTTCCTCAGTGTATATGCCCAGCAGTGGGATTGCCGGGTCATATGGCAGGTCTATTTGCAGCTTTTTAAGGAACCTCCACACTGTTTTCCATAGTGGCTGTACTAGTTTGCATTCCCACCAACAGTGTAAGAGGGTTCCCTTTTCTCCACATCCTCTCCAGCATTTATTGCTTGTAGACTTTTGGATGGCAGCCATTCTGACTGGTGTAAAGTGGTACCTCATTGTAGTTTTGATTTGCATTTCTCTGATAATGAGTGATGTTGAGCATCTTTTCATGTGTTTGTTAGCCATTTTTATATCTTCTTTGGAGAAATGTCTGTTAAGTTCTTTGGCCCACTTTTTAATTGGGTTGTTTATTTTTCTAGAATGGAGCTGCAGGAGTTGTTTGTATATTTTTGAGATTAATTGTTTGTCTGTTGTTTCATTGGCTATTATTTTCTCCCATTCTGAAGGCTGTCTTTTCACCTTGCTTATAGTTTCCTTTGTTGTGCAAAAGCTTTTAATTTTAATTAGGTCCCATTTGTTTATTCGTGTTTTTATTTTTTTAAAAAGACTTTTTTGATGTGGACCATTTTTAAAGTCTTTATTGAATTTGTTACAGCATTGTTTGTTTTATGTTTTGGTTTTTTGGTCGTGAAGCATGTGGGATCTTAGCTCCCTGACAAGGGATTGAACTCACACCCCCTGCATTGGAATGCAGAGTCTTAACCACTGAACCACCAGGGAAGTCCTGGCCCCAGCAATTTCTCCTGACCAGAGAGAGATTTGCCCGGCTCTCAGTCAAAGGCCAGGCATTCAGGGAGAGCAGTTGCAGGAGCAGCCTTCAGAGGTTTGCAGCCCTGGGACCTCACTCAGTAATCCACACATGGCAGATTCTCCATCAGTGTGGGGAGGAGGTTTGTAGGGTCGGTGGTTAGCATCCTCCACTGGGGAAGAGGAGGGGAGCAAGGAGCTGAGGATGGCCCATGAGGACCCGGGCTAGAGCAGAAGCAAGCCCAGTTATGAATGACGCCACAGAGGACAGCAGGCATGCCTGGGAAAAGAGCCAACGGTTGTCAGCATTGAGCCTCACCCACCGAGGCAGCTGGGCCTCCTTCATGACCCTTTGCACAGGAGGGCGAGGACAGTATTGTGTCAGACTCAGCCACACAGTTGGGTCCTGCAGGGAAGAATGTCAGGCCGATAATTGGTCCCACAGGGGTCCCTGAACTAGGAAGTCCACCCCGGTGGTATCAGTTCTGGAGAAAGATGGTCTGTTTCCAAAAGTCAATCATAAAGGTAACTTCATGAAGACCAGACTTGAAATCTATAGCTTATTTTCCTTGGAATACCCAAACTTCAACTTTGGACTAATGCCAGACCCTGAAATCCTAAACACCTTCAGCAGTCCATCCGTTTGTTGCCATATTAGGTAATGTCAATACATGTGCCCCTCACCCAAAAAAATCCCCCACTCTGTCCAAGTCAACTATGAGCACTGTCATAGCATTTCTGTTGTTTAAAATCAAAATAAAGTGTGTTAGTGGCAAGGAAATCAGGTTTATTTGATTCTGGCTCCTTAGAAATTGCCCAATTGTGTAATAAACACTTAGGCCACTGGTAAAAGAGTTTAGAGTTGGGTCGCCAGAGGTGCTTGGTGAATGCATGTGAGAGTGAAATCTGCATCTCGCGGGCTGGCTGTTTTCAGGTCTTCCTAGTGCCTTTCCCACTGGAAGCCACAGCCTGCTTAGATGTGTTACCCCAGATGTCTCTCTGGCACTTGTTCAGTTCTTTCTCATTGTTAAATATTTATACAACCTGCCTTGTTTTGCTTTCCTGTGTCCATAGCTTGCTGATGCTGCTCAAACGTTGGTGTTTTTCTCTCCTGTTTATGTTGAAAGTTATTTCATGAATCTGGACAGATTTCCAACTGGGGCTGCTGGGTTCATTATCGCTGTGGTGTCACAGCAGATAAAGGGCTCGGATGGTGTTTGCATACACATCCGCAGACTGTGGCTGGAGAGTCGACTTCTCCCCCAGCATGGAGAGCCGAGAGAGCTCCCCCAGCCCGCATGTGTGCTCACCAGGGTGGCTGGAGCATGACGGGGGTGGGCATGGGGGCGAGGCGAGGCCCCTGGGGTTATGGAAGGATCCCAGCATGTGGAGTCGGATGCACCTGGTGACAGTTATGGTTCACGACCCTTTATTTTGGGTAAATGACTTAACCCTCCTGGGCTCCGTCCCTCACCTGTAGATACAGACCTATGGGACTGTGGTGAAGTTTGCACGACATGACAACATGCATGCGTGCTAAGTCACTTCAGTCATGTCTGACTCTTTGTGACGCTCTGGACTATAGCCTGCCAGGCTCCTCTGGCCTCTTGCCTGGGATTCTCCAGGCAAGAATATTGGAGTGGGTTGTCATTCCCCTTTCCAAGGGATCTTCCTGACCTAGGGATCGAGCTCACATCTCTTACATTGCCTGCGTGAACCGGTCGGTTCTTTACTACTGGAGCCTCCTGGGAAGCCTGACATGACACATAGGATAATATTAATGATTGCATTTGAGAACTGGGGAGATTTCGTTCACTTTTTAAGATTTGTTTATTCATTGATTTTTGGCTGTGCTGGTTCTTTGTTGCTGCAAGTGAGCTTTCTCTGGTTGCGGCACGCAGGGCTACTCTCTAGTTGCGGTGCTCAGGCTGCTCATTACACTGGCTTCTCTTGATGCAGAGCTGCAGCTCTAGAGCAGGGACTCAGTGGTTGTGGCACAGGTGTTTAATTGCCCTGAGCCATATGGAATCCTCCCCGTCCAGGGATTGAACCCACGTCCCCTGCATTGGCAGGTGGGTTCTTAACCACTGAACCACCAGGGAAGTCCTCATTCACTTTTAAGTAATCAAAAATTAGATTCAAACACCCATCTGAATCAGTGGTTTTCCCGACTATCCGTCTTGCTTGCTTTAGTCCTCTTCTTGCCCCAGTAAAGCATCACTTGCACTGTTGACAAGGGAAGGCAGACAGACTGAGACCTTTCTGAGTTTCACCCAGTAGTGAAAGGGTGACTTCCTCCTCCTACTCTGTGCTCGAGATCATCTATTGCACATTCAGGAGGAAGGGGTGTGAAAGTGTGCGTGCTCTCTTTCTCTCTTTGTTTTGTTGATTCACTTGTTCATCCAGCACATATTTATTGAGTACCTGCTCACTTTGTGCAAGATGCTGTGCTGAGTGTTGGGGATACGTGCGTGCTCTATCACTTCAGTCCCGTCCCACTCTTTGCGACCCCAAGGTCTGTAGCCCACCAGGCTCCTCTGTCCATGGGATTCTCTGGGCAAGAATACTGGAGTGGGTTGCCATGCCTTCCTCCAAGGAATCTTCCCAACCCAGGGATCGAACTCATGTCTCTTACATCTCCTTCAGTGGCTAGCAGGTTCGTTACCAATAGCACCACCTGGGAAGCCCCACGAAACTGATGCAGTCTGTACCAGACTGATGCTCTCATGGAGGTTACAGTTCAGTGGGGAAGAGAAACAGCAAAGAAATGATCACTCACAACACACTGTGACAAGTGTTAAGAAGGCAGGGGCTGGGGGTCAGGGAGAATGAGTAACATAGGATCTGGATCATCTGGGCAGGCTGGAGTGGGCTCCTGTGAGTGCATGAGGCTTTGTGAGACCTGGCAAGGAAGCTAAGGCTACTCACGGAGAGGGTGGTGGAGGGTGCGGAGTGTGGGTGCTTAGTCCCAGAGCAGTACATACCCAGGTCACTGCAGGTCTTTAACCAGAAGATTCCTGGCTTCCATGTTGCTTCTGAGAAGCTCATTGCAGCTACAGAGTGGAGGACATGTAGGGAAGCCAGCCTGGGGGATGGGAGGAGTCAAGGTAATGAGGGTGTTGGAATTGTCCAGGGGAGGTGATGGAGGCGGGTTAGGATGGTGTCCTTGAGCTGTAGTCACAAATCACCGTAAACTGAGCAGCTTAAAACAACAGAAATTTACTGTCTCCCAGTTCTGGAGGTCAGGAGTCCGGAATCAGGATGTCAGCTGGGCTGAGTCCTTCTGTAAGCTATGAGGAGACTGTACCAGGCCTCTCTCCTGGCTTCTGGTGGTGGCCAGCAATCCTGACATTCCTTGACTTGCAGACACATCACTCACATCTCTGCCTCCATCATCACATGCTTGTATGTCTTCATGTCCACATTTCTTCTTCCTATAAGGATGCCAATTATATTGAATTAGGAGACTCCATGATAAGAGCGTGACCTCATTTTAACTTGGTTATAGCTTGATTGGGCTTCCCCAATGGCTCAGACAGTAAAGAATCTGCCTGCGATGCAAGAGACCCAGGTTCAATCCCTGGGTCCGTCCGGAAGATCCCCTGGAGAAGGAAGTGGCAACCTACTCCAGTATTCTTGCCTGGAGAATTCCATGGCAGAGGAGCCTGGTGTGCTACAGTCCATGGGGTCACAAAGAGTTGGATGGACATGACTGAGCAACTAAACAACAACAAAGCAACAATATGTTTTCCATCCCATTATAAAAGCATGTGAATTAGACTTGAGAACTCTGAATCTTGCTTCAAATTCACTCTGAGATTTCACCACATGAAAGAACCACTGGTGCATTTCTCTGAAATGCTAAGATCACCTCCTAAAGATCTGTTTTCTACAGGCCCATTTTTGTATCCTGGCTTTTCTTGAACCGAGGAACATCCAAAAAGTGCATGAAACACAACAACTTTATAAATACATTTTTAAAATTCTCAGCTCCTGAAACAGTGGCTCTCAAATCTCCATACACATCAGAATCTCACTGGATGTTTTAACAATTGTGATATCAGGTCTTCACCCCATTTCTCTGGATTCTACTGTGTCAAGCCCAGCATCTATGTTTGTAAAAGCAACCCTGGTGATTCCAGTATGAGCTAGATGCTGCACCCTGGGGCATCTCCTGCCAGATAAAACTCCATATAATCAAATAATGCAACCTTATCTGCTTTACACCAGGAGAGAGAGTTCAGCAAGATCAAAACCACAAAGAAACAAAATGTTAAAAATGTAATCAGTTAGGAACACCATTGAAAAATGAGCAGTTTCAGCATTTTTGAACCTCTTTGCAAGAGTCTTGATTTCCTTTTATTTTTTAATGATTTTTTTTTTTTTTTTTTGCTGCACTAGGTCTTCACTGCTGAGCTTGGGCTTTATCTAGTTGTGGCAGGCAGGGGCTACTCTGTACTTGTGGCATGTGGGCTTCTCAGTGTGGTGGCTTCTCTTCTAGCGGAGCACAGACTCTAGGTGAGTGGGCTTCAGTAGTTGTAGTATGTGGACTTAGTTGCTCCAAGGCATGTGGAATCTTCCCAGACCAGGGATGGAACCCGTGTCCCCTGCATTGGCAGGTGGATTCATATCCACTGGACCACCAGGGAAGTCTGAGTCTTGATTTATTAATGAAGTATCTTTTGTCCTAACTTTGTGTCTTTTTTTCTTAAATGTATTTCTTATTTGGCTGCTCGAGGTGTTGGTTGCGGCATGCAGGGTCTTTAGCTTTGGCATGTGAACTCTTAGTTGCTGCATGTGGGATCTAGTTTCCTGACCAGGGATTGAAACCAGGCCCCCAGCACTGGGAGAATGGAGTCCTAACCACTGGACCATCTGGGGAGTCCCTTTTGTCCTAACTTTGATGCTCAAGAAATACAGACAAGGACCCTTTTCCCCCTCCATGTGTCAATATAAGAGGTAAATATAACAAAAATAACCTCGAGTAACATTGTTTTTAGACAGATGAAATTATTTGGACTCATCGCTTCCTGCTGGTATGATTTTAGTTTCAGTAATATTCTCACGTGATAGTCATATTTTGTAATGCTTTAGTTAAAAATAACTCAATTGCAAAAACCCCAGTGTGATCAAGAAAATTAAAATAGTTTCCTTTCACTTCACTGAAAAAAAAAGAGACACATTCCCCTCTGAAAGGTTGTGACTCATGCCTAACGGTTAAAGAAAAATGCACATTTAGCACTGATCTTTCCTGTTTATTGCTTGCTCAGGAGACGTTAATTGAGGAAAACATCTGCATACGGTTTTCCCGTTATTTTTGTAGATTCTTTTCTTACCCTCCAGTTTTCTCAGGCAGCCATCCGGGTTTCAGTTCTCTGCTCTCTGGTGATGACATGAATTACTCTCCAGTGTAGCTGACAGTGTCATTCTTTACCCTTAAGTTGAAGGCTCATATGCTAGGGACCCAGAGTCACTAGAGCAGTGTGCTGTGTGGACCCCAGAAATCACATGGCCGACATTTCTCTGGGTCACGCTGCGCCTTCCAGAACATGCCTGACTCTTTGTGGAATGTCCACAGGGGCAGAACTGATGGCCTCGGCAATCTGTCCCATCTGCTTTGGAATAATATCCTTGTGCTCAGCAAGTTTGATCATCCCTGTGGTGGTGGTTTAGTTGCTATGTTGTGACCCCATGGACTGTAGCCTGCCAGGCTCCTCTGTCCGTGGGATTCTCCAGGCAAGAATACTGGAGTGAGTAGCCATTTCCTTCTCTGGGGGATTTTCCCAACCCAGGGATTGAACCTGGGTCTACTGCATTGACAGGTGGGTTCTTTGCCACTGAGTCATCTTGGAAGCCCTAGAGCCTGGAGTGGCAAGCATTTCCCTAGCCATGGGACTGACATGTGCAAAGGCCCTGTGGCATGGAAACTGCTGTAGAGTTTGGGGAGGTGAGTATGGCCATGCAGTGTGATGAGGGGAAAGACCAGGTCATGGTAGCCCTGGAGGACAGTTATGCACTAGAATTCAAACCATGTGCAAGAAATGGTCCCTGAAAGCACATTCACATAATCTCTTGTTCATTTTTATGCCTTTTTTGCTCCAGGGAAGGAAATGGTTTCATTTGGAATCCAAGAATGAAAGGAACAAATATATAGAGAGATGCTCTGTAAAGTGACTTCGCAAATATTTCTCATTTAATCCTCATGACAAGATGTGGGTTTTGGAGTTTTATTTTCTTTTTTTTGCATATGGATATCCAGTTGTACTTTGGTCACCTGATGTGAAGAGCTGACTCATTGGAAAAGACCCTGATTCTGGGAAAGATTAAGGGCGTGAGGAGAAGGGGATAACAGAGGATGAGATGGTTGGATGGCATCACCAGCTCAATGGATATGAGTTTGAGCAAACTCCGGAAGATAGAGAAGGACAGGGAAGCCTGGCGTGTTAGATAGTTCATGGGGTCGCAGAACTGGACTTGGCAGAGTGACTGAACAACAACAATCCATTTGTTCTAGCATCTTTGTTGAAAAGACTGTCCCTTTTCTACTGAATTTTCATATAGTCTTTTTTTTAATGTGGGCCATTTTTCGTCTTTATTCAGCCTGTCACTACATTGTTTCTATTCTGTGTTGGTCTCCTCTGTCAACTCTGCTTTGCAGTTCCGGTGATGACCTCCTGATGATTCCCGCAGAATGTTAGATGTTTGCTTGTCACACTCACCTCCTTTTTCTTTTTTTCTCCCCTGTGACTTCTGGGACAATTTCTCAGTGGCTCCTTCTAATTCATCAATTGAGCTTTTAGCAAGGTCACTTTGTACTGCCTCCACTTGAGTTTTCAACGCCGAAATCATGTTTTTCACCTAAAACTAATCTTTTCTGGTCTCAGGTTGTTCCCTTTTTTATTTATGGAAGATATCCTCAAATATCACTGAGATATGGTATTCCAAAATATTGTTTTCTTTCTCGGAATGTGTTTCATGGAGTGGCATGGTATTCTTCTAACTTTTTCAGATCAACTTCCTTTTTTTGGAGTAGAATTTTTTCATCTTTTAATGATTTTCATCTATTAAGCTAAACTTGCCCACTCCCTCACCTTTTTAATCCTGGGTTCCTAACATTTATTAAGACTTGAAATGATTCAGGTCACTGTATATTTCTTTGAAACTTAATTTGTTTAGGTTGAGGGCCTGGTTTTGCAGGCAGTGGCAGCTATGTGTACTGGGCAGCCTCAAGCTGGCAAGTGTCGCCCACTGCTTTAACTAAAATGCTGCCCCTTGGAAGCAGCCTCTCCTCTTTATGGGGCAGGTGGCTGCTGTAAGTCAAGGTCATGTGAGAGCTCTGCCCTTGGCCTTTCTGGGTCCAGACCCTGGGCGACCTCTCCTCTGCTTTCTGACCCCCTGTCTCTTTCCTGCTTGCAGAATTTGTTGTTGGTCAGTCATTAAGTCATGTCTGACTCTTTGCAACCCCATGGACTGCAGCACACCAGGCTTCCCTGTCCTTCATTATCTCCCACAGTATGCTCAAACTCATGTCCATTGAATCAGTGATGTCATCCAACCATCTCATCCTCTGTCACCCCCTTCTCCTTCTGCCCTCAATCTTTCCAAGCATTAAGGTCTTTTCCATAGAGGCTTCTATTAGGAAACTCTTTCACATCCTTCTCAGGCAGCCCATTCCTTTACAATTGTTGGGCTACAAGACTGCTCATTTCCTTTCCCATCACATCCTTAGATGTACAGTTTCTTGCAGAATCCCTCCATGTTTCTGATCCCTCCATGTTTCAAGGCCCCTTCCACTGTTTTTCTACACAGGTGCACTTTTCCCCTGCTACTTTTTTTTTAGCTTTTAAATGTTTGTTGGAGTGTAATTGCTTTACAATGTTTTGGTTTCTGCTGTACAGCAAAGTGAATCAGTTATATGTATACATATACATGCATGCATGCATACATACTCAGTTGCCTCAGTTGTGTCTGACTCTTTTGAGATCCCATAGACGGTAGCCCACCAGGCTCCTTTGTTTTGGGGATTTTCCAGCAAGAATACTGTAGTGGCTTGCCATTTCCTCCTCCGGAGGATCTTCCGGACCCAGGAATCAAACCCTGCATCTGCTGTATTGCAGGCAGATTCTTTATCACTGAAGCCCATACATATACACATATGCCCTCTCTTTTAGATTTCCTTCTTATTTAGTCTACACAGAGCACTGAGTAGACTTCCCTGTGCTGTACAGTAAGTTCACTTCAGCTATCTATTTTATGCACAGTGGTGCATATATGTCAGTCCCAATCTCCCAACTCCCACCGCCACCCCCTTCCACCCTGGTGTCCATACATTTGTTCCCTGCATCTGTGTCTCTATTTTTGCTTTGCAAATAAGATCATCTGTACCAATTTTCTAGATTCCACATAGAAGTGATAGTTGTTTTTCTCCGACTTACTTCACTCTGTATGACAGCCTCTGGGTCCGTCCATTGCTCCTTTTGTATTTCTCGGATCATTTCATGAGCAATTTGCAGGGCAGGCGGTGTATGACCTGCAGTTGCCTTCTTGAACTGCATGTCAGCCTGGCCTCTCTTCACACCCCAGGCAGCCCTTCTCCAGCCAAGGATGGAGGGTAGGGTTAATCATTCCCCCTTGGGCTTGCATTTCTGGCATTTTTGTAGCATGATACCCCGAGAGGAATGTATTTCTTTAAATCACACTCCAGCATATTCCAAACAGGATGAGGAATTTGTACTTTGTCTACAGATTAAATAGCAGAAGAGGTGCTGGCCACAGGGGGGCTGCGGGTGACGATTTTATAATGAATAGCAGAGCCTGGGCTGAGCACGAGGCACTCATGTGATTCATGTTTGGAATGCAAGCACTGGAGAAAGTGGTCAGGCTCTCGGTCTTTTCAAGGACCTCTGAGAACTGTTGTTCAGGTGATTGAGGTTGATGTGGCCAGTCACTGGTGGTGGAGCTCTGTGCTTTGGATTTACCCCAAACATTCTGGTCTTGGGCTTGTCATTGTTATTGTTCAGTAGCTAAGTCATGTCCATCTCTTTGAGACCCCATGGAAGGCAGCATGCCAGGCTTCCCTGTCCTTCACTATCTGCTGGAGCTTGCTCAAACTCGTCCGTTAAGTCGATGATGCCATCCAACCATCTTATCTGCTGTTGCTTCCTTTTTTCCTGCCTTCAATCTTGCCCAGCATTGGAGTCTTTTCCAGTGAGTCAGCTCTTCACATCAAGTGGCCAAAATATTGGAGCTTCAGCTTCAGCATCAGTCCTTTCAGTGAATATTCAGGGTTGATTTCCTTTAAGATTGACTGGTTTGATCTCCTTGATGTCCAAGGGATTCTCAAGAGTCTTCTCCAGCACCACAGTTCAAAGGCATCAGTTCTTCTGCACTCAGCCTTCTTTATGATCCAACTCTCACATCTCTACATGACTACTGGAAAAACTAGAGTTTTGACTACATGGACCTTGTTGGAAAAATGATGTCTCTGCTTTTTAATATGCTGTCTAGGTTTTTCATAGCTTTTCTTCCAAGGAGTCTTAATTTCATAGCTGCAGTCACCATCTGCAGTGGTTTTGGAGCCCAAGAAAATAAAGTCTGTCACTGTTTCCATTGTTTTCCCGTCCATTTGCCATGAGGTGATGGGACTAGATGCCATGATCTTAATTTTTTGAATGTTGAATTTTAAGCCAGCTTTTTCACTTTCCTCATTGCACACAGTGATTATCCCTTTGATGCCCTCCTTTTGCAGAGATGTCACCTACTCCTGCCTCGTTAGTGGCTCATTAGCACCTTCCGCAGATGGTGGGGTGGGGGAGAAAACAGAAAGACTGACATGAAAACCAGACTGCCTGGCAGGGAGGCTCCTTCTCAGTGTCTACCCGGGGCCCCTTAGTTATTGCGCTCAGTCCTTTTTGCCAGCTCTGGTCAAGGGTCCCCATGAGCTCTATTTTTATTTCCCTGTTTCACAGCTACAGGCTAGAGTTATAACCCAAACCCAGCCACTAGTTCCCTCGATCCAGAAAAGCTAGAGGGCTCAGAGGATTGATATTACCCCTCAAAACTATCTCTGCTCCTGAATAACAGTCCACTCTGGGGTTGCCCAGGAGCATGGTTCTGCTCAGTGAACATTGTTCCTGTTGCCAGTTACTTCTCAATGTTGATTTAGAAAAAATAAAGAGATCACAACCTAAAGGTGATAGTTATGTTTTATCCAAGGACCTTTCTGAGGACTGTGACCTGGGAATCAGCCACTCAGATCGCTCTGAGGAACTCCTCCAAAGTCGTAAGGGGAGAGTCGGGATATATGGGAGCTCCTGTGTTCAGTCGCTAATTTGTGTCTGACTCTTTGTGACACCATGAGCTGTAGCCCATCAGGCTCCTCTGTCCGTGGGATTCTCCAAGCAAGAATACTGGAGTGGGTAGCCATTTCCTTGTCCCGGGGATCTTCTCAACCCAGGGAGACAACTTGCATCTCCTGAATTGGTAGGTGGATTCTTTACCACTGAGCCACCAGGGAAGCCCCAGATATATAGGAGTTTTTTCTAAAAACAAACAAAAAATGCAGCCAGATAGTTGAACATGCAAACGTTATCATTAATCACAAAAAACAGACACCTCAAAGGTGTTAGTCCTTTCTTTGTATGGGAAGATGCAAGAGTCTGGGCTTAATGAAATCATTCCTCTGATCACATCTCCGCTATCTAGGGCCAGTATCCTGTTTTTCTGCATCCTGAATCCCCTCAGGGCACACCATCAAGCGGCTACAGATGCTGATGACTTGATGGCAGGCAACATTTGTTGTTTACCTGAAAGACAGGCAACAATTTTTTGTCCACACCAGCCAGCTTTTTCACTTCAGGCTGAATCATGTCTGTGGAGAGCTGGGGCTATGAATCCCCTAGTCTGGCATCTCTCTTTCCCTGAGTGGCAGAGGTGGGCAACATTAGAGAGTCATGCTCGCCTTACAAGTTTTTGGCTTCTGAAATAGAAATGATTGTTATTCTTGCACTTCAAGTACAAATCATATTCATTTCCCCAGGCAGTTCTGGGGCAGTTATAAGGTTTGCTTTTTCAGTATGATGTGGCCTTTGCAAAGTGCGTTCAGTATCTGTTGCCAGTGACATTAGGGGATGGGTGGGTCTGTGTGAAGCACATTTCCTAAAATCTGGCAACTCTGGCTCCTCTGCCTCTGTGTAAGAGATGGCAGAACAGCCCCGAAGGCTGGGCTCCTCTGTTCACTCCTGTTCATGCCTTCCTGGCCCCTGTGGCTGGGCATCAGCCTCTCACACTGAGGTCCATCTGGACAAGACTGCACCCCTTTTGCAGACCCCATCCCACTATCCCTGGGCTTGGGGCATCCCGCCTCTCCAGCTCCACCTCTCTGGACCTCCAGGGCTCCTCTTCACACCGCCTCTTCCAGGAAGCTTCCCTTGATACCCCTTGGTGCTCCCTAACACAAAGCACTCTCTGCCCTGTGCTGCCCTTGCGTTGTCTGTCTGTGCCTTGTCTGGACCTCTCCTCCTTAGTTGAGTTGGTTGAGTAGCTCTGTGAGAGTGGTGTCTTGTCTCCCCCTAACTGTGAGCCTGCTGAAACCTGCACTTGGAAGTTTCCATCAAGTGGAGCCGATTTGTAGATTCCTGCTCCCTGTGAGCTTCTAGGTATTCATGAGCTTCCATGCACCCTCTGTTGACAATATTATTTTGACAAAAAACTACTGTGTGGTTTATTTCCGTCTTTGGGTAATTGGGCTGCCTTTTGTAGTCCATTCCTGTCCCAAACCCATCACCTGGCTACCGCCCTCCTCTCCTCTCCCTCTGTGAGTTGTGAACACTGAATGTGATGTGGGAGAGCCTGCCCAGCACATGGTCTCGGTGGGCAGTGTGTAATGCTAGCTGGGTAGGGTGGCCTCCCTCAGTTGCTGCCATTAAACCATGTGTCCTTTCTCATAAAACACCTTCCAGAGTCAAGTGCCAGTGTTCCAAGCAGGTAAATAGCTCTGAATGGGCTAGTGTGACATTCATAGCCTGCCATTTACTGGAGAAGCGGGTTTGAAGGAGATACAGCTTTGATCCCTGGGTCAGGAAGATTCCCTGTAGGAGGAGATGGCAACCTGTTCCAGTATTCTTGCCTGGGAAATCTAGGCTTCCCTGGTGGCTCAAAAGGTAAAGAATCCACCTGCAGTGCAGGAGATGCAAGAGACAGGGTTCTATCCCTGGGTTGGGAAGATTCCTTGGAGGAAGGCATGGCAACCCACTCCAGTATTCTTGCCCAGAGAATCCCATGGACAGAGGAGCCTGGCAAGCTGCAGTCCATGGGGTCACAGAGTCAGATATGACTGAGCACCCACACACACAATAGAAAGGAATACAGGTACCATCCTATCAGAGAACAGTAGAGAACAATCCCTGAGCCATAGACGATTCGTAGAGAAATAAGACTTGTGACTTCCCTGGTGGTCCAGTGGTTAAGACTTAACCTTCCAAAGCAGGGGGTACAGGTTTGATTCCTGTTCTGGGAGCTGAATCGGACATGACTGAGGACACATATGCACTAACGGAAGCTAAGATTCCCCACATGCCTTGCAGTCAAAAAACCAAAACATAAAACAGAAGCTGTATTGGAGCAAATTCAATAAAGACTTTAAAAATGATCCACATTAAAAAAAAATAGTCCCTGTCCTGAGAAGTCTGAAGGCTGTCATCACTAGTAAATGATTGCATGTGGATTTGAAAGAGTAGAGCAGTGTTGCAGATGAGATAATTATGAATGTATTCTTGATGAGAAAAAAATGTGGAAAAGAAAAGTCTTCTTTCCAGAGCAAGAATTTTAGAGGCGAGGGGAAAGGGAAGCACTTTCTGATACATTTCATCTCGTAGCTTCAACTTCATGTTCATCTCCAAGCATCTACAGCATCAGACCCCTGAATGTGACTCGGGCAATGCTTCTGGGCGGTGGTAACCTGGCACAGCTCAGAGCAGAGCAGCAGGAATCCAGTCAGCCACTCCTCCAGGGCCCCCAGAGGCTTCTCACTCTCCTTTCCCAAACCTGAATGAGCTTTTGCTCTTTGTGAACCTGTCCCACTGAACTGTGGACTGCATTGCTAGCCCACCCTATTCTCTGAGAGGCTCTTGGAGAACTGCCCTCTGTCCCTAAAGACAAATGGAAACCTAGTTTTTAAAGGAATCTCCATACTGTTCTCCGTAATGGCCGTATCAGTTTACATTCTCACCAACAGTGCAGGAGGCTTCCTTTTTCTCCACATGCTCTCCAGCATTTATTGTTTGTAGACTCTTTGACAATGGCTGTTCTAGCAGGTATGAGGTGATACCTCATTGTAGTTTTGATTTACATTTCTCTCATGGCGATGTTGAGCATCTTTTCATGTGTTTATTGGCCATCTCTACCATGTGACCCAGCAACCCCACTATTGGGCATGTACCCTGAGAAAATCACAATTCTAAAAGACACATGTACCCTAATGTTCACTGCAGCACTATATATAATAGCCAGGACATGGGAGCAACTAGATGTCCATCGGCAGATGAATGGATAAAGAAGTTGTAGTGCATATATACAGTGGGATATTACTCAGCAATACAAAGAAACAAATTTGGGTCAGTTGTAGTGAGGTAGATGAACCTAGAGCCTTATAAGAGGCGAAGTAAGTCAAAAATAGAAAAACAAATGTCATATATTAAGGCATGTATATGGAATCTGGAAAAATGGTACTGATAAACCTAATAGAGAACAGACTTGTGGATACAGTGGGGAAGGTGAGGGCGGGACAAACTGAGAGAGTAGCATTGACATATATACACTATCATGTGTAAAATAGATAGCTAGTGGGAAGTTTCTAAATAACAGAGAGAGCCCAGCCCAGTGCTCTGTGATGACCTCGAGGGGTATGGTGGGGAGAGGAGAGAGAGGCTCAGGAGGGAAGGGATGCATGTATATATATATATGATATGACTGATTCGTGTTGCTGTCAGGTAGAAACCAATACAAATGGTAAAGCAATTTTCCACTGATTTAAAAAAAAGGGAAACCTGTCCAGGAGCAGAGAAGCCAGAGTGAGGGACTGGGGGGCTAGGTAGCCTCAAATGTAGCCAACTTCTCCGTCTTCCTAGGGTAGGATCCGTCTCTCACTCTGATTTCCTCTGAGGTCACCTGTAAAGAGAGACCATGTGTATAGAGTCTGTCAACCAAATATGGACACTTTGAGAGTGAAAAGGGACCCCACTAATAACATGCTGGGTCTTTAGGCAAAAGCTGGTATGTGCAGGCGTGGGCATTCTGACTACTGAGGGGTGCTGCCCCTTGCAGAACTCCATCCAGATACAGACATCAGTCCCTTCCAGCGGTGTCCTTGGGATGGCTGAGACGGGCTAACGTGATCCACAGGTCTCTAAAGTCAGAAGGAAAAACTGAAAAGCAGTAAACACACGATAAGAATTACAAAGGGAAAAAAAAACCTGGCGTTTTCCCAGTCTATGTTTCTGATCGTGAAACAGCTACTGGCAGGTTACGATCCCCTGCAGACGGCTGACCTCCTGTCCCCTCACTGCCCATCTGCTTCTGTTTGGTGGGTGCTATCTTGTTTTCTGCTGAGGGAGGTATGCTGTGAAGAGCACAGACTTTAGATCAGATCCTGACTCCCCTCCCCTATGGTGAGGCCCATCTTGGCTGGATTTTTCAGTATCCCCATGGGCTTCAGTTTCCCCATGGGAATGATGCAATCCACCCAGGGGCTAGCAAGAAGAGGATGTTGTTGTGGGTCTCTGCCCAGGGTGCTAGGAATAAAGGGCTGCATTGTTTATAGAGAACTACAAAACACATGCAGAGAATGGACTTGTGGACTCAAGGCAGGAAGGAGAAAGTGGGATGAATTGAGAGAGTAGCATTGACATACATACACTACCATGTATCAAACAGATAGCTAGTGGGAAGCTGCACTGTAACACAGGGAGCTCAGGTCGGTGCTCTGTGATGACCTAGAGGAATGGGATGGCGTGGCTTGAGAAGAATGGGATACATGTATGCATGTAGCTGATTCATGTTGTTTTATAGCAGAAACTAATGCAACATTGTAAAGAAATTTTATTCCAGTAAAAAAAAAATAATAAAGCCTAGTAAAAGTTAATCACTGCTTATGATCACCCTGTACCAGCAGTTCTTGGCAATATCAGTGATAAAATATTTCTCCCCTCTGAGGCTGATGGCTCCCAACACCCTTCTCCCCACTCTACCTTGGTACACCACTGTGACCTAATTCCTCAGGTTGTGATGTAGATTGGACAAATAATGCACAGAAAATGCTTAATAATATTTTATGATAATAACCGGCCCTGAGTAAAATCCTCTAAAAGTTAATCCTTTGTCCTTCCTTTTCTGTCCAAAGTCAGAGATTGTTGTATTGATCTGGACTATTCGGTTGCATGCTTCAGTTGTGTCCCACTTTTTGCAACTCTATGGACTGTAGCCTTCCAGGCTACTCTGTCCATGGGATTCTCCAGGCAAGTGACAGAAATTAAAACTGAACTAATTTAAGCGTTAAAAGAGGGAACTTTCTGGCACCAATGATTTGAACACTGAGAGGGTACTCTTTCACTGGTTTATGTTTTCATTGTTTTCTTAGAATCAGCTTCATTGTCTTAGATCCAGTTCTCTATGAAGTTGGACTCATTACTGCTGAAAAAATCATGTTCAGATTCCTAAAGAAAAAGAGAGGAGTGGTAGAAGTGGTCACATTTTGCCTTTGGAGGATTCTGATTGATGTGGCTGGATCATGTCCTAGTCTTCCGGCCAATCACTATGGACAGAGGAGTAAGGTACGGTGATTGGTCCAGCTTGTGTCAGATTGCCCAGTCCTCACCCAAACACTATGGGCATAAGGTGGATGAGGTGCTAGGATTGGCCTAGCTTGTGTCATTTGCTCAGTCCTCAGCCAATCATCATGTACATAGGGTGGGTGAAGTACTACGATTGGTCCAGCTTGTGTTAGGTACCCAACACTCAACCCAATCATTGTAGCCTGGGAGATGGGATCTTATAAGATGACCACTTCTTGACTTTCATAATAGTGGAATATGATACATGTTAGTCACTCAATCATATCCAACTCTGCAATCCCCTAGACAGTAACCCACCAGGCTTCTCTGTCCATAGAATTCTCCAGGCAAGAATACTGAAGTGGGTCACCATTCCCTTCTCCAGATCTTCCCAACCCAGGGATTGAACCCAGGTCTCTCGCACTGGAGGCAGATTCTTAACCATCTGAGCTACCAGGGAAGCCAATAATGGAATAGGACAAGATAACCAACAAGGACCTACTGTATAGCACAGGGAACTCGACCCAATATTCTGTGATAACCTATATGAGGCAAGAGTCTTAAGAAGAATGAATATACATATATGTGTATGTATAACTGATGGACTTCCCAGGTAGTGCTATTGGTAAAGAACATACCTACCAGTGCAGGAAATGTAAGAGACATGGGTTCAATCCCTGAGACAGGAAGATCCCCTGGAGAAGGCAATACACTCCAGTATTCTTGCCTGGAAAATCCCATGGACAGAGGAGCCTGGCAAGCTATATATAATCCATGGGGTCACAAAGAATTGGATACAACTGAAGAGACTGAAAACTAAGATCATGGTATCTGGTCCCATCACTTCGTGGGAAATAGATGGGGAAACAGTGTCAGACTTTATTTTGGGGGGCTCCAAAATCACTGCAGCTGGTGACTGCAGCCATGAAATTAAAAGACACTTACTCCTTGGAAGGAAAGTTATGACCAATTTAGACAGCATATTGAAAAGCAGAGACATTACTTTGCAAACAAAGGTCCATCTAGTCAAGGCTATGGTTTTTCCAGTAGTCAAATATGGATGTGAGAGTTGGACAGTGAAGAAAGCTGAGCACCGAAGAATTGATGCGTTTGAACTGGGGTGTTGGAGAAGACTCTTGAGAGTCCCTTGGACTGCAAGGAGGTCCAACCAGTCCATCCTAAAGGAGATCAGTCCTGGGTGTTCACTGGAAGGACTGATGCTGAAGCTGAAACTCCAGAACTTTGGCCACCTCATGCAAAGAATTGACTCATTAGAAAAGACCCTAATGCTGGGAAGGATTGGGAGCAGGAGGAAAAGGGGACGACAGAGGATGAGATGGCTGGATGACATCACCGACTCGATGGACATGGGTTTGGGTAGAGTCCAGGAGTTGGTGATGGACAGGGAGGCCAGGCGTGCTGCAATTCATGGGGTCACAGAGTCAGACATGACTGAGCAACTGAACTGAACTAAAGAGAGTGAGCATGTATAACTGAATCACTTTGCTGTACACCTGAAACTAACACAACGTTGTAAATCAACTACAATAAAATAAAACTTTTTTTTTAAAGAGAATAGTACAAAAGCATTGCGGTGGAGGAAGTTCTGGGTGGGCGGAGAAACAGATGTCCCTAGTAACTCTGCTGCCCAGAGACCCCTCTTCTAGTTTGAGAGGAACATAGTTTGGCTACAGCTTGAGTACTGGAGAAGACTCTTGAGGGTTCCTTGGAAAACAAGGAGATCACACCAGTCAATCCTGAAGGAAATCAACCTTGACTATTCATTGGAAGGACCTGAAGCTGAAGTACCAATACTTTGGCCACCTAATATGAAGAACTGACTCATTGGAAAAGACCCTGATGCTGGGAAAGATTGAAGGCAAGTGTAGAAGGGGGTGGTAGAGGATGAGATGGTTGGATGGCATCACCGACTCAATGGACATAAGTTTGAGCAAACTCCAGGAGATGGTGAAGGACAGCGAAGCCTGGCATGCTGCAGTCCAAGGGGCTGCAAAGAGTCAGACAAGACATGACTGAGTGACTGAACAACAATAGCAACAACTTGAGAATTGGCATATTTGTACCCTTTAACTGTGTCGACACCTGGCAGAGATTATGAACTATGAAGATGTATCCACCTCAGTGGCAGAAGGGCGGCTCTCTCCCAGGATCCAGAGATGCAGTTCATGGTCTGGAGCATTTGTCCTGGAGCAGGCCTCATGCACACTGCTTAGATTCCTGTGTTGTAGAGGTGAGGTTGGGGGTGGTGTTTGTTCCTGTATGCACAGCTGCTCTCGTGGCTGGGTTCAACCTCTTGAGAATGAGGACACATTGTCACTGGAACTGCAACCAAAGTCTCTTCCAGCCCCTGGGCTCCCCTTTCAGGGGCCACACATTTTTGGAACAACATCAAATATTGTCCATCATGGAGCCATCACTGTGCTTTGGTTGCTAATCATTTTCTCTTGTTTTCCTCCCTTTTAAACCAAGATAAGATGTTTCCAGTTTTCTTAAGGATTCTTTTGATGAAATAATTCTAATTTATATTTGTATTTCTGTGGTAGCCTGGGGAGCTGTTTTTTGAGCACAAAGCCTTCTTTTGTGATCTTATCCAAGACAAACTTAGGATCCTTCTTTGTTTCAAAAAGTTACTACCGACCAAAATAGTACTTAAAAAATCAGCTTACTGAAAACAATTATAGAAGGGCCCTCTGCCCATAGAAAAGGCTATTCTGTTGTTGGAATTGTTATAATCACTGCTCTTCTAATGTAGGAGTCAGCAAATGTTTTTTTATAAAGGGTCAAATAGGAAATATTTTTGGCTTTGTGAGCCATGTATTTATTCTCTTTCACAATTAATTACTCAATTCTGCCTTCATAGCCTGGAAGCAACCATAGGCAGTAAATAAGTGAATGGCCAGGGCTGTGTTCCAATAAATATTTAAAAACCAGAGACTGAGACAGCTGTGGGTCATAGGTCAGAGTTTGCCAACTCTTGCTCTAAAGCATCTTTTCTTTTTAACTTTCTTTGAAAAATTGTAGTTAAAATCTGAGATGCGTCATAATTCTTTCCATTCCATGGAGTGGAAACACTGAACATTGGTCAGTGTGCTGACTACAGGGTTCAGTAGGAGCTGGTATTAAGAGCTTTAAAATTTTTTTCATTTGATGCAGTAATTCCATTTTCAGGAACCTGTCCTAAGATGATATGGCTATTTTTTCCTATAACCTAGGAGTAACTTAATACCCAATAATAAATTGTCTACTCTAAACAATACCACAGAGCCTTTCAAATGACGTTGATGATTAAATCCTTATGAGTTTATGTTGTAATATAAAGTGGAAAAATATGCACCATGAAACCTCATTTAGTTAAAAGAAATGAGCAGATATGCATAGAAAAAAGATTGACAGAAAATATGCCTAAGTGTTGATATCGGATTGGTCAAAAATGTGCTTTGGGTTTTCCTGTACAATGTGACAGAAAAATCTGAATGAACTTTTTTGTAACTCAGTAGTTTAGAGAGAAAGATTATCTGGGCTTTTACTGTATGTATGGCTGCTTGATTTTTAAAATTTTTTTAAAGATCACTTTAGTTTTAGAGGCTTCCCTGGTGGCTCCCATGGTAAAGAATCTGCCTGCAATGCAGGAGACTCAGGTTCAATCCCTGGGTCGGGAAGATCCCCTGGAGAAGGGAAAGGCAACCCACTCCAGTATTCTTGCCTAAAGAATTCCATGGACAGAGGAGCCTGGTGGGCTACAGTTCATGGGGTCGCAAAGAGTTGGGCTCAACTGAGTGACCAACACTTTAGTTTTATAATTTAAACAATTTTATTTTAAGGAAAAAAATAAGGAGTTCTTCAGCCTTTTAGCCTGAGACAGTGTTGTGTGCATTATTCTAGAACCTGCCTTAGAGAAGCCAAGAGTCAGGGGCTGGGCCAACTCTAAGAGAGCTTCTCAGACCTTTGCTCTGTATTTCAACACAGTTATCTTACAGCTCACAAAGTGGCTGTCTGGAGCCTGCAAGTCACTTATATTCTAATTCTCAGAGGAGGTTATTGAGCTCCTCTGTTTAAGTCTTTGAATCCCCACAGAAATGTCAAAGCAGGCAGATCTGATCCCGTTTCCAGTGAAGGAGACTGAACACAGAGAAAGCTGGTGACCTGCTCCTCTCCCACACTTGCACAGACAGGAACTGTGACTCCTTTTGTTGCTGCCCTGTTCACTTTGAAGTAGCAAACCTAGACAGTATGTTAAAAAGCAAAGACATCACTTTGTTAACAAAGGTTCACATAGTCAAGTCCATAGTCTTTCCAATAGTCATGCATGGTTGTGATAACTGGGCCGTAAAGAAGGCTGAGTGCCGAAGAATTGATGCTTTTGAACTGTGGTGCTGGAGAAGACTCTTGAGAGTCCCTTGGATAGCAAGGAGATCAAACCAGTCAATCTTAAGTGAAATCAACCCTGAATACTCACTAAATGGACTGATGCTAAAGCTAAAACTCCAGTATTTTGGCCACCTGATGTGAAGAGCTGATTCATAGGAAAAGATCCTGATGCTGGAAAAGATTGAAGGCAGAAAGAGAAGAGGGCAACAGAGGATGAGATGGTTGGATGGCATCACCAACTCAATTGACATGAGTTTGAGCAAACTCCAGGAGATGGTGAGGGACAGGGAAGCCTGGTGTGCTGCAGTCCATGGGGTCGCAAAGAGTTGGACACGACTGAGTGACTGAACAACAACTTCAGATTTGGGCTATGTCATCAACTCTCTCCCAGATTTGGGCTATGTCATCAACAGTTCTCCTTTGTACATTGAATTCGAACAAAATATCTGCCTCTGCAGCTGCCTGTCATGTTGGAAGATCTCTGGGGTTTCTTCAGCAAAGGGGCCATTGTGTAATGTGAGCCCTTCTGCCCTGGTGACCAGCTCAGAGAAAAGCTTGTGGCTTTCGTCCTGAAAGAAGGAAGCTGATGGGTGGGAGGCTTTGGGCACTGGACTGACTGCGTTTGAAGAACGATGAAGCCAGAGAGCCAGAGTGAAGGGACTAGTGGATGTGGAAGTTGTGGTCCAGAAGGGGATATCTAAATGGAAAGCCTCAGAGGGAGCAGTTGTGGATGCCTGTGAGTTCCACAAAATGATGGTGGGTGTACTGTCTGCCATGGAGTGGGGGGAGCATGCTCAGAGTTGAGGAGGGCAAGGACAGAGGCAGGGAGGTTGGGTGGATCCTCCACATGGATGCCGAGCCCATCCATGGTGGTAGCAGGTCTTGGGGGCAAAGAGAAAGAGTATGAGTGATGTGCTGATGTTTAAAATGAAAGAAGAGAGTGACCCTGAGGTTGGAAGACTACAGAGACCACGAGGGCTTGTGGGTGGATAAGGCTGACCCAGTGCGTCTGGGAGGAGCCAAGGTTATGTGAGAGGAGTGCTGACGTGGAAGGGCTGTGGCTGCCCAGGAAGATGGCAGACCTGCCTCTGAGCCCGTAACACATAGGATATGGGAGAACAGGTTTCTTCTGAGAAGTGATGCCACCGAGGAAGGAGAAGATCAGGCTTTCTGAAAGGAGCTGAGGATGTAAACGGTTGTTTATTTCAGAGTGGACGTTCCAGAGGGTATCCTGGAGAAGATTAGGGAGGAGAGGAGCAGGGGGCTGGGGTGGTGGTAATGAGGACAGAGAGAAGTGACCGGGGTGGCAGGGAGTTTAGGCACTGGCTGCAGGAAAGCAGAATGAGATTCATGGTGGGACCAGCCAGTGATGGGTTTGGCAAGGAGGGAGTCCTCCTGACCCAGTGGATGAGCTTGGGGGTGGGAGGAGATTCTGGATGGGGTCAGCATTGGCCTGGTTGATGGTGCTTCTTAGGGACCCACTGGGGACCTGCCCTAGAAATCCAGACCCATGGTTCTAAGCAGACCTGAGGTTTCTGTGAGTCAGGAAAAAAGTAAAAGCAGTGTGTGTGTGTGCTGAGTCATATCTGACTCTTTGTGATCTCATCGACAGTAGTCCACCAGGCTTCTCTCCATGGGATTCTCCAGGCAAGAATACTGGAGTGGGTTGCCATTTCCTACTCCAGGGGATCTTTCCAACCCAGGGATCAAACCTGTGTCTCTTGTGTCTCCTGCCTTGGCAGCCGGGTTCTTTACCATTTGTGCCACCTGGGAAGAGTGGTATAAATAGTAGCTATGTCTCCATATTCTGGGGAACCCTATCATAAGTAAACCCAATTCCCAGTTGTCCACGGGATAGGGAGAGATTCTCAGTCCGTCATGCTGGGACTCACTGCCCAGGGCCAGGGGATGGTCTCATACCTCCATACATCTTCCCTGCTATTAAATCTGTTGAAAATCCAGTTTCCATAAGCCCTCAGGAACACACTTACTGCAGAAAGTAGGCATGCTTTCCATTCCCAAGGAGCCTGGAAAGGGAGTTCGTTCTGCCAGAGGAAATTGGAGAAGCACAGAGAAATAAACTCCGAAGGAATCATCCCTCGGGGTCACGACAGCAGACCATGGAAGTGTGTTTTCTCATTTCCTCATATTCCAGGGCTCATATGCTTTGCAGCTGTGATTTATTTTCAGAACTCACTTTGGAATTTGACAGACTCTCAGGCTGGCCCGCTTCTCAGCTGAAGCCATTTGCCATTTGGTAGATGACAAAGCCAGTAACAATTTCCACTAAAACAGCCCTGAAAAGAAGACATCTGATAGACAGGTGTCAAATCTAGGATGCAGACAGCACTGAATCACTGACAGACACCTAGGGTCTCTGCTGCGTGGGAAGTGCCAAAGTCTCCCCCACCCTCGACCAACAGACTGAGAGCTGGGCCCTTGATGGGCTTGAATTCTGGGGTACATGTCCTGCTTAAAGATGTGTGGCTCTATAGTGGGAATGATATAATTGCTGGTGTTTAGAGAGCTGAGCGCCCCACACCCTACAGAGCCCTGGTTCACATGGGGTATGAAGGCTGCAGGATCCAGCTGCTACAGCAGAAGGTAATGGGGAGAGAGAGCTGACCCCTCCATTCAAAGCCCCTGCTGCCTCTTCTCTGCTTGGGACAGTGCGAGCCATTTTGGCTGGGGGGTACCTTCTTCAAGGACCTTTTGATTTCAAGTGATAGAAACCCATTCAGGGACTTTGCTGGTAGTCCAGTGGCTGGGACTTTGACTTCCACTGCAGTAGGGGGTGGTGTGGGGTGGTATGGGTTTGATCCCTGGTTGGGGAGCTGGGATTCCACATGTCTCATGGCCAAAGGACCAAAAAGCTTGGAGCAGAAGGGTTATCATGGCAGATTCAGTGAAAGAAAAAAGTGTTGGTTGCTTGGTTGTGTTCGACTCTGCGACCCCATGGACTATAGCCCACAGGCTCCTCTGTCCATGGGATTCTTTAGGCAAGAACACTGGAGTAAATAGCCATTTCCTCCTCCAGGGGATCTTCCTCACCCAGGGGTTGAACCCTTGTCTCCTGCAGCTCCTGCATTGGCAGGTGGATTCTTTACCATTGAACCATCTGGGAAGCCCCCATACTAGCGTGTTACTTAATGCCAGTTGTGTTAAACAGTCCTTTTGTGGATGGGTAAAAATGACACAGCCCAATTAGCATATATAGTCCTGCCTCAGTGCCCATGCAGGACCTGATACAGATACCAAAATCCACAGAGGCTCAAATCTCTTCTATAAAATGGGATAGTACCTCTTACATAAAATCGTATAGCATTTGTACATATCCTTAGCTGTGCCTCACATCATGTAGGGTCTTAGCTCCCCAGTCAAGGATCAAACCTGTGCACCCTGCAGTGGAAGCTTAGAGTCTTACCCACTGGACCGCAAGAGAAGTCCCCCTCCTGTACACTTTAATTCATTTCCTGATTACTTGTAACAGCTCTGTGTAATAACAGTGTAAATGTACATGCGTGTGTACTGGGTCATTTCAGTCATGTCCGACTCCTTGGGAGGAAGGAAGAAAGAACGGGAGGGAGGAAGGGAAGAAGGAAAGAAGCAAGAAACAGATATGAAGCTCTGCATGAAGAACCTAGAAAAGATTTCCCAGAGCCTGTGCCATATGAGGTGGTCCTAAAGGATGAATTCACCAGGATGACACCTTGTGTGGAACAGGGAGAGAATTTCTGGCAGGAAGGACCCCATCTGCGAATGTGAGAGGGCACAGGGCACTTACAGAAACACCTGCCTGCCGAGGGCTCTGATGAGGCTGTGGTCCACAGAGCTGCTCCCTGTACCGTGTGGAAGTCTCTAACCACATCTGGTTACTGAGCACCCAAAACAGGGCTAGTCAGAATTGAAATGTGCTGCTCCTGTAAAATACACACTAGTTTCAAAGATATAGTATGAGAAAAAGCGACATAGCCCATTAATAATTTTTGCATGAATTACATATCGAAATGATAATATTTGGGGTATATTTTTAGAAGTAATTTTATCTGTTTCTTTTAACTTTTTAAAAGCCATTTCTGATAGAACATTTAAAATTACATAGGTGGCTCTTAGTATGTTTCTCTTGGACAGGATATTTGGAAGTGTAGGGGAAATGAGGTTGAGGGGCAGACAGGGACCAAAGACTCTCTAAAGAGCTCCTGTAAGCAATGCAGTTTTTATATTTTATATTGAAGTACAGTTGTTTACAATGTTGTATTAGTTTCAGATGTACAGCAATGTGATTTAGTTACACATATATCTGGGCTTCTCTGGTGGTGCAACAGTAAAGAATCACCTGTCAATGTAGGAGACATAGCAGATACAGATTTTATCCCTGGGTCGGGAAGACCTTCTAGAGTAGGAAATGGCAACCCACTCCAGTATTCTTGCCTGGAGAATCCTATGGACAGAGGAGCTTGGTGGGCTGCAGTCCATGGGGTCTCAAAGAGTTGGACATAATGGAGTGACTAATACACACACAAACAGCATCAGTTCAGTTCATTTCAGTTCAGTTGCTCAGTCTTGTCTGACTCTCTGTGACCCCATGAATCGCAGCACGCACGAACACACTCCGTATAAAATAAATAATCAACAGGGAGTTACATCTAACAATGCAGTTTTAAGCCAAGAGGTGCACAGTCAGGTATGTATTGTCTAGACAGCCATCAGCCATGTGAAAGGTGGATCAAGGAGAAAGGATGCTTAGGGCTGGAAGTGAGTCTCCCTTGAGGAATAAATGATGAGTCATACAAGATGGCGAGACTGAGTGTGCAGAAGGTGAGGGAAAGGAAGGTGAAATGACATTTAGAATTCTGACTTAGATTGTTGTTGGCTGGAGATGCTTTAGCTGGTGTTTGGGTGTGGTTGATGCTGCCTTTGAGGTGTGCAGTTATCCATTGTGGTTTAGATCTTGGTGCTGGAGGTGTAGATGTAGGTTTGTTAGGGTAGAGGTGATCCTCAAAACCTTGGTGTGGCTAAAATCACACAGGACTGTGGTCTCCAACCTTTTTGGCAACAGGGACCAATTTCATGGAGGACAGTTTTTCTGCAGACCAGGGGTGGAAGGATGGTTTGGGGATGATTTAAATGGATTATATTTCTTGTGCACTTTATTTCTAATCTTATGCTGCCACTGATCTGACTTCGAGGGAACAGTCCATGGCCCAGAGGCTGGGGACTCCTGGTGTAAGGGATACATAGAACAAGAAGAGATGGCTGAGGTTGCAGCCTCTGGGGGAGGGAGGAGCCTCTGGGGGAGGCGAGTGGAGAGTGCTGTCAGAAGCCAAGGGGAGGGAGGATTTTCAAGAATCATTAAGCCTCAGCAAAAGCAGTCAGATAAGTCAAAGGGAAAGCATGTTTTGGATTTAGCAATAAGAATGTCATTAGAGACCTTGGTGAACGCCGTTTCTATGAAGCTATGGAAGACAAAGCCGAACTGGGGGGACTTGTGATGGAATTGGACAAAGCAGAGACTGTGGGTGTGGACCACTCTTTGAAGAAAACAAAGCGTTAGGATTCTGTGGATTTCATTGTTTAAAGAATGCTGGGAATTCCAAGAAACAATTTGCATGGCCCCATGTGTTTTCACTTGGAGAGCTCTCCCCTCACCTGCATCCCACAATCAAGGACAGAGGTTCATGCAAATGTCTTTTCTCTCTCTGTGTCTCTGTTACAGGCCGGATCTTGGACCTGAAGACCGGGACAGTCAAGAAAGAAGGGCAGCAGTCATCCATGAGGATGTGCATGGGTTCCCGGAGGTCCTTCATCTGCAGGATGAGGTCTGTTTGGGGGAGCAGTGGGCTGAGGCTCTGATGGGACTACTCCCTTCCCCCCTGCTGCTGAGTGCCCTGAGGAGCTCTCAGATCACACCTTCATCCTGGTGATGTCATCTCCTGACTGCAGCCCCATGTCACCTCCTTCTTGGTCTTCTCACCTGTAAATGGAGAAGAGTTGGCAATTGAACGTAGAATTCTGGAATTCATGGGAGAACTTGGGGCTGAAGATACAGAGTTGAGGGTTGACATCAGTGAGATTGGAAAAGACCCTGATGCTGGGAAAGACTGAGGGCAGGAGGAAAGGGGACAACAGAGGATGAGATAGTTGGATGGCATCACCGACTCCTTGGACGTGAGTTTGAGCAAACTCCAAGAGATGGTGAAGGACAGGGAAACCTGACATGCTGCAGTCCATGGGTCACAAAGAATCGGACAAGACTGAGCAACCTAACAACTGCACAGACCGTCTTCCCTCTGTTCAGCTGGCAGGGGCAAGCCGAGTAGCTCAGACTCACATGCATTAGTGTCCACCCAGGGACAAAATGCATCAGTTAATGTCGTCCAGCTCAGCAAGGGCTTTCCTCAGTGCTTTGGCCAGTTGAATAAATGCCCATCCTAGCTAATGGACATTCAGTGCAGCACAGCAAGGTGAGTTCTTCATTGTGCCATCTAGAAAGTTGCCTTGTGCATAAATTTATTGGAAGCATCAGGTATTCCATTCCTAAATAGCCTCCAGTGCCCTTATTTAATTAATTTATTTGTCTGTGCTGGGTCTTAGTTATAGCATGCAGGATATTTGATCTTCATTGTAGTATGTGGAATCTTTAGTTGCAGCATGCAAACTATTAATTGAGGCCTGTGGGATTTAGTTCCCTGACCAGGAATTGACCCCAGACTCCCTGCATTGGGAGCACAGAGTCTTAGCCACTGGACCACCAGGGAAGTCTCTCTAATACCATTACTGTGCTGTGCTTAGTTCCTTAGTTGTTTCCAACTCTTCACGACCTCATGGACTAGAGCCTGTGAGGCTCCTTTATCCATGGAATTTTCCAGGCAGGAATACCGGAGTGGGTTGCCATTTCCTCCTCCCAGAGATCTTCCCGACCCAGGGATCAAACCCAGGTCTCCTGCATTGGCAGGAGGATTCTTTACCACTGTGCCACCTGGGAAGCCCTCCAATACCATTGTCACTGACCTGTCGACCAGATCCATGTGGTCCCCTCCCTGCCCTGGTACCTCTGGGTTGCCTTTCCCAGCGCCACACCCACACTACCTGGATTTACCTGTGAGGCAAGGGGCACTGCCATCTGCTGAGAGCATGGCCTTCCCCTCCAAATGAAGCAGCTTAGTTTCAGGAAGACACTGGGCACAGCCTGCCAGAGGGCAGAGGGCTGTGCCAGCATCCCTACGCGGCTACCTCTTGGATGGACCCTGCTGTGAAAACATGCCCATTCTGGCAGCTGCCCCAGACCTCAGAGTATAATTGGACTTTTGTCTTTGCTGCACTGAAAACCGAGGCATTGAGGACATCATCTACTGTGCAGTTGGGAAATGGAAGTGCAAACTGAGAACACAAGTCAGAGGTTGGCCACAGTGCAGGCTGTGGATGCTTGGAGGCTGGGATGTGGAGACAGTTATGAGAACGGAGGCAGAAAAGATGCTGCTTGAAAGGGCAACGGGACACCTCACTCCTTCTGCCTCCCAGATAAGGACCCATAGAAAGATCTGGTTCCAGACTCATCCTCCTCCTGTCCCCAGTTTGTCCATTGCCATCAGCAGGCTCACAGTGGTGTGCTCATTCCTAGTGCCAGAATATTTCAGAGAAGGAGGGACTTTCTACACTGTGAATCTGAAACCTGAGAAGATGATTCCATTTGTCAACTGGCAACATCTGTTTTGAGTTGATGCCTCTGCTCGGGCCTGAAGAGACGCGATAGCTGTCATCACCACCCTTCCCTTGTTCCCTGAAAGCCCCCAAGTTACACAGAAATGATCTGCAGGGTGGAGCATGGCCAGGATCTTCTGAGTGTCTGTCCATGGGTCTCTGGCTCCTGGGCTGGGCCGGAGACCATCTACCTGTGCACTGAAGAATGGGTTCCCTCACTTGCCTTTGGTGATGATTGTAATTCATAGATATGCAGCCCTGCTTCTACACTTTGGAAAGAAATTAGCTATATGGCTCACTTGAGTAAGTGTGGTTCCCATTAGATAAGGCCTATATATTTGCCTTGAGAGTCCCTTGGACTGCAAGGTCAAACCAGTCAGTCCTAAAGAAAATCAACCCTGAATATTCATTGGAAGGACTGATGCTAAAGCTGAAGCTTTAGTATTTTGGCCACTTGATGCAGAGAGACAACTCATTGGAAAAGACCCTGATGATGGGAAAGACTGAGGGCAGGAGGAGAAGGGGGCAGCAGAGGATGAGGTGGTTGGATGACATCACAGACTCAACAGATGTGAGTTTGAGCAAACTTCAGGAGACAGTGAAGGACAGGGAGGCCTGGGGTGCTGCAGTCCAAAGGGGGTCGCAAAGAGTCAGACATGACTGAGTGACTGAACAAGAACAAATAGGCTTGCCTGCAGCACTGTGGGCTTTACAAGCTTGGCTGGCTCTTCACTTGTTATAATGTGTTTCTCACATCTTAGGTGTGGAAATGCTCCTTTGGACCATCTTCCTCTAAACAGACTAACCACCATGAGGAAGAGGTTCAGGTCAGTAGGCCTTTCAGTTTTTATCTTTATTTTTAAAAATATTTAATTTTTTGGCTGTGCTGTAATGTGACACATGGGATCTTTAGTTGCAGCATGTGGGATCTAGTTTCCTGACCAAGGATCGAATCTGGGCCCCCTACATTGGGAGCACAGAGTGCTAGTCCCTGGACCACCAGGAAAGTCCCAATAGGCATGATGGATGTTTGGGAGCTATGCCAGTAGATAGCTTCAATGCACTAAGCTAAGGAATAGCTGAACTTGAATACGGGCTTAGCCGTAGAAAGCACCAAGAGACTCACACAGCAGAGTTACTGTGGCTCAGCTGAGAAAGGTGTTGGGTGATTTATTTTGGACATGCATACTATGAAGGAGGAGGGAAAGGAGGATGGTGGGAAGTGAAGATTCAGAAACATAAGGTCAACAGGTAAACCCAGAAGGTTAGGTACTAAAGGAGTCATGGGCATCCTTGCCTCACTGCCAGGTGCTGAAAGCCAGCTCATGATGTTCTTTCTCTAGGAATGGCCTTGGCCCTGTGAAGGAAGGAGAAGCCCAGTATGCTGTGGTCCACTGCACAGGCTACATCAAGGCCTGGCCGCCAGCAGGTAAGGAGAACCTGCATCTTCATTCCCAGGGAATTGAATGCTGATTTATGTCACCATGGTATCCTGTTAGAAATGCATTCTTATAGAAAGAGACTGGAAAATACTCTTATTTTCCATTGTAGTTAGAATATCATGGTCTTTGTAATGGAAAAAAGTCTTGCTACTTGAAACAAAGGTTTGTAAAAGAGCGATCCTGTAAAGATGATTGGTGCCTCACAAATACTTTCTGTAATCTGCCACTGAGAGCACTCTGGAAGATCAGAGGGACATTTGAATTGATAATTGTATTCAAGTTGCTATAGAAATGCAAATCAAAACCACAATGATGAAATACCTCTCACACTCACTAGTATGGTTAAAATAGACAATAATGTGAGTTGGTAAAGGTTTGGAGCAACTGGAACCCTCATCCTTTGCTGTTGGGGGTGTAAAATGAAGCAGCTGCTTTGGAAAACAGTCTGGAAGTTCCTCAAAATGTTGAGCCTAGAGTTGCCGTATGACTCAGTGGTTTCACTCCAAGGTATATATTCAAGAGAACTGAAAGCGTATGTTCACAAAGAAAATTGTATCTGAATGTTCATAGCAGCATTATTCATGGTGGCCAAAATGTGGAATCAAATTACACGTGTACATTTATGGATAAATAAAAAGTAGTATACCCGTATGATAGCTTCAGTGCACTAAGCTAAGCTAATAATTCAGCAATAAAAAGCAGTGAAGGAGAAGGAAAGGGTGGGACAAATTGAGAGAGTAGCATTGATATATTAATACAATACCATGTGTAAAATAGATAGCTAGTGGAAAGCACAAGGAGCTCAGTTCAGTATTCTGTGATGACCTAGGAGGGTGTGATGACAGAGGTGGGAGGGAGGCTCAAGAGGGAGGGGTTATATGTATACTTACAGCTGATTCACGTTGTTTATGGAAGAAACTTACACAACACTGTAAAGAATTATCCTGCAATTAAAATTAGCTGGCAGATACCAGGACTGGAGAGAGGGCGAAAAAAGCAATGAAGTACTGATTCATGCTATAATATGGATGAACCTTGAAAACATCATGCTAAGTAAAAGAAAGTTAGACACAAAAGGTCACGTTACAATTCCATGTATGTGAAACATCCAGAATAGGCAGATCCATTGAAATAAAAAGTAGATTTGTGGTTTCCAGGTTCTGGGGGGAGAGAAAAATTGGGAGTGACTAATAATGGGTTGTTGTTGTTCAGTTGCTAAGTCGTGTCCTACTCTGTAACCCCATGAACTGCAGTACACCAGGCCCCTCTGTCCTCCACTATCTCCCAGAGTTTGCTCAAATTCATATCTGTTGAGTTGGCGATGCCATCCAATCATCTTATCTTCTGCTACCCCCTTCTCTTTTTGCCTTCAGTCTTTCCCAGCACAAGGTCTTCTCCAGTGAATAGGCTCTTCTCATCAGGTGGCCAAAGAACTGGACCTTCAGCTTCAGCATCAGTTCTTCCAATAAATATTCAGAGTCGTGTTTCTTTCTGAGGTGACAAAAATGTTCTATATTTAGATAGTAGTAATAGCTGCACAACTGTGCAAATCTACTAAAAACCACTGAATTGTATTCTTTAAGATGGCAAATTTTATAGTATGTGAATATTTTATTTTACTTTAATTATATTCCTTCTCTGATGCTCTTCCTTCCTTTGTGGAGATGAGAGTTTCTGATCTATATCATTTCCTTCTTCATGGAGACCATTTTTTCAACATTCCTTGCAGGACAACTCTGCTGGTGATAAATTCTCACCATTTTTGTCTTTCATAGAAAGTCATTATTTCTCCTTCACACTTGGAGGATAATTTTACTGGATATAGAATTTTAGGTTGGTGGTTATTTTCTTTCCACACTTTAAATATTCACTTCACTTTCTTGTTTGCATGGTTTCTGATGAGAAGTCTACATGATTCTTATCCTCATTTTTCTATATGTAGTGTGGGACTTTTTTCCTGGCTTCTTTCAAGATTTTTCTTTGGTTTTGGATTTTGGCAGTTTGAATATGATAGTATAGTTTGTTTACTTTTTGTGGGATTTTTTGCTTATTATTGTTGTTTTTGTTGTTTAGTTCCTGACTTGTGTCCAACTCTTTGCGACCCCATGGACTATAGCCCACTAGGCTCCCCTGTCCATGGGATTCTCTAGGCAAGACTACTAGAGTGGGTTGCCATTTCCTTCTCCAGGGGATCTCTCCACCCCGAAGATTGAACCTGCATCTCCTACTTGGCAGATGGATTCTTTACCACTGAGCCACCAGGGAAGCCCCATTGATTATTTGTATTGGTTGGTATTTTCTTCTGAGCTTCTTGGGTCTGTGGTTTGGGGTCTGTCATTAACTTTGGAAAATTCTTGGACATTATTTCTTCAAATATTTCTTTTGTTTCATTCTCTTCTCCTTTTGGTATTCCAATTACATGTATAGCTTTTGAAACTGAACTACAGTTTGGGGGTATTCTGTTATGGGTTTTTTATTCTTTTTTGTCTTTGCATTTCAGTTTTGGAAATGTCAGTTGATATTTCTGCAAGCTCACAAATTCTTTTCTTGACTATGTCCAGTCTACTGCTGAGACTCAAAGGCAATGTTTTCTGTTACAATGGTTTTTTGTTTTTCTAGCATTTCCTTTTTATTCTTTCTTAGAGTTTCCACCTCTCTGTTTACATTATCCATATGTTCTTTATTTTATCTACTTCTTCCACTAGTGCTTTGAACTTATTAATCATAGTTAGTTTAAATTCCCAGCCTAGTCATTTCAAAATCCATGTCATATCTGAGTCTGATTGTGATATTTAGTTGTCTCTTTGAGCTATATTTGTTCCTTCCTTTTAGCATATCTTGTAAATCTTTGTTGAAATCCAGGTGCAATGTATCAGATAATAAGAACTGAGGTAAATATGTCATTACTGTGAGGTTTTAATCTTGCAATGAGTTGGCAATGTTTAGTGTTTGAGATATAGATAGACAGATAGTGATATATCAGTTTTATTTATAGTATATCTTATTTGTATATGTTTTTCTACTTAGACTATGCTTGTGCCTGTGCACTAGACAGAGGCCCAGCCCTTGGGGAATGCAAAGATGTGTTGGTGGGGGACAAGTAGGTACACAGATGACTCCAGGAGAGTGTGGGCAGGCAGTCAGCCCTTTGGATGGAGGCAGGGTCCTTTTCTTGCCCCAGAATCAGGAGAGGCTCCCCAGGTGAGACTCTTTAGAAAGCTATCCTAGTCCTGCCAAATTCAGCCTCTTGGGACCAGTGGACCATCTCTTTCTTGATGCTCTCCTCATGTGAATTCATCGTCCTTGTTATACCAGGCAAATTTCTCTTTCTGTTTCTGGCCTCAAAGTGCTCTTTTTCTACCATTTTATTTGAGTGCCATTCCTGTCTATCACAAGAAAGGAGGCTGAGGGCCAAGCTGCAGGCAGGTGACTGCATCCAGAGAGTCTGTCAGGAGGATTCAGGGCAAGACTTCCCTGGTGGTCCAGTGGTTAAGATCCCATTCTTCCAATGCAGGGGATGTGGGTTCGATCCCTGGTTGGGGAGCTAAGATTCCACTTGTCATGTGGCCAAAAAGAAAAATTCTGAAAAAGTGATTCAGGGCCGGCTTTTCTGGAGTCCTGTGAAGTTCTGTATACCCAAGAGAGCTGAAGGATACAGGCTAACAGGGCGGAAGGACTTGTGAGGCATTAAATCTCCAACAACCGCCCTTGAAACTTTGCCACATGAGAAACAGTTGAAGGAGCCAGGAGTGTTTATCTTGGAGAAAGCAAGACATGATTTTTGTCTTCAAGTATTTGAGGGGGTGTCATCTGAAGGAGGAATTAAACTTACTTAGGATAGTTCCAGAGAGCACAATTTGGACTAAAAGGCAGATTTCCACTGAATAGGAAGAAATGAGCAAAAGCTCTGAACAGGGTGTTACATACATTTACAAATATGAATACACACACACATGCTAAGCATCTGGAAAAAATTCACTCTCCTATTCATCAGAACTGCAAGTTAAAATAATTTTATACCATCTTCTCTTACCTATCAAGTTCCAAAAAATTTATAAGGCAAAATGCACAGTATTGGGAAGGTTCAGAAAAATGGACACATTTGTGTTCTGCTGTGCATGTGTGCTCAGTCGATTCAGTAATGTCCGACTCTTTGCAACCCTATGGACTGTAGCCTGCCAGGCTTCTCTGTCCATGAAATTTCCCAGATGAAAATACTGGAGTGGGTTGCCATGCCCTCCCCAGGGAATCTCTCTTAATGAGAGACTCTCATTAAGTCTCCTGCATGGCAGGTGAATTCTGTACCCACCTGGGAAGGTCAGTGTTCTGCTGATGGGACTTTAAATCAGTTCAAACCTTCTGTAGAATAACTTGAGAGTATATATAAATGCCTTAAAATGTACAATCAATATATAGGAATTAATCAGAGATGTGTGTATTGCATGGTTAAACATTGTTGTGAAAACATTGAATTGTTTTAAATTTCAAAGTCTAAATATTGTAAATATTTAAATTTCAATGATAAAGAATTGGCTAAAACTAGCATGAAATGTCTATATCGTAGGATACTGTGCTGTGTGCTATGCTTAGTTGCTTCAGTCGTGACTAACTCTTTGTGACTCCATGAACTGTAGCCCACCGGGCTCCTCTGTCCCTGGGAATTCTCCAGGCAAGAATACCGGAGTGGGTTACCATGCCTTCCTCCATCAGATCTTCCCAACCCAGGGATGGAACCCAGGTCTTCTGCATCGCAGGCGGATTCATTACCATCTGAGCCACCAGGGAAGCCATGATAGGATGCTAGACAACCATTAAACAGGCGTGCTTTCAGACAGTATTTGAGAATGGAGCATGAGACTTCCCTAGTGGTCTAGTGGCTAAGATTCTACTCCCAATACGAGGGGCCTGGGTCCAATCTCTGGTCAGGGAACTAGATCCCACATGCTACACTAAGAATTCACATGCTGCAGTTAAAAGGTTCTGTATGCCAAAATGATCAAAGATTCCATGTGCCGTAGCCAAATAAACAAATAAATCTTAAAAAAAAAAAAAAGAATGAAGCAAAGTGCTTAGAAGTATTAAAAAGTATGACAGGTTATACAATCATGATCCCAATTTTATTTTTAGATTATAAATGAATGGTATATCTATGTGTTGAAAAATTGTACATAGAATAATAGTCGTATTTCTGTGTAGTAGATTATTGGTTACTTTTTTCTTCTCTTCTTGCATTTTCCAAATTTTTACATGACTTTCATCATCAGAGAAAATGGCATTTTTAGGCAATGAAGCAGAATTTTCTAAACAGCATTTCATACCACTGGATTGAGTGGCTTGCTATGAATTCAGAAATTGTGTCATTTTGTTTGTTATGTGGGTTTTTTTTTTTTTTTTTTTTTGGTCTGGTTGTTGTATTTAGTTGCTATGTTTCTATAAAGGTAGAAGTTCTGGAAATTAAGCTTGTATCCACACATGACAATTCAACCATGACTCCAGCATCCTGAATTAATATATATCTTGTTCCATGGCTGTTAGTACTGTTTCTTGATTAGTAACTCCATTCTTTTTTTCTATTTAAACTTTTTTTAAAAAGTATATTGGAGTATAACCAATTAACAACGTTGTGATAGTTTCAGGTGCACAGCAGAGTAACTCAGCCATTTTTATACTTGTACCCATTCTCCCTCAAACTCCTCTTCCATCCAGGCTGCCACGTAACATTGAACAGAGTTCTCTGTGCTACTCGGCTCTAGGTCCTTGTTGATTATCCATTTTAGATATAGCATGCACTATATTTACTTGATTGATAACTCTGTTCTTTACACATATCACATGCTATTTTTCACTTACATTTAGAGCTCTCAAGACCTAATACATGCTTCATTTTCTCAACCCCGTGGTGAGCTCAGACCTAGCACATAAAATGTATTACTATTTCACACACTCTCCAGGAGATTGTGATGGACAGGGAAGCCTGGTGTGCTGCAGTCCATGGGGTCACAAAACATCGGACATGACTGTGTAACTGAAAAACAACAGACCAGATGGGTGGATGGGTGTGTGAAAGGAAAGAAGAAGAGGGTTTTGCCTAGATAAAAAATAGTTGTTAACCTAAGGGGAATGGGTTTTGAAAGAATTCTTTGCCAGAATTTCCAAAGATGTTTATAGAATCCACTTTCCCAGAAGTCTTCTGAGATGGCACAGACAGTCATCTGACAGAGATGAGGTGGCTGGAATGAGGTCATTGGCACGCTTACTCTAGAATACAGTCATGGCACCGGAGCGCTGGAACAGCCACTCACTTGATGCTTGAATTATGCCTTGTGCATGTCCATGAGGAATGCTGCCCCTGCTTGCTCATGGGCTCAAACTCCTGAATTATAAACAACTACTTGGTTAGGGGGTATGAAGGTGCCTAAGCACCAAAGTTGCTCAGAATGCCTACAGGTGGCCTTAGAAGTCTCTAAAAGTGAGTAGGAGCAGTAGACTTTGTGAAGCAGCAAGGACCTTATGAATAATTCTTTGACAGCCCCCTGGCAACACTTGTGCTTATTTCTGAACCAACAAGTAATGCAGGCAAACTTTAACCTGGTACCTGTTGATTCCATCGTAAATGTAAACGTCCCCTAAAATTCTGCTATATTCCAGAAACCCTTTCTATTACACAGTGACTTTCCCAATTAGCCTCACAGCATTGTATACTCTATGCAAGTGAAATATTAGTTGCTCAGTCATATCTGACTCTTTTCAACCCCATGGACTGTAACCCACCAGGCTCCTCTGTCCATGGAATTCTTCAGGCAAGAATGCTGGAGTGGGTTGCCACTGCCTTCTCTAGGGGATCTTCCGACCCAGGGATTGAACCCGGGTGTCCTGCATTGCAGGAAGATTCTTTACCATCTGAACCACCAGTATACTGTATAAGCTTCGTTTAAAATATCTGAGCTAGGGACTTCCCTGGTGGTCCAGTGGTTAAGAATCTGTGCTTCCACTGCAGGGGGCACAGGTTCCATCCCTGGTTGGGGAACTAATATTCTGTCATGCTACAGGGTACAGCTAAATTTTTTTTTTTTAAATCTGGTGTATGACTGAAGAGAAAACAGAGTTCTACGGTTGCTCTGTCTAATCCTTCCTTCTAAAGAAGTCAATAGTCTGTGTTCAACGTAGCAAAGGAGACATCACCTTCGGTGCAGAAGAGATCACCCACTGCAGGCTGCATTTTCCAGTTTGTGAGGTATGCTCAGAGTCCAGGGGTAGCTTTGAAATTCTGAAGATGGGAATTGCCTCCACCCCTTGGTCACTGCCCCAGTGCCTTGCGTATTTCCTTGCGTTTTTCAGACTGGCATCCTGCTTTGAGCCAGACTCCGTGTCTATCACAGGGACCTCTACTCTAGTCATCATCATCTGATGTGCTTGGTTCATCACCACAGAATAATCCATGGAAAATGTCTGATTAACTGGCAGTGTGTCTGCACAGGAGAGCCAGGATCTGCCCCTGTGGAGGGGTGTGCTTGACTGAGATCAGGTTACCTCCCTCTGGGACCATCTTGATCAGGAAGAGGCTTGGTTCTTGGCGGCATCTGGTGCTTTCTCATTGGCGAGGCTGATGCTTTCCTTCACGATGCTGCTGGACTTTCAGTAAGCCTCAGCCACAGCATGCCAGAGGCCTGAGGTTATTTCAGGGTTTTGGCTAGAATCTGCAGTGGTCAGGCCAGTGTTGCCACTTCACCAGACAGCTCAGCCCCACCATGAGCTCATCCACAACAGCCACGCACTTCTCACAGTTTGCTGGTTGAACACAGTGCTGTTTTCTTCCCCCTCTTCATTTGAAAGTCTCCAAAGCCTGCTCTTCTGTGTGGAAGCCATGCACCCACAAGGCTGGATTCCCTCCTGTCACAAACCCTCAGCCATTCTGTCGTGCCCAAGCTGGACATATTGATGTTTGACATTCTGGTTGGACATCAGAGCCATGACTTCAACTTGTGAGATGGAACATTGGCTACCTCTTCCATCCTGCTCGTTCTGAGGCAGGGCAAAGCCACTCTTCCATTTCTTTCAGTGGATACTTTCTGAGCACGAGCCATAGGCCAGTTGCTTTCCTAGTTCCTGGGGACCCTAGGGGGAGTCTGATATAGCACCTGCCCTTTAGAAGCTCACATTGTGGACTTCCCTTGTGGTTCATTGCTTAAGAAGCCACCTGCCAATGCAAGGGACACTGGTTCGATCCCTGGTCTGGGAAGATGCCACATGTCTTGGGATAACTAAGCCTATGCACCACAGCTACTGAAGCTGGTGCTCTACAACAAGAGAAACCACTGCAATGAGAAGCCTATGCTTCACAAGAGAGTGACCTCACCTCACTGCTACTGTAGAAAGCCTGCACACAGCAATGAAGACCCAGCACAGTCAAAACAAGTAAACAAGTTACTATTTAATTAAAGTAAAGGAAGTCACAGCACAATGGAGGAGACAGTTAGGCATGCGGGTCATTGCAAAGCCCTAGATCAAGGGTCACACAGAGAACTCATGAGAGAAGCACATGGACAAGAGATCCCGTCTACTGGGAGTGTCAAGGTTGTCTGCTCTCTCCTATGCTCTGTAGCCAAGCCTCGCTGAAAAAGCCTACTAGGTGGAGAGTAACATTTGAGCTGAAACATGAACATCAAGGAGTTTTCCAGGTGGAAAAAATTGCTTTCTATGCATACAGAGTTGTTGTACTGGTGAGTGTAGAGGAGGTATGTAATGATCCAGTCTTCATTTCAGAGTGCTCACAACATGCAAATCACTGTGCCAAGGACTCTGTGCACTGTGCTTCAGTGTTTGTGGAAGTGTTTGGTTGCTCAGTTGTGTCTGAGTCTTTGCGACCCCATGGATTATAACCTGCTTCTGTAGGCTCCTCTGTCTGTGGGATTTTCCAGGGAAGCATACTGAAGTGGTTTGCCTTGCCCTTCTCCAGGACATCTTGCTGAACTGGGGATTGAACCCAGATCTCCTACACTGCAGGCAGATTCTTTACCACCTGAGCCACCAGGGAAGCCCACTTCAGTGTTCACAACAACTCTCATGAGATCCAGGCGTTGTGATTACCTCCATCCCGCAGGTGACATGCTGGAGGGTCAGCATAGCAACTTAATCAGCCCAGTTCATACAGTTAGTAAGCAGCCAAGTCTGGGAATGAATCTAGGCCTTACTGATGCTCTGCTGTCAGGGAGAAGAGAGGTGCTGCCTTGGGAATCGTGAGTGATTGACTGTGGCTGGAGGGAGTGTGGCTGGACAGGTGGGTAGAATCAGATCCTGGAGGCAAGGCCATGTATGCTAAGCCTGGGGGTTTGGACCCTCCTCTGCTCTCTATGGAGTGTTACTAAAAGCCACTGAAAGTTCTTAAAGATCATTCTAGAGGTTGGGTTGAAGTGAGAGGAGGGGCAAAGATAGGCCTGATGGTGGGGCGCCCAGAGAGGACTGACCCAGGAGAAATTGTGAGGCCTGAATGAAGGCAGTGGCCATGCAGATGGAGACGTGTGTGTCGAGTGTACAGACAGCAGGGAGATGTGAGCTGATGGGAGAAAACAGGTAAAGGCTGGGCCATGCTGGGTGCACAGCTTGTGGGTGAGGAGACTGGAATTCAACCCCATGGAGGCCATACCCCAGAGTCCATGTGTTTTAAGAACTATGAGAGATTGCCTACCTACCCCCTGCCAATTAATGTGCAAATAATATGGGACTTTGGATCTGCGATTTAGATTTTATATATGTTGTTGTTGTTGTTCAGTTGCTCAGTCATGTCTGACTCTTTGCGATCCCACGGACTGCAGCATGTGGACATTATTTTATATTATTCATCTGTCTTTCAAGAAACAGGTTTGCCATTTGCAGTCAAGTCCAGAACCCTGTTACTGACAATTCTTCCATCTTCTTGGTTTACTTGCTCACCTCTGCTGGCTTCTGGACTATGTTTCCTCCATATCTGATATTGTGTCTCAGTGCCAGGTGGGCCCTTTCAGTTGGCAGACTTAAGCCCTTCCTGTGTGCATGCTCAGTTGCTGAGTGTATCTGATTCTTTGCAAACCCTTGGACTCTAGCTCTCCAGGCTCCTCTGTCCATGGGATTCTCCAGGCAAGAATACTCAATTGGATTGCCACTTCCTCCTCCAGGGGATTTTCCTGACCCAGGGATCAAACCCACGTCTCCTGCATTGGCCGACAGATTCTTTACCATTGAGCACCTGGAAGGTACTCTTCCTTAAGACTTGCCCCCGTTCTTGCCACTGTCAAGCCAGAGCAGTTCGGAACTTGTAATTTGGTCTTGCTGGGGCTCCTTCCACAGCCTCCCTTCATGTGTAGTTTCCTCAGCACTTCCCTTCACCATCTTACCCAAACAGTCCTCCCTGGTTTCTGGTATTGAGATGTTCGTCTCTCATCTCAGACTCTGAAGTTTCCACAGTAACTTGAGAGGGACAGGTAGTTACTCACATGGTCTCAGGTTGCTCTTTTGACCCCCAAAGCACCTGTTGTACTTCTAAGCTCTGCTTTGTAAAGTGGGAGAGCCAGGTCTTTAAGGTCACCAGCAGAAACCCTGAAACGCAAAACACTTAAAAGTCAACATTTCCTAAAGTATATCCTGAAGTCTCAGTCTCAGAGATACTTCATAAAGAAAGGAGTCCCTGGTCAATAATTAGGGTAACTTTCTCTCTCTTAGAGACTCATACTCCAAAGTTCCATGTTTCCTGAGCATGCCTACAGTGATGAAACTTCTTTGTCTTTGTTTAAACTATGTTTCCCAAATGTATTTGGCCAAAGAATCATTTTTTTCCCCTAAAACTTTTTACTGTCCCCCAGAGAATACTTTGGAACCATGCTGTGAACAAGTGGCTGTTTTTTCCCCCTGTGTTTGGTGGAATGCAAAAAAAAAAAAAAAGTATGTCTTAATTCTCATGTGAAGATATGAGTCCCAGGATAGACTCCACCCAGAATTACTGAAAAACACTCCAACTTTCCATGAGTGTTTGCACAGGGTTAATGCAACCCTTTAGTTAAACATGAAGAAGACTTTCTGGCCAACAAATCTAAGCTTCATCTGAAATAGCAGTCTCCAGTTACACTTCACTTGTGTGTTGTTTATATGACTCGGGGTTTATTTAGACCTGGCGTTAGTGGAACTTGTTTCCAAAGAAAAGATAATTGAATGTGGGGCAAAATGGGCTTGTGAAACCAATTAGGAAATCGTTGAGATCTGTTTAAATGGCTGGAATTATTCCGTTCCTATTAAAAACCACTTTGAGAAATGCTGAGGTTCCTGCCAGGAAGCATTCCCTTCTGACACCATTCCTGCCAGCCCTGGCATTCAGCCTTGGCCACCCACCCTTCTTCAAAGCAGCCTGTTCTTTTCTCTGTTGTAACACTAACCACCTGGTATTGTGATGCTCTGGTTCTCTGCTTCCCCCACCTGCTGGCAACTTCTTGGGAGCAGGAGCTGGTGGCATACATGCTGAATCCCTATTCTGTAGCATACTGTCAGGCACTTAACAGGTGCTCAACAGGTATGTCAAACTGATCTCGTGGCCAAACTCTGAGCTGGTGTCAGACCAAGAAAGTCAGAGTCAAAGAGAACCTTCAGCGTTACCCCCAAGCCAGCCCCTCCTCTCTGTAGAGGGGGAATCTAAAATCCTGTAAGACTCCTCATCTCAGCTGATCCCAGCACTTCTCGCTTCCCCTTGACCACAGCCCAGACCCTGCAGGGGAAACCTGCAGCCAGGCAGAGTTCAGATGCCAAGAGGCCAGCTCAGGAATGGGATGATTGTGTGTCTATTGACTAGTGCCGGGGAAGCCATCACCTGCATCATAGCAAAAACTAGAGGTGGACATATTGAGCCCCACCTGCTAGTTGTTATTATTCAGTCACTAAGTTGTGTCTGACTCTGCGACCCCACAGGTCCTGAAATTGGTGACCGGTGGGGACCTTTGAGGTTTTTTGTAAAAGGAGCTTGAGGTTGTGCTTTGGCAAAATGAAAAGTAGCAGTAGCTTAGGGAGAGGTGGGGCCAAGAGGGGAAAATGGTTGGAGTACCTGCTAGAAGAAGAGACTTCTGAGCACCTGTAACAGGAGGGCCAGTCTTACCCGATGGCTCAGGAAGAATCTGCCTGTGCGGGAGTGCAAGAGATGCTGGTTCAATCCCTGGGTTGGTAAGATCCCCTGAAGGCAGGCATGGCAATTCACTCCAGTGTTCTTGCCTAGAAAATGCCATGGATAGAGGAGCCTGGCAGGCTACAGTCCATAGGGTCACAAAGAGTTGGACACGACTGAAGCAACTGAGCATGCATGCAACAGGAGGGTGGTGTGAAGGCAGTATCTGGAGGTGTCCAGTGTCCATGACTGGAGGCTGTTGGAAAAAGGAGCATCCTCCCCTGGGGAGGGGATCACAGTCAGGGAGGTAAAAGCAGCCAGATTGCAGAGCCCATGAGACGCGGACAACCAAGGATGCCGGTCTTCGACTACAAAGGATGAAGTTCCCAAGGACCTCGTAGAAGGAGGTTATTTTGGAGCTGGTTACTTTGAGACAAGTGACTTTGAGCAAGGCCAGGTGGAAGCTAGTCTTCACTGGAGAGGACTATGGAGCAGAAAGCAGCAAGACACTGATGGTGGTGAGAAGTGACAGCAGATTCAGGATGTGAGCGCTACTGGGAGACTGGCTATGATGAGTGGTGAGTTGGCATCATGGCAGAACTCTTGGTGCCAGCCAGTGCCCAACCTGCCCAAGACAGAAGTATTGTGACCAGAAGCTGGAGAGACAGTGTAGCCCCAGAGCAGGGATGAGTGACAGGTGGGCTGTGGAATACAGCCCTACCTTTTAGGTGCCTATTCTGTACCAGTGAGGATTTATAGCTTCTAGGTGCTAGAAATGGGGGAAAAGTCAGTCAATGAAGCAGGTCATTTATTTCTGAAATGTGTATGTGCCTGCATGCTAAGTCCCTTCAGTCATGTCTGATTCTGTGTGACCCCATGGACTGTAGCCCCCCAGGCAACTCTGTGGGGATTCTCCAGGCAAGACTACTGCAGTGGGTTGCCATGCCCTTCTCCAGGGGATCATCCCGACCCAGGGATTGAACAATGAGTCTCCTACATTGCCAGGCAGATTCTTTACCATCTAAGCCTGAACTTTCTATAACTGAAAGCTAAAGATATCAGGGAAGAGCCACAGCTAAGCTATAGAGAGAATGAGAGGATCAGTCTTCTGAGCTTCCTTTGGAAAACAGTCCACTGCTTTCCAATGACATCCCTTTTCTGTCAGAGGGAGATAACATGGACTTAAGAGTCTCGAGGTGGGCAGGAAAACTAGGGGAGCCTTGTGGCCCACTCCTCTCTATACCCCTGGTGAGACTCAGGCCTGGAAAGGGCAGTCCTTGTGCCCCCTAATTCCTTTTTTCCTGACATCCCTGCTGGACCCCAGTGTGGCTTTATTGTTACAGGCCCTTAGCCCTTTGTTTATAGATGACACCTTACTGGAAATGAAGCTCTATCTTCTGAGTCCAAGTTTATACAAGAAATACTCATTTACAGCCTTCCCTTAAGGCACAAGAAGATGACGTGTTAATTTTCAGAATTCAATGGTGGTTAATTTGGAAAGAAGTGTTGCATCTCTGCCAAACGTTTGACAATTAAATGTCCAGCATCATCATGTGCATTTTCCCTCAATTTGGTGATCAGGAGCAGGATTCTAAAGGCTGAATTTAAGTACAACATGCTCATGTTTCTGACATGGTTGGAGAATGAGGTGTGAACTAGGAAAATTCCCCAGGTGTATGAAGCCCACCTTTTTAAATACAAACATCACAGGCCAGCCTTGTTTCTTAATCATTTTTTATTATTATTACTATAAAACAGCCCATCTTATTAAATTTAGAAGATCTATAAAATCTTTAAAAATAAAATTCACCTAAAACCCATTTTTTAACAGATTTTTTCGAAGTGAACATTTTTTAAAATCTTTATTGAATTTGTTACAATATTGCTTCTGTTTTATGTTTTGGTTTTTTGGCCATGAGGTATGTGGGATCTTAGTATTCCAACCAGGGAATTGAACCCACACTTCCTGAATTGGAAATCAAAGTCTTAACGACTGGACTGCTAGGGAAGTCCACTGAAACCCCATTTTTAAAAAATTTTAATGGATTATTAAGTAAAAAAGAAGTCTCTCTTTCCACCCTGGTTCTATTCTAGACATTTTTAACTTTTCATCAGTACCATAAATGTTTCCAAGTTAGTACTTAAAACACCACTTAATTCTTTTAAATTACTGCATAGTATTCCATCAGCTGCTCCCCAAATTGGAACGTGAAGATGGTTTTCAGGGACTTCTCTGGCAGTCGAATTGTTGAGACCACCTTCCAATGCAGGGTGCACAGGTTCAATCCCTGGTCAGGGAACTAAGATCCTACATACTGCAAAGTGTAGCCAAAAATTAAAAATAAATTTAAAAAATTTTTTTAAAGATTGCTTTCAGTTTGGGGCTCTTGCAAAGGATACCATAGTGGATGTCCTTGCGCATGATTCTTTTCCCATGAGCACTTCTGTTTCTGCAGGATGGTCTTAGAAGTGGAATGGAATGATGCAAGTACATTTTAATAGATGTTATCAAATTACCTTACAAGGCAGATTGCAAATGGGCCCACTTTGCCCCTCTCCTCCTAACTCTGAATGTTTTTATTCTTTTGTAAGTTTTGCCAATCTGAAAAGTATTTTGGGGGGTTGAGGGGAGATGGTGTATTTTAAATTGAATTGTCTTCATTAGTGAAATTGAGCATCTTTTCTGGATATATCGACTATCTATACTTTACTATGAGTTGCTTGTCCATGGTATATATGCACGTTTTCCTGTGGAGTGATTTGTGCTTTCCTTATTTATTTGTCCAGATATTAGTTGCTCAGTCATATCTGACTCTTTGTGGCCCCATGGACTGTAGTCCTCCAGACTCCCCTGTCCTTGAAATTCTGCAAGCAAGAATACTGGAGTGAGTTGCCATTACTTGTAGGAGGTCTTTATAATATTATGAATATTACACCTTTGTCTACTGTATGTTGTAAATCTTTTCTTCCAGGCTATTGTTTCTCTTCTCATTTTGTTTGTATTATCTTTCATTGCACAGAATTTCTCATCTGCTTACATAAGGGGCCCAGAACATGCTCTTGCCTTTTCCCCTAATAATTCATAGTTGGCTTGACGGAAGTCTAGAGCTGGATGGGAATTGAAAGGATAATTCAAAGGTGTCCTCAAGGTTTTTCAGCTCACTGCTGTCTCCCCTGTGACTATTGTTTTTTTACGTGTGGGTTGTTGTTTGTTCCTTTTTATGCTCCGTAAGGATTCCCTGTCTTCAAATTCACCTGCTGGTAAATAACTTCATTCTTTCCAGGTGTCTCTTTGTGTACTGTGCTATCCAATCACAGATTTCTGGTTCTCATCCTTCATGGTCTAAACCAGGGGTCTCCAACCTTTGGGATCTAAAGCCTGATCATCTGAGGTGGAGCTGATTGATGTCCCAGGTGGCATAGTGGTGAAGAATCCGCCTGCCAACACAGGAGACACAGGTTCAATCCCTGGGTTGGGAAGATCCTTGGAGGAAGCAACGACCACCTACTCCAGTATTCTTGCCTGGGAAATCCCATGGACAGAGGAGCCTGGCGGGCTACGCCCATGGGATCACAAACAGCTGGACACAACTGAGCACACACGCCATGCCATCCTTCATGGTGTAGACCGGGTCCCCAACCTCTGGGATCTAATGCTTGATGACCTGGGGTGTAGCTGATGTAATACTAACAGACATAAAGTGCACAGTAAATGCAGTGGGCTTGAATCGTCCTGAAACCATCCCCACTGCCTTCCATGAAAAAATTGTCTTCCACAAAACTGATCCCCATTGCCAAAAAGGTTGAGGACTACTGGTCTAGACAACTTGTCCGTACCATGGGCAGAAGGAACGAAATAGACTGTGAGTGGGGCTCAGCCTTTGCTGAGAACGAAGTACCCAGACTGTAGTGAATGACTTTTGAGAGCTCTGTTAGGGCTGGTAGAGACCTTGTTCTGGTGTGCTGAGACTGATAAACATAAACTTCTTCATGAAGGAGGTGGCTTTTGTAGGCTTTTTTCTTACATGAGAAATATTTATTCGGCACCTCGGCCTTGACTGCACGGGACTCAGAACTGTGACGCTGTAAAGGAACTGTGCTAGACTCATTAAGACACCTCCTTCCCCTGACACATCCCCAGAGACATCTTTCTCTGGCCAACGCTGGTCCCAGCAGACACAGAGACACACCCAACTCTGATGAACCCTTGTCTATAAAGCCTTCAGGAGTATTCTGCCAACAACTTCCCAGCCAAGAGATGTGTCACATAGTAATTCTTGTTATAGATTTTTTGCATCTGTTTGTCTCCCCTGCTTATGACAGGGCCAGATCATATGCATTGCTGTATTATTTAAGCTACTGAGCACAGGGCTTAGAACATAGAGGGGCCCCGGTGAGTGTTTGGTGACTGAGTTTCTCTTTTGTCTCCTGCTCATCCACCCTGCAGAACCTACCTGAAAGGAACCCAGGTTTACTAATACCACTGTTTAACACTGTTATTTAGTCATTGCTATGGAAAGAATTTGTGCAAGTTTACAATGAAACACTAAGCTAAGAAAACAGAAGCAGCAAACAGGTTTTATTTTACAGCTCGCTTTGATGAACTGTTTTGTGTCTGCTTCAGTAACTGGTGGGAGGGACGTCCCTGGTGGTCCAGTGGTAGAAAATCCACCTTGCAAATCAGGGGACAAGGGTTTGACCCCTGGTCAGGGAACTAAGATCCCGCATTGCCTCAAAGTAGCTAAGCCCACACACAGCAAGTACTGAGCTACACACAGCAAGTACTGGCCCTGGAGCCCACTTGCCACAACTAGAGAGGCTGTGCATCACATCAAAAGATCTCACATGTGACTAAGACCTGATGCAGCCAAATAAATGAATGAATGAATGGATAAAATAACTGGGGGGGGAATATGCCATTATTTATTAGTGATTAGTGATGCTTGTCTTGGGTGCAGAAAGGGGGTATCTCAGTTTGGTGTTAGATCTGTGTCACAGCTAACCTATATGTTCAAAAATGAACATATAGAGCATTCACAGAGGTGTTATGGCTTGGAATTAGTTCCCTACAGAATTCATGGGTTGAAACCCAGTGTTTCAGAATGTGACCTTATTTGGCAGTAGAGCCCTTGCAGATGTAATTAAGTTAAGATGAGATCATACTGGTGTTGTTTGGGCCCCTAATCCAGTATGATTCGTGTCTTTATGAAAGGGTAAACCAGCTACAACCTTTGTGCAAAGAAACCTATCTTTGAAGAGTGGAAATAAAAATTAAACTCTCATTACAGACTGTTTTGTAATTAACAACTATGGCCCTATTCCATATCAAGACTTCATAGATGTGACCAAAACAGTGCTTATAGGAGAGCTGTGGTTTGAAATGCTTTTCTTATTAAGTGTGGGAAAACTAGGATTTGCTTTATGAATTAGGAATTTAACTTATAAAAATAGAATTTATTTAATTTACAAACATAGAAAAAGAATAACAAAATTACATGAGCAAACTAAAAGGATAGAATTAACGAACAAATATAAATGAGAAAGATTAAATTAGAAAACAAAATTATTATCCTGTTGATAACAGTTATTCATCAAGACTGGTAAAAGAAACCTATAGGGGTGGGATGGGATGGAGAAGATGGGAAGGAGTCTCAGGAGGGAGGGGATATATGTATACGTATATGGCTGATTCATGTTGTTTACAGCAGAAACTAACACAACATTGTAAAGTAATTATACTTCAATTTTAAATAAATCAGTTCAGTTCAGTTCAGTTCAGTTGCTTATTTGTCTCTGACTCTTTGTGATCCCATGGACTGAAGCACACCAGGCCTCCCTGTCCATCACCAATTCCTGATGATGCAAACTCATGTGCATTGAGTTGGTGATGCCATCCAACCATCTCATCCTCTGTTATCCCCTTCTCCTCCTGCCCTCAATCTTTCCCAGCATCAGGGTCTTTTCAAATGGTCAGCTGTTCGCATCAGGTGGCCAGAGTTTTGGAGTTTCAGCTTCAGCATCAGTCCTAATAATGAGCACCCAAGACTGATCTCCTTTAGGATGGACTGGTTGGATCTCCTTGCACTCCAAGGGACTCTCAAGAGTCTTCTCCAACACCACAGTTCAAAAGCATCAGTTCTTCGGCACTCAGCTTTCTTCACAGTCCAACTCTCACATCCATACATGACCACTGGAAAAACCATAGCTTTGACTAGATGGACCTTTGTTTGCAAAGTAATGTCTCTGTTTTTTAATATGCTGTCTAAGTTGATCATAACTTTCCTTCCAAGGAGCAAAGATCTTTTAATTTCATGGCTGCAGTCACCATCTGCGGTGATTTTGGAGCCCCCAAAAGTAAAATCTTTCACTGTTTCCATTGTTTCCCCATCTATTTGCCATGAAGTGATGGGACCAGATGCCATGATCTTCGTTTTCTGAATGTTGAGTTTTAAGCCAACTTTTTCACTCTCCTCTTTCACTTTCATCAAGAGGCTCTTTAGTTCCTCTTTGCTTTCTGCCATAGGGGTGGTGTCATCTGCATATCTGAGGTTATTGATATTTCTCTTGGCAATCTTGATTCTAGCTTGTGCTTCATCCAGTTCAGCATTTCTCATGATGTACTCTGCATAAAAATTAAATAAGCAGGGTGACCATATACACCCTTGATGTACTCCTTTCCTAATTTGGAACCAGTCTGTTGTTCCATGTCCTTCTCTAACTGTTGCTTCTTGACCTATATACAGATTTCCCAGGAAACAGGTCAGGTGGTCTTGTACTCCCATTTCTTTAAGAATTTTCCATTGTTTGTTGTGATCCACACAGTCAAAAGCTTTGGCATAGTCAAGAAAGCAGAAGTAGATGTTTTTCTTGAACTTTCACTTTTTTGATGATCCAATGGATGTTGGCAATTTGATCTGTGGTTCCTCTGGCTTTTCTAAATCCAGCTTGAACATTTGGAAGTTCACAGTTCACATACTGTTGAAGCCTGGCTTGGAGAATTTTGAGCATTACTTTGCTAGTGTGAGATAAGTAAATAAATACTGGTAAAAGAGAAAACTTCTAATAAGTCTAATCCTTATTTTTTAAAAAAGAAACTAAATGCATGTTAAGGGTGAAGAGATTTGTCAAAGAAAGTTTAAAACCTTAAAAACATAGTGTACATAATTTAAATTTATATATGTTAAAATCTTTGGGAAGAATATTAATTTCTGGGAAAACTGAATCAAAGAAAGGTCTTTTTTTTTTTTTTTTTACTGAGAGGAGATCAGTTCAGTTCAGTCACTCAGTTGTGTCCAACTCTTTGTGACCCAATGAATCGCAGCAACTCCCGGACTCTACCCAAACCCACGTCATCGAATAAGTGATGCCATTCAGCCATTTCATTCTCTGTTGTCCCCTTCTCCTCCTGCCCCCAATCCTTTCCAGCATTAGGGTCTTTTCCAATGAGGAGAGGAGATCAAAACTAGTCAATAACTTGAAAAAGCTAACAAAGAACTGCTCTCCCAGTGGTGCCAGGCTTCAAAGTTTTATGAGCAAATTGTTTAAACACTTACAAAGCATAGGAAGACAGCAAGTGTTTGGCTTTGTTTCTTAAAGTTCCCAAAACTTTAACACAAAACCTGACAAGGGCACTTTTTCAAAAAGGAAAACAATGAACCCAATTTCATTTATGAACATACAGGTGCTAAATACAACATTAAGAAATCAAATTATACATTTATTAATTACAAGACTACTTGTATGGTTTAATATTAAGAGATCTGTTAATATAATTAATTAATGGAGGAAAGTGAATTAATTTTATCAATTAATGTTTTTAAATAAGTGTTTACAAACCAATAATAGAAATATGTTTTCTTAGTGCAGACAATACAAATATCTGAAACCAACAATCAATATCTTACAGACTGGTGAAATATTAGAAGGGTTTTTATTAAAATGAAGATTGTAAGAGGAATGTTCACTACTACTTCTATTAATCAGCATTTGTGTTGGAATCTTTACTCCAGGCACTAAAATAAGAAAAGGAAATAAAGCATAATTACTTGAAAGGAAGGAAAGAAAGAAAATTATAGAATTAACATTACTTGCAGATGATATGATTACCTAAAATATAAAATCAAATCTACTGAAAATATTTTATAAATTGGGTACAAAGCCATTTATAAAATACTAAAAGAATTCAGTAATACATTGGAAAATAAAATGTGAAAAGAATACCCATCTATAAGAATAGCAACACTTTATATATATAAAACACTGATGAAAGAAATCAAAGATGACACAAATAGATGGAGAAATATACCATGTTCATGAATCAGAAGAATCAATATAGTGAAAATGAGTATACTATCCAAAACAATCTATAGATTCAATACAATCCCTATCAAGCTACCAACAGTATTTTTCACAGAACTAAAACAAATAATTTCACAATTTGTATGGAAATACAAAACACCTCGAATAGACAAAACAGTCTTGAGAAAGAAGAATGGAACTGGAGGAATCAACCTGCCTGACTTCAGAGTATAATACAAAGCTACAGTCATCAAGACAGAAGGTACTGGCACAAAGAAAGAAACATAGATAAATGGAACAAAATAGAAAGCCCAGATATAAATCCACGCACCTATGGACACTTTATTGTTGACAAAGGAGGCAAGAGTATACAATGGATAAAAGAGAATCTCTTTAACAAGATGATACCACCCTTATGGCAGAAAGTGAAGAAGACCTAAAGAACCTCTTGATGAAAGTGAAAGAGGAGAGTGAAAAAATTGGCTTAAAACTCAGCATTCAGAAAACTAAGATCATGACATCCGGTCCCATTATTTCATGGCAAATAGATGGGGAAACAGTGGCAAACTTTATATTTGGGGGCTCCAAAGTCACTGCAGATGGTGACTGCAGCCATGAAATTAAAAGACACCTGCTCCTTAGAAGGAAAGTTATGATCAACCTAGACAGCATATTAAAAAGCAGAGACATTACTTTGCCAACAAAGGTCCATCTATCAAGGCTATGGTTTTTCCAGTGGTCATGTATGGATGTGAGAGTTGGACTATAAAAAAAGCTGAGCACCGAAGAATTGATGCTTTTGAACTGTGGTGTTGGAGAAGACTCTTGAGAGTCCCTTGGACTGCAAGGAGATCTGTCCAGTCCATCCTAAAGGAGATCAGTCTTGGGTGCTCATTGTTAGGACTGATGCTGAAGCTGAAACTCCAAAACTTTGGCCACCTGATGCGAATAGCTGACTCATTTGAAAAGACCCTGATGCTGGGAAAGATTGAGGGCAGGAGGAGAAGGGGATAACAGAGGATGAGATGGTTGGATGGCATCACCAACTCAATGGACATGGGTTTGGGTAAACTCTGCGAGCTGGTGATGGACAGGGAGGCCTGGCATGCTGCGGTTCATGGGGTTACAAAGAGTTGGACACAACTGAGCGAGTGAACTGAACTTATCAAGTGGTGCTGGGAAAACGGGTCAACCACTTATAAAAGAATGCAACTAGAACACTTTCTAACACCATACACAAAAAATAAACTCAAAATGGATTAAAGATCTAAATGTAAGACCAGAAACTATAGAACTCCTAGAGGAAAACATAGGCAAAACACTCTCTGACATAAATCACAACAGGATCCTCTATGACCCACCTCCCAGAGTAACGGAAATAAAAGCAAAAATAAATAAATTGGACCTAATTAAACTCAAAAGCTTTTGCACAGCAAAGGAAACTGTAAGCAAGGTGAAAAGACAGCCTTCAGAATGGGAGAAAAGGATGGCAAACGAAGCAACTGGCAGAATTAATCTCAAAAATATACAAGCAGTTCATGCAACTCATTTCCAGAAAAATAAATGACCCAATCAAAAAGTGGGCCAAAGAACTAAACAGACATTTCTCCAAAGAAGACATACAGATGGCTAACAAACACATGAAAAGATGCTCAACACCACTCATTATCAGAGAAATGCAAATCAAAACCACAATGAGGTACCATCTCACGCTGGTCAGAATGGCTGCTATCAAAGTCTACAAACAATAAATGTTGGAGAAGGTGTTGAGAAAAGGGATCCCTCTTACTCTGTTGGTGGGAATGCAAACTAGTACAGCCACTCTGGAGAACAGTGTGGAGATTCCTTAAAAAACTGTAAATAAAACTGCCATACGACCCAGCAATCCCACTGCTGGGCATACACACCGAGGAAACCAGGATTGAAAGAGACACGTGTACCCCAGTGTTCATCGCAGCACTGTTTATAACAGCCAGGACATGGAAGCAACCTAGATGTCCATCGGCAGACGAATGGATAAGAAAGGTGTGGTACATATACATAATGGAATGTTACTCCATTGTAATGCTATTAAAAAGAATGCATTTGAATCCGTTCTAATGAGGTGGATGAAACTGGAGCCTATTATACAGCGTGAAGTAAGTCAGGAAGAAAAACACCAATACATTATATTAATGCATATATATGAATTTAGAAAGATGGTAACGATAACCCTATATGTGAGACAACAAAAGAGACACAGATGTAAAGAACAGACTTTTAGACTCTGTGGGAGAATTTGAGAGAACAGCATTGAAACATGTATATTATCATATGTGAAATAGATCGCCAGTCCAGGTTTGATGCATGAGATAGGGTGCTCAGGGCTGGTGCACTGGGATGACCCTGAGGGATGGAATTGGGAGGGAGGTGAGAGGGGAGTTATGGATGGGGGACACATGTATACCCGTGGTTGATTCATGTCAATGTATGGCAAAAAAACACTGTAATATTATAAAGTAATTAGCCTCCAATTAAAATAATTAATTTTTTAAAAGCAGCACTTTAAAATGCATGTTAGTAACGAACATAAAATGCAAAATGTTTCTTAAACTACAAAATAATATTGAGGGATATGAATGTAACTAATATGTGAATTATGTATGAGTATAGCTAAGTGGAGAGTCGTGTATTCTTTGAAATAAGGGTTTAGTATTACAAAGATTTCAGTTTTTTCTAAACCAATCTGTATGTTTAATACAATTTTAATATCTGTCCCAGTGGAATTTCTTTTAAATGAAATTTAATTCTGTAATTTGTATAGTCCATTTAATATACAAGTAGCTAATAAAATTTTCATTAACTGTACTAGGGAGTAATTGCCTTACCATATGTGAAAATATCGTTTAAAGCCTAACTAATTAAGAAGTGATCAATGAACTTTCTAAATCCAATTATTGAACAACATAAAGGCCTAAAAGAGACCCAAGTATCTAGAAATGTGGTGTGTGAAGGGAAGCATTTTCAAAAGGAAAAAGTAGTGCACAGTTTGAGGACAACTGACTGATCATTTGCAAAACCATGAGATACAGCATATCAAAAATTTCAAATTTATTAAAGGTAAGTGTGAAGCTATAAAGTGCTATATGAAAATATTAGTGAATATTTTACATGATCTTGGGGTAGAGGTTGTACTTTTCAAAGAATGACCCCCAAAGGCAAAAACCAGAGTAAAAACTGACAGTTTTGATTATCTATTATTAAATTTATTATCTATTTAGATAAATAATAGATAATAATAATAATATCTATTATCTACTATTAAAGTATTATTATACCTTAATAATACTCTGTAGAAATAAATGAAGAAAACACTTTAAAGGAAAGAAAAATATAAAAAAATAACTTAAATGAGACCCACATTTATTCTTTAAAAAAAAAACTATTTTGTATTAAGTATAGCCAGTTAACAGTGTTGTGATAGTTTCAGGTGAACTGCAGAGGGACTCAGCCATACATATACATGTATCCATTCTCCCCAGACTTCCGTCCCATCCAGACTGCCATATGACACTGAGCAGAGCTCCCTGTGCGGTGCAGTAGTTCTTGCTGGTGATCCATTTTAAGTATGGCAGTGCGCACATGTGCCTCCCAAACTCCCTATCTCTCCCGCATCCTTCCCCCTGCCCCGCCACCATAAGCTCATTCTCCAAGTCTGTGAGAGACCCACCTATATTCTTAATACATCACTGAAGTTTTAAAATAAATGAGGAAAAAGCCCACAAACAGAACTTTTGTATGGCAAAATTGTGTGCAGGCTATCCATAAAAGACCAATTGGAAAACAAATATATGTTCAAAGAAAAGCAAATATAACTAATAATAAAATACCATGTATCCTCTCTGAGATGGCAGTTTCATTCCAAGGATTTATATGCTAAAGAAATCATTGATATGCTCTAAGATTTTGTGTAGAAGGATGCATGGCATTGTATTTCTCGTGTGTTTGAAAAATTGGGGGAAAATAAAATGTGCTAGTTTCAGAGAGATGGGGTTACAGAAATCACAGCACATCCATACAGAGGTAAGATGAAAACACATAAATGTTTCTCAGTAAGTTGAAAAGTTTCTAAAGCATGTTATAAAACAATATAAGAAAAAAAAGATATTTTATCACACACATATACACACAGTAAAGGACATAAGGGTTTTACTGTAATCAAGGTTAATTTTAGTGTTTATCTTTTTACTTATCTATAGTTTTCTAGGTTCTTTCCTGAGATCCAGTGGTTTAGACTCTGTGCATTCACTGCAGGGGACATGGGTTCTATCCCTTGTCAGAAAACCAAGATGCTGCATGGTGCGGCCAAAATAAAAAATGGTATCATATAGTCTTCTAAATTTGCTTCAAAAAGACTGGCCAGAAATATACCAAGACATCATTTTTTTTTTTATATTCTTTTGGTAGGTGGCCTTTTACTTCCCTTACTTCTACCCCCCTTTTTTCAAAATATTGTTTATATACCAGCTGCATTGAAATATAATTCATGTATCACAAAGTGTACAAATTAAAGTGTACCACTCAGTGGTTTGCAGTGTATTCACATAGTTTTACAACTATATCATTACAGTTAGTTTTAAAATATGTTTGTTATCCCAGAAAGAAATTGCACACCTATTAGCAGTTAAGGTTAGGAATTCCTAGAAAACCACTAATCTATTTGTTTGTTTCTATGGAAGCACCTGTTCCGGACATTTCACATAAATAGACTCATGTAGTATGTGACTTTTTGTGATGGACTTCTTTCACTTAGCATGATATTGTCAAGATTTATCCTTGCTGTAACAGGTGTCAGTATTTTCTTTTTTATTTCCCAGTAATATACTAGTATCTGAATTTGCCACGTTTTGTTTATCCATTCATCCCTTAACAGATATCATGGTTGTTTCCACTTTGGGGCTGTTGTTGCTATGAACATCTATGTACACATGTTAGTGGACGTATGTTTTCATTTCTCTCGGGTGCACACCTAGGAGTGGAATTGCTGGGGCATATGGTAGCTCAATGTTTAGCCCTTTGAGGAACTTCCAGATTGTTTTCCAAACCGACTGCACCATTTTACACTCCCACCAGCAGTATATGATGGTTCGTTTCTCCGCATCTTCACCAGCACTTGTTATTGCTTTTTTTTTAGTTGTAGCCCATCCTAATGGATATGAAGTAGTCTCTCATTATGGTAGTGGCTTGCATTTCCCTGATGACTAACGATGTTGAGTATCTTTCCATATGCTTACTAACCATTTGTATACTTCCTTTGGAGTAATGTTCACATCCTTTTCCCTGTTGTTAATTGGGGCTATATTTGTCTTTTTATTGTTGAGTACTAACAGTCAAAACCATTTTAAAAGATCATCTGTTACTTGGGAATATTACCCAAAAGTTTGGAAAACAGAGAACATCCAGATATCTGGATGCTAATCTGGAAATTACACATCACTGCCCTGTCAGAGGCTTTTGGTAAGAAAAGCGTATGAGAGCTTGATCCTGAATCCTTTCCGCCAGCTGGTGCCAGAGCCCACCCCTGCCTTCCTGTGGTCACCCACAGCCTCCTCCAGACCCTGGTAGTCTGAGCGGTGATGATCACAGCTTCCTTGGCACTGGGGTCCCTACAGCTGCTCGTGGGGTTGTGTCAGAGCCACCTATGCAAATATTCAGCCCCAGTGTTTTAGGTGCCAGCCCTTCCATGGGAAAACTGAGCCCAGCATCCTAAGGAGAACCTTGAGACAGGCACATAAATCAATTTCTTTAAGGAAGTTTGAGTTTACTGAAGAATTTTCTGGATATTTCACAAACACTTACTTGGCTCTCATTCACAACTAAAGATTACCTGCCCACATTAAGACCAAAACTATTTATTTAATAAGCTACAACTTTCCACTTCATTTCTGCAAAGCCAAATTATGGTAACATAATTTTAGCTGGTGTATTAAAATGCATTCTTACAAAGGAGCCTATTTATACACTTCAGTTCAGTTCAGTCGCTCAGTCATGTCCAATTCTTTGTGATCCCATGGACTGTAGCACTCCAGGCTTCCCTGTCCATCACCAACTCCCGGAGCTTGCTCAAACTCATGTCCATCGAATCGGTGATGCCATCCAACCATCTCATCCTCTGTCATCCCTTTCTCCTCCTGCCTTCAATCTTTCCCAGCATCAGGGTCTTTTCCAATGAGTCAGTTCTTCGCGTCAGTGGCCCAAGTATTGGAGCTTCAGCTCCAGCATCAGTCCTTCCAATGAGTATTCAGGACTGATTTCCTTTGGGATTGACTGGTTTGATTTCCTGCAGTCCAGGGGATTAAGAGTATTCTCCAACACCACAGTTCAAAAGCATCAATTCTTCAGTACTCAGCCTTCTTTATAGTCCAACTCTCACATCCATACATGACTACTGGAAAAACCATAGCCTTGACTAGACGGACCTTTGTCAGCAAAGTAATGCCTCTGCTTTCTAGGTTGATCTAGATGCTGTCTAGGTTGGTCATAGTTTTTCTTCCAAGGAGCAAGCGTCTTTTAATTTTGTGGCTGTGGTCACCAACTGCAGTGATTTTGGAGCCCAAGAAAATAAAGTCTGTCACTAGTTTCATTGTTTCTGCATCTATTTGCCACAAAGTGATGGGACCAGAAGCCATGATCTTTGATTTTTGAATGATAGGTTTTAAGTCAGCTTTTTCACTCTCCTCTTTCACTTTCATCAAGAGGCTATTTAGTTCCTCTTGGCTTTCTGCCATAAGGGTGGTGTCATCTGCTTATCTGAGGTTATTGATATTTCTCCCAGAAATCTTGACTTCAGCATGTGCTTTGTCCAGCCCAGCATTTTTCATCCTGACTGGATTTAAGGGTTCTTCCCACCACTCACTGTCTCCTCAGCTTCCTGTTCTGGACTGTAGCATAACACCCTCAACCTTAGTGTGGCAAAGGTGTATCTGAACCCACTGTTCTCTTTGTCTACAAATACACCGTGCATACATGCTCAGTCACCTAAGTTGTGTCCAAGTATTTGCAACCCCATGGACTGTGGCCCACCAGGCTCCTCTGTCGATGGGATTTCCCAAGAAAGAATACTGAAGTGGGTTGCTGTGCTCTCCTCCAGGGCATCTTCCCAACACAGGGGATCAAACCTTTGTGTCCCGCATCTCCTGAATTGGCAAGTGGATTCTTTACCACTGAGCCTCTGGGGAAGCACACAAATATACCTGCTACCAGCAATTAGGAAGTGAAGTCAGGGAAATGAAAAAGAAACTGACATTTGGGTCTTAGGCTGAGGAGGGGGGATCCACAGCATCCTCTCATTCAAACCTCACAGCATGCGATGGGCTATATCACACCCTGTTGGACCTCAGCTTTCATGCAGGCTGAGATGGAGCTTGGCTCAGTGGTGAAGAGTCCACTTGCCAGTGCAGGAGATCCAAGAGATGCGGGTTCAGTTGCTGGGTCAGGAAGATCCCCTGAAGAAAAAAATGGCAACCCACTCCATCATTTAAAGTGTCTGTATATTTTTTTTACCAAACCTTCCCTTATAACCAAGTGTTTTAGCCAAGTTTTGCAAATGTATACATAAATAATTTGTTTCATCTTCCTTCAGTTCCTCAGCATCTTCCATAGATGCAGATGAAAATGTGCCATGAAATTATCAAAAGAGGGACTTCTCTGGTGGTTCAGTGGTTAAGACTTCGCCTTCCAGTGCAGGAGGTGCAGGTTCGATCCCTGGTCAGGGAGCTAAGAGATCCCACATGCCTCAACTAGCAGTTCGAATGCCTCATCTCAAAAAGATCCCATGTGAAGGATCCTGTGTGCCTCAGGGCCAAAACGTAAATTAGAAGCAATAGTGCAACAGATTCAGTAAAGACTTTAAAATGGTCCACACCAAAGGAAAAAATCTTAAAGAAACAAATTATCAAAAGACATCAGACAGAGAGCTGAGCAGGAAATGAGCAAAGGATTGCTTAATTCATTGACTGGCTTCCTAGACCCTGCAGGGTCCACAGTGGATCTGCATTTTTGATCATGTAAGTAAAATCGTGAACACCTGTACCTCTTTTCAGGTCACCCTGGACATGTTGCTGACTCTAGCATCTTTCATTTCAGGAATGACTATACCTGAAGAAGATGCAGACGTGGGACAAGGCAGTAAATATTGCCTGGTGGCAATTGGAAGACTCCAGGTAAGAAGGAGCTCACTGCCTTTTTAATCTCCAAGGAGGGCTTGCTATTGCAGCGAGCAAGAGTCTGTGGTCTGGATGACTTTTTCAGTCTCCTGTGTCCTCAGCATTGTTGGGTTCTGGGTCTCACCTTATGGGAGAAGATGAGGCTGAATCTGGGAGAAGAAAGCGGGGACTGTGACCTGTGAGCAGCAGAGTTCTCACTTCAGTGAGAGTCTGCATCAGCCCATCCCCAGATATGCACCAGTTATTGCGAAGTTGAGCTCCGCTCACATCACACCCGTTTTTTCTTTTCAATTGAAGTATAGTCAATTAACAATTTCATGTTTGTTTCTGCTATACAGCAAAGTGAATCAGCTCTATGTATAGAAATATCCCCTCTTCTTTAGATTTCCTTCCTGTCACCACAGAGCATTAAATAGACTTCTTTTTGCTGTACAGTAGGTTCTCATTAGTTATCTATTTTATACATAGTATTGGGCTTCCCAGGTGGTGCTAGTGGTCGAGAACCCACTTGCCAATGAAGGAGACACAAGAGATATGGGTTTGATCCCTGGGTGGAGAAGATCTCCTGGAGGAGGGCATGGCAACCCACTCTAGTATTCTTGCCTGGAGAATCCTATGGTCAGAGGAGCCTGGTGGGTTATAGTCCGTAGGGTCGTAAAGAGTTGGACACGACTGAAGCAATTTAGCACATCAATAATGTATATATGTCAATCCCAATCTCCCAATGCATTCCACCCACGTTGGTGTCCATAAGTTTGTTGTCTACTTCTGTGTCTCTATTTCTGTTTTGCAAATAAGTTCATCTGTACCACTTTTCTGGATTCTACATATTTGTTTTTGCTCAGTCATTAAGTCGTGTCCAACTCTTTGTGACTCCACAGACTGCAGCGCACCAGGCTCCTCTGTCCTTCATTATCTCTCAGAGTTTGTTCAAATTCATATCCATTGAATTGGTGATGCTATCCAACTATCTTATCCTCTTCTCTTCCTGCCCTCAACCTTTCCCAGCATCAGGGTCTTTCCAATGAGTTGACTCTTTGCATCAGGTGACCAAAGTATTGGAGCTTCAGCGTCAGTCCTTCCAATGGATATTCAGGGTTGATTTCCTTAAGGATTGACTGGTTGGATCTCCTTGCTGTCCAAGGGACTCTCAAGAGTTTTCTCCAGCACCACAATTCGAAAGCATCCACATATAAGTGATATTGTATTTCTTTTTAATTCTTTTCCATTGTAGGTTATTACAAGATAGTTTCCTGTACTATACCATCGGTTTTTGTTGTTTCACACCCATTTTCTAGTCACTGTGAGTGTTTCCTTGTGCAGGATAAAGCACCCACTCTTCTTACAGCCCCATTTCCTCCCTCCCCTCTCTCATGCCCTATTCCCAAACTACATCATCTCCTTTCCACAAGCTTGCCATGCACATCTCCACCATTGTGGACATCCACAGGCTGTTACTTCTGCCTGTTGTTAAAGGAGCCTCCTTAAACAGAACTCCTTCTTCTCTTGTTTACTTCTGTTTCCTCATCCTTCAAGATCCAGTGAAACAACTCCCTTATCTGCTTAGTCAAAATGAATCACTTGCCTCCCTACTCACCCAGCATCGAGTTTATATGTCAGTTAAGATTCTTTGTGTCTGTTTTCATATAGTTAGTTGAGGGCAAGGCCCTTCCTTGCAGACTCCTCAAGGGTAGGAAATGTGTCTTTTTCATCTTTTGAGAATTAGATATTCTGAATAATGTATTAAGGCATAAATCCCACTGGCTTTATGTCTGGTGCACCCAGTAGCCACTAAATCTTTCTTCCTGTGGCACTGAGGACCTTCCAGGTACTGATGGTGAGGCTGCAGTAGATGTAGTTCAGAGAATACTGATACGGCATGTCTGTGGCTTCCTGGATCTCACCATTTTCAGACAGATGAATAAGCTGTTTCATTAACACATGATAAGTATTGTGTATTCCTAGCAAATAGGGGAAGAAAGAATACTTGAGTGAATTCAGTTCACAAATGTAGAATTTCCAAACAGTGTAATCAGTGCCTTAGACTCATTTGGGCTTCCTTGGTGGCTCAGTGGTAAAGAATCTGCCTGCCAATGCAGGAGAACCGGGTTCAATCCCTGATCCCGGAAGATCCCATGGAGAAGGAAATGGCTACCCACTCCAGTATTCTTGCCTGGGAAATCCCATGGACAGAGGAGCATGATGGACTCCGGTCCATGAGGTCGCAAAAGAAGCTCAGAAGTGTAGAGAAAGTGGTTCACTGTTCCAGTTAGTCCAAGGTATGACCAGGGCAGTTTAAACATTTTATTTTTTAAGTTAGTTTTATTGGAGTATAGTTGCTTTCAGGTAATGTTGTGTTAGTTTTGCTGTACAGCAAAGTGAATCAGCTACACATAAACATTTATCTCCTCCTTTTTAGATTTCCTTGCCATTTAGGTCATCACAGAGCACTGAGTATCATTTCCTGTGCTATACATGGGTTCTGATTAGTTCTCTATTTTATACATGGTATCAATAGTATAAAAGTGTCAGTCCCAATCTCCCAATCCATCCCACTCTCCCTTGCCTGCCTTGGTGTCCGTATGTTTGTTCTCTTAATCTGTGTCTCTATTTCTGTTTTGCCAGCAAGCACATCTGTACCATTTTTCTAGATTCCACAGATAAGTGATATTATATAGTATTTGTTCTTCTCTTTCTGACTTACTTCACTCTGTATAATAGGCTCCAGTTTCATCCACCTCATTGGAACGGATTCAAATGCATTCTTTTTAATAGCTGAGTAATATTCCATTGTGTATATGTACCACACTTTTCTTATCCATTCATCTGCTGATGGACATCTAGGTTGCTTCCATGTCCTGGCTATTGTAAACAGTGCTGCGATGAACATTGGGGTACACGTGTCTCTTTCAATTCTGGTTTCCTTGGTGTGTATGCCCAGCAGTGGGATTGCTGGGTCGTATGGCAGTTTTATTTACAGTTTTTTAAGGAATCTCCACACGGTTCTCCATAGTGGCTGTACTAGTTTGCATTCCCACCAGCAGTGTAAAAGGGTTCCCTTTTCTCCTCACCCTCTTCAGCATTTATTGTTCGTAGACTTTTTGATAGCAGCCATTCTGACCAGCGTGAGATGATACCTCATTGTGGTTTTGATTTGCATTTCTCTGATAATGAGTGGTGTTGAGCATCTTTTCATGTGTTTTGTTAGCCATCTGTATGTCTTCTTTGGAGAAATGTCTGTTTAGTTCTTTGGCCCATTTTTTTTTTTTTTTGGCCCATTTTTTGATTGGGTCATTTATTTTTCTGGAATTGAGCTTCAGGAGTTGCTTGTATATTTTTGAGACTAATTCTTTGTAAGTTGCTTCATTTGCTATTATCTTCTCCCATTCTGAAGGCTGTCTTTTCACCTTGCTTTTAGTTCCCTTTGTTGTGCAAAAGCTTTTAATTTTAATTAGGTCCAATTTGTTTATTTTTGCTTTTATTTCCATTACTCTGGGAGGTGGGTCATAGAGGATCCTGCTGTGATTTATGTCAGAGAGTGTTTTGCCTGTGTTTTCCTCTAGGAGTTTTATAGTTTCTGGTCTTACATTTAGATCTTTAATCCATTTTGAGTTTATTTTTTATGTATGGTGTTAGAAAGTGTTCTAGTTTCATTCTTTTACAAGTGGTTGACAGTTTTCCCAGCACCACTTGTTAAAGAGATTGTCTTTTCTCCATTGTATATTCTTGACTCTTTTGTCAACAATAAGGTGTCCATAGGTGCGTGGATTTATCTCTGGGCTTTCTGTTTTGTTCCATTGATCTATGTTTCTGTCTTTGTTCCGATACCTTACTGTCTTGATGACTGTAGCTTTGTGGTATAGTCTAAAGTCAGGCAGGTTTATTCCTCCAGTTCCATTCTTCTTTCTCAAGATTGCTTTATCTATTCGAGGTGTTTTGTATTTCCATACAAATTGTGAAATTATTTGTTTTAGTTCTGCGAAAAATACCATTGGTAGCTTGATAGGGATTGCATTGAATCTATATATTGCTTTGGGTAGTATATTCATTTTCACTATATTTATTCTTCCAATCCATGAACATGGTATATTTCTCCATCTATTTGTGTCATCTTTGATTTCTTTCATCAGTGTTTTATAGTTTTCTATATATAGGTCTTTTGTTTCTTTAGGTTGATTTATTCCTAAGTATTTTATTCTTTTTGTCACAATGGTGAATGGAATTGTTTCCTTAATTTCTCTTTCTATTTTCTCATTGTTAATGTATAGAAATGCAAGGGATTTCTGTGTGTTGATTTTATATCCTGCAACTTTACTATATTCATTGATTAGCTCTAGTAATTTTCTGGTGGAGTCCTTAGGGTTTTCTGTATAGAGGATCATGTCATCTGCAAACAGTGAGAATTTTACTTCTTCTTTTCCAATCTGGATTCCTTTTATTTCTTTTTCTTCTCTGATTGCTTGGCTAAAACTTGCAAAACTATGTTGAATAGTAGTGGTGAGAGTGGGCACCCTTGTCTTGTTCCTGACTTTAGGGGAAATGCTTTCAATTTTTCACCACTGAGGATAATGTTTGCTGTGGGTTTATCATATATGGCTTTTATTATGTTGAGATATGTTCCTTCTAGGCCTGCTTTCTGGAGGGTTTTTAATCATAAATTGATGTTGAATTTTGTCAAAGGCTTTCTCTGCATCTATTGAGATAATCATATGGTTTTTATCTTTCAATTTGTTAATGTGGTGTATCACATTGATTGATGTGCGAATATTGAAGAATCCTTGCATCCCTGGGATAAAGCCCACTTGGTCATGATGTATGATCTTTTTCACATGTTGTTGGATTCTGTTTGCTAGAATTTTATTAAGGATTTTTGCATCTATGTTCATCAGGGTGATGGTGGCCTCATAGAATGAGTTTGGAAGTTTACCTTCCTCTCCAATTTTCTGGAAGAGTTTGAGTAGGATAGGTGTTAGCTCTTCTCTAAATTTTTGGTAGAATCCAGCTGTGAAGCCATCTGGTCTTGGACTTTTGTTTGTTAGAAGATTTCTGATTACAGTTTCGATTTCTGTGCTTGTGATGGGTCTGTTAAGATTTTCTGGTTCAGTTTTGGAAAGTTATACTTTTATAAGAATTTGTCCATTTCTTCCAAGTTGTCCATTTTATTGGTATATAGTTGCTGATAGTAGTCTCTTATGATCCTTTGTATTTCTGTGTTGTCTGTTGTGATTTCTCCATTTTCATTTCTTATTTTGTTGATTTGATTCTTGTCCCTTTTTTTCTAGATGAGTCTGGCTAATGATTTGTCTATTTTATTTATCGTCTCAAAGAACCAGCTTTTAGCTTTGTTAATTCTGGCTATGGTCTCCTTTGTTTCTTTTGCATTTATTTATGCCCTAATTTTTATGATTTCTTTCCTTCTACTACCCTGGGATGCTTCATTCCTTTTTCTAGTTGCTTTAGGTGTAGAGTTAGGTTATTTATTTGCTTTCTCTCCTGTTTCTTGAGGTAGGCTTATATTGCTATGAACCTTCCCCTTAGCACTGCTTTTACTGAATCCCATAGATTTTGGGTTGTTGTGTTTTCATTTTCATTCATTTCTATGCATATTTTGATTTCTTTTTGATTTCTTCTGTGATTTGTTGGTTATTCAGAAATGTCTTGTTTAGCCTCCATATGTTTGTATTTTTCAGTTTTTTTCCTGTAGTTGACATCTAATCTTACCGCATTGTGATCAGAAAAGATGCTTGAGATGATTTAAATTTTTTTTAATTTACCAAGGCTAGAATTATGGCCCAGTATGTGATATATCCTGGAGAAGGTTCCCGGTGCACTTGAGAAAAAAGTGAAATTCATTGTTTTAGGGTGAAATGTCCTGTAGATATCAATTAGGTCTAACTGGCCCATTGTATCATTTAAAGTTTGTGTTTCCTTGCTAATTTTCTGTTTAGTTGATCTATTCATAGGTGTGAGTGGGGTATTAAAGTCTCCCACTATTATTGTTTTACTGTTAATTTCCCCTTTCATACTTGTTAGCATTTGCCTTACACATTGCAGTGCTCCTATGTTGGGAGCATATATATTTATAATTGTTATATCTTCTTGGATTGATCCTTTGATCAGTCATTATGTAGTGTCCTTTGTGTCTTTTCACGGCCTTTATTTCAAAGTCTATTTTGTCTGATATGAGTATTGCTACTCCTGCTTTCTTTTGGTCTCCATTTGAGTGAAATATCTTTTTCAGCCCTTCACTTTCAGTCTGTATGTGTCCCTTGTTTTGAAGTAGGTCTCTTGTAGACAGCATATAGGGGTCTTGTTTTTGTATCCATTCAGTCAGTCTTTGTCTTTTGGGTGGAGCATTCAAGCCATTTACATTTAAGGTAATTATTGATAAGTATGATCCCATTGCCATTTGCTTTGTTGTTTGGGTTCGAGTTTATAAACTTTTCTGGATTTCCTGTCTAGAGAAGATCCTTTAGCATTTGTTGAAGAGCTGTGGTTTGGTGGTACTGAATTCTCTGAGCTTTTGCTTGTCTGTAAAGCTTTTGATTTCTCCTTCATATTTGAATGAGATCCTTGCTGGGTACAGTAATCTGGGTTGTAGGTTTTTCTCTTTAATTACTTTAAGTATGTCCTGCCCTTCCCTTCTGACTTGAAGAGTTTCTATTGAAAGATCAGCTGTTATCCTTATGGGGATCCCCTTGTGAGTTATTTGTTGTTTTTCCCTTGCTGCTTTTCACATTTGTTCTTTGTGTTTGATCTTTGTTAATTTGATTAATATGTGTCTTGCGGTGTTTCACCTTGGGTTTATCCTGTTTGGGACTCTCTGGGTTTCTTGGACTTGGGTGGCTATTTCCATCCCCATTTTAGGAAATTTTTCAACTATTATCTCCTCAAGTATTTTCTCATGGCCTTTCTTTTTGTCTTCTTCTTCTGGGACTCCTATGATTCGAATGTTGGTGCATTTAACATTGTCCCAGAGGTCTCTGAGGTTGTCCTCATTTCTTTTAATTCTTTTTTCTTTTTTCCTCTCTGTTTCATTTATTTCCACCATTCTATCTTCCACTTCACTTATCCTATCTTCTGCCTCAGTTATTCTATTGTTGGTTCCCTCCAGAGTGCTTTTGATCTCAGTTATTGCATTATTCATTATTGGTTGACTCTTTTTTATTTCTTCTAGGTCCTTGTTAAACTTTTCTTGCATCTTCTAAATCCTTGTCTCCAGGCTATTTATCTGTAACTCCATTTTGTTTTCAAGATTTTGGATCATTTTTACTATCATTATTTTGAATTCTTTTTCAGGTAGACTCCCTATCTCCTCCTGTTTTGTTTGGTTTGGTGGGCTTTTATCATATTCCTTTACCTGCTGAATATTTCTCTGCCTTTTCATCTTGTTTAGGTTGCTGTGTTTGGGGTGGCCTTTCTGTATGCTGGAAGTTTGTGGTTCCTCTATTGTGGGGGTTCCTTCCTGTGGGTGGGGTTGGATGAGTGGCTTGTCAAGGTTTCCTGGTTAGGGAAGCTTGTGTCAGTGTTCTGATGGGTGGAGCTGGATCTCTTCTCTCTAGAGTGCAATAAAGTGTCCAATAGTGAGTTTTGAGGTATCTATGGATTTGGTGTGACTTTTGGCCATCTGTATTTTTGTGCTCAGGGTTATGTTCCTGCATTGTTGGAGAATTAGCTTGGTATGTCTTGCTCTGAAACTTGTTGGCTCTTGGGTGGAGCTTAGTTTCAGTGTAGGTATGGAGGCTTTTGGATGAGCTCTTGTCGATTAATGTTCCCTGGAATCAGGAGTTTTCTGGTGTTTTCAAGTTTTGGATTTAAGCCTCCTGCCTCTGGCTTTCAGTCTTATTCTTACGGTAGCCTCAAGACTTCTCTATCCATACAGCACTGATGGTAAAACATCTAGGTTAATGGTGAAAAGATTCTTCCCAGTGGGGGACACCCAGAGAGGTTCACAGAGTTACATGGAGAAGAGAAGAGGGAGGAGGGAGATAGAGGTGACCAGGAGGAGAAGAGGGGGAATCAAAATGGAAGAGAGCAATCTAGCCAGTAATCAATTCCCTATTTGCTCTCCACTGCATGTATCTTTTGAATTATGGTTTTTCTCAGGGTATATGCCCAGTAGTAGGATTCCTGGGTCATATGGTAGTTCTATGTTTAGATTTTTTAAGGAAGCTCCCTACTGTTCTCCATAGTGTTTGCACCATTTACATTCCCACCAATAATGTAGGAGGGTTCCCTTTTCTCCACACCCTCTCTTGCATTTATTGTCAAACATTTTGAACTTGCTGTACTCATGACCTGGAAGGATCTGTGAAATTAAAAATCCACATGGATTGTTCTCTAACTCAGCCTTCATCACCACCTCTGTCTCTGTTAAAACTGCCTCCCTGTGGATTTCTCCATTCCAGGTGACCAGTTCTCCTGTGTGCATGGACATGAGTGGGATGTCAGTGCCCACAGAATTCTTATCACGGCATAACTCTGATGGGATCATCACGTTTGTGGACCCAAGATGCATCAGTGTGATTGGCTACCAGCCTCAGGTAGGTGGTTTTGAGCTACTGGAGTCGCCTGGAGATTTAGTTTTACTTAAAATGCACCTGGGCTTCCCTGGTGGCTCAGATGGTAAAGAATCCACCTACAATGCAGGACACCTGGGTTCAATCCCTGGGTCAGGAACATCCCCTGGAGAAGGGCATGGCAACCCAATCCAGTATTCTTGCCTGGAGAATCTCATGGAGAGGAGCCTGGCTGGCTACAGACCATGGAGTCACAAAGAGTTGGACACGACTGATCGATTAACACTTTCACTTTCAAAATGCACCTACCTCATTTGTTCAAGATATAATATAGTGACAATACAGGGAAACACAGCATAAAAATCCATCTCCCTGCCTGAGTAATGTCCTTCCAAAGCAAAAAACATTATTGTATGCAACTGCACTGCTTAAAAGTAACTCTCCATTTTTTGCGCTAACCATTTTGTTTAATCTAGCTCTAGATTTTTCTCAAACTAGAGTTAAGATGTTCTATGAAAAAGAGACTCTCTTATCAATTAATTTTGATAAATACCAAACAGGAAATCTCCTTAGAAAGTTTAAAAGTATATTTGTGCGAAAGACCCTGAAATGTCTCAAAGATGTTCCCTGAATTTTGTCTCACCATTTGTTTCTTAAATGTATATGGATCCTCTTTTTACAGGGGGCACATTTTCAAGGTCTTTTAAAAAAAAAAAAAAGTGAAAAACACAAAAGTCACAAGAAATACCAAAAGGCAGGAGGGATTGTTCCAAATTAAGATAAACCAAAGAGATAAACTAGCAGTATGCAATGTAAGAGCCTTAATTTGGTCCTCAGCCTGAAGACATATAATAAAGGACAATTGGGAGACAAGTGAGGAAATGTTAACATTTTAGGTGATTTTATCAAATAATTATTAGTTTTTTAAAGTATAATATGGTACATTATGGATTTGTAACAAAATGCCATTTACATAGAGCTTCCCTGCTAGTACAGATGCTAAAAATTCTGCCTGCAATGCCAAAGACCCTGGTTTGATCCCTGGCTCAGGAAGATTCCCCTGGAGAAGTGAATAGCAATCTACTCCACTGTTCTTGCCTAGAAAATTCCATGGACAGACCATGGAGTCTCAAAGAGACACATATTTCATATATGAGGAGTGTTGTGATTTCTGCTCATTGTTTTCAAATGATTCAACAAAAAATTAAACATATAAATATATTTTAAATGTATTTTTAAATTAAGATATATATATATAAATATATTTTAGATATAGGTGTGATATTTCATTTGTATTTACTTTTTATGTTTCACTTATATATTTAAATTTGCATGTATATAAAAGAAAGAGAAAAATGCAGATATGGCAAAATATTGACAGTTAATGAATCCAGTTAAAATGACCCACAGGTGTTAATTACACTACCCTTTAAACTTTTCTGTAGATTTAAATTTCTTCCAATATAAAAAACATTTGAACAAAAAAGAAAGAAGAAAAAGAATCTTTGTTCTTAGGAGCAAAATTTGGGTGACACTGATGGGTTTTTTTTTTTAATTACGTGTCTATTTTATAACTAGAAACAGACTAAATTGAAATATGGGAACCATTCACTGAATTCTGCATCTCCAGATTGATGTAAACTTCAGAATACTGGGATGCAATGAAGGGGAAAATTAATCTTTCCAACTTTGCATGACCTCTGATGGCCTCTGTTTCCAGCCAAATTCATTTATCCCCCAGCCACCTTCCATGGGCATCTGGATTCTTGGTGTTTCTTGGCACAGATAAGACTCCTTTCTCCTATCAGCGTCAGCAACCACTGAGGCCATTTGCTGATTTGGTTTCTGATCGATGACTTTGTTGAAACTCTTTGCCACTGAAGATACTTCCAACTGGACCAGTTTCCTATAACCCATTTGCCTTTGGATGGTTTCTCTCATTCCCGTTGGTTTCATTGCGAAACACTTTTGTTTGGGGTTAATGCTGGGTCCTTTGAATAAAACATAGAAGGTAGGTAGTCAACAGGCTTAACAAGTTTATTTTATGATAACTGCCTTTCTCTAGGCACAAGAGAGCTGCAGTTCCCCACATTTAAATGATTCCAGGTTTCATAGGCTACACATCCATCTTCATGCTACCACTTGTGTTCTTTTTATGTTTCTTAAAATGTTTATTACAGCTCGCCTGTACAGTCTGCCTTTCCAAGGCAAACAGAAATAAAATTGCATTCTGAAGCTGCTGCTCTAGTGTCTTAGCAAAATTAGAAGTCAGTACTAAACATGCCAGAGGCATTGAGGATGGGGCACCAGATGCCAGCTCCTTAATTGCTCAAGGAGAACATTTCCATCCACTTTTTTCCCCCTTATGATGGTGTGAGCTAAAGGAGATGACTTGAAGGGGATGTATGTGAACACTCTTGTCTAACAGTGATATATAAACAATGAAACGTGAGGTTGGGGGGTATTAAAGCTTGTCTCTCTCTCTTTAGGATCTTCTAGGAAAGGACATTTTGGAGTTCTGCCACTCTGAGGATCAGAGCCATCTTCGGGAGAGTTTCCAGCAGGTACCATGAACGTTCATTTCCAGCTAATATAGACGCCAAGTACACATGGATGTGGTCCTTCTATGTGCCAGGCAGGCAGCAGGGACCCCCTCTCCAAGGCATCACAGAGCCCCTGGGATGAAGGAGCTTGCAGTCCAGTGGGGAGGGCAGACCATCAGTAAGGAATTTCCGTGTCTTGAGAGAAGAGCAGAGAAGGACAAGGTTGACAGGGTGAAGAACAGCCTCTGAGGGGAGGCAACAATCAGGATGGGTCTTAACAGATGAACAGAGAAGAAATAACAGAACATTCTAGACAAGGGGCCAGCACCAGAGATGCAAAGAAGAACACAGCCTGTTGGGAGAGTTTTAAGTAGTTCCTCATGGCTAGAGCGACACTGGCTGGCTTGTAGGGAGGAGGTGGGCAGTGGTCAAAGTTGAGGTCGGTGAGGCCAGATTCTGAAGGGCCTCATATGCCATCACCAGGAACTTAAATTCTCTCCTGAGTTGTTTAATTGAGGATTCTCTTGAGGATTTGAAGTGGAGCGATGTTTTTGAAAAACTGTTTTGGCAGCCCAGGTATGTGGAAGAGACAAGGATGCGAAATAAATGGAACAAAAGACAAATCAGAAGGCTGGTTCGGTTGCCCTGGTGATGAGACCAGAACTAGCACAGAAGCAGCAAAGGAAGTTGTTGCTGGGGTATCGATGCTCACAATGTGGATAGAGACAATGAAGGAGAGAGAAGGACCGAGGGTGACCGTGGAGGTCTGAGAGAAGGCCACTATGCTCACTGCATCCAGAGCATCATTAGAATTAGATGCTGTTTACTGAGCACCTACTATGAGCCAGGCAGTGTGGAAAGCCCTTTTGCACACACTGCCTTCCTGAAACTTCACAACAGTCACAGGAGTGGGTGTTATTGTCCTTATGCTACAGGCAAGTCAAATGAAGCTTCATGAAGGAATTCCATAAGGTCACGTGGGTAGGGAGTGAGAAAAGCAGGACTGTCACCGTGGACCTGCCCCCTCTTGAGCCAAGGTCCACCTGGCGGGAGAGAGACAGCCGGTTCCTCAAAGGGCTTCAAGGACTTCAGCCCCTGCAGGGCAAAGAATGAGTGACATTACAGAAGAAGGGCCTTTGAATTGCTCTTTAAGAGGGAATCATGGTTTGTCATTCATCTGAGAGAATAAGTCCTTGACATTCTGTTTTGCAAGTGGTTCAGAATGAGCGCCTCCGACACTGAGCTCTCCTGTGAAAGGCATGGAGCTGTCTGCATGCACAGACCTAGGGCTCCAGTTATACCACACCTGTGCATGCAGATCACATGACCCGACTTGTGCCCTGATGCTCTGTTCTTCCCAGATATCACCAGCTCCTGGTTACTTTTCCAACTGTTAGACTGCTTTGTTGCCCATCCTTCCTGTCTGCCTACATCTCCAAGCTGTGATACCCTAGGGCTCTGTTCCTGGCACCTTCTCGCCTTCTCTCCTCTCTAGTATCCAAGTGATTTTACCTGCTGAATGAGTTCAGTCCAGACAATCATCTGCACATATGCAGACACCTAGCCCACACCTACACTTGAGTGCCCATGAACCTTCCAACACAGTGCTCCACTCTCTCTTTACAGCCCCCAGTCTCCTTTGTACCACTGGTCTTCTGGCTGCAAAGGTCAGAAACCAAGAAAGAATCTTCACTCTTCCCTTGATCTCCCACATCCTGCCCGATCGGTCCTCTTGCCTCCATCCAGCCCACCTCAAAAGACACCTGTAACCTGCCCTCTTCTCCCTCTCTTGTTCTTACTGACCTTGCCCAGACCACCTGTCCGTGTATTTTGAGTTTTGCAACAGCTTCCTTGATCTTCCCAGATGGCTCAGTGGCAAAGAATCCTCCTGCCAATGCAGGAGACATGGGTTTGATCCCTGGGTTGGAAAGATCCCCTGGAGAAGGAAATGTAAATGCACTCCAGTTGTCTTGCCTGGGAAATCCCATGGACAGAGGAGCCTGACAGGCTATAGTCCATTGGATCGCGCTCAGACACGACTTAGCAACTGAACAACAACGGACCCTTTGTCACACATTATCCTGTATAATCCTCAGCCCTTCACAATATCTTATTATTCCTACTTTTTTGCAGTGAAAACCAGGACTCAGAGAGGTTCAGTCACTTGCCCCAAATCACACAGCAAGGTGATAACAGAACTGGAATCAGAGCCTGCCTCCTTCCAAAGTTTCCACCTCCTTCCCCAAACTCCCCACACAGGCCTCTCCATCTGACAGCACCTTGGAGATTTTAAACTGCTGACACTGTCAGAACCTGGTTAGTTTGGAAAAGAAAGAGAAGGAGTAAAACGTTGATCCCACCCCAGGATCCTAATTAAGTAACCCTCGCTCTAAGAGCAGCCACCTCATTCCTGGGGCAGGAGGTGAAACCAAAGCAGCCCCACCCTAGAGCCGGCGGCCAGGGTGGGTCACCTGGCTCAGGAGGCAGCAGCCAGCAGCCGCATGGACATGCTGGAGAGCCAGGCCAGGGCTCCTCGCCTGTGTTCTTTGGGTTCCAGCCACCAGCGGTTAGGGTGGAGGACAAATGTTGATAAAAGGAAGTAACTTATTTTTGCAAAAAGCACAGAGGAGGCTGTGTGAGTTCAGAGCAAGCCCTTGAACTCTGGATTTAAACAGAAGTTTTGAACGACCCAGATGTGAGACTTTAGAGTGAGGAGATCACGAGTTCATGAGGAATTTGTGGTTGGTGGGATGGCAGCATGCCAGACGGGGCCCCAGTGGGGTGGGAATCCCGAGTCTGCTCTGGACTCTGCTGTTGGATCCCCTCTCTGGATCCCAGGTGACCTGGATGTAAGATGGAAGAGTGGGACCCAGGGAGATTAAGGCAGGCTCCTCCTTCTCTCTGCTCGGATGTCTTCCACAGTGGTGATGGTGGTGGTGGTGGTGGTGATGATGAGTAAAGGTGTTTGCAGAAGCAGCTGGGCTGGGCTAGCTTTATACCTGGCCATGGTGGTCTCAGGTACTAGCATCATACCTGAATAAAACACAGGTGAATGCACCAGCCTGGTCTCCAGGCCTGGACTGTGACAGCACCACTGCCTTACATGTGTGGTCCCCCCCACATGGCACCTTAGGTCTCCCCACCCCCAGACATGTGCTCATCTGTGCCCTCTGCCCCGGGGGAACCCTCCCCAAAGCTTTGTTATTGTTCAGTCACTCGGTTGTGCCCGACTCTTTGCGACCCCATGGACTGCAGCGTGACAGGCTTCCCTGTCCTTTACCATCTCCCAGAGTTTGCTCAAACTCATGTCCATGGAGTTGGTGATGCCATCCAACCATCTCATCCTCTGTCACCCACTTCTCCTGCACTCAGTCTTCCCAGCATCAAGAGTCTTTCCCAATGAGTCAGTTCTTCACATCAGGTGGCCAGAGTACTGGAGCTTCAGTTTCAGCCAGAGCTTTACCAGCCAGCATGTCACCCAAACCCACTTCCTTCTGGAAACCCTTTCTGGATCCTGAGAAAGCCTGTCTCCTTGACTTCCTGATAACCCATGGCACCTAATCTTATGTTTCTGTCGTTGTGTTTGCTCTCCAAGTTATAGTTACCCACGCGCCTGCCCTTCTTGTGCTGGATGAGAGGCTCTCTGGGGATGACATGATGGTTCTGTCTTGGCTCTAGCGAGTCAGGGAAAGACAGAGGTCAGGTAGAGGTCAGGTAGACGTAGGGTCCCATCCTGCCTCTGCTCCTCCTCAGTCATGAGGCTTTGGCAGGAGAGTCCCCTATTTTGGTTGTTGTTGCTCAGTCGCTCAGTCATGTCCCACTCTTTGCGACCCCGTAAACCACATGCAGCACACCAGCCTTCCCCATCCTTCACTGTGTCCCTTAGTTTGCTCAAACGCATGCCCATTTAGTCAATGGTGCCATCCAAGTGCCCTATGTTATATCTTTTTTAGTTCTCTGATACTTCGGAGATCCTTGGCCAAATGCAGTGGAAGCTAATTGCTTCTTGGGACTTCCCTGGTGGTCCAGTGGTTAAGAAGCTGAGCTTCCAATGCGTGGGACCTGGGTTTCATCCCTGGTCAGGGAACTAGATCCCACATGCCACAACTAAGACCCAGCACAGTCAAATAAATAAATAAAAAGAAACTAACATTTCCTTTCATGGTGCCCAATGGGCAAAATCAGATTTCTATCCCATGAGAATGGGATGAATGGGGCTATTTTCATTTCCGAGTTGAAGACAGCAAGCCTTTATTTTTTTAATTTATTAAATATTATATATTAAAATATTTATTTTAATTGTAGGCTAATTACGTTACAATATTGTATTGGTTTTGCCATACATTGACATGAATACGCCATGGGTGTACATGTGTTTCCCATCCTGAAACCCCCTCCTACCTCCTTCCCCATCCCATCCCTCTGGGTCATCCCAGTGCACCAGCCCCAAGCACACTGTATCACGCATCGAACCTGGACTGGCGATTCGTTTCACATATGGTAATATACATATTTCAATGCCATTCTCCCAAACCATCCCACCCTGGCCCTCTCTCATAGAGTCCAAAAGACTGTTCTTTACATCTGTGTCTCTTTTGGACAGCAGGCCTTTAATTTTTAGATTAACCTCCTCTGTCACAAGGCTTTGGCAGGAGAGTTCCCTCCTTTGTGGCTCAGCTTCCAGATACACCAGGCACTGTTGTAAGGACCATGGGAGGTGACATGCACAGGATATTTATAGGTCAGCCCCTGGCAGGTACAGGGCTGGGCTCCCTCCCGCCCTCACTCTTTATCCATGGCTCCAGGGGCCAAAGGGCTTCCTTGGTGGCTCAGGCGGTATAAAGAATCTGCCTGCAATGCAGAAGACACAGGTTCAATCCCTGAGTCAAGAAGATCCCCTAGAGAAGGAAATGGCAACCCACTCTAGTATTCTTGCCTGGAGAATCCCAGGGACAGATGAACCTGGCAGGCTACAGTCCATGGGGTCACAAAGAGTTGGACGCAACTGAGTGACTAACAGCTGGGGCTGAGCTCACACACAGGCAGTGCCTTAGAGTATGTGTTCCATGGAGTTAAAAAACTTCACACCATCTCAGGCATCCTGGTTAGAGGGAGCAGGAAAGGCACCATCCTCAAGCTTCAGAGCACAGTAGACAGTAGCCCTGGGATGGGGCGCTGCCTGCATCCCAGGTGCTTTGTGCAAACTCGGAGTACCCCCTGGAAAATGGCCCTGAAGGGCATGTGGCCTTGACCTCTGGCCGGCTTCCTGTTGAGGCTGCAGTTTTGCTAGCGGGCACCCCTGGGTGTCCTGCCCTAGCCTCACCCCACCACGTAGATGTGTTGAGTCACCTCAGGAAATATGCTTGAGGTGCCTGCTCTCTGCTGGGTCCTGGGTGGAGGGTGCAGGCACTCGGCGACCATGGGTCCCTGCCCCTGGCTGCTGCTGACATTCAACCAGAATAAAGTACAAGTGCCAAGGGTTAGGGGCCAGGGACCCGGGTCCCAGTTCTTATCTCTGGTCACACACTGTGATCCGCAGTTAGGAGGCTGGTTGCCTTCCAGCCCCAGGATCTGGGATGCACAGACCAGGAGGGGGCGCTCCTGTTCCCCTTGCTTTGTCCTGGAGGCATCATCACACCCAGTCCTGGACCCACCAGCCATCTGTATCCTTTCTCCTTCTTTCCTGATTCAGCTGAGAACTGTTCCCGGTGTCAACTTTTGCACCCACACCCTGCCATCTAGTCTCTGCATTTTGGGGTTTCTGCATGTGCTAGATTGTGTGTGTGCATAAAGCTGGAAAGCCAGCTGTGTGTCCCCTGAAACACACTCATGGTTTGGAAATAAGATTTCGGTTCCTGTCCCAGCTTTTCTACCCAAGTTGTCTGATCTAGGGCAACTTATTTTATTTCTGTGATGCTCAGCATTATCTTTATAAATAGTAAAGCCCACCTCTCCAAGTTCCTGTGAGGGATTACATTGAAAAGTATGTTGGAAACTGTACTGCAACATAAAAGTCATAATAGAGGAGCTTCCCTGGCAGTCCAGTGATTAAGATTCCCACTGAAGGGGGCAAAGTTTCCATCCCTGGTCAGGGGACTAAGATCTCTTATGCCTCATTGGGGGGGGGGGGGGAAGTAATGAAATAATGCATAGAAATTTGTTATTTTGTTGTATCTCTTCCTAGAGAGTATATTTAATCTAATCTGCAATGTTAAATGGAGTTTAAGAATTTCTTAATGTGAAGCATGAAGAAATAAACCCACGAGTACAACATCACTACGTACCTGAGTTAACCTCATGGGGGCATGGGCACCAAGCTCAGAGCGCCCTGGTAGCCAAGGCAAAAAGGGAAACCCTCCAGCTTATAGAGTTTTCTATAAGGGGTCTGATTTCTAAAAGCTAAAATGTTCTGATATAAAATGGGCTTTGAAGGGGTGGGTGGAGCAAATTGGGAGAGTAGCACTGACATTTATACACTATCATGAGTAAAACAGCTTGTTCATGGGAAGGTGCTGTATAGCACAGGGAGCTCAGCTTGGTGTTCTGTGATGACCTAGAGGGCTGGGATGGGGAGTGAGAGGGAGGGAGGATATATGTTTATGTAAAGCTGGTTCACATTGTTGTACAGCAGAAAGTAATACAACATTGTAAAGCAATTATACACCAGTATTTTTAAAAGGGCATTGACTAATTGGTTTCTCACAGGTGGTGACAGAACGACCCCAAGTGCAGTGTCCCATCGCAAGGGGGAGTGGACCGAGCTTTCCACCCTCCCTTACCACCCTCCCTGCGTGCCTGTCTGTGGCCACGATGCTCCCGTTCTGGGCTCCCGCCGGCCCCCGCCAAGCCTGCACTGCCTGCTGCCTCCCCGCTCTGTCTGGCACCTTCCTTTCTCCCGCTGACTTCCTTCTCCAAATGTTTGCTCAGGTGGTGAAGCTGAAAGGCCAAGTGCTGTCGGTCATGTATCGGTTCCGCACCAAGAACCGCGAGTGGGTGTTGATCCGCACCAGCAGCTTCACCTTCCAGAACCCTTATTCCGACGAGATTGAGTACATCATCTGTACCAACACCAACGTCAAGTACGTACCCGCCCGCCCCTCCTCGGGTCCCAGCTGGTGCTCCAGGATGCGCTCCTCCCTGCAGGCTCTGGCTCTGCTGGCAGCTGCAGATCCCTGCAGGGGGCTAAGAAGCAGGCCAAGAGGAGACTGGCCCCTCTTCACTATCTCCCTGTGGGTCCCCCTTCTCAAGGCCCTCCTGATTGGGAGCCCTCAGCACTGACTAACGACCCCCATGGTACTCCCTCTCCATCAGCATGGTCGGTCAGTTCAAGATGCTCTGGTTTCCATGATCTTCTCCTCGAGTGCAAAGCCCAGCAGAGTGGAGCTGGGGGCTTTCTTGGGGCTCCCTGCTGTGCCAGCTGAGCTGGAGGGTGGAGGAGCGAGGCCGAGCCTCTTGGCAGTTCTGTGGGGGGCAGGCGGCACAGGGGTGAGCACCTCAGGGTCACAGGGCTTCTTGGCTGTCTGGTCACCAGTGCGGTCCTCTGAGGTCCCTGCTGACTTTGCTGCTGCACCCTGCGTTAACACACAGACCTGAGCTCCGGCCGTGGCCCCGGCTTCCCTGCCGTGTGACCTTGACTGTGTCCCTTCATCTCTCAGCCTTCATTCCCCATCGGTGGAAGGGCTAATAACAACTCTATCTCAGGTTCCCCAGAGGGTTTGATGAAGTCCGGCTTCTAGAAACAGGCAGGTCATGCCTCCTCTCTGGACTTATTCTCAAGGAAATATCAGAAGTCCAAAGAACCAACATGGACAAAGGCAAAATGATGTCCACATGCACAGGAGTGCATGGGAGGCGTGTCCAGTGTTGGAGGTGGCAGGGGGTCGCAGTCTTCAGGGTGTGAGATGAGCTTACATGGTGGGAACTGTGCCCATGCGTCCCCCTGTCTCTGGTCAGTGGCACTGCTGCCCTTCACTTTCCCAGGTTCCACACTAAGCTGTGGAGTCTGTACCCACCCTGGCCACCTCCCCATCCTCATCTATGACAGCCCTCCTCTCCGGACACCAACACCTCCAGGCCATCTCTGTGAGTGACCTCCTGGCTTGCCCAGAGCTCCCCATTGCCATCCCCAGCTCCCTGAGTTTGGCGGTTCCTGTCTGGGTCCCAGGAAGCAGCCTCCTTTCTAGCACCACCCTGAGTGTCTCAGCTTTGGCCCTGCTGCTGGACCACAAGGCACAGAGCTGGACAGATGGGTCCACACAAGACCCCTCAGAGAACTGGTGACCTGGGCTTCAGTCCCAGCTCCCACCTGGGCAACTCACCTGCTCCTTTGAAGCTTCATTTGCTCATCTGTAAAACGGGGAGAATGACAGGCCCCCTCCCACCCACCCACCTTAGATCCTCAGTGTAGATGGTGCTTTTGGATCTCTCTGGCAGAGCAGCAGCCCTGGGTGGTGGGATGGGGGGTCTGCAGCGGTCATTACTGGTTTGATGGAGGCAGCTACATCCCCCCTGCCACGTGGCGCAGCTGCACGGCAGTTTCTTGGCTTGTTCTCTGCCGGTTCCACCAGATTGGCTAAGCACGCGCTTGCTTCTAACTCTGGGCACATCATGTTGTCTTCCAGCAAACAGGGAAGCTGGGGCCGTCTGCGCGAACCCCTCCTTGTGCATGTGGGTCTGTCTAGTCCCTTCCTCTCCTGCTCTGCTGGCTGCCAGCCAGGGTGAGACCACCCCCTCCAGGGCCAAGCCCTCCACTTTTCTACTAGCTCCCGGTCCATCCTGTCTCCCATGGCCTGGTGCTCATGCAGTTGTGGTTTCCTCCAGAGGCCCTCATCTGGGGACATGCCTTCTGATCCTAGAAGATCCCTCTCTTGCTACCCTCCTTGCTTCCCTCCCTGCCCTGCCACATGTTTGTACTAGACGCCCTCGCTGTTTGTTCATCTCTCCTTGACCCCCGAGAACCTGGTGTGGTACCAACTCTGCTAACTTGCTTTCCCAGAAGCCACCAGGGATCCCCATCAATAACCTGTTCTCACTGGTCATTTTCCCCCATTTTTCCTCTCTCTTTACATCTTACCCCTTGACTCACCTGATGCTCTGATTCTTCTTACACCTCCTTCTCCTAGTCAAGGCTTTCTTGGTGGTAAGAATAGCAGGAGTAAATCTAGTTAAGTTGTAGATCCACTAATGCAAAAGGTAACTTTTTTTTTTTTTGCCAGGCCAATACCATGTGAGATCTTAGTTCCCTGACCAGGGATCAAACCCTCACCCCCTTGACCACAGTGGAAGCATAGGGTCTTAACCACTGGACCACCAGGGAAGTCCCGTATCTTTATTATTTTTTCCTATCTGACTGTCTAGTCACTGCTTGGTAAACTCAGTCCAGTGAAAGAGTTTTTGCTTCTCCCACTCTCCCCGACTTGGGCAGGAGAGGCAGCAGAGTGGTGCCTGTTAGTACTAGGCCTGTGTTCTGCTCTGGCCTTGGAGAAAATGACGAAGCTCGAGAAACAGAAGGAAAAGTGAAATACACAGGGTGTAGAATCTTGAAGCTCCTTCTTTGCTCAGCAGAGGGGGGTGTAGAGGTGAGACACAGGCCAGACCTGCAGGGGCTTCTAGGATGATGTAACAGGTGGGCTCATTGACCTGGAGCCAGGGTTGGGCAGCAGGAGCCCCAGGGAATGAGGCTGAAATGAACAAGAGAGCAGGTCTGCTCAGCATCTGTTCAAACTGCAGTTCATCTGCAGGCTCACCTTGCCTGTCCCAGCCTCACCAGCTGCCTGTGCCCGAAGCTGTGGAGATAGGCCAGCCTACCACCATGCCAGGCCATGGGCAGCATCCTAGAACGTCCACCGTTTTGTTGCCAATGTATTAACCAGCTCTTAGTGATAGCTACTTCCTCTTATGATCCTGCCCCTCTTCTCTTCTGTTCACCCCATTCCCTCCCCACACCTGGGCTCTCTTCTGGGCCTCTCTCTGCGTGTGTGATGCCTGGTGTCCATGGCCTGATCCAGGGAACCTCGGAGGGTGTGGTGGAAGCAGCCTGCCTGTCACTGAAGCCACTCACATGCAGGCCGCACTCAGCAGTAGAGAGCAGGGTCCCAGGCTGGGGATCGGCAGAGTCCTCTGGATTGGGGCAGAAGAACAGAGTGAAGCTCCCCTTTTTTGGGGCTTTTGGTTGTTTTACATTTATGACCACTCTTTTACTTTTTTTGGTTTCACTGCATCTTCATTGCTGTGCACGGGCTTTCTTTAGTTGTGGTGTGCAGGCTTCTTATAGCAGTGGCTTCTCTTGTTGCAGAACACAAGCTCCAGAGCTCAAGCTTCAGTAGTTGTGGTGCAGAGGCTTAGGTGCTCCGAGGCATGTGAGATCTTCCCAGACCCCTGAGCGGGGATCAAAACAATGTCCCCTGCATTGGCAGGTGGATTCTTAACCTCTGGACCACCGGGGAAGTCCTCACCATGCTTCATGCACTTCCAGCATGAATACAAGCTTCAGCACTCACAGTTGCGTGCAATACAACGGATGGTCACTGAGCACCTGTGCCAGGCATCCAGTGCTCTCAGGATGCCTCTATTCTGGTCCCTGCCACCCCAGGTGTCTCCCATCACATGGAGAGCTTGAGAAGTGAGTGGCAGGAGGGGCGGAACGCAGGAGGGAGTAAAACACCACAAGGAGAGCACAGGTGGGGCAGAGAATCAACAACTTCCACCTAGGGCCTCTGAAAACGCATCCCCGGCAGGTAGTGCCACAGGGGACCTGGAAGGAAAGGAAAGCCCCCTTCTCCTAAAAGCAGCCACAGGCAGAGGCTCTGACCTATTTTCCTCGAAGTCAGGCATCATGAACAAAACAGAACACTCTGTCCCGGGTGTGCCCTACATCTCTTCTCAGAACGATCGCTACCCGCAGCTCACGGAGGTTGGACACGGGGAGGAGCCCTCTCCACACAGGGGCTCACAGAGGCTGAACTAGTTAGTGTCTGCTGGCCTTTAAGGGCCTCTGGGTGAGGACGTAGCAAATGTTGCCGGTGGACAGCAGAGGGCAGTGACAGCCATCATGTGAACAGTCCGGCTTCCAGTTTGTACCTGACCGTCCTCGCCAGCAGTAGGCAGACTTGTGGTGGAAAGGTTCTTTCATGCTCTCTGCCTGTGGGGGGACAGGGGAAATTGCAAACCCAGTTGCATTCAGTCCGGAGCATCCAAAGGAAACATCCCAGGGAAACAGAGTGTGAATGGTTAGCATTTGAAGCTGCTGAAAGGGAGGCCTCTTTGTCCCCCGCTTGACTGTTTTCCTATTACATTGAGGCAGGAGAAGGGAAAGTCCAGAAAACACAGGCTCCCGTTTTACGTGCTGGAGGCCCAGCTTTGAAAAGTGCCCGTGTCTGGGTGTCTGGGGATGAACACCATCAGGGAGACATGCCGCGGGCTGCCCCTGAGCAGGAGTCGTTCGCACGACCCAGGCACTGTGCCTTCCTGTGTCCCGCTTCTCCTTAATGGGGAAATGGAAGGCATTCCTTTGCGTTTGCTGGGGCTGAGCATGCGCCCTCCTGTGCGACCCCACCTTACAGAGCCACTGTGGGTCTACGTGACCACAGCTGTGTGTTGTGCTGGTGTGTATGTGTGTCCTTGGAACTCCGTGGTCCCCATGTCTTCCAGGATAGCTTCCTGGTGGGCCCAGCCCCCCTGGCCAGTAGTTGGCAGGATGCAAGAGCAGAGAGTAAAAGGAAGCAAAGAAAACCTACAGGGAAGGTGTCGTTCCTGGTCTGTACAGAATTTAGAGTCAGGAAGGAGCTGAAACACGCTGTCAAATCACCAAGCCCCATCTTATCTTGGGTCCTGCCCTCTCGTCCACCTGCAGCAGACAGCTGGCAGAGAGCCGGGGCCCACAGAGTCTGTCTGGGGTCCTCTCTGGCCCACCTCCTCCTCCTCTGTCTCTGCCTCCATCAAGGCTTTGCCATGTCCCAAGTGACCATCCATCATCCCCACTGGCCAGTTCTCCCTGCCTTCCATCTGGCCCTGGAAGCATCTCTCTAAAACCACACTCAGGCTGCTCCCTGTCCTAGATCAGACCAGTTCTGAACCCTTTCACAGGCACCCAGAGCCCTTTGCAGAGGGCATGCAGATGGTGCTCAGTCTGTGGGGGTGAGGGGGCAGGATATTATTATCCTTGAAAGCAAGTTGGTCAGCTGAGCTTGCCCACCCTCTGCCCCCGCCACCCTGATGGCTCTGAGCCGGATTCCTGTTACTCCCAGGGGTACGACGGCAGGCTGCCCCTGACTGCCCCCCTAATGGCTGGTTGCTAACTTACTCTGGCTGAGTAAAAGCCTCCATCCTGGGAGCCTCAGGGATAATTGACAGCATCTGCCAGCATGCTGCACCTCCTGACGCAGAGCAGCTACTCTGGCAGGAAGCCGTGCTTGGTGTGTCTGTCTGCTGATCATTAGCTCTGGGCCCCCAGCTAATGTTTGGTGGGAGGGGGCAGCAGTCTGTGGAATGGGATCCGGTTCCCTCCTGTGTGCCATCAGTCAGCCTTCAGCCCAGCCACCGTGTTTCTCCCTCTTTGGAATTTGCAAGCACACCAAGGCTTATTTTCATTCCATTGCCATGAAATGTCCGAGAAAGCTCCTCGGACCACTTCTCAGGATGGGGCGGCCCTCGGGTCAGCACTTCCTCCCCACACGCTCAGCTGCGGAAGTGGAAACCAAAGGCCCAGACCAAGCGTCTCATGTCCAGACCACAGGGACAGTGAGGTTGGCATCCTGGTTCTTTGCCAGCTGGGCCTGAGACTTTTTTTTCTCTCCACATCCCAGCAAAAGTCCCTGTCTGTGGTCTCAGAGCCCCCAGAGTTCAACAGAGCAGAGAGCAGACACCCATTGTAACACCTCTGGCTCTGATCATGTCTGATCATGCTTCTGTGCTAACTAGAAGCCCTTGCCCTCCTCCATGCATCACAGACCCACCCCAGGGCACACAGCTGGGAGAGTGGAAAGGACTAGGTTTCTGCCCCATTCACCCCACACACCAGGCCCCCAGCACAGCAACACAGCTGCCCACTCATCAAGATTCTGTGCTTAGGCTGGACACCAGGACTGAACCACAAGGTAGAAATGGTCCTTATTTCCTGGAAAAACTCTTCTGTGTTCAAGGTTGAGTATCTGAAAGCTTATGAAAGGAAGAGGGGGTGATCCATGGATTCCTGCCCTGGAGGGGAGCTCACTGCTACAAAAATCCCAAAGCACAGATTTTTATTTTCTCCTACCTGGTGGCTCAGGATGATGTCTTGGGCTCACAGCTCTGGGATGAGAGGCGTGGAAAGGTGATTCCTGTTACATCTTTGGGTTGGAGTGCAGGGGCTGATGCCAGACACACTTAGTTTTGGATCCTGGGTTTGCGATACTGACCAGTGTCACCCTGGGCATGTCATTGAACTCTCTGAGCCTCAGTTTCTTTATCTGTAAAATAGGACATTTTGCAGAGATATGAAAATGTTAATGAGGTTCTGGCTCTAAGTACCACACTTGGATTTTAGAGGGCATGCCAATGAGAGATGAGGGTGCCTGCAAGATGTAAATCAAAGTAAAACAGCAAAGCTATCAAGTCACAATCAGAAAATACAAAAAGTTGACATTTTTCTATTGACGATTACATCAATTCTTTTAAATGTTTTTGAAATGTCCATTTTTTTTTTTGAAAATTGTTTTTAGTGCTCATGTTTCCTGATGTTACTGGGCTTAGGCTGCCTAGTCGGCAGTCACATGGTGCTGGTTTTATTGTTAAGCTTTTCTCCAAGCTCTGACGCCAAGGTTGGGAGACATACTGTGGGCTTCCCTGGTGGCTTAGCAGTACCACCTGCCAATGCAGGAGACACTGGTTCCATCCCTGGGTTGGGAAGATCCCCTGGAGAAAGAAATGGCAACCCACTCTAGTATTCTTGCCTGGAGAATCCCATGGACAGAGGAGACTGGCAGGCTACAGTCCATGGGTTCACAAAGAGTCAGACACGACTGAGCGACTAACACGTTCACACTTTTTACTTTCATATAGAACCTCCCTTCTTCCTGTGTTGTGATCCCTAACTCAGCATACTGCCATTGTTTTTGCCAACTTATCAGCCCCTGGAGGCTGTCAGCTCCCTGAGGCCAGAGACCACATAGGTTCTGAGTTATCTTTTCTCTCCAGTGGCTGGCAGACACTTGGCATAGATAGCTCAGCACACTTCACTGAAGACACGGCTCACCTGGGCTTAGTGCTTTTTTTTCTTCTGGCTGCACTTGGAGGTATATGGGATCTTACTTCCCTGACCAGGAATCAAACCCACACACCCTGCATTGAAAGCTCAGTGTCTTAACCGCTAAGCCACTAGGGAAGTCCTGCCGGGCTTAGTTTTAAATAAACTATTCACTAGGTCTTCCAGCTGGGTGGGGTCCTCTTTAAGACGTCTTCCCTTGTGGGGGGCACACATGCTAGGAGCCCCAATTAAAAAACGTGGCTGAAGGAGTGAACAGTGTTCAGAGTGTACACCTCTGAATGCTGAGGGAAAGAGTTGAGAACCACAATTCAAGTTATTTTGTGTTTCTCCAAAGCAGAATTGGAACTCAAACTGGGAGTCGTAGGGAGATGCATGCGTGCTAAGTCGCTTCGGTTGTCTCCAACTCTTGCTTGAAACCCACGGATTGTAGCCTGCCAGGCTCCTCTGTCCGTGAGATTTCCTAGGCAAGAATACTGGAGTGGGTAGCCATTCCCTCCTCCAGGGGATTTTCCCAACCTAGCGATTGAACCAGGGTCTCCTGCTTTGGCAGGCGGAGTCTTCACTGGGAGTTTTAAATATAAAGGGAGTTTTAAATATCTCTATACCAAGGGCTGTGAGCTTACATTGTGAGGCTAGCATGGTCCATTTGAGTACAGACTCGGAGCCAAAAGGGCAGGAGTGAAGACCAGCATCTTTGCCCTCCTCCTGACCCAATCACACCGCTCCCCCCCGGGAGCCCTCCAGGTCCTCAGATGCTGATTCAGCTTGCGACTGTTCAGCAGTGGCCCCTCTGCAGGGACCTGCTCCCTGACTGAGCTGGTCTACAGCTGCCCTGCCTCTCCCGTCTGCTCCAGAGAGGGTCTCATGGGCACTGCTCCATACACCTCAGGCCCCAAGTGAAAGGGGCAGGGGATCTGTGAGCCATTCTTCCAGGAGTCCTGCCTGCCACCTTCCTGTCCAGGGTGTGGCCAGGGATGACAAAGGGACACCCTAGCATCATTCATACTTTCATAGTGAAAATGAACACAGAAGATCTTTCCAATTAATGCAAGCAATTTTTTTCCATGTTCCAAATCTCGCTCACCCAGATAGGGTGTAACGTTTGTGGCTGTAATCACAGCATCCATAACATTTAGTGCTGAACTTTTCCACACACTCCTGACACACCTTGTGGTGTTGCCAGCCTTCACTGTGGCCACTGCTGCTGACCATGTTTACTCAGCAAATGAATAGATGTGGTTTACAAAGCTGCTCCCCTGTCACAGCCAGCTGTGCGGGGACAGCTCTTGTTTCCTTCCCCTGAATCATTTCCTTAGCACAGCCCCCGTCGCAGGGCGACCACCTGCGAGGTTGTGACCGCAGCCACCCCTTCTGATGTGGCCACCGTCCTGTTTTCCGAGAAGCCTGCGTCCACACAGGCTTCTCTTGCAGGGTGTGAGTAGGATATTTCAGTACCATGCCAGCACACTGAGCGTGCTTTTACCAACTTGGTAGGTGAAAAATTGTACTTTGAGATTATTTTAATTTGCACTTTTTTGTTTATTTTAATGGTGAAAATATTTCCCTACTTGCTCATTATATGTGTATATATATTTATGTATTGTTGTTATTTAGTCGTGAAGCCATGTCCGACTCTTTTGCCACCCCAAGGACTGTAGCCCTCTAGGCTCCTCTGTCCATGGGCTTTCCCAGCAAGAAATCCCATTTCCTTCTCTAGGAGATCTTCCTGACCTAGGGATCAAAAATGTGAATCTTGCATGTCCTGTGTTAGCAGGCAGGTTCTTTACCAGCTGAGCCACCAGGGAAACAAAAGTAACTATACTCAATAAAATTGACTTTTTAAAAAAACCCACTAATTTCCTAAATATTGGCAACCTAAGCAGGTTTGATCCCTGGGTTGGGAAGACCCAGCCCCTCTCCCCCCAGAGGAGGAAATGGCAACCCACTCCAGTATTCTTGCCTGGAGAATCCCATGGACAGAGGAACCTGGCAGACTACAGTCCACGGGGTTGCAAAGTGTCAGATACCACTGATTGACTAACACTTTCACTTTCCAACTTAAAATATAAGACTTGGAGCCTTGATTTGGAACATGAAGAAAGAAAATCAATCAAAACTGAAATGATTTAGAGATCCAACAGGTGTCACCTGCTGTGCCCTTGGGGAGCAAGGGACATTCAGGCTCCACCCTGTCACCCCCAAGTCTATTTTTCCTGACTCTCTGCTGACCCCTTGTTTCACAGGCAGCTTCAGCAGCAGCAGGCAGAGCTGGAAGTGCACCAGAGAGACGGGCTGTCATCGTACGACTTGTCGCAGGTGAATTTCTGGAAAACTCTTTCCCAATTAGAACTGTCTCCAACCAAAGGACTGCAGACTAAATGCCCTCATCCCATCAGGTGCTGTTGCTCCCTCCACCCACACTGCAGAAAGACTCCACTCACAGTGGAGGTCTACCATGACCCTTCCATGCAGAGTGTAGAACACAAGCTTTGGGAGCTGCGATCAGCCAGTACAGTAACTTCCCTCCATATGAAGTTCAAGCTATGAGCTTTCAAAGATGCAAATGTGGGTTTGCACATCCAATCACCTGAGTTAGTTCTCATGTCTGGCATGCACTATCACATGCATACAGCCTGTACAAGTGGTTGGTTCATGTGTATTTTAGTGTACAGTTCTATGTAGAGGACAGCAGTGCAGTGTCTATTTCAAGTCCAGGGTGTCAGGAAGCAAGCATAAACGCAGTGATGATGTAGCTAGTGCAGCTTTACTTTTTAAGGTACTGTACTGTAAGACTTAAAATGTTCTCTTAACTTTTTTGTGGTCATTTTTTTGTGCAGATATGTATGAAAAGTATTATAAACCTATGAGAGTAAAGTACTATATAGCTGAGTGTGTTAGTTGGGCATCTAGGCTAACTTTGTCAGACTTACAAACAAACTGGTCTTATGAACATGCTCTCAGAACAGAACTGGCTCGTATGTAAGGGACTTACTGGTACTGAGATCCAGAGGCTGTGTGAGAACTCAGAGACCACCCAGCTCTGAAACTTGTCAGCCCTGCAGCCTCCACGCTGCCCCTCCCCTTTAATCTGCACCCCGATATTCTCAGGGCACCTCTTCCTGACCATCTCCTCAGGCCCCCCTCCTTCCCTTCTCCTTCCTCCTCTTCTCGCTGTTTCTGGCCTTAGAGAAACTGAAGCTTGTGTTGGTACTTGTCGTCTCTCTCCAATTAAACTTTATGTTCACTTTCCCTGATATTTAAACTAAGTTGATTATTTTTATTTCTCTCTCCAAGTAATCGGTGGAACTCCAGTGAGCCTTCTGTGACCCCTTGTTCACACCCACACCTGTATTTCTAGGCTTTCACATACACAGAAGCTTCCTGCCCTGCCCAGCACCCCAGCCTGCGATGCCAGCGATTCTGAGGGAGGGGGATCTGGTGTGTCTGTTCCGCCCCTCACACCCAGGGATGCTGTTGTGTTTTCATGTGCACACAGGTGCCTGTCCCCAACCTCCCAGCCGGGGTTCATGACGCAGGGAAGTCTGTGGAGAAGGCAGATGCAATCTTTTCCCAGGAAAGAGACCCACGGTTTGCTGAAATGTTTGCAGGAATCAGTACGTGTGAGTTCCCAAAGGGCTGACGTGGGGAGGTGCTGGGGTTTATAGTCACCACCAGCCAGCTGGAGGCAGCGCCCTTGAGGGTGAATTTGCAGCAACTGCAACAAGGTGTAAAAGGAACACCAGATTCAGGGGTCCTAATGAATCCTCTCTATTCTCAGACTCGCCTCTCATTTACCTGTTACCTGGGGCAACCACCTGACATCTCATGGGCCTCTGACATCTCATCTTCAAATTTTGAGGAATTGGAGTAAATGAGCTTTGTTCATCATGGTACAGTTTAGTATTATCAAGCCAAAGACATGCCCCTATTTTAGAAAAAAATCTCAGTCTCTAATGTAGAGATGACCATATTTTAAAATTAAAAAATCCATAAAAAGGAAAATAAAAATGATCCAATATCCTACCACCTAGATTTAATCTTTTTTAACTTTTTGAAGCTTGTCCTTTTTGTCTTTCTACACATTGTTGTTGTTGTTTGGTTGCTAAGTTGTGTCTGACTCTCTGCAATCTCATGGGCTGCAGCACACCAGGCTTCCTTGTCCTTCACTATCTCCCATAGTTTGCTCAAATTCATGTCCATTGAGTCAGTGATGCCATCCAACCAGCTCATCCTCCATCTCCTGCTTCTCCTCCTGGCCTCAACCTTTCCTGGCATCGGGGACTTTTCCAGTGTGTCAGCTCTTCGTATCAGGTGGTCAAAGTATTGAAGCTTCAGCTTCAGCATCAGTCCTTCCAATGGATATTCAGGGTTGATTTTCTTTAGGATTGACTGGCTTGATCTTCTTGATGTTCAAAGCCAAACAACTAACATGGGGGGAGCACAGCTCCCACCCCCTGCCCCAGCAGGAGACAATTGGGTTAAAGATTTACTGAGCGTGGCCCTGCACACCAGAGCAGGACTGTTTTCTACATGTATGAATTCTTTTTATATACAGAATTGAGCTCATACTGTTTGGTAGCTTACTTTTTCATGTGTCTATTATGAACATCTTTCTAGGTTATTAAATAATCTGCATTGTTACTGCTTGCATAGCATTCCGTTGTGTGAGTGTTCATAAGTCATCCTTTGTGGTGGTTACCAGGGTGTCCACTTGTATTAGTGTTGCTGTTAGAGAAAGTGGTACCATTCATGGGACTTCCCTGATATTCAGTGGTTAGGACTCTGTGCTTACACGATAAGGGTTACAGGTTCAATCCCTGGTCAGGGAAGTAAGATCCCTACTTGCTGCACAGCACAGCCAAAAAAATAAATAAATAATAAAATGATAGAAATTTTGTAAAGAAATAAAATGGTGCTGTCCAAAGTTCAGGTGTCACATGGAACCCACTTGTGTAGCTGCCTCACTCTCCCACTCAGACTGCCACTGAGATCAGCAACATATAAAACTTCGAAACATTGTGGTCAGTTCCAAAATTCTGAAAAAAAAGATTCCATTTTCATGTGATCAGCAAGATACAGCACAATTGGGATCAGTTTAGGGAGATACTAGCCTACTCATGCCACAGAATCATGGTAAACGCAGTAAAGGGACAGGACCCCCATTACCATCCTCCTAGGACCAAGGAGCAGGGACAGTGTGGCCCAGGGGAGGACAGAGAGGCCCTAGGCAGATCCCAGTCCTCCTGCTGTCAGCTTGTGGGAAGGAAGACCCCAGCCCTTATTCCCACGTAGCTGGGGACCAAATGCTAGGAAAGCAGGAAGCTGCCTAAACTGGTGGCTCAGACAGTAAAATTCTGCCTGCAATGCGGGAGAGCTGGATTTGATCCCTGCATTGAGAAAATCGCCTGGAGGAGGGCATGGCAACCCACTCCAGTGTTCTTGCCTGGAGAACCCCACGGACAGAGGAGCCTGGCGGTCTACAGTCCATTAGGTCACAAAGAGTTGGACATGACTGACTGACTAAGCACAGCACAGCCTGAACTGAGGGCAGCGGGAGCCAGCACAGCCCAGCGTCCGGCTCCGAGCAGAGGACAGACCTCTTAGCACGAAGCAAAGGCTCCCTGCTGGTGCTCCCCCTCTTCCCCATCGCCGGTCATCCACATGTGCCAGCCGCCCACAGCGCTATTTCCTCCACTTTCATAGAGAGATGTGGTTTCATCCAGCAAGAGGAAACAATCCCACATCTCACTGGTTCCTCTTCCTCTCAGATAAGCCTGAAGTATTTGGCCACACCCACAGCATTTCTGGGAAATCCATTTGAAATTTTAATATTTTACAGACATAGACATCTTCCCACAGAGATGACAAAATAGAAAAAAAAAGTTAACAGTAAAGGAAAAAGAAGGGGAAGGAAAATACATAATCTCAAAATTTTTCCACCAACCAAGCTGCTTTCCTATATGAAAAAACAACAGAGAGTTGGTTCAGTGGTTGAGAATCCACTTTTCCATGCAGGGGACATGGGTTCGAGCCCTGGCTGGGGAACTAAGATCCCACACGCAACGGAGCAACTAAGCCCACTTGTTAAAACTACTGAGCCCTCACACTCCAGAGTTTATGCTCCACAATAAGAGAAGCCCTAGTGCCTCACTAGAGAAGAAACCTGCACATCACAAGGAAGACCCAGTGCAGCCAAAAAAAGAAAAAAAGGAATAGAAGGACCTTCTCAGATATGTACCATCTACTTATACTTCCTGGAAAAAAATGACTTGCAGGAGAAATCATTGTGAAATGAATCCAAATACAGAACATAAGATTGGAAATGATAGGTTGGAAAGTAGTAGCAATGAAAAAGTGAAACTAGTGACATATAGAACTAGTATAAAAATTGTTAGAAGATACAAAAGATATTTAAAAATAAATAAAAACCCAAGTCAAATTAGTTCAGCAAAAATACATACTTTGGGTGAGAGGACTAGGAACAGAAATTTCTCATCAGTCTATACTATTTTATCTCTGATATTTACAAAGATATATAACTTCAAGTATTTAAACATAACTACTAATGAATGGTGAAAAAAAAGGAAAGAGATTTCACTTCCAAACCATTTCTAAGAAAAGACAAGGATGTTTTTAGCAACTTGCAAAATACTCAGAAGAAAAATAAAGTTAAATAGCAAGAAACTATGAATAGCATGAGTAGTGCAATAAGTTGATATCCAAGGGCTCCTGACTGATAATTCTGGAATGGTATGCCTCCAACATATGATATTACCATAACAAAGTGAAACTATTTAACCTAAAAGAGTTGATGGTGATGATGCTCCAAAACCAAGGAGGAAAGCAGAGGTGTTGACCTTGCTACACAAAGAAAAGTTAGAGCATTCAGTGGGCAAAGAAGCTTTTATATAGATAAAAGGTGGAACTTAAAAATGAAGATACATCATGAACATTGAAGTGTGAAATCCAAAAATAGTTTGAAACACAGGAGATCCTGAAAAACCAAATTGCAGTGGAAGATTTCAATACACCTTTCTCCATCTCTAACAACTGATATAGCTCAAAGTAATAAGAAAGATATAGAAGATTAAAAATTATATATATATTATATATATAATTTTATGTGCATGCGTGCTCAGTCGTGTCTGACTCTTTGTGACCCCATGGACAATAGCCCACTAGACTCCTCTGTCCATGGGATTTCCCAGACAAGAATACTAGAATGGGTTGCCATTTCCTCCTCCAGGGGAACTTCCCGACTCAGGGATCAAACATCTCCTTCATTGGCAGGCAGATTTTTTTTATCCCTGAGCCACCTGAGAAGCCCATGTGATTTTATAGACATATGTAATTTTGTGCCCCACAAACATCCTGGAGCATTGAGAAAAATAAATGTTTCTTATTTAACCAACAACCAAAAATCTTAAATACATGAGAAAAAAAAATGGCTTGTTTACAGTCACGAGAAATTCAGAAGTCTTTCTTACTCCTGCAACTTTTAATTTTATTTATTTTTTGGTAACCCCATGTGGCTTGCAAGATCTTAGTTCCCTGACCAGGGATCAAACCTGTGCCCCCAGAAGTGGGAGCATGGAATCTTAACCATTGGACCACTAGGGAAGTCTCCCTCCTGCGAATTTTAGCCTCGTCTCTTTCTCTCCAAGATCCAAGGCCTTGTGATCGGGTTAGAAATACACACCCAAGAGTCCTATCTCTTTCCATCCTGTAGGGATTTCCCACTGAGCAACACCATCATAGCAGCAAAAGACAGTGAAGCAGTAAAACTGCTCAGTGCCTCCGTGTTTTTAAAAACGTCATGGAGGTTTGTTGACACATGGGAGATTTAGCCGTGGTCCCTTTAGCCCAATCCCTGGGCCCCAAGTCCAGGATCCTGAGTGTGCATCACTGCTCATGGCCAGGGAAAGCTCCGCCCCTCCCCCCAGCGAGAGACAGGTGCAGACGTGGGGTCACATGGCAGACCAGGCACAGAATAGCTGCCATGTAACTCATCTGCATCTCCTTTATTCTGATATCTTGCTGCAAGTGGAGATGTTAGAGGTTATAGGAATAAGATGCAAGCAGGGTCTTTGAGCTTCTGGCAAAAAGGGACTGTGCTTCAAGGGAGCCCGGGGCCCCTCGATTACAAGAGGGAGTGAGAGAGCTCCCATCCCCACTGCTGTTTCTCAAACTACCACCCTCTTGCTCGTGTCAGATCTAAAGGCCCAGCTGGGATTTGAGCCCATTTCTTTAACCTCTCTCTGTGGGTGCCCGGGGCTCCCTGCCCTGGAGTCTGTAGGGCGGGAACTCCTCCAGGGTGACCCTTGCTCTACTTTTCCCAGCGGAGAAGAAGATGATGAGCTCAGCTTCTGCGGCAGGAACGCAGCAGATCTACTCCCAAGGAAGCCCGTTCCCTGCTGGACACTCGGGAAAGGCCTTCAGGTACCAGCTGGGGGTGTGGGGCATGGGGCAGGGGCAGGCAAGAGGGCAGGAAGAGGTCCCTACTCAGTGGAGCCCCGGGTCTCAGAGTCTGGCTCTGTGTGCAGCAAATACTGCCAGCCTCACTTAGTGCTTGCCCATTCAAATGCGCAGGCTTCCCAGGTGGCTCAGTGGTAAAGAACTCGCCTGCCAGTGCAGAAGATTGTGGGTTCAGTCCCTGGGTCAGGTAGATCCCCTGGAGAAGGAAGTGGCAACCCACTCCAGTATTCTTACCTGGGGAATCCCATGTACAGAGAAGCCTGGCGGGCTACAGTCCATGGCATCTCAAAGAGTCAGAGATGACTGAGCGACTGAGCATACACACACACACACACATTCATATGCGGGGGCCAGGCTGAGGGGTCCGGGGGCTCCGGTCCTGACCTGCAAGCCCTTGATAAGCCACATAAATACAAGGTGTCGGTTACTCTTTCTTGGATGTGAAAGGTGCCAGCCACTGTGCTGTGCAGAGGTGCCTGCCGTGGAGAAGGGAGTGAGATGGCTCTAGCCAGGACAAACCTGGGGACACCTGACAAGGCAGCAGGAAGTACCCTGTCCCTGGGTTTTCAGAGGCCACAGCGAACTCCAAGGGGGAGAGGACCACTCAGCCCATCACGCCTGGGGTCTCAGCCTAAAGGGCTGCTCACGGGAGGTATAAGTAGGATGTTGTGCTTCCGGGGGTTGGTTCTTAGCATCAGGGGCCTCTGGGATGGGGCCTCTAAGCCACCAGGGATGGGGCCTGGCTCCAGGGGCTCTGAGGGCAGCAGGAGCAGGGGCTGGGCAGCTCGGCTAGGGCACAGACAGACACCTTCAGGGAGGGCGTTGGGCACTTCTGTGAGCCATCGGATGCCCCCAGACCCACTAGAAGCATCTCAGACCCGTGCCTGGTGGGATGGGGCTCCCCAGGCAGCCCAGCCTCTGGCTGACTCGGCCAGAGCTGAATGTCCAGTTGAGAATCAGGTAGGGACCAAGGCTGGGCAGGTAGACCAGCCACCCTAGGGAGAGGTCCCAGCCAGGATGGCCCTCACCAAGGGTCAGTGGACCAACCTCAGAAGAGGCAGCAGGTGGTCAGCAGCTGCGCCCTGAGACATTAACCCCTGAGGTCACAGAGTGGCTCTGCCAGCCCCACAGCTGGGCTATAGTAGATGGTGACTTGTTCTGAGTCTCTGGGGAACTCTGTCCTGGAGCAGCTACTCCCTAGTCTGGGGATGGGAGGACAAGATGGTGGCCCCCCATGAGCTGCCCCTGAGACATAACTCCTACTGGTGACCTGGCTCTGTGGAGCACTGGCCAAGACTCCAGGCTCTTCCCCTGCTGCTGTTTACTCACCCACTCAGCACATGGTAACCTGCTGTAGTTCCACGCCAGGCCCACCTAGGCCCATGTTCATCGAGCCCTTGTAACACTTGCTGCTTCCCCCTCTCCCTCCCCGCCCCCTGCCATCTGGACAGAGGGCAGCCAGGATGGAGCAGAGGCCAGAGGTGAGGAGGGATCACCAGGCATAGCATGGTGGGGGCAGGGGTAGGGGGAGGCCCAGAAGCGAAAAATCAGATGGCCACCTGCTGCAAGGGCAGGTGCACAGGCATCAGGATTGTGCTGAGCAGAGCCCAGGGATGGGAGACACGGGGATTCCTGGAGTCTGGGAGGAAGAGAATGAGGTGAATACATGAGTCTTGACTACTGTGCTCGACTTGGGAGTTTGGACTCCATCACTGGGACGACTCCTGGTTGAAAAGAGGCTTGAGGAAACAAGGTCCTGGAGAAAGTTTGTGGCGACAGGGGTGTAAGGGGTAGAGTGGAGGAGTGAGGCTGCAGGCAGGTGGTTCAGCCAGAGATGCTGAGTCTGCACCAGCTGTTGTCACTGAAACAGAAGAGGGGGGCCAGGCCCCTTGTGGAGCCTGGCACTGGGGAGGCTCTCACTAGATCACTGGTCTACAGAACAAATGGGTTAATTAGTTTAAAAGAGTGCCGTGAAGCTGTAAGCTTGAAGGATGGAGTTTCCTGTACATCTGCAGGACCTGAGCTGACTTGAGTATGAAGGGACATGGGATGAGTGGCACTGAGCCCTTGGCAGGATGGCACAGCTGTGGCTGCACATTCCTAAGTTTGTCCCCCGCCCGAGTCCTGATGTGGTTCCACGGGCCCTGTGCACCAGGGCACCTCTCTGGGGTCCACAGCACTCCTGCCTGCTCTCCAGTCAGTGCTGTGGGGGCAGCCAGAGCCAAGGGGTGGAGACCCCCACCACCCCAATAGAGAACAGCGATCAGAAAAGGCCCCCAAGGTCACATACACGCATCAAGAGGGAGGTGGGAGAGGAGCCCTGTGTTAAGTGAGGAAGGGATCTCGCGAGTGAAGTTCCGCTTAATGCAGGAATTTTTTTTTTTTTTTTGGCTGTGCTGTGTCTTCACTGCGGCACTCTGACATCTCTAGTTGTGGCACACAGGCTTAGTTGCCCCTAGGCATGTGGGATGTTAGTTCCCCAGCCAGGGATGGAGCCTGAACCCCCTGTGCTGGAAGACAGAGTCTTACTGCTGGATCACCAGGAAAGTCCCATGGTGCTCTTTCTTCCCTCGCAGCTCTGCCGTGGTGCACGTGCCTGGAGTGAACGACATCCAGTCCTCGTCCTCGACAAGTCAGAACATGTCCCAGATCTCCAGGCAGCTCAACCAGAGTCAGGTGGCCTGGACAGGAAGCCGGCCGCCCTTTCCAGGACAGGTATGGGTGTCAGCAAAGGCATTACCCCAGGTCCCCAGAGGGCGCAGAGCACCCGGGCTGTGCTTTCTGGGAATTCCAGCTCTGAGAACAGGTGAGCACTCGGAGCTGGAGCTGACCACCTCGACCACGGCCAGGATTCCAAGAGCACGGGGACTAAGGGTACTTTGTGAACCAGGTACCCATCAATGGTACCAACTCTGATTTCACAGCCTTTTCTCCCAGCAGTCTGGGGGCAGCTCTGGGGAACCCAGGGCAGGGAACAGGCACTCAGAGACCCTCCATCAGGAGCAAACCCCTCACCACTCAGGACCTCAGTTCCCTTGGCCCAGGAGTGCATGAGGACATCAACCTGGGGACATACCTGGCTCCCTGTCATCACTGTGGGGACACCTGTATGCTGGACTGATAGAATCCTTTCCAAGGTCCCCTAAGCAAAAGGCAGAGGATATAGATCACTGTGGCCCTGGAGGGCAATTTCAACCAGACCTTGAAGATCCAGGACCTGAGTCCTGTTTCTTGGGCCAGCACATGTTGGCCTGATCCTGGGCATGGTGCCCAGCAGGCCAGGAGGCCACTGGAGTCTATCAGGCCAGAGCAGGGCTGCCAGTGCAGGCTGGACCTACATGTGACGGTGACCAACCGGGGCCATGGAGGGTAGGGGGAGGAGACCTGCCGGTGATGCTGGCCCTCTCTTCCCTTTGTCCTGATTGTAGCAAATCCCCTCGCAGTCCAGCAAGACTCAGTCTTCTCCCTTTGGGATCGGAACAAGCCACACGTATCCCGCAGACCCCGCGTCCTACAGCCCTCTCTCCAGTCCGGCTACCTCCTCACCCAGCGGGAACGCCTACTCCAGCCTGGCCAACAGGACTCCAGGCTTCGGTAGGTGGGGACGGAGGGGAAGAATTCCTGGGAGAGCCAGCTAAGATACTTACTGAACATTCTGGGTTTGGGAGTCTGAGCCCTAGGCTCTCAGAACCCTGGTACCAGGTCTGGAGATTTCCAAATTCTCTTCTCTCTGGCCATCAGTAGGCCAGTGGTGTTCCTAAGAGATTTGCTGCCTAGACCTTGGCTTTGTAGATTGACGTTATCATTGTCAAGGCTCTGGATCTCTACTCCTGTGCACGGATGTCATCTGAGTGCTATTTTAACCATTTATGGCGGCCCTAACGAGAAATGAGGGGAAGCCACCCCACGCCCCAGCGACGAGAGCCTTTAGCTCTGTGCCTCCGTCTGGTCTTCGCTTATCAAATGCCAGGCTCTGAAGTGCAAATGGAGGTGGAACACAGGAAGGACAGAGCCGGGGCTGAGACTGCCACACAATTCGATGACCAAGAGCAGGACTGCACAGATGGGGCTCCAGGCTGAGCAGCCACTGTCACAGCTGCCATGCAGCTAGCTTACTGCGGATGCTGCTGATACGGTAATAGTTATGAGAGCAGCTCACTCATACCACGTGCTCACTCTGTGCTCGACCCTTTACACACTTGAATTTATTTAAAGCTCACGGAGGGCTTCCCACGTGGTGCTCCAAATAACTCACCCACCTGCCAATACAGGAGACAGAAGAGAAACAAGTTCGATCCCTGAGTTGGGAAGATCCCCTGGAGTAGGAAGTGGCGACCCACTCCAGTTTTCTTGCCTGGGAAGTCCCATGGACAGAGGAGCCTGGCGGGCTATAGTCCATGGGGTCACAAAGAGTGAGGCACGACTTGGCGACTGAGCATGCAGATACATACATACACCTTCTGAGACGGCCCGCACCCTGTCTGTGAAGTGTGTCTCTCTAAAAAAGTCTTCTTACCTATCAGAAAGGAAAGAAATGTCTCTAGGCGTTGCCAAATATCCCTCCAGGATGGGGGGTAAGGGCAAAATCACCCATGCCTGAGGACCACTGAGCTAAGCCCAACCACTTAGGGCTTCTGAATGGGACTTCAGGTAAACTTGGAGTCTTAGTGCGGTTTCCAAATCAAATGAATCTCACCAAAATTATTAGTTAGCAAAAGTAAAAAGGAGAACATTGAGTGCCAGAATTTTTTCAGGAAGTTGTCCTCCCCTTTGTCTATAGCCTAGAAATTGACAAGCTCCCCAAGATTCTGACTCTTGTTCTGAAAGCCCACCCGGTCAGCCCAGATGGTAGCAACCTACTCGTATATTCTGTTTGGAATCTCTGGACTGGCAGGTGGCCCAGGCATCCAGCCAGGGGACGTAGCAGCCTAGGTCTTACGCAGGTAGCCCACAGAACACAAGCACAGCGTGGCTGGAACCCATGCTTAAGGTTTGCAGTCACACGTGTGGCTTTTGGATCGATTAAGCAACACAGGGATGTTGACTACCACTGGGGCTTTTTCCAGAAAGAGGCTCAGAGGTACATATCCTGGGGGCGGGCCACGAACATGCTCTGTTTATGGTCTGTAGTACTGGTCATTCGGGGCCAGAGTTTAATCTAAGACCCCACAGGGCTCTATCATCCTGGGGAGGTTATGTTGTAGTTATTACTCATTCTTTACTCAGAGAGGTCACTGATACAGCTCAGAAAAAAATGTCAGGAGCAGAGACTGCATGGAGGGCTTTCCCCTTTAACTGTCCCATCCCACCACATGATGGGTGAGGTCATCTTCTGGATCGTCAGTGGATATAACTTCCTCCAGGAAGATGGAGATTGAGTTAAGTCCTTCCAATTGCCTCTGCTTCCCTTATAAGCAGCCTTAACAGTTTCAGTTGGGCTTCACTGCTGGCTCAGCAATACAGAATCCACCTGCCATTCAGGAGACCTGGATTCAATCCATGAGTTGGGAAGATCCCCTGGAGAAGGAAATGGCAGCCCACTCCAGTATTCTTGCCTGAGAAATCCCATGGACAGAGGAGACTGGCGGGCTACAGTCCATGGGATTGCATAGAGTCAAACATGACTGAACGACTAAACAAACAACAATTCCAGCTGCCTAGTTACTCATATGTCTTTCTCAATGAATTGGGCCATTGCAACCCACTGTATCCCCAGCCACTGCTCAGTGTCGGGTACATAGCATTCACTATGAAAACTATTTATCAAATGAATATATGTGGGCTTCAGCATCGGAAAGATCTCGGTTCAAACCCTGGCTCTGGTATTTATAAGATAAATGAGTTGGGCACATTTCCTGACATCTTTAAGCCCCAGTCTCTTCATCTGAAAAACGTGGAAGATGGACTCATCTCTTAGAGTCAGAGTGAAGAAGAAATTAAAGAATGTCTAAAAAGTATCCTGAAGGATGCCTAGCACCTAGTCAGTACTCCAAAAATACCAAGCCCTTTCCCTGCTTCCTTAGCTAGATTATGCTATTTCTAAAGCAAACCAGTTCTTCCTTGGCGATCCAGTGGTTAAGACTCCACAAGCCCAGTGCAGGGAGCATGAGCTTGATCCCTGATTGAGGAGCTAAGATCCCACGTGCCATGCAGCAGGGCCATAAATAAATAGGCACACCCTATAACTATTTAGTCATCATGCTGCACTTTACATCGCTATAAAAATAAATAAATGAATAAAGCAATCCAGTTCATTGATTTTTTTTTTTTTGTCTTATTGCATGCAGTTAAGAAGAGCACTTCCCTTCCCAGAAGTTTAAGAATTTTTGTTCTGAAATCTTGTCTTGTTCATGAATATAACCACCCCCAGACACAAGCTGGGGAAGCTAGTCTTCCTCTAATCCTCCCCCTCCACCTCCCTCCCCTGGCTCTGGCTGTCACCAAGGAAGACTGATGAGAGGATGGGTATTAGCTTCATTGTAAGTTGGTGATAGCCAGGAAGCCTCCAATGGGAATAGAAGTGAAAGTGTATAGAGCACTCTTGTTTCTTCCTCCTTTGCTCTTCCTTCATTCTTGCCTTCAGCAGATACTTTTTAAAATTTATTTGGCTGTGTGGGATCTTAGTTGTGGCATGTGGGATCTAGTTCCCTAACCAGGGATTGAACCTGGACCCCTTGCATTGGGAATGCAGACTCTTAGCCACTGGACCACCAGGGAAGTCCCAGCAGATGCATATGGAGACCTGCTTTATTCCAGGCACTGTACTCAGTAGGCCTAAAACGGACATTTTAACAGATAAGGCCTTAAGTTACTCACATCTGGGGATGAGTCATCTTAGCATGATGGGCACCATCCTGAGAGACAGTGCAGGTGCCACAGGCCAGCTGAGGAGAGAGCATGGAGTCAGTCGTTCAAGGTCACATTCGATCAGGTCTCGGAGTACAAGTAGAATCCTGCAGGCACAGAGCAGGGGGAGGACGCACACACCAGAGAGAACATAGGTACAGCGGCACCAAGCCAGTCATCCCTGAATACATGAGGGTAGCCCTCATGGTCTGCCCCAGCCTCACCTTCAGCAGAGGTGCCTGTGGATACAGGTCCTCTCGAGCAGCAGGTTGCCCAGCTCTTGCTCAACCTTGAGGCCTCCAGGAATGGGTGGGTATCTGGCCGGTGGGGCTCCCGTCACTGCTCCAGCTGGGGCTGCTGCACATTTCATCTTCTCTTTTTAAACATTTTATTTATTTATTTATTTTTGCTGTGTCTTTGTTGCCACATGTGGGCTTTCTCTAGTTGCAGCAAGCAAGGGCTACTCTTTAGTTGCAATGCACAGGCTTCTCATTGCAGTGGCTTCTCTTGTTTTGGAGCACAGTCTCTAATGTGCATGGGCTTCAGTAGTTGTGGCCCTGTGGCATGGGGGATCTTCCTGGACAAGGGATCAAACCCAGTTCCCTGCACTGGTAGGCAGATTCTTAACCACTGGACACCCAGGGGAGTCCTACACATTTCATCTTGCCACAGTTTTGAACCAGGACTGTTTTAGATTGTTCTACTCACAAATCATAGCAACCCACTCCAGCGTTCTTGCCTGGGAAATCCCATGGACAGAGGAGCCTGGCAGGCTACAGTTCATGGGGTCACCAGAGTCGGACATGACTTAGTAACTAAACCACCACCACTCCCAAATCAGGCCAGGGGACATGATTCTATGAAAAAGTTGTCCCTGGCCCATGGAATATCATGAGAGAGTGTTCTGGAAAGGCATTTCAGCAAAGCCAGATGCATTTGTTTAAACAACAGAAGCCTATGTGCACAGTAGATTTAACTCCTTCTTGTGTGCAGTAGGGAATTGTATCCTTACCTGAGTTTCTGTACCCCTTTACCAACTGTGGTCACGCAGCGCTTGAAAGGTGCCGTGGTGAACCATTCAAGGGAGTAGATGTTTTATTAAAGCCCTTCATGTCTCAGGCACTAGGTGAGAAGTGAGAAAGAAAGGGATTGACTCTTCCCTCTGAACACCATCTAACCTTCCACCCGAGATGAACCCAGTGCCCACTTATTAGGCTGGGAGTGGGGTGGCCCGTGGTCAGTACAACTGTTGAAGAATAAGTGGGGCCAAGATGGGGCCTGTTCTGCTGTCCAGAGCTGGACAGTGAGCCCATTGCCTCCAAAATGTCATTGAATGATTTGAAACAAGGAAAAGTTCCTGCAGTTTTTAATATGCCTTAGGATAAACCAACCCTGGTTGACTTAAAAAATATTCACAACCTGAAAGTTGAGATTATGTTTTATTTGATAGGAATGGGCTTTCCTGGTGGTTCAATGATAAAGAATCCTCCTGGCAATGCAGGAGACCAGAGTTGGATCCCTGGGTTGAGAAGCTCCCCTAGAGTAGGAAATGGCAATACACTCCAGTATTCTTGCCTGGAAAATTCCATGGGCAGAGGAGCCTGGCAGGCCACAGTCCATGGGGTCGCAAAGAATCAGACATGACTGAGTGTGCAGGGGATTTAGGACTTCAGGCCTATGAGGCAGCATCTCAAGCAACCCTTAGGGAACTACTCAGGAGCGAGGGGAGAAGCCTGGTGATATAGAAGCTTTGCAACAAAGGGCAGGTAGTCTGAACATCAAAAGATTATTGTTAAAGAAAACCAGATAGCCAGGTTAAGGAGTTTAGTGCTTTTCCATGAGTGGGAAGATACTAGAGTCTGGGCTCACGGAAACCATTTCTGTGATATGCACCTCACCTGTCTGGGGCCAGTATCCTCTGTTTTCACATCCTGAGCTTCCTCAAAGCTCCCCGTAGGGAGTGGCTGCAGACTCGTGGCAGGTATTCTCTTCTTCCTCAGTTCCCTCAGGGCTCACCAGCCCACAGTTGTAGCTCCAATTGCTGATGACTGTGACATCCTTGTTTACTGTTGTGGCAGGAAATATTCCATTTCTCGCCCCCTCGGGTTAATCTTTAAAATGTTTTAGGCAAAATTCTGCTCGTTTTTCCTAAGTTTCGTTTTTCCGCCAGGTATTTTTTGTAAATTGTGGACAGAAGCAAGGTCGCTTTTGTTCACAAATTAATTTGGCAGTTCCCACAAAGAACCCTATCTCCTTGTCTAAGCTGTATCCAAATACCTTTCCTCTCAAACAAGTGGTGCTGAGAAACACTCTGCTAAAGAGACGGGCAGAAAGAGCCATGGCTATTGGCCCCCATGAAGGACCCTCATGGAATGCCATCTGTGGCTTCAGCTGAGTTACCCAAAAGGTAGTGAGGCTGGTGGAGGTCAAGTTTTGCTGAGTAAGGCTCTTATACTGGCAGGACAGGGTTCCTTTAAAGAGCAGCCTGTGAGCCGGGGTATCTAGAGTGGCAGAGACTGCATATTCATTCTCTTGCACACCTAGGAGATGGCTTCCAGCAGTGATCATGAAGGACTGAGGGCTGTAAGACTTTACCCTGGCAGGTGTGCTCCGCGAGAGCCATCCCTGCTGCCCGGTACCTGCACTGTCTGGCAGAGAGCTCCTGTTTCTCTTTCACCCATCCAGCTCTCTGGTGCCAAACCAGCTTCTTATCTGTCAGCCAGCGTGAGACAGAGGGAGACAGTGAGCCCGCTCTGGATGGAGTGTGGAGGTCCTCTGGGCTGCAGTGGTTCTTAGGTCTCCCGACGTCATGGGCTGGCTTTTAAAGGGTGTGTCCTCTACACCGGTTCTTTCAGCTGAGAGCGGACAGAGTAGCGGGCAGTTCCAAGGGCGGCCCTCGGAAGTTTGGTCGCAGTGGCAAAGCCAGCACCACGGACAGCAGAGCGGTGAGCCGCACTCCCACCAGCAGCCCGGTCAGACTGAAGTGTTCCAGGTAAATCAGCGAGCACCGCCTTCTCGTAGGTACCCGCGCCTTCTCTCTGCTTCCTTTCCCCCTCGGTCTCTGCCTCCCTGCTGTAGCACCGACTGCTGATAGAGATTGTGAGTTCTGGCCCCTCCCGGGAAGGTCGTAGCCCCAACTCCAGGGGCTCCAGGAGGAGAAAGAGGCGAGGCTCCCTTCTTGAGTCCCACGCACATAGTGCTGATGGAAGCTGCCTGGGCACCTTGCAACTCCTCCATTGTTTGATCCAGCTGTCCTCAACCCTTTTGGCACCAGGGACCAGTTTTGTGGAAGACAGTTTTTCCATGGATAGTGGGAGGGGATGACTTTGGGATGATTTAAGTGCATTACATTTATCATGCATTTTATTTCTATTGTTATTACATCAGCTCCACCTCCGATCTTCAGGCTTGAGATCCCAGAGATTGGGGACCCCTGGTTTGAGCCATTCCCTAAGTGTGCAGCAGTAACAGATTTTGCTGGCATACCACAGTGCAGGACTCTGCCCCCTTGGGTGTCAGAGCCCCACTTTCAGCCAGGAAAGTTCTCACTGGGAAGAGGCTCCAGATGGGGGTGTGAACCTGCTGGTGTCCCATTCACCCCACCAGGTCTTCATGAGGGAGAAACACCTGATAACAAGGGACCCAAGTGCCTTCTGTCACCTTCCAGAGCCTGCCCCGCAAAGCATGGCTGGAGCAGGGCACACCTGGGACCCACAGGACTGTAAAGCTCTCATGGGAGAGCTCTCCATTTACCCCACCTCTCCCCAAGCTGGGGCTTCCCTGGCGGCTCAGTGGGAAAGAATTCGCCTGCTAATGCAAGAGATGAGAGTTTGATCCCTGGGTCGGGAAGACCCGTTGAAGGAGGAAATGGCAATTCACTCCAGTATTCTTGCCTGGGAAATGCCCTGGACAGAGGAGCCTGGTGGGTCACAGTCCATGAGGTCACAAAGAGTCGGACACAACGTAGTGACTAAACAGCAGCAGCACCCCAAGCTCCTTTCCCCTCAGTTTGAGCAGCATCTTCACAAAGTTCTAGAACCCAGGTCCCCAAAGGGGCAGAATCCTTTTATACTTGCAGAGAGGTGCCCCACCCAGGCCCTCACCTGACCACCCCGGAGCCATGATGACTATCCCCCTTCCTCCATCCGTCAGGCTGAGCCCTGGCCCATCCTTGTGCCTCACAGTCACCATGTAAGGCAGATTTCCCTAACCTGGCTCTTCATGGTCACGATACTAAAAGGAATTTTTGGTCAAATACATTTGTGAGACATGATTAAACAGTTATTCATTTTCTTTTTTAAAAAAATTAGAACATAATTGCTTTACAATGTTGTGTTAATTTCTGCTGTACAACAAAGTGAATCCTCCATATGTTTACATATATTTCCTTCCTCTTGAGCCTCCCTCCCACCCCACCATCCCACCCCTCTAGGTCCTCGCAGAGCACTGAGCTGAGCATCCTGTGCTATATGACAGCTTCCCACCAGCTTTCTATTTTACACACGGTGGTGTATATCGATCAATGCTACTGTCTCAGTCTGTCCCACCTTCTCCTTCCTCTGCTGTGTCCACATGTCTGTCCTCTACATCTGCATCTCTTTTCCTGCCCTGAAGATAGGTTTGTCTGTATGACTACAGGACTCATCAGAGCCTTTATATACTAATGACGACCGAGGGTTTTCAGAAGGTCAGCAAAGTACACCTTGTTTCCCAAACTCATTTGTCCACAGAATTCTTTTCTCCCAGAATGTCTCATGGGCCAAGAATTGGACACAGCACACTTTGGGGAAATTGCCATAAGGATTGAAATATAGCTCCACCCATTTTCTGGATGGGTAGTCTGAGTCCCAGAGAACTTGAAGGACTTGTGAAAGGTGAAGTCTAACCCCACAGGGATTTGGCCTTGCCCTCAATGTACACGGTGAAGACAGACCACTCAGTTCTGCTTACGCGTAGCCCTCCTGACTTTCCCTGCATTGCAGTGCTGTTGTATCTTGATTATCAGTTGTGTGTAACTTGCTTGGTGCCAAACTGGTATCAGTGGGACTCTTGTCCACCCTGTGTCCTGGCTAGGCTTTAAATAGACAGAGGTTCCTGCTAGAATGACATTTCCCAGGACAGCAAAGCTACCCAGAATCTCAGACATTAGAGGAACACAGCAGAGCATCTGTCAGATGGTGGGGGCAGTGGGGAGGGTACGTGTTCCCAGGCTGCCCTGTTGGAGAGATGCTGTGAGGGTGGCGGGCGGGCAGCCTGGGCTCCTGGGATGCACCACTGCCTGGGAGGATGAAGGATGAGCCGACTCCCCTGCGCTCTTTTCCTCTCTCCTGCAGGACATGCTGCCCATGCCCGGAGATCCAACCCAGGGGACCGGCAACTATAACATTGAAGATTTTGCCGACCTGGGCATGTTCCCACCGTTTTCGGAGTAGCTGCAGGCAAAGCCAGGCTTCACAGAGCAGTGTCCCCCCTGCTGTGACGTCGACGCCATCGTGAATGGGGGCCCCCTTGCCCTGCTTGTCCTGTGGCAGGACCCCCCCAGCAGAAGACACCTCATTTACCCCCCGACCCTTGCCATGTTCCCCTTGCCACCGTCACATTGCTCAGCTTCTAACCCTCAGCGGTGGCTGTTCGGCCACCAACCAGGAGCCTGGGAGACGTCGGGGGTGGGTTTATTTATTGCATTTTACTTGTGTGTGCTTGGGAGGCCGACCCATTGGGTTCCTAAAATCTGGTTGTGAATAATCTCCTATTGGACGATTTATGTCTATGAAAAGTTCACTTACAGCCCAGAGAGCCCAAGCAGCACGCCCAGGCCTGCCCTGGAAGCTGGAATCTGGTTTCTCCTGGCTTTTAACTTCTGTGTCCGCGTGGGGCTCAGGGAGTAGTGGGGAGAGAAGGCGCATAGCCTGTGTTCTCAGAGCTGGAGGTGAGCAGCCAGGGACCCCAGGTGGACGCCAGCTCCTCTGTCTCCCGGCTCAGCCGCATCTGTCCATCCGTCCATGTTGCCATGAGACGTCCTTTGTGCCACGTGGTGTGAATCCTTGTCCTGATGGATGTGTTGTGCCTGTGTCTGTCATGTGTGGCAAGAGCGAGTGTCTAGAATGCAGGGTGTGTGGCGGAGGTGGAGCCCCGGCCAAGCTGAGGAGGACACCCTGACCAGAGGGAGCCAGGCCCGGGGCCGGGGTACCAAGCAGACAGGCTGAACTGAGCAGGTGGGCACTTGACGGCGACCCCAGGAGTCCCGGCCCAGAGCTGCTCGCTCTGCTAGGTCAGTTCTTGAGTCCAGGCGGGAGACAGCGGCATCTCGGGAGGGGCAGAGGGCGGGTCTTCAAGGGAGAGGACTTGGGCTCCAGTTCTGGTTTTGCCACACCTGCCCCCACCCCAGGGCCTTGAATACCTCAGGTTGTCTCAAGACAGAGTGAGAGCTGACTTCTAGAAGCTTGCCTGGCTAACTTCTAAGCCCCTGGTCCCTGGCTTGCTGTTTCTCTCAGATCTGAGATGATTCCTCATTTTTACTCACCACCCATCCTGTGCCCTTTACAGTAAGGAAAGAAATTCCTATGTCCTCTTCTTTTCCCAATGGTCCCACTCCTGTCCTGCCTCCCCGTCCCGTCAGCTCACCGACACCCGTGGTCACCTCGCGGCAGACAGAGGAGCCCATGACCCCTGCAGGCGCCTGGATCGGAACAATCCTTGCGCCCCTCCTCCCGGGGTTCTGAGGGGCCCAGCAGAATGGAGTCACTTCTAGGCTGCCTGAGCAGGGAGTGAGCCCCACCTGCAGGAAGGAGCTACACGGAGAGTGCTTGCTCTCATCCTCTGAAAACTGCATCAGCCCCAGCACTGGCCAGCATCCAGAGCGGATGGGCGTCCATTCTGGCCTGGGAAGCTCCAGCTGTTAAAGTCCAGCATTGTTCACGAGCTTACCCTTGGCTGGTAGCCAGCTTTGTGTGATCCCAGGTCATGGGCTCTAAATTAAAACTGACCTGACAGTTTCTAGAGTGGCTTTTAATCTTCATGTGTATATAGTGGTGATTGGATTTGGGGTTTAGACGCACAGGGTGTCATTTTTAACCTTTATAAGCCTTTTGGCTCCTGGGAAAATGGGAGGTGGCTGAACGTCCCCCTACCCTGACAGAACCAAGACCCAGAGGGGGCCTCCCCTGGGTATGCCCCACCCCTAGGGTCACCTTTGCCCCACCTGCAATCTTGAACTTGTCCCAGACGGTAGACTTAATTATTTCCCAGGAAGAAGCACCAAAATAGCTTTTGGATCAAAGAATGGGTTCTCAGCGAAATGAAAACAGATTTCTTGTGACTTCAAGTCTATAAGTTTGGAAGTTTGAGGGGGGAGATATGTTTGCCTCTTTTTCTGGTTTTGAAGGGAATTCAGGGGTTTTCTGAGGTGCACACACTGATTGGCATGCTGACTGGGAGCCTGGCACCCACCTGGGCTGTGCTGGGTGCCGAGGGGATGCAGAAGGACATAGGAAAACAGTCTTGCCCCCGGGACCTTACACAGCATCTAGGATGAGGACCACTCAGTTCTTAGTCCTAGTAGGCAAGGATTCATTCTGGGCGAATGAAAGCCAGATATAACAGGAGAGCATGATAACTAGACAGCCCCACCCGACTTCCCTGGTGGTCCAGTGGTTAAGACCCTGAGCTTCCACTTCTGGGGCCTGAGTTCGATCCCTGGTCAGGGAACTAAGATTCTACACACAACACAGTGTAGCCAAAAAAAAAAAAAAAAAAATAGGCCCACCTCCCCTTCCAGCTTTGTCCCAGGAGCCCTGGAGGGCACTCTGACTGCAGTGTGATTGGCAGTTTGAGTTTTCTGCTTTCTGTATTCCCCATTCCACACTTTGATTGTGAGTGTTACAAGCCACCATGTGGCCACTCAGAAAACAGGGAGCACCCAGAGGACCGCACGTCTGAGGGATTCTTTCCCCGCCACACACACAAGGAATTTTGAGACAAATGAGCATTAAAGCCTAGAGATTCTAGTAATGTCAGTTTGCAGAAGCCCCTCCCTCTGGTCCTGCCCAGCCAGAAGACCAGGATGCCCACGGACCCTGCATCAGCGTGCCTTCAGCTCAACTTCCTTTTCTACTGGAGATGGACGAAAAGCTGGATTGGGAAGGGGAACACACAGCACTAGGACTTTGGCTCCAGGACTCTCTTCCTCACTCACACCTCATCTTGCATCTCCCAGCCCTTCCAGTGGCTTCCTTCGGCTGAGCAAGCAGAAGGCTCTCCCCCAAAAAGAGCCATGTGGTGGCTGCCTGAACCATCGGTGAGCACACGGACACAGCCATGCTGAGGCTTGGCCAAGGCTGGGTTAGTGACTGCGATGGTGGCACAGGGGTTCTAGAACATTCTGCCTCTATATCCCTCCCACTGGCTTCATCTTTAGTTTTGGTTTCAGGGAGCAACAGAGCCATCACAGACACCCACATTCTTCTCTGCATCCCAGTTGATCAAATTCACCCTTTTGTTGTTTCTGGAACACCTGTTACAGTGAGACTACTGATAGTTGATGGGACTGGCGTTGAAGAGCATGACTCTCCTGAGTCCATAAGAGACTCTGGCCCAGACCAGCCACCCTTGACACTGTCAGTGCTGTGACCAGGCTCAGTCTAGAGATGAGTCAGGCCCCAGAAAAATGACTGTGTTCACTTCCCTCTACATCAGCACCTGGACTAGCAGATGCGCCCTGAATCTCTATTCTCCCCCTACCCCCGACACACCTGCTCCCTAACATTTATGACATAAGCAGGACCATGCTGGTCACTTAACAGCTGTAGCCAGTCATGAGTCAGAGTGGAAATGCTCCTTCTTTTACTGGGAAGTACGGGTTTGGTCATTAAGTCGCCATGTCCTGACTTGCCAGGGACAACCCAATTTGTCCATCCAGCCCTTTCTCCGGGCCAGATCCTCATCTTGGGTATGAAGGGATCTGACTGTCCTCCTTTTCCTTGCTGCCTGGGGGCTGGGGCAGCTTGAGAGGCATCATGCTGGAATACTGGCACCTCTTCATGCATAGATAGGTGCACCTGGGTCTTGGGGCCAAAGCCCATAGGGCAGTGACCATGGAGGGGGAAAAAGGGAGATTTTATGGAAACAAAGCAGGCTGCTTCGGTTAACAATCTCATTTTCCTCCAAAAACAAGAGAATTCCCAGAAGAGCTTCAGAGGACAGTTTCAGCACTTAATCGTTTCTCTTTTAACCTTTCTGCTTATGAATGTGAACCGTGCTGTGGATAAATCATCATTTGTATTTTTTGAATGTTCTCTATGACTAACAGTTATTAAGTCAGTTGTGTATATGTGTAACTAATGGAACTGCCTTTTAAAATTTCATTCCAATAAAAATGACTTGGCTCTGAACACTGAATAGCCCAGGCCAGCTTTGTCACTGAACAATTCATAGAACCTGCTCTTGGAGTTTGATAGATGCTCTTATATTACTCTTCCTAAGGGCTGTGTTTTGTTATCCCCAGGAAAGAGTGTAGAAAGCATGTATGCTAAAGAGTGACTCTGTCAGGGGATCTGGCTACATAAAATTTTAAAAGAAGCTAATAATTCTCAGCTTTGTGTATTAGGCAAGGCTTTCTGGAAGGCTCTTTGCAAATGCTATTTTTGTGACTATTATTAACCTCTGCGATGTGGATATTACTCCTGGTTTATAGATTCAGAAACTGGGACTCAGATAAGTTAAGTGACTTATCTAAGAACACAAAAGGTTGATCTTAGGTGTCATTACAAAACCTTGTATCTGTTGTGCTCTTCAGACACTCTACTTCTTTCTTAAATTCTTCCACGGACTTTCCTGGAAGTCCAGTGGTGGTCCCATGTTTAAGACTTCACCTTACAATGCAAGGGGTGCAGACAGACTCCATCCCTGGTTGGAGAACTAAGATCCCACATGCCTTGTGGCCAAAAAATCAAAGTATAAAATAGCAAGTATTGTAACAAATTCAATAAAAACTTTTTAAATGGCCTACATTTTTCTTTTAAAAGAAAATGTGGGATTGGCATGGAGAAAACTAGATCAGTAGAACACCATAAAGAATTTGAAAGTATGCACATGTTCAGAAAGGAGAATATTTGGTATGTGCACCACTGAAGCAAGCCAAAGCTGTTATTTACAAGAGTCAGCATTACATATCACAAGACCAGACAGACTTCTAATAAATGGTGCCAGGGAAAAGTACATGGGAAAAGAAGTAACTGTACCCTTATCTTACACAATATACAAAAGATAAATTGCCCACAGATGAAAACATCTGAGTGTTGAAACGCAATATATGTAAAATCTTTAGAAAAAATCTGGGAAAATATATTGATGAAATCAGTTAGGAAAGGAGATTTTAAACCAGGCACAAAGACCACAAACCATACATAAATTTTAAAGAAGTTTTGTTTGAGATCACTAAAAAATAATTAGCTTAAAGAAATGGACAAGACAACCAATAAACTGGTAGAAATATTTGCAATGTATGTACCTAACAAAGTGGTGTTCACATCATGAGAGAGACTATTCTGAATGTAAGGATTCACAAAAATCAATAAGAAAAATACAACTCAATAGATAAATGACCAGAGGCTTCCCTGGTGGTCCAGTTGTTAAGACGTTACCTTCCAACACGGGGTGCAGGTTCAATCCCTGGCCCAGGAGCTAAGATCCTACATGCCTCACTTCCCTAAAAACCGAAACATAAAATGGAAAAAAGATTGTAACAAATTCAGTAAAGACTTTAAAAATGGTCCACATCAAAAAAAGAATTGCTCTTAATAGATAAATGATCAGAGTTTGAATTGCCAGTTCATAGAAACTCAGGGCATTAGATGTGTGAGAAAAGACTGAACCTCACTAGTAATGAAGGGAAATACAAAATTAAAACAAGAGGAGGTCGATCACTCAGATGTACCAGGCCTGATAACTCAATTGTTATGACCATATGGGGAAACAAGACAGACACCCTGGGAAGAGTTTCACAACATACAGACACGTCAAAGACGTATGGACCCTGTGACTCAGTGAATCCAACCCCAAGTGTCTGACCGAGGAAATCTCCCACATGTGTACGACAAGGCAGGTAAAAGGAGGCCTACTGCACTGCTTGTTGCAGTGAAAAACTGGGAACCTGTCTAAGCATCCTTTAGTAAAAAGATTAATAAACTGATTGATGTAGGCCCACAAAATTTGTGTGCCGCACTTAAAATGATTTTGTAGAAGTGTGCGCACCTTCTAAAAACATACTATTACATTTAAAATATTGTACATATTTTATAACTCAAGGCAATTACATATTGTGTTTCTGCATAAATAGATATGCAGCAAACATTTTTTAAGAAGAATCTTCTGGATAGATAGGTACAACTGTGACTAGAGAGGGGAAGAGTGGACAGAGTGACTTGTGTGGTTGAATTCCTTAAAGCAGATTAAGGCAGAGAAAAGAGAGAGGTGTTGATTGAAAATAAAGAGAAATATATGGTATTTGTTTTTCTCTTTTTGTGTTTTTCTCTTTCTGTTTTCTCTTATTTCATTCTTGTAACAGTCTCTAAGTCCATCCATGTCTCTACAAATGAACCAATTTTGTTCCTTTTAATGGCTGAATGATACTCCATTGTGTATATGTGCCACATCTTCTTTATCCATTCATCTGGATAAAAAGTATCTGAAGCAGTTATGGAAAAATGTTTAACAGCTATTTCATCTTGGTGATGAGCCTATGGCATACTTTTCTCAAATTTGCTGTATAGTAGAAAAAGTGTTAGTCACTCAGTCATGTCCAACTCTGTGCATCCCCACAGACTACAGCCTACCAGGCTCCTCTGTTCATTGGATTTCCCAGGCAAGAATACTGGAGTGGGTTACCATTTCCTTCTCCACAGGTCTTCCTGACCCAAGAATGTTCCATTGCATTGATATAAAATTCTGTGTGCATTTATATTTATGAAAGATGAAACTATAATAACCTAGCTCCATATAATAGAATCTCAAGTTAATTTATCTTTTATATAATTTTTTTAAAAATATTTATTTCCTTACTTGAGTGCACCCAATCTTAATTGCAGCATCTAATTCCCTGAAAACAGAATTGAGCCTGGGTCCCCTGCATTGGGAGCTCAGAGTCTAAGCCACTGGACCACCAGGGAAGTCCCAATCCTTGTAATTTTTAATGTTATTTGTTTAATGAAGAATGTATATTACTTATAAAGTCTTGAAAAATAATGAAAAGCAAATCACCTGTCAGAATAAGAAAATAAATGACTTAGCCATACTACCTTGAAATCGTTGGATTCCTGGTTGAGGAACTAAGATTCTTCATGCCACATAGTGAGGCCAAATAAATAATTTGTTGGAACCTTGAAACTTTGAACTTAAAAAGGAAAAAAAGAAAGAACCATAGCTGGACACAGCTATGCCAGACCAGACAGTGCAGGAATTGCCAGGTAAGTTCAGAGGAGAAGAAATAGTGAAGAAAGCCCAAACAGTTGCCAGGACATGGCTTCACTTGCATCCTCCCTTTAATTCCTCCCCTGGCAACAAACAACTAGATAAAAATACACTCTCATCATAGATAGAGCAATAGTAATTCTTTTCCTGATGTTACTAATGATGTACCCTTATTATTTTGAATAGTGTAGCATATAGAAAAGCATGAAGAATAAAAGATTGTATTCTGAGTCAGGCTATTGATGAGGGGCCCCAGTGAACAGTGAAAAGTGATGGGATGAAGCACAGGGGTGTGGAAGCGTGAGGCTGCTCAGGTTAGGAGGGGGAATAAAGCAGGAAGAGCATCAGCCAGCTTCTCACACTGCTCCCTCCACTTCCAAGACCCACCTCCCAGCTTCCCCTCCCAACAGCTTCTTATCTTCCTCTGGGAGGAAAATAAGGTCATCTCCCCTGTTAACCATGTTAAAGCCCAACAGTTAGAAAGTTACTTCTCCCGCAAACCCTCTCAGGCGTGTTCTCTCCGTAAACACTTGTGTGGCACCTGTAACTTGCCACACACAGGCCTGGACCTACACAGCAAAGACACAACCCCACCCCTAGAATATGGGTTTCCTAACTTATGTTTCCTAGGGAAAGAGATAGTTAGGGAGTTTGAGATGGACATGTGCATACTGCTATATTTAAAATAGATAACCACCAAGGACCTACTGTACAGCACAGGGAACTCTGCTCAGTGTTATGTGACAGCCTGGATGGGAGGGGAGTTTGGGGGAGAATGGATGCATGTATATGTATGTATGCATGTATAGCTGAGTCCCTTTGCTGTGCACCTGAATCTATCACAACTTTGATAATCAGCTATACCCTAATACAAAATAAAAAGTTTAAAAAATGCATTAGAAATTTTTTTAAACCTTGATATGAAATATCTGAAATCATTGTCATATTTGAGATGGGATGTTGTATAATTATTGCTCTAACTTTATCTTTGTCTCATCCAATATTTAAGCATGCAATAGGCACTTGAAAGGGCTTCCCAGGTGGCTCAGTGGTAAAGAATCCGCCTGCAAATGCAGGAGACATGGGTTAGATCCCTGGATTGTGACAATCCCTTGGTGAAGGAAATGGCTACCCACTCAAGCATTCTTGCCTGGAAAATCCCATGGACAGAGCAGCCTGGTGTGCTATAGTCCATGGGGTCACAAAGAGTCAGACACCACTTAGAGACCAAACAACAGCAGCAATAAGGCACTTACTGTGTTTGAATTAATGAGTAATATTATTTAGCTGTTATGATTGAATGAGTAGCATTATTGAGTGTCATTAATGAATGACAAATATCATTTTAAAGTGCCCATTTTGATTGCTAATATGAAGTAAAAAATTCTATTGAGATTATGTTAATAAAAAGAAATCTTTACATGAAGGAAAAAGTAGAATGGATAACCGACAAGGTCCTACTGTACAACCCAGGGAACTCTGCTCAATGTTATGTGGCAGCCTGGATGGGAAAGGAGTTTAGGAGAGAACAGATACATGTATATGTATGGCTGAGTCCCTTTGCTGTGCACCTGAAACTATCACAACGTTGTCAATCAGTTATACTCCAATATAAAATAAAAAGGAAGAAAAGAATATGACATTCCAGAATGTGCTAAGGGTTTAGGCGGAGAGCACCCACCCTGCAGATGGACAAATGGAGGTGGGTTGGGGGAAGAACTCAGAAGGCTGTGATTTGCATGACTTCGTCAACAGGTCCCAACAGATGGGGCCCATCAGAAGCAGAGCCTCCCCACAGGGCGCCCAGCTTGTTGGCTCAGCTTTTGCAGAAAGCGCTTAATGGGTTCCCGTCTCGCCAAGCCCAAGACCCTTATAAATCATGAAATAGGTACGCCGCCCCTCAGCAGGACACCGGATTAAAATGCCTGGAATGCAACTGGCCTCTGGTTCTACAGCCCAGCTCCTAATTCTTCCCACACATTTCACTTAAGACTCGAATAAAAATGCCAAAAACAAAGAAACGTGACCTGGCGCTGACAGGGAAGAGAAAAAAACATATCATCACAACGGTTTATCAGTGTGTGAGCCCTGCTCTTCCACCAGGGTCCTTGACAGTAAACGCCATGCTGGCTCATGTTTCTCATGGAGCCTCCACATCCCTAGAGGGCTGCCATCTTTTCATCATGGCCACACTGGGGCATAAGCTGGACCCACGGAACTGAGCTCGCTCATGATGACATCACACATGGGTCACTGGAAACCTTGGTGATCCCTCAGACTCCCGACTAGTCTTCTGAGATCTGCCTTTGGAAGCCATGGAAAGTCACCTTGTCACATCAACTCAGTGAGCAGCCAGGATCCCAAATGCTATTAAGATGCTAGAAACCTCGGAGTTATATTTCCTTAGGTTCACTTCCCACTGGCAGAATGAGGTGTTAATGCGCTTCCAAGTCACCACGTAAGGGGGTTGGGGAGTGGACTTTTGTCTTAAGCATGGGTGCTCACACACTTCCTGTGTGTCCTCTTCCAGGGGCCAGCTCCTGGGAAGGTGAAACAGAAGAGAGAAATGATCCAGGGTGTGGTCCTGAGGAGGCTTTCAGTCAGGGCTTCTTCAGGCTTTCTGTTCATCACTCTCTGTGCAATTCATCAGGCGGTACATGGAACTCAGCGAATGATCTTTAAATGTTAAGGAATTCTTTTGCTGGACAGCTAAAACTAACACAACATTGTAAATCAACTCGATTCCAATATAAAATAAAAATAAATTTTTTAAAAAAAACTATAAGAAGTTAATTTTGCTCTAAGTCACAAGCATTGGACAGAGGAGGCAGAGGCAGATTCCTCAATTGTCTGGCTCCACAGTGAGTTCATCACGACTGCTGGCAGCTTGAGAGGTTTCTGGATGGGTCTCAGACCCTGCGTCTGAGCCAGGGATGGGTGTGCATATTTGTATTACCATTCCTGTCTGCCTCAGGGAGATGGAACGCATGGAGGGCAGTGGAGAGCTGGGATGAGACATGGTTAGCATTGGGTCGTGATGAAAACTGGCTGAGCTCAAGTGAGAGGGATGGGCTAGGGTTGGGGGCAAAGGGAAAGAGGACCAAGGTCAGGAGGATTGGGGAAGTAAGAACTTCAACTCTGAAATCTTCGAGCTTTGTCCCTGACTTTGAGTGGTTCTCCTACAATTTTGTGGGTATGTGGTCAGTGAGGAAGTGCAAGAAGGTACGAAGAGTAGTAAGTGAGGGGTGGCATTTAGCCTAATGTGAACCAGGATCAACAAGGATTTCTAAAAAGCAACATCAGGAAACACTTGAGAACCCAAGGGTGAAGGCACTTTCTGTTGCCTAAGAAGTCAGCTTCATGATGCTGGAGCCAGGTGATAGAGAAATGGCATGTTCCAAACAGAAAGCCTGAAGATAAAGAGGAAAGGGCAGAGGGACTCCCTGGCGGTCCAGTGGTTAAGAATCCACCCTCCAGCACAGGGGGTCTGGGAGCTAAGATCCCACATGCCTTGTGGCCAAAAAACCAAAACATTTTAAACAGAGGCAATATTGTAATTGTTCAATAAAGGCTTTGAAAATGGTCCCCATCAAAAAAAAAAGAAAGAAAGAAATTAAGGTAATGGGAGAGAGGCAGAAAGTCAAGCTGTGTACCAAGGGCCAAGATGGGAATGTTGGTTCTCAGTGTGCCCAGAGTCTTCCGATCCTGGAGATGGCCCGACATCCAAAGAAACTGAACTCCAGCATGACTTCAGACCTTCTGAGCAGACTACAGAAGTCCCTAAGACTCCGTTATTCTGCTGGGGAGAAAAAAGTGGCTGCCCACGGACCTCCATCCAGTTTCACACACCCCAGCTCTCTGCTTTCACTTTAAGGCACCAGAATCTGGGTCTCCTTATAGGCTATCCTCAGCCTGCTGGATTCTACTTTGCAGAAGCATCCAGAGCCCAAGTGCCTCAGATTTTTACATCCACCAAGACCAGCCCTTTACCAATGATCAGTGACAGTCCTATAACAAATACTACACTACAGCAAAGAATAGGAACAGTCATACTTCATTTTTCTATCAGAAAATAAGAAATTCAAAAATATTCTTAAAGCTATGCCTGCAAAGAATTTCACCTTTCCTTTTCAATAAAAATAAATCTTTAAATTTTAGAAATATTTGATAGTGTAGATGTGGAAAGGACTTTGTCCACAAAGAAACCTGTTTTTCAGAACTTCCTTTTTGGTCTAGTGGTTAAGAATCTGCATGCCAGTGCAGGGGACACTGGTTTGATCCCTGGTCTGGGAACTAAGTTCCACATGCTGTGCCCGAGGTGCCACAACTACTGAAGCCCATACACCCTAGAGCCTGTGCTCTGCAACAAGAAGCCATCGCAATGAGGAGCCGGCATACCACAACCCTGCTGTGCAGGAGCCCCTGTTCACTGCACGCAGCAACAAAGACCCGACCCAGTGCAGTCAAAAATAAATTGATTAATTAATTTAAAAACAAGAATGAGAAAGAACGTGGTCATCTAAAAAAAAGGTCTATTTTCCCCAGGATTAGGGAAATCTACTTATCCTGGTCGACCTGAGACTTTTCCCTTTTTAGCAATGAAAGTCCTGTGTTCCAGAAATGAAGTAAACCAGGACATCTGGTCACCTGCCCAGGACCTCAACATTTCCTGATGAAGATAGAACCCCTGAAGAGGAAGTAAGATGCTGACTGGGTTTTATGGAACCATAGAAATTTAATGCTGGAGGGAATTTTGGTAATAGATGAGGAAAAGGGAGTTCCGAGGTTTATTCTGTTTATTCTGTTTCCCAGAAGCTTGGGCAATAGAGGAAGCTTATCTCAGCCTGATTCTTCTAGATGAACGAGTCCAAGAATCATACCCACAAAGAGCCTGTGAGAAGCTGGTGACTAGGTGGCACAGTGGTAAAGAACCCTCCTGACAATGCAGGAGACACAAGAGATGAGGGCTCGATCCCTGGGTGGGGAAGATCCCCTGGAGGAGGGCATGGCAACCCATTTCAGTATTCTTGCCTGGAGAATCCCATGGACAGAGGAGTCTGGCAGGCTACAGTCCATAGGGTCACAAAGAGTCGGACACGACTGAAGCGAAACATTCTTCTTCTCTTCATCACATTCAACGCAGCAGGTGTATAGAGAATGACCCTTCCACTTTGACCTGAAAAAGGCTGACCAGGTCATATGTGTACCTTCTACCCGAGTTCACCTCATAAAAGGAGTAGCAGCAGAACACAAATCTGGCTTGGTAGTTTGGCTCACGGACAAAAACCCTGAGTTTTTAGTATATTTTATTATTTTAATGTCTTTTATAACTTTATTTTTTTTTAGGTTCTCATCAGTTATCTATTTTACATATACACAGTATCAACAGTATATATATGTCAGTCCCCATCTCCCAATTCATCGTGCCCAACCCTGAATTTTTGAGGTTGAATTTCTGAAAAGGGGCTTCCCTGGTGGCTCAGATGGTAAAGAATCTGCCTGCAATGTAGGAGGCCTGGGTTCCATCCCTGGGTCAGGAAGATCCCCTGGAGAAGGCAACGGCAACCCACTCCAGTATTCTTACCTGGAGAATCCCGTGGACAGAGGAGCCTGTCGGACTATAGTCTATGGGGTCGCAAGGAGTCGGACATGACTAAGAAACAGCAGGTAGGCAGGACAATTAGCCCATGATACAAGGCAAGGGGTAGGGGAGAGTTCCACTTGCCTGGTCTTCCACCAGACCACACTGGAATGCAGACTGTCTGTCTCAGACGTGTGATGGCTCAAACAGAACATCCAGAAGTGCCTGAAGCAACACAGAAAGTCCCTGATACCAACACAACAGCCAAGGAAAGCATGTCAGGTCCTGAAGAAGCACTTGGACGAGCAGAGACAACAGCTGCATGAGCTGGAATGATGGGTGGATCAGATGCAGAAACAGCAGGCCCAGGAGTGATGTCAAACAGCTGGGCACCCTCAGTGCCAGAGGGTGGTCATCCTGGACCCCCACTGCCAGAGAGCACTGACCAAGAGGGAGGGTTCCACCTCTTCCCTGAGACCCTCCTTTCAAGCACGTCCATCTGCCACAACTGCCACACCACAGTTACACAGAGAAGGGAATGGCTACCCACTCCAGTATTCCTGCCTGGAGAATCCCATGGACAGAGTAGCCTGGTAAGCTACAGTCCTTGGTGTCAATGGTCCTTTATCAATAGTAGAAGGTGTTTGGGGAAAGCTAGGTCACAGCTATCAAGCTGAGTCTGAGGCTCAGAGCATCTGAGATCAGTGGAGGTGAGATCAGTGTGGTGGGGTAGAGTGTGACGTACGTGTGGACGGGGTTCAGCTCCAGTTCAGATACATACAATCTCCAGCTGCCATGTTTGCGTTTCTCAGCATCAGTGATACCTGTGAAGGTGCTTCTCTCATGGGGTGAACAAAGGGTGGAAAAATGGTATTTCCAACTCAAACAAGATGGAGATGGAGGTATTCTGGAGCAACATAGGAGGTGTCCACCCTAATCTAAGATAGCAAGAGGACCCAAGATAGCAAGACCCGTACCATTCCAGGCATGGGTCAAAGGCAAAAGCAACTGTGCAAGAGGCATGGAGCTAGAGAGCACTGCCTTTTAGGAATGGGTACATCAGCCAATGCTATCTTCCCTCTTTGTCTGTTCATCAAGAAATACAAAAATACAGTAGGGAGTGTGTTTTAGGAGGAGGATTATTCTGGAAAGAGGATAGTGGTCACATTTATTGAAACTCTTCCAATGACACGTGTTGCATTTTTCAAGTGGAGATAAAATTCACATAGCATGTTTCATTGTACAATTTGGTGGTTTCAGCCTATAAACAAGGTTGTGCAACCATCGTGACTAATTCCAGAACATTCATCACCCCATAAGGAAACCCCATACCCTTCCTCTTTCCCTCCTCCCTTCAACCCCTGCAGCCACTAATCTCCTTTCTGTCTGGATGGATTTGCTTGTTCTGTACATTTCATATAAATGGAATCCTACTGAATGCAGCCTTTCGTGCCTGGCTTCTGTCATTTAGCCATAAGGGTTTCAAAGTTTATCCATGTTGTGGCGTGTATCAGTACTTTAATCCCTTTTATTGCCAAATAACATTCCTTTGTATTAACATGCCACTTCATTCTCTTAACAGCCTTTCAAAAAGCAAACTTCTTTAATTTTACCCAAGTCCCAATTATTAACCTTTGTTTTTGTGGACGTGCTTGTGGTGTTCTTAGCTAAAAAATCTCTGTCTAACTCAGGATCACCATGGTTGCCCCTATGTTTTTCTTCTAGATATTTTATGATTTTTTAAAGATATTTTAAACCAAGATTTTATTTTTAATTTTAAAAATTTATTTATTTCCAGCTGAGCTGGGTCTTCGTTACTGCGGGGCTACTCTCTGTTTTCTGTGTGGGCTTCTCCCTGCGGTTGCTTCTCCTGTTGCGGAGCACAGGCTCTAGGGCACTCGGGCTCTAGGCCGTGTGGGCTCAGTAGTTGTGGCTCCTGGGCTCTAGAGCACAGGCTCAGCAGTTGTTGGTCCGCAGCACGTGGGATCTTCCCAGATCAGGGATGGGACACATGTCTCCTGCATTGGCAGATGAATTCTTTGCCACTGAGACACCTGGGAAGCCCTGATATTTTATCATTTTAAGTTTTACCTTATTCTTGGGTACTCTCTCTTCATATGTGTTGCTTCAAGGGATTTGTTTCATCTTTGTTTTTTGTTTCATTTTTCTAATTTTGGAGGAGGGCAATGTTCTCAGCTCCGTGAGATCAAGGATCTCTGTTAGTTCACTGATCTCCCCCTACAGTCGGAAACATTACTTGTCACACAGTGGATACATGATGTTTGATAAATGAATTAATTATTTCTAAATTTCCCTCTCCCATCTGCCAGAAGCACCTCTGCTTTCTCGTCCTACTTGGCAAGAACTTCTTCTACTTCATATTCTTCTTCCTACACAACGGACTGCATTGTCCCAGGTATGAGCCACCCTCCCGTTCCCTGAGTTTGTAATGACAGAAAGGCCTACAGAAGGAACATATCCAGGGACCTCCCTGGTGGTCCAGTGGTTAAGAACCCGCCTTTCATTGCAGAAGATATGAGTTCAATCCCTGGTCAGGGAACTAAGAGCTCACATGCCACGGGGCTACTGAGCCCTTACCCTGTAGAGCCTGTGCTTTGTAGCAAGAGAAGCCCACGTGCCACAGCAAGGACCCAGTGTGGCTGAAATTTAAAAAGAAGAAGAAAGAACATATCCAAATTACTAAGAGAGAAAAGACATTAGAATGGATATCAAAAATGCTTTCCACACTACTTTAGGCATTGTAGTTGTTGCAATAGAAGATTTATTTGATTCAGATTATTTTAGAGTTATAAGGGAAGCCTTTCCTATCAACAATATGAGGCCTTTACATATGGGGAATTAGCTAAAGTAAAACTACAGTGAGACATCATTCCCATCCATCAGAACGGCTGAAATGAAAAATAGTGACAACACCAGACACTGGCAAGGATGTGGAGAAGAGAGATGGCTCAGACATTGCTGGTGAGGAGGCAAAGCAGTACAGCCACTCTGAAAAGTAGTTTGGCAACTCCTTTCAAAACTAAAGAAGTGGATTTACCATACAGCGAGGTAATGGCCCTCTTGGGGATTTATCTTAGGAAAAGGGAGACTTATTTTTCACTCAAGAAATTGTAAACATTTTTAAAAATTGTCAATGAATGCTCATAACAGCTTGTAGCACAGGGAAAAAAAGAAGCTAAAGTTAACTTAAAGTTAACTTTTAAAATGCATTTCAATATGCAGTACATGTTAAGTTGCTTTATTTGTGCCTGACTTTTGTGACCCTATATGCAGTAGATGCAGACAAATACTACTTGATTCCACTTATATGAGGCACCTAGAATAGTCAAATTCATGGAGTCAGAAAGTACATTGGTAGATGCCAGGGACCAGGAGAAAGAGAAGAGGGGGAAAAAAGAGTTAGGGTTTGATGGGGACAGAGTTTCAGTTCAGGAAGGTGGAAAATTCAGGAGATGGATGATAGTGAGAGTTGCACAACAGTGGAATGCACTTAGTGCTACTGAGCTGTGAAGTTAAATATGGTTAAAATAGTATGTTTTATATTATGTGACTTTTACCACAATAAAAAGATATTTAAAAAAAATAACAGGCTATTGATTCATGTAATAGCTTGGATGAGCCTTGAGAAAAGCCATTCTCAAGCATACATGCTACTTGATTCCATTAATGTGAAAGTCGTTGTGAAATAACATTATTACAGAGACAGAGGGGATTAGCAGTTGCCAGGGGTTAAGGAAGGACAGATGGGTGTGGGTAGAGAAGGTAACATGAGAGGGTCTTGTGGCGATGTTACAATATCTACACTGTGGTGGTGCTTCTGCAAGGCCAGACACACACACACACACACACACACACACACATCTTGCATAAAGCTACACACAAGTGCACACATATACAAGTGCATATAGAACTGGTAACATCTGACTAATCTCTGTGGATAGCACCAATGTCAATTTCATGGGTTTGAAGTTATCTAAGCTATGAAAGGGGCTTCCCTGGTGGCTCAATAGTAAAGAATCCACCTGCCAATGCAGGAGACACAGGAGACCTGTGTCCGATCCCTGGGTCAGGAAGATCACCTGGAGGAGGGCATGGCAACCCACTTCAGTGCTCTTGCCTGGAGAATTCCATGGACAAAGGAAGCTGGTGGGCTACGGTCCACAAGGTCACAAAGAGTCAGATATGACTGAAGTGACTGAAATGCACATGCAAGCTATGAAAGATGGAAACAAGAGGGCAGAGAAGACAGGAAAAGGATGCTTGGGACTTCCCTGTACATTTCTCCACAGCCTCCTATGAATCTATCATTGTTTCAAAATAATTTTTTTAAATGAGGCTTTAAGTACAGTATATTTCTAAATTACAAAATGCTTTTCCAGTTATACTGATATGAACTTGTGCCCAACATTCAAGAAAGCCAACAGGGAACCACAGTTTGTTTTTAACAGACATGTATTAAGGAAGTACCATCAGCAGTGTCAAATGACACAGCTGTCAAGTAATATCCAGCTTGGAAAGTGTCCATTGACCTTGGAGCTTAGGAGTCACTGGGGACTCAGCTGGAGCAAAGCCAGTGGTGTAGCGAAGGCAGGATCCAGGTGCCCTTTCTGTGAAGACTAGCCCCCAAGGGCAAAGAATCCAGGAAAAAAAGAGGTCCCCAGACCTCAATCACAAGGAGACACCCAGCTTTCAGAAAAATTCAGTGAATGAAACAAGCAGCTAGTTGACCTGATGGTTTTGGGCAGAGCCTGCAGGTGAGGTCGTGAGGTCCAGAGGTCCCAGGCGTGGGCAGAGAGCCAGGGGGCAGGGAGATGGGAGGCCCTGATGGACACTTTTTACTGTACAAGCACAGGTTCAAGGTCATCCAAGGATTGTAATTGGAGTGCTCACCCAGGCTGCACTCACGCTGGCTGTACGTGCCAGCCTTAGACGACAGTCTTAAGGATAAAAGATGGGACCTACGTGTGCTGTCCTTCCTCCACTAAGTGGTCATTATTGATCTTGGGGATACAGCATTGGTCTCATGAGGCCTAGAAAAGACAGTTGCGAGTTTCTGTCATTTAGTCAGAATGTGGCTCGGCCACACAGAACCACTTGCAGACCTAATCCATTCTCTCAGAACCTGGGAACTTGTTACATCAAATTTACTCAACACAGGAGAAGTTAAACCTATGGAATTCTTCATTTCAGTTATATTTGTGTAATAAGTAACAATTTAATATTAAACTATGAATATTTCATTCCCTTTATCCTCTCCTGCCCTTCCTAGCCTCCACTCAGGGAGCAGGAAGAGCCCCTATCTTGGGAATAGAAAGCATCTTTTTAAAAAGTATTTATTTATTTGGCTGTCTGTGTCTTAGCTGCGTCATGCAGAGTCTTCCAGTTGCAGTGTGCAGGCTCAGTAGTTTCAGTGGGTGGGCTTAGATGCTCTGTGGCACATGGGGTCTTTGATCTGCAACCAGGGATCTCCTGCTTTGCAAGGTGGATTCTTAACCATTGGAACAACAGGAAACTCCCAGAAAGCACTTTTAAAAAGAGATTATATATAGATGCAGAGAAAATGCTGAAGAGACTTTGCAAGACTTGGCCTATACTAAAAGTTTGAAAGCATTTTGTAGGCATCCTAGGATCTAGACACAACAACACAAAGCCAAGACTGGAGAGCTGAGGGGAGCTTTTACTTCCCTTTGGGTACAGAAGACTCATGATGGCCTAATAATGATCTTTTTACCTGCAAGGATCCAGAATATGTCACGCCCAAATACTCCATTTTGGCATAGTGATTATTGTCAATTAAAGATATTTGAGAAACAGTCAGTGCAGGATGCACAATCTGACCCTCTTGTGCCCCCTGAAAGCAGAAGATAAATCTTGCATGAAATTGCCCTCCCATTCCTGTCTGGGAAATCCTCTGGACAGAGGAGCCTGGCGGTCTACAGTCTATGAGATCTCGAAAGAGTTGGACATGATTCAGCCACTAAACAACAACACCCACCAGGGTAGAAGGCAACCTTGTCCCCAGAGGCAGGGAGTTAAGGGCTGAAAAGGCTGTAGAAAAATATCTTGTTACTTTTTTATCATCTTACTATACTGAGCCCCAGTTTCTTTTCTGTCAATTCTTCACAAACGTATTGTTTCTTTTTTAAAACTTGATTTTATTTTTAATCAGAGAATAATCACTTTACTATATTGTGATTGTTTCTCCAATACATCAACATGAATCAGCCATAGGTATACATGTATTTTTTTATCTGGAAGGAATAAACCTGTTGTGGTCACTCACTTCTTTGAGTTTCATATTTAGGGGGACTCCTGTTTATACAGCCTTAATCCAACTTGTTTGTCTTATATTAATCTGTCCTTTTACTACAAGTTTGGGAGCCACTTGCTCCACTTAAAACCTGAAAGTGAAAGTGCTAGTCACTTCTGTTGTGTCTAACCCTTTGCAACCCGGTGGACTATGGTCTGCCAGGCTCCTTTGTCTATGGGATCTCCCAGGCAACAATACTGGAGTGGGTTGTTTTTCCTCCTCCAGGGGGATCTTCCAGGCCCAGGAATTGAATCTACATCTCCTAAGGTTCCTGCATTGCAGGTGGATTCGTTACCACTGAGCCGCCAGAGGTCCATCCTGGTCAATGTCAGCACCCATTGTCTGATCCTGGATCAATACTAACCCCCAGTGTCCAATCCAGGGTTTGCCAACACAACAGAACGTAACAAGGTCAGAAGAAGTCACCAACAAGAGAAGCAGCCCCTGCTAATGTCTAGGGATCAAGACTTCTCTTAATCCCCTTGAAATTAGACCACCTTCAGGGAGCTGAAAAGTGGAGCAAAAGCGGAAGGGGGAGAGTCTCAGATTTGATCCCAAAGATACTAACTTTTAAAGCAGACTTGAGTGAAAGAACAAATTTCCTACCACCTACAGAACTAACCTGAGTCCAGTCACAGAAAAATAAAGTTGTACTGACACACAAGAGAAGTGTGGCTATACCTTGTTGCCCTGCCTCCATAACAGCAGGGGAAACTTGAATACGAGGGACTGTTTGGCAGCCACAGAAATCATCTCTGTGAAAAGGCTGGAGCAACCTGACTGAATGTGGGTGTAGTCTTGACAAAAGCAAAGAACTTAAAATTGTCTGTTAGTTTTGGAAGCAGGGCTGTGTGGCTTTGTGTGCATCCAGCCATCAAGTACAAGGGAAGTGTGGATGGGAAATTAAGGAATCTGGTGGTAAAGAATCCATCTGCCAATGCAGGAGATCTGGGTTCAACCCCTGGGCCGGGAAGACTCCACATGCATCTAAGCAACTAAGCCCGTGTGCCACAACCACTGAGGCTGTGCTCTGAAGTCCAAAGCTGCAACTACTTAAACCCAGAGCCCTAGAGCCCATGCTCCACAACAGGAGAAGCCACTGCAAAGAGAAACTCGAGCACTGCAACCAGAGAAAGGCCCGCACAGCCATGAAGATCCATCACAGCCCAAAATAAATGAAATTAGAAAAAGAAACACCAGTTTTCTGGAATTTCCTCGAAGGGAGATGCTAAGCTCAAAGTGTGTCTCTAGGGAAAAGAGATGTGCTGTGTTAGTTGCTCAGTCGTGTCCCACTATTTGCGACCCCATGGACTATAGCCCGACAGGCTCCTCTGTGCATGGGATTCTCCAGGCAAGAATACTGCATTGGGTTGCCATTCCTTTCTCCAGGGGATCTTCCTGACCCAGGGATCGAACCTGAGTCTCTCACATTGCAGGCAGATCCTTTACTGTGTGAGCCACCAGGGAAGCCCAGGGAAAAAAGGCAGGGTGCTCTAAACCGACTGTGGGAGTGTCTCTCTCTTTCAAGCAGCCTCATTACTAAACAGACTACTAGATAGCCCCTCAGGTGTACAGCCTTTGAGGAAATCTGTCTCGGTGTTTGATGACCAAGCCAGAGCAACACAGGTGTCCCCCAGGAGCCCCCACAGATCTGTCCAGGATGTGTGAGGTCTCAGCTGGGAAGTAGGCAAGGCATGGCTGGACTTAGACACCTGCTTCTCCCTCTGTGTCTCACAACCAGATGAACAGCACAGGCACAGGGAGGAGGGTGGTCCAAGAAGGGGGCCAAGTCCAAACAGCACAGCGTCTTCAGTCAAGTGGTTGATAAAAAGGCGTATCCTCCTCCAAGGATGTGTGTGTGTGTGCATGCGGCAGGGGTCTGGAGCCTGTGAAGCAGAGAACCACTGTCTTCCAGCCCCACACCCCATTTTCTAGGCTGCCCCCTTCTTCTAAAGCCAACCCAGCTATGAGCAGAAGCTTGCTGACCCCTACGGCTCCATTGCTGGAAAGAGAAAAGAGTAGCCTTCGGGAACTTCCCTGGTGGTCCAGAGGCTAAGACTCTGTGCTACCAATGCAGGGGGCCTGGGTTTGATCCCCTGTCAGGGAACTGGATCCCACATGCCACAACTAAGATCCAGCATAGCCAAATAAATAAATTAAAAAAAAAAAAGAGTAGCCTTCTTGTCATCATTTTCAGCAACACTAGACTTGCCGCTCAGCCCATGTTGACTAGATAAATCATACCATCAGAATGATTACCCCTCAGGGCCGACCTGAGGTCCTCTCACCCAGCCTTCATTCGTATTCATCATTAGATCAACCTCTGAAAGACTCTGGATTTTCTCTGAAGTCCCAGGTACATATTGTACCACTATGCAGTGTGGCCCTACTTATTTGGTTTATTACTCTCAGAGAGTCCTGGAGTTCAAAAATCCAAACCCAGTCTCACTGTGCTCTAAAACTAAGGTGTCTGCAACTGGCTCTCTTTAGGTTCCTGGGGAAATTCCTTTCCTTTCCTTTTCCAGCTTCCTCGGGCTGCCTGCACTCCTTCGCTCAAGACCCCTCCCTCCAATAACTCCAACCTTTTCTTTTCACAGACAAGCACCTTCAACTACCAATTCCAATCCTCCTGCCTCCTTTATATAGGGTTCATGATTCCCTTCGTCTACCCAGATAATCCAGGATCATCTCCCATCTCAAGATCCTTAATTTCATCATATCCGTAAGGTCTCTTTTACTGCATAAAGTGACATAGTTCCAGGATGCAGGCATAAGGATGTGGACCTCTTTGGGAGGCATTTTTCAGCTTACCACACCTCCCAAGGGAACTAGAGTCTTATTCAGTTGGAAGTGCCGTGGGCCTCAGAAAGCAGCCGTGTTGGGACTTCCCTGGTGGTCCAGTGGTTAAGACTTCTCCTTCCAGTGCAGGAGGTGTGGATTTGATCCCTGGTCAGGGAGCTAAGATGCCATATGCCTCCTGGCCAAAAAAAACAAAACATAAAATAGAAACAATATATAGTGAATTCAATAAAGACGTAAAAATGGTCCACACCAAAAAAACTGAAAAAAAAGCAGTCATGTTACAATATGGTCTGTTCTCAAAGTTGCCTTGCAACACACCAAAGAGGAGGGACAGAGCCCAGTACAGTCAGGAGCCCCGCATTTGAGCCTTTAGGGTGTTCACTACTCCACATTCTCATCCTCTGGTGTTTTGGGGTATTAACGTAAAAGGCAGTAACATGGGACTTCCCTGGTGGTTCCATGGTAAAGAACCCGTCTGCCAAAGCAGGAGACACAAGAGACCCAGGTTCCATTCTGGGATCAGGAAGATCCCCTGGAGGAGGAAATGGCAATCCATTCCAGTATTCTTGCCTGGAGACTTCTATGGACAGAGGAGCCTGGTGGGCTACAGTTCATGGGGTCACGAAAGGTTGGACACAACTTATTGACTCAACAACAACAACCACTCAAGGCTGCTGTGCAGATGCGTGGAGATGATGCATGCAGGCCACGCTCCCCGTGCACCTGGGAAATCTGCTTCCTGTCCTCCATGCGTCCCTTCCCACTTAACATGTCCTGCTCTCTCGTACCTGTGACGCCTACAAGTGCTGAATTTGACGGTGATGAGTAGGCTCCATGACAGGAGTCATTTTTCCTCTGATGACAGACTTCAATGAGGGCCTCTGCATTCAAAATGGAAGTGACTCACATTTGATGGATTTGCAGCATAATTCAAGCATGTCTGGGTTCCCTGTCACTGTCAAGGTCAGTGGAAACTCCCTTTAAACCGATACACATACGCACGCACATTCACCACTAGGGTCTGCTGATACAACTTCCTGCTAAGTCAGCAAACATTGAGTGACCCTGCTCCCAGCCATGAGGACATGACCCAGGCAGATAGAAGCTGGGGACCCTGAAAGAAAGGAGAAGTGGTCACCGCTGTCCTGGTGCCGCTGCAGCCTCTCAGCACTGCCCAGCCCAGGCTCCTGCCCTCTAGCTGGTCTTCCACACTGTGGCTCACAAAATATCTGTTTAAAAGTACAAATCTGGGGCCTCCCTGGTAGTCCAGTGGTTAAGAATCTCCTGCCCACACAGGGGATGCAGTTTCAATGCCTAGTCTGGGAAGATCCCACATGCCACAGAGCAACTAAGCCCATGTGCCACAACTACTGAGCCTGTGCTCTAGAGCCCTCAAGCTGCAACTACTGAAGCCCACACACCCTTGAGCCCATGTTCCACAAGAGAAGCCACCACTCATGTTAACTTGAGAAAGCCCATGCTCAGAACGAAGAACCAGCACAGCCAAACAAATAATAAAAATCAATTAATTTGGAAAAGATAAACACACAAATCTGATTGATGCTTCTCTTCCCAAAACCCTTCATGATTCTCTCCTGGTAGAGTCCATGCTTTGGCACATGGCCTTCAAGCACTGCCATAAGGCCCAGCCCACCCATCACTCCGGCTTCATTGCCCGTTGTCGCTTCCCTCACCCACTGGCCTCCACTTGGCTGCTCCTGCAGGCTGTCTTTGACCTCCATGCCTTTGACTTTGCAGCAACTTTATTTTTGATGCCCTAGTCCTTAACTAACGTTCCTTTCAAATTTAGCTCAGGCCTGACCCCTCCAGAAAGCCCTCTCTGGGCCCTTGGCCTGATGAGGCTTTCCTACCCCCAAGCTCATATCTGCAGCAAGGGCCACTTTGCATGGACATAGCTGTGGGTATTTCTCAACAGATGGTCTCCTTAAGGACAGTGGCTGCCCTGCTCACTTTGGTATCTCAAAAGCCTCATACAGGCTCGGCAACCAGTAGGAAAACTGAATTAGAATTAATTCATTTGGGACTTCTGTGGTGATCCCATGGTTAAGACTTCCAATGCAGGGGGCCTGGGGTCAACCCCTGGCCAGGAAACTAGATCCCACATGCCACAACTAACCAAAACTATAAAGATCCCGCATGCCACAGTTAAAAATCCTTCATTCATGCCACAAGGAAGACGGAAGATCCTGAGTGCTGCAACACCCGGCACAGCTAAATAAATAAGGGACTTCCCTGGTGGTCTGCGGCTTCCCAGGTGGCTCAGTGGATAAAGAATCACCTGTAATGCAGGAGACTCAGATTTGATCCCTGGGTCAGGAAGATCCTCTGGAGGAGGGCATGGCAACCCACTCCAGTATTCTTGCCTGGGAAATCCCATGGACAGAGGAGCCTGGTGGGCTACAATCCATGGAGTCACAAAGAGTCAGATAGGACTGAGTGACTGAGCATGCATACACTGGTGGTCCAGTGGTTAGGACTTCCCCTTTCAACCAAGAGGGTTCAGATTTGATCCCTGGTCAGGGAGCAAAGATCCCATACCCCTTGTGGCCAAAAAAACAAAGCATAAAGTAGAAGCAATATTGCAACAAATCCAATAAAGACTTTAAAAATGGCCCACATCAAAAGAAAAAAAACTTTAAAATAGACCAATTAATTTATAAATAAGCAAAAAAATAAAATGAATTCAAGAAACATTCATCCCAGCAGATGTTTAGCTACCCTGTTTTGTGCTCTCTTCAAAGTGGCTCAGCTCCCCAGTGTCAGTAAAGCTGCCCGTAGATGCTGCAGTTTATAAAAATCTCCCTTGGTGGCAGTAAACCATTAAACCAACAAGTCCAGCACTTTAGAAACTCCCAGAAAAGGACAAATGTGACGGAAGCTGGCATTCATTACTCACCACCAACATTTGTTTTTCCACCAAATGTGGTTCTTGATTAATGGGTTTGTAAAACATTTGGGAAAAATAGAAAAAAACCAATTAATTTGATGTTCTCTGATTCCCATATCCCTGCTTATCATCATCAGCAATATATTACCATCAGGCATCTAGTGAGCATCTCTCCTCTCTGCTCAACCCTTTGGAGTCTCGGGGAGAGATTCAACAACCCCATTTGAAGTAACCATCCGACACATTGATGTCACTGACCCCAGGAAGATGGTGACACAGAACAGTCACAGTCTCCTGCCTTAAGGCTGACATGTGATCCGAGAGAGCTATTTTATTTATTTCTTCATTTCCTCCATTCCCTGCCCTCAAATGGCTTTGGGGGAAAAAAAAAATTCCAACCAAGATTTGGACTCAAATGATATAGAAGGCAATTAGCAACCAACGAAAGCTTCTTGTAATAATTGCTCAACAACAGTCACCTCTTGCCGACACTAGACGTGCTGTCATTTTCCCCTAACAGGATCTCAGTTTCATAACGACCAACCTCACACTTTACAGATGTGCGAGCTGAGTGAGACTCATCTTCATTTTTTATTTATTTATTTTTGGCTGTGCTGGGTCTCTGCTGCTATTCAGAGGCTTTTCTCTAGTTGTGGTGCAAGGGTTTCTCATTGCAGTAGTTTCTCTTGTTGCGGAGCACAGGCTGTTGGGTGTGTGGGCTCAGTAATTGTTGGGCATGGGCTTAGCTGCCCCATGGCTTGTGGGACCTTCCCACCTGCGCCCCCTGCTTAGGCAGGTGAATTTTTAACCACTGGACCACCAGGAAAGTCCCTCATCTTAATTATTGACCAGAGACGTATTACTATGTGTTTTGTTATTCAAACATTTCTGACCAGAGATTTATCAATCTGCTGTGAGAGAGAGATACAATTAACATCACCACGGGAAATTGTTAGAGCTTCAAATTGATCAAGTGTTCATTATGCAACTTATGATCGTCATAATCATTGACATTTTGTTACATTAGATTTTTGTTCCAACTTTGTATATATCATAAATGTAAAATTTCAAAAATGATGCATCCTGAAATTTTGAGTGAAGAGGTTTTTAGTGAATTTTATACTTTCTCTAACTGTCCAATTGACATACATACTAGTGTCTCAGAAGACAATAGTTCTTCAGAACATAGTTCTGATTCAGACGATGTGAATATTAGACCAACAAAAAAACAAAAAGCTTTAGTGATTGATTCTGATAAAGAAAGTGAACATGAAACTCACCGTACTGGAGAAGGCTCCTTTGTGTCAATCCTTTGCTTTGGGTTGAAGACGTTTTGTGAAACTTAGAAGACTTTACAGATGTGTCAGGTATAACTATTGAATGTAATAACCTGCAAAGTGCTAGTGAAATAAGAGAATTAATTTGGGGGCCAGCCAAAATAAAAACAGCTATAGGTGTTAGTTTCTGCAAAAGTCCCCCAGTCAACAATGAGTTAACTAACTTTACCAAATGACTCAGTCAGTAAGTGACTGAGCCTGAGTGAGGTTTGACCTTAGGACAGCTCTGACTCCAAAGCCCACGCTCTGAGCTACTGCATTCAGTGTGTGTGTGTGTGTGTGTGTGTGTGCGCGTGCGTGTGTGTGTGTGCGCGTGCGCGCATGTGCGCGTACATACACATGCATTCAGTTACTGAGTGGAGTCTGATTCTTTTTGACCCCATGGAATGTAACCCACCAGGCTCCTTTGCCCTTGGAATTCTCCAGACAAGAAGGCTGGAATGGGTTGCCATTTCCTATTCCAGGGGATCTTCCTGACCCAGGAATCAAATCCACATCTCATGCACTGGCAGGCAGATTCTTTACCACTGTGTCACCTGGGAAACATTCAGTGTCTGAGAACTCAAACTCTGCCCCCAAATCCATGAGTTCTGATTCAGACCATCCTAGCAGCCAGAGGTCATTGGACCCACCACTCTCTTATCACCCACAGCATTTCTGCTTAAACAGTGAGCTCATGCCTCCCAAGGTGGTCGGTCCCGTTCTGCTCAGCAAACATTGTGAGCTGAGACTTCCCCTTACAAGTTCAAAGCTATTATCGCTCTACCCATTCACACTAGCTTGACCTCTGGGACCTCATAGAACCGTCTTTTGCAGGATGGCCCTTGGGATATCTGGAGACATTTATCCCCTTCCTAGGCTCTATCATTACACAGGATGGAGCCCAGGGACTGGCCAAGGAGCCAGCACAGAAGTTTAATTGAGGGGACTGATCTTGAGGAGGTCATTGGCACTCAGAATTGCTGGGGTGACACGTAAAGTCTTCCCAAATTCTCCATCTGCCAAATGGAGCTAAACTTAGACTTCTTCTGCCCTGGGGATGAAGATAGCAATGGCTGCTCTCATAAGCGTGGTCCAGAGGCACACCAAGTGATGAGGAAGGCCCTAGCAGGGTGAGATGACACAGCAACAGGGGCAGTCACTAGGCCTGGCCTATCCCTCGCTGCATCCCTTGTGGAAACACAGAGGCCAGATCTAAATAGCGATTCCCATGCTCTAATCCTGTCTTAGAGGGGATGGTTGTGACTTGGCTCTCCTCTGCTCTTTTCTCTTCTTTTGCTACTGCGGTCTCTGAAAAAGAGTTGAATACTGGGGCTCCCCTGGTGGCTCAGTGGTAAAGAATCCACCTGCCAATGCAGGAGACATCATTTCAATCCCTGACCCAGGAAGATCCCACATGCTGTAGGGCAACTAAGCCTGTGCTCTAGAGCCCAGGAACCCCAACTACTGAGCCCACTAGCCATAGCTACCGAAGCCTGCCCACCCTCAACAAGAGAAGCCACCAAAATGAGAAGAGTACCCTGAACACTACAATGAACAGTAGGCCCCGAATGCCACAGCTAGAGAAAGCTTCCAAAGTCGATGATGAATGGTGTCAGCAACTCAATGGACATGATGGGTCTGAGCAAACTCCAGGAGGTGTTGAAGGACAGGGAAGCCTGGCGTGCTGCAGTCCATGGCATCGAAAAGAGGTGGACATGACTGTGGGACTGAACAACAACAACAGAGAAATCCCTTTCAGCAACAAAGGCCAAGCACAGCCATGATATATAAATAAATAAAATCATTTTTAAAAACAGTTGGATACAAGGATAGCAGACTTTCTCTGCAGAGGGCCAGAGAGTAAATATTTTAGGCTCCTGTGGGCCATACAGTCTCTGACACAACTGCTCAACTCTTCTAACACAGTAAGAAAGCAGCCATAGACACAGGCACAGGTCAATGGATGTGGTGGTAGGCAGCAAAACTTTAATTTTAGACACTGAAACTTTAATTGTATACCATTTTAATTTCAACAATATTAATTTTCTTTCAAATATTTAAAAATCACTCAGAGCTTGCCAGTCATACAAAAATAGGCAGGGGTCCTATTTGATCCAGAGCCCATAGTTTTTGGACCTTTGGTCTAGAATGCTTACTGATGCCAAGTGTCAGCTGGGGTGAGAGACTCTGGACCATAGGATTTCCCAAGAGCTTTGACCCAGGACTCTGAACTTGAGCCACGTGCAGTTATATCCCAATGACTCTTCTGGAAATAATGTGGATCCTGGCTCTGCATGGATCCTCCCCTGCAGCTCCATTTCTCTGCCCAAGGCTGTGCCAAGTCCAACATCAAGTGCCTCGTCACATCCGTTTGCGTCTTCCCTTGGTGGTGTCACTCCTTGGAAGGCTTGGCCTGCACAAGAGGAATCTTTGACAACTGCCTGGAGCTTTGACTCATTGCTGAAAAAGGGCCAGGAAGAAGAAATATGATCAAGAGGAAATATGAAGGCTTTGGGACAAGAGCAATTTGACAGGAAACCAGGCACCTGGGGAAGCAGGAATGAACAAAGATTTGGGGTAGGCCACTGAGTGGATTAGCTGAGTTGCTTCATTCATGTCCAACTTTGCAACCCCATAAAGTATTGCCTTACAGGGTCCTCTGTCCATGGGATTCTCCAGGCAAGAATACTGGAGTGGGTTGCCATGCTCTCCTCTAGGGGGATCTTTTCACCCCAGAGATCAAACCCAGGTCTCACTATGTCTCCTTCATTGGCAAGTAGGTTCTTTACCACTAGCAACACTTGGGAAGTCCCAGTCAGTGGAGGACTCAGTAGTTATTCTTCTTGGAGCTGAAAATTTCTATTTTCCCATCATAAAAACTTTCTTAAACTTGATGTACCTCTTTTTGGGTGCTGTGATGAGAGAGTTTCTGGTAAAAAAAAATACAGCTACTTTTAATATCTTCCGTTGTTTGTAGCAAGTTGTTTTCTTAATCTGAACTTGGGGGTTTTGAGTTCTGTTAAATATTATTTCTTTCAAATCCTTTGTTTGTCTTAGGAAAGTCCCTGGGCTCTTGTTCCCATTTGCTTGTTGACTTGTTCGCCAAAACCACTGTTCAATTCTGTTCTGTCCTGTTTTCCATGCTGCCTGGGGAAAGGAAGACCACATGGTTAGAATGGAAATAGCAGGACCAGAGTCAGAAGACAGAGGCTATCACTGACCAACAAGTCAAGGGACTCACCTTCAGGTTCATTGTTCTTTGCCCAGGAACAGGCATAAAACTCCCCAGGTACTGTGCTGTGAAGGTGGGTGAAAGGTAGAGTAGACACAAGAGTCAAGTCTTACTGTTCACAGGGAAAGTCCAAAGCAGAGTGAAGTCTCCTACATATAAACCTTCAAGCTGCAAATTTTCAAAAATGCTAATGTGCATCACTGGATCATTTTTTCAAGAGGGTAGATAGAATTGAATCCAGCAAGGAATCAGAACCTGTGCCATCAATGTCAGGTGTGAGGGACATCTCAGCTTGCCTTCCATCTCCTATTGCTGATGACCTTCCGCTCTACCATCTCCTACCTCCTCTCCCTCCTCCAGAACTCTTCTTGCCTGTTCACTCAAAACTGGCCTCTGTGCCAGCTGTTGTACTGTGCTACTGTACTTCTCAAGGTTCCGTACTGTGAGATTTAAAATGTTTCCTTTATTTGTTGTGTTTGTTTTCTATGTATTATTTGTGTGAAAAGTATTATAAACCTATTGCAGTACAGCACTATATAGCCGATTGTGTTATTTGGATAGCCAGGCTGACTTTGTTGGGCTTAGAAACAAATTGGGCTTAACGAACATGCTCCCAGAATGGAACTTGTTTGTATGTAGGGAATTTACTGTATTATTGCCAGTCGTGTTCTGACCCACTAGCCTGAGGAAGGAAATGAGACATTTCCAAGTTGTCATTAGAGTGATTACGTGAACCACATGTTGAAGCCATTGTAAACATCTATTAGGTAAGATTATGGCACATGTTGACAGGTTCCAAGAATGTATGATTTCACTTATGTGAGGTATCAAGTGTAATCAAATTAATAAAGACAGAAAGTAGGGTAGAGGTGACTAGGGGCTGGAGGAAGAGGGGACAGGGTAGTCACTGTTCATTGCAGACAGAGTTTCACTTTGGGAAGATGAAGTTCTGAATATGGATGCTGATGACAGTAAAGTGAATGTACTTAATGCCACTTAAAAATGAATAAAATGATAAATTTTATGTATATGTTAACACAATGAAAAAATTACCCATTCGCAAAAGAAATACAGGACTTCCCTGGTGGCTCAGTGGTAAAGAATCTGCCTGCCAATGCAGGAGACACAGGCTCAATCCCTTATCTGAGAAGATCCCACATGCCGAGGAATAACTATGACCATGTGCCAAAACTACTGAGTCACAGTAGTAGCCACAACTACTAAAGCCAGTATGCCCTAGAGCCCATGCTCCACAACAAGAGAAGCCCCTGCAATGAGAACCAAAATAGAGAGTAGCTCCCGCTCCTTTAAGTAGAAAAAAAACCCACACAGCAGTGAAGACCCAGCACAGTCAAAAATAAATAAAGTTATTTTTTAATGCAAAACATACATTCCAAAACCTACAAAATATTGTTGAAAGAAATTTTAGAAGACCTAATAAATGAAAGGCATCCCACGTTCTCGGATTGTAGGACTCAGTTCTGTTAAGATGGCAATACAAATAGAGGTACAGATTCAATGCAGTCCCTCTCAAAATTCCACTTGGTTTCTTTGCAGACATTGACAAGCTGATTCTAAAATATATATGGTGAATGGAATTGTTTCCTTAATTTCTCTTTCTGTTTTCTCATTGTTAGTGTATAGGAATGCCAGAGATTTCTGTGTGTTGATTTTGTATCCTGAAACTTTGCTATATTCACTGATTAGCTCTAGTAATTCTCTAGTAGAGTCTTTAGGGTTTTCAATATAGAGGATCATGTCATCACCATCGAAACAAAAAGAATAAAATACTTAGGAGTATTTCTACCTAAAGAAACAAAAGACTTGTATATAGAAAACTATAAAACACTGATGAAAGAAATCAGAGAGGACACAAACAGATGGAGAAATGTGCCGTGTTCGTGGATTGGAAGAATCAATATAGTGAAAATGAGTATACTACCTAAAGCAATCTATAGATACAATGCAATTCCTATCAAGCTACCAGAGGTCTTTTTCAGAGAATTAGAACAAATAATTTCACAATTTGTATGGAAATACAAAAAACCTCGTATAGCCAAAGCAATCTTGAGAAAGAAGAATGGAACTGGAGGAATCAACCTACCTGACTTTAGGCTATACTACAAATCCACAGTCATTAAGACAGTATGGTACTGGCACAAAGACAGAAATATAGATCAATGGAACAAAATAGAAAGCCCAGAGATAAATCCACGCATCTATGGACACCTCATCTTTGACAAAGGAGGCAAGAATATACAATGGAGAAAAGACAACCTCTTTAACAAGTGGTGCTGGGAAAACTGGACAGCCACTTGTAGAAGAATGAAACTAGAACACTTCCTAACTCCATACACAAAGATAAACTCAAAATGGATCAAAGATCTAAGCATAAGACCAGAAACTATAAAACTCCTAGAGGATAACATAGGCAAAACACTCTCTGACATAAACCAAAGCGGGATCTTACATGACCCACCTCCCAGAATATTGGAAATAAAAGCACAAATAAACAAATGGGACCTAATTAAAATTAAAAGCTTTTGCACAACGAAGGAAACTATAAGCAAGGTGAAAAGACAGCCTTCAGAATGGGAGAAAATAATAGCCAATGAAGCAACAGACAAACAATTAATCGCAAAAATATACAAGCAACTCCTGCAGCTCCATTCTAGAAAAATAAACGACCCAATCAAAAAGTGGGCCAAAGAACTTAACAGACATTTCTCCAAAGAAGACATAAAAATGGCTAACAAACACATGAAAAGATGCTCAACATCACGCATTATCAGAGAAATGCAAATCAAAACCACAATGAGGTACCACTTTACACCAGTCAGAATGGCTGCAATCCAAAAATCTACAAGTAATAAATGCTGGAGAGGATGTGGAGAAAAGGGAACTCTCTTACACCGTTGGTGGGAATGCAAGCTAGTACAGCCACTATGGAAAACAGTGTGGAGGTTCCTTAAAAAACTGCAAATAGTCCTGCCATATGACCTAGCAATCCCACTGCTGGGCATACACACCGAGGAAACCAGAATTGAAAGAGCCACGTGTACCCCAATGTTCATTGCCGCATTGTTTACAATAGCCAGGACATGGAAAAAAGCAACCTAGATGCCCATCAACTGAAGAATGGATAAGAAAGCTGTGGTACATATACACAATGGAGTATTACTCAGCATTAAAAAAAAATTCATTTGAATCAGTTCTACTCAGATGGACGAAACTGGAGCCCATTATCCAGAGTGAAGTAAGCCAGAAGCAAAAACAACAATACAGTATACTAACGCATATATATGGAATTTAGAAAGATGGTAACAAGAACCCTGCATGCGAGACAGCAAAAGGAACACAGATGTATAGAACAGACTCGTGGACTCTGTGGAAGAGGGCAAGGGTGGGATGATATGTGAGAATGGCATTGAAACATGTTAATTATCATATGTGTAATCAATCACCATCCCAGGATTGATGCTCGGGGCTGGTGCATCGAGATTTCCCGGGGGGAGGGAGGAGGGAGGGAGGAGGGAGGGGGGTTCTAGAGGGGGAGCATATGTAAACCCATGGCGATATCATGTCACTGTATGGCAAAGCTAATAAAATATATATATATATATATATATATATATATATATATGTGGAAGGCAGTTCCCTGATGGTCTAGTGGTTAGGATTCTGGGCTTTCACTGCTAGGGCCCAGGTTCAATCCCTGGTCAGGGAACTGAGATCTTTGCAAGCCTTGCTGCACGGCTATATATAAATATATATGGAAATTCAAGGGACTCAGATTAGTTAAAATTTCTTTAAAAGGAAACATAAAATTGGAGGACTCATACTTCCTAATTTCAATCTTACTGCAAAAATGTAATTATGGAGACTTTCCTGAGGGTCCAGTGGCTAAGACTGTCAATAGAGCAGGCATGAGTTCCATGCCTGGTCTAGGAACTAGATCTTGCACACCACAACTAAGACCCAGATGCAGTCAATTAAGTAAATATAAACATATAGTTTTTTAAATTTATGTGTATATATATATATATATATATATATAGCTGCAATTATAGAGAAGCCAATGTGATAGGAGTATAAGGTTAGACATATAAATCAATAGGATTGAGCAGAAAGTCCAGAAATAAACCTTACATGTAAAGTCAATTGATTTTCCACAAGAGTGCTGAGACCATTCAATGGAGAATGAATAGTCTTTTCAACAAAATGCTTCTGGACAACTGTATATCCACATGCAAAAGAAAAACGTTGGATGCCCTACCTCATATGGGATATGAGGTAGTAGGTCCAACTTCATGTGCAAAATTTAACTTAACATGGATCAAAAGATTAAATGTAAGAGCTAAAGTAAAACCCCAGACACCACTGGTGGGATTATAAGATGGTGCAAACACTTAGGAAAACCGTTGAGCAGTTCCTCAAAAGACACACAGCAATTGCACTCTTATGAATATACTCAAGAGAAACACAAAGATGTATTCACACAGAAACTTGTACAAGAATATTCATAGCTGTGCTGTTCTAAGTCACTCAGTCATGTCCGTCTCTTTGCAACCCCATGGACTGTAGCCTGCCAGGCTCTTCTGTCCACAAGAATTCTCAAGGCAAGAATACTAAAATGGGTAGCCTAATCCTTTCTCCAACAGATCTTCCCAACCCAGGAATTAAACCAGGGTCTTCTGCATTGCAGGCAGATTCTTTACCAGCTGAGCTACCATCAAAGCCTAATATTCATAGCAGCATTATAGCCAAAAGTGGAAACAACTCAAATATCAATCAACCGATGAATGAATAAAGAAAATCATGTGATATATCTATATGATAGAATAGTGAAAGTGAAAGTCGCTCAGTTATGTGCGACTCTTTGTGAACCCATGGACTATACAGTCCATGGAATTCTCCAAGCCAGAATACTGGAGTGGGTAGCCTATCCCTTCCCCAGCAGATCTTCCTGACCCAGGAATCGCACCAGGGTCTCCTGCATTGCAGGCAGATTCTTTACCAACTAAGCTATCAGGAAAGCCCTGATGGAATATTATTCAATCGTAAATAAAGGGGAAGGACTGCAAGGAGATCAAACTGGTCAATACTAAAGGAAATCAGTCCCGAATATTCATTGGAAGGACTGAAGATGAAACTCCAATACTTTGGCCACCTGATCTAAAGAACTGACTAATTGGAAAAGACTCTGATGCTGGGAAAAATTGAAGGCAGGAGGAAAAGGGGAAGACAGAGGATGAGATGGTTGGATGGTTTTATCGACTCAATGGACATGAGTTTGAGCAAGCTCCAGGAGTTGGTGATGGACAAGGAAGCCTGGCATGCCGCAGTCCATGGAGTTGCAAAGAGTCCGACACAACTGAGCGACTAAACTGATTTGAACTGATTCAAGTTACAGCATGGATAAAACTAAAAAAACATGATTTTAACTCTATTGTATTCTTTAAATAAAAAGGACCACATATGTTTTATTTCAGTTGCATAAAATACATTAAATAGACAAGTCTAGAGAGACAAAGGTAATTTGTGGTTGGCTAAGGCTGAGGGGCAGTACCTGCTAATTGCTACCATTTCTTTTTAGGGGGATAAAAAAGTTGCAGAATTGATTGTGGTGATGACTGCACAACTTTGTGAATATACTAAAACCATTGAATTGTGTATTCTAAATGGATGGCTTTTGTAGTATGTGAATGGTATCTCAAAAAGACATTATGGAAAAAATTATCCATAATCATTGTTAGTAGGTTGGTACGTATTTTTACAAAGTCTTTATGGCCTTTTCCCCACATATTTTATTAAACACATTTATTTATTTATTTTTGGCCACTCCCTGTGCATTATGTGCAATCCTAGCTCATACCATAAGGTGCAAAGTGTATAGTGCCCATCACGGAGGTCCTTGAGAGGCTGGGGTTCTCTGTTCCTTCTACACAGCTCCCTATATGCTTCACTGGCCTCCCCAGACTACTGGTTTTTCCAGTAAGTCACGTACGGATATAAAGGTGGACCATAAAGAAGGATGAGCACCAAAGAATTGATGCTTTTGTGGTGCCAGAGAAGACTCTTGAAAGTCCCCTTGGATAGCAAGGAAATCAAATCAGTCAATCCTAAAGGAAATCAACCCTGAATATTTATTGGAAGGACTGATGTTGAAGCTGAAGTTCCAATTCTTTGGCCACCTGATGCAAAGAGCCAACTCATTGGAAAAGACCCTGATGTTGGTACATTGAAGACAAAAGAAGAAGGGGGTGGCAGAGAATGAGATGGTTGGATGGCATCACCGACTCAATGGACATGAATTTGAGCAAACTCTGGGAGATAGTGAAGGACAGGGAAGCCTAGTGTGCTGCAATTCATGGGGTCTCAAAGAGTGAAGCATGACTGAGCAACTGAATAACAAGATGCTTCACAGATGCCTTAGAAGCAATGGAGAGGGTAGGGGGTGCCAGCTTCAGTTCATTTTTGCTTCCCAGGTCACTGAGTCACACCATAGTGAATGTTTGTTACTCACCATTATTGAGCTCAGTACTTCATGGTGAATCTGGTCACTTAACGTCTCCATCAGTTCCACATGATAGACATGGTCTTTGCTTTACGGATGAGAAAACGGAGGAAGTTTAAGTTGTTGTCTGAGGGTCCAGGGAAATCTATCACCAACCCCTGCCTTCTCAGATAACACTGTGAAATGTGGGAAACCCAGAGATAAGGCTCCATCTGATTTTGAGCGGTTGTGATGTACATCCTTCATCTGTGGGCAAACATCTATTGAAATCCTGCTTTGCTCACAGCAGGTCCTGTGTATGGATGGCTGTTGCAGGCAGATGGGTAATATTAAATACAAGATCACTGCTTGCTTAGTCCCTTAGAGAATAAATGCAGCTTCATTTTGCCTATTTCTTTTCTTTTCTTTTTTTTTTTTTTTTGGTGGTACAGCTTATGGGATCCTAGTTCCCTGACCAGAGATTAAACTCACGCCTCTGCATTGGAAGCACGGAGTCTTTAACAACTGGACCTCCAGGAAAGTCTCTTGCCTATCTCTCACCTGATGAAACCTCCTTGTCCTTTTTTTTATCTAATGTAGCAGAAACCTAGATAAGCTTTCTTACACCTCTTCATGGGCCAACAGTAAAATGCCTCTAACTTCCCCTAGTCTTTGGACAAGAAGAGCTAAGGGAGCCGTCCACATTTGTCTTCATTCCTTTGGATCCCAGCCCCTCCCCACCAATGGTCAGTCTCCATGGTGACAGGGTAGGCACTTGAAACTGCCCCCAGGGAGACGGTAATGGCTTTCTGAGTGATAGCTTTGCTGCTTGCTCCCCACCCCCTACCCATTTACCCTTGGCCCTGGGAGCAGGAGGGTGAGCGGTGATGGGGGAGGGGCTGTAAGGATTCACAGTCTGCTCCTGGGGTTGCAGAACTCCTAGAACATCTTCAGCTGAAGCACTGTACCTAGGCGTCAGACATTCACTGTGCTTGCTGTCCTCTGGGTGTGAACTGCTACCTGTAAGAAGTTAAGATAGACTAGCTTCAACCAAACCCAGCCCATTCTGAGAAAGGAAATTAACCAGGAACTGAGGCTGGTGTATTTTTAATCAAAGTGTGGTTCTCTGACCAACAATGTTAATGTCTTTGGGGAACTTGTAAGAGAGGCAAGTTCTTCCCCCCAACACCCTCCTCCCAAAGTAGACCTACTAAGTCAGAAGCTGAGGATGGGGCTGACACAGTGAAATCATTTGGTGTCATTTCAGGGGCCTCCAGGGACCTCTGGTAACATCGTCCTTTATGTCTCAGCACAGAAAAGAATTCAGTAAGAGACAAAATGATAGAGAAAAAGTGGTTTATTAAAATAGGACACTTTTGAGGTTTATAGGCGGACAGATGAGAAACGCCACACCCTGAGAACATACTGGACTGGGCTAGTTTTATAATGAAAGGAAGAGTGGGGCAGACGAAAACTCCTTTGTCTTTCTTGAGTAGACGCCATGCTTCCATCACCACTCCTCCTCCAGGTAAGGCAGGCAAGTTTTCTTGTCCCTACAGATCAAGCTAGGTCCACAAATTACTGTTTTTCATGTGTGGAGAGAGCTTGTCCTAGGGATCATTAACTTGCTGAGCTCACTGGGCAGGATGTGGGGCTCATGCCACCATTGTTTTACTGTTTGGGGGCATGTTTCCTGCTTCTGCTGCATGGTTTTGTTGCTAAGCATGCCTGCTTGGTTCCGTGGTTAAGCAAACCTGCTTTCTTGAATAATCATTAACTTACAGGTATCCCATATTTATTTTACTTATAATCCCCTGTGCTAAGTCACTTCAGTTGTATCTGACTCTGCAACTCGATGGACTGTAGCCCACCAGGCTCCTCTGTCCATGGGTTTCTCCAGGCAAGAATACTGGAGTGGGTTGCCATTCCCTTCTCCAGAGGATCTTTCTGACCCAGCTCTGCCTGCATTGCAGGCAGGTTCTTTACCCCTGAGTCACAGGGGAAGTCCCCATAAACCCCTGGTGGGGTTAACTATTTAATCACCTACTTTGTCCCTTTATTCTGTCCCTATCACAGTAGTCTGTGTTTCGTCAAGTCCTCCACATGATCCCAAAGTATGTTAAAATTTGAGGGCTGTTGTTCTAAAACAGTGAAGTCCAAATTTGTCCGCACTTTGGGCTCAACTGGAAGCTTCAAAGGGGGCTTCCCAGGCTGCCTGTAATGCAAGAGATGCAGTAGACAGGGATTCAATCCTGGAGGAGGAAATGGCAACTCACTCCAGTATTCTTGCCTGCAGAATCCCATGGACAGAAGAACCTAGTGGGCTATAGTCCATGGGGTAGCAAAGAGTCGGACATGACTGAGCATGCAGCATGCAGACACGCCCTTCCCGGTAGGGGCTGCAGCCAGCTTGTACCAGCTTGCAGGATCTGGATACAGGGAGTTGATTGCAAAAGCACTGAAAAGGCCAGAGAAGCAGAAAAAGAAATGGAATGAGCCCTACAGGAGAGAGCTGATAGGGAGCAGGTGCTGGAGTCTGGGATCTAGACAGCCCTGAGTGGCAGCTTGCATCCCTACCACTGCCAACACTTTGGTGTCCCAGGAAGTCAATACCTGTATTCCTGCCATATCATGGCAGCCTGAACTGGAACCCAGGAGTCCAGCCTCCCCACTGCTGCTGCAGGAACAACAGCTAGGAAAGCCTGCTAGTCCGCATCTTCCAAACTTCCCCTAGTGCCCCCGCCCCAGGCCAGAATCTAACCGATGTGCAGGAGCATCTAAATGGGGTGTGCAGGGCCCAGCCTCCCTTCACACAAGGCAGTGCATGGAAGAATGGAAAGGGGGCTGAGGGCCGAAATGACCAGCACAGAGTGAACGGGGGAGACTTTCATGACCTGAGGTACCTAAACGGGAAAGTACAGTAAGTTCCTTATACACGAACCTTCAAGATTCGAATGTGAGTTCACATGTCCAATCACGTAAGTTAGTTCACGTGTCTGGCGTACATAGCCATGTGCTTGCATCCTCTACAACTGGTTGTGATGTAGGAGACAGGTGGACTCCAGGTTAGACATTTACAATTGGCCTCCTGTTTGCTTTCATGGGGCACAAAGAATTGGGCTTCAGGCTGGACACTTAGAACTGTTAGTATTTCTCGAGACAAGAAGAGATAGGTGGGCTCCACGATCAGTCTCCCGTTTGCCCTCTGAAATGAAAGTAATAGAAACAAGATAAATAGCCAATGTTTGTCTCTTGTAAACACTTTAAGGTAATAGTCATGGTAAGGACAAAGAGAGGCAAAATCCTGTTTGAGTAAAAGATTAAGGGATCTCCGTTCCTCCATTTTTGGAACAAGGAAGACACTATACATGCACAGAAAATGGCTCCTTGTGGATCAAAAGTCAGGGGATAATGCCAGGCTGTGATGAGTCTTTTTTCTCCCAGAAACCTTCACTTCAAGATCTACCTTGACTGAGGGGTGCGTATGTGCCCAGGGGAGGGTTCCAGGGTAGGTCAGGTGTAGAAAAGGAACCAGACAATTGGTCTGCAGGAAGACAAAGACCCAGGAGAATGGACGTATTAAATGACTTAACCACCTCTTTACTGTGCTCCTCTTCACTAGAGGGGACACCCATACACTTTCTCTCCAGGTGTGCATCTCTGCCTTGCTTCTGGGTTAATTAAACAAACCATTTTACCTCTGTGTGTTCTCCTACTTGCTCTTGTGCTATATCTGTAATAATAAACTTTGTACCTGCATTTATAGTTTCTGCCTCTGCGATAAGTACATTTTTCACTGGAGGCAAAGATCCAGGGGGAAATAGCTTTAAGCCTCTAACCCTTGCAGGCCTGGTAGCTAGGATTCCTGGCTCTTCAGGCCATCCAGGTTTAACTCCTAGGCAGGGAATTAACACCTCACTTCATGCCACCGCTCACTCCTGCCTCGCAGAGATCAATTGTGTTTGTGTGTACTTCACTGTACAGTCGTGTATAGTGCACAGTAGCACAGCATCTTTATTTCAAGCCCAGAATGTCTGGAAACAAACATAAAAGCAGCGCAGAAGTAACCAGTTTCCTATAGTACTTTTCAAGGTACTGTACTGTAAGATTAAAAATGTTTGCCTGGCAATTCAATGGTTAGGACTCTTCATTCCCAATGCAGGGGTCATGCCTTCAATCCCTGGTCAGGGAACTAAGATCCTGAATGACGCATGGTGTGGCCAAATAAAAAAATTGATTTTTAAAAAAGTTTTCTTTAGTTTTTGTGTTTTTTTTCATGTGTTATTTTTGTGAAAAGTATTATAAGCCTATGACAGTACAGTACTATTAATATATAGCTGATTGTGTTAGTTGAGTACCAAGGCTAAGTTTGTTGGACTTAACAAACAAATCGGATTTATGATCTCTCTCTCTCAGAATGAGACTTGTTTGTATGTAGGGGACTGACTATATCAATTGCACCCCAGGCAGAGTATCAGCTCAGAGTGACTTGGTCTCACAAAAACAGATTTGTTTGTCCATTCTCTTATTCACTCACGCATTCACAAGCACGTTCATTTAGTTATTCGTTAATCCAGCAAAAATCCAGCCAACAGTGAGTGATGGAAGCGTTCCCTCCTTCCCTCTTTTACCCCCTACTGACTCCAAGGCTCCGTGAGGGCTTTGAGGATTCCCTGTAACAATTTGTCCTGCACAGAAACTGGAGCCAAGAGCAACAGGAGAGCAGGTGAGGACACCCAGCCGGGAACTGTTCATAAGCTCAGTAAATGGCCTGCAAAGCTGGTGCTGTGATTTTGCCACTGCTCTCGGTTCAGTGTGTTAATGCCATTATGTGTGCCTGACACACAGGGACGCCAAACACACCAAAACGTCAGAGTTTGGAGCAGGGAAAGGTTTACTGCAGGGCCATGCAAGGAGATGGGTGCTTGCGTGCTTGGTCCTTCATGCCCTAAAAAGCCCCAAACTCTTTGAAGGGTTTCAACAAAGCACTTTTAAAATCCTCTGAGGCAGGCGGTCAAGGGGTCTGTGACCAATTTATGCACAATTCTCTGACTGACTGATAGTGAGCTAACACGGGGGTCACAGGAGTGAACTTAGGCTCTAAGAGGCCTGGGGCTGTGTGCTAAGGGTCTTCAAGTAGTTAACAGCTTCAATTTGGTGGGGGGTTTCACATCTGCAGAACATCTCAGGAAATTTGCTTCAAATACTATTTGTATTCCTGGAGGAGGGCAAGGCAACCTTACTCCAGCATTCTTGCCTGGAGAATACCCATGGACAGAGGAACCTAGTGAGTTACAGTCCATGGGGTCGCAGAGTCAGATATGACTCAGTGACTGAGGGACTAAACACTATTTGCATCAAGTACTATTCAGAGAGGAGCTAAAGCAGAGGATATGGGGAAAGACCTGTCCTGGGAAGGCCCCAGAGGGTCCCGCTTGGTTACAAGTTTACCCCTGGGAGAGCAAAGAGAGCTTTCACATCAGTCTTTCTATTAAAGAGGCAGAAGCACACCTTCTCCTTGAGGGAGCGGGCCTTTCCCTGGCACTGAATTCTAAATAGAATCTGTTGAGTGAAGCTTTCTAAGACAAACTGGCCTGGCAAAGTCCATTTGGCCACTTCCAGTGGGGGCATCAGAGAGAAGCCCAGGGACCAACAGGAGTCCTCTGTATCGAGAGTACTGGCTTTCACAGGCACTCGGGAGTTTGGGGGAAGAGCATGTATTTTGGGGGGTGGGTATCTCTGATGAGATGAGGCCCTCTGGTGCCCTCCAACCTCAGCTTTTGCTCATCACAACCACCTAGCAGAGCCACCCATGGGTTGGGATGAGCAGAGAGTGCATCCACCCGGGAGGGTCACTGTCCTGCTGAGTTTGTCTTCTGCTTCCCATCGAAGCCTGCTGGGGGAGGGGAGGCTGATGATGGTAGGAAATGGCCCTCATCCTCACCCAAGCCAATCTCCCTTTTTAAAAATCACCCTTCCAGTTCCTCTGGCAAGAGCCTTACACACAATCAGGGAAGCCTCTGTGTGAGTTGAGCAGGGACAGTCTGAGGGGAGGGAATGAAAGCCCCTGAGGACAAGGAGGCAGAACAGGCCTTTGAATAGTTAAATATTTTCAGAAGTATTTTTACGAGCCTTAGGTAGGAGTTAGATGGGCTCCAGATTAGGTGTTTACAAGAGACAAACACTGGCTATTTATCCTGTTTTTGTTGTTATTTCCATTTTGGAGGGCAAGAGGAGGCTAATTGTAAATTCCTCAATGGAGCCCACCTATCTCTTGTTTTAGGAAATGCAAACCGGAAACTAGTTGTAAGTGTCCAGCCTGAAGCCCACTTCTTCGTGTCGCATGAAATGCAAACTGGAGGACAGTTGTAAATGTCTAAACTGGAGCCTGTCTCACTCCTTCCTCAAGCCCAATCTGTGTATCTCCTCAGACCTAGAAAAGCGCTAAAATCCTCATGGTGATGACTGCTCCTCATGACTAGCAGAAACTTTTTGCAAATATATGTGCTTGATTGCATATATTCCCCCTTCACCAAAGGGCTTCGCAGGTGGCACACTGGTAAAGAATCCACCTGCCAATGCAGAAGACATGAGAGATTCAGGTTCGATCCTTGACTCCGGAAGATCCTCTGGAGAAGGAAATGGCTACCCACTCCAGCATTCTTGCCTGGGAAATCCCATGGACAAAGGGGCCTGGCGGGCTACAGTCTACGGTGTTGCAAACAGTCAGACATGGTTTAGCAACTAAATAGCAGCAGCCTGGAGGAGAAACCATGGTGTCTCCCACCCAGAGGAACCAAAGGCTGGTCGGCACATTTCTACTGTCCTTGGCTATGGTGTCCTGTGGCCAGAGTGACCCAGATACAGAGGCTCAGCAGGAAGAGGAAGGCCATCATCGCACGCACTTTTCGTTCTCCTGGCAGGAAGTCAGTAAGTTATATGAGAATTCTCTAGAGGTCAAGTTGACAGTCTCATTGTGTTTTGTAGAGATAGCAAGGGAAATATTTCATTTCCTGTTTGGTATGTGTCATTTTGCCATCTGGAGCTGACATCGACTTAGTGGAGTCGACCTTGATAGAGTCGTCTTCCAAAACCAAGAGGCCAATAGCCTATCAGAGGGCGCCTCATGATCAGCCCACGAAAGGAAGAGCATCTCAGTGACCATGAAGCTGACCATACATGGGGGCACCTGTCGGCACTAGGAATGAACCGTTCTCATGGTGGGAAATACCTGAGGGCTGTAAGCATGTAGAGACAGATGGGTGATAAAATCCAGGTGAGCTGTGTCTCAAGGACACTGTTTTCTTGGCTCTTACCCTTTTGTATGCTACTTTTTTTTTTTTGGCCACGCAGCATGTGGGATCTTAGCTTCCCAACCAGGGATTGAACCTCTGTCCCCTGCTTTGGAAGCTTGGAGTTTTAACTTTTGGACCATCAGGTAAGTCCCTATGTGCTACTTATTGATCTTGTTATTTGCTGCTTAACAGACCTGGAACAGAGACTCTGCCGACTTCATTTCTTGGATCCACTTGCCAGAGGGAGTCCTTTTAGAATTTGCCAAAAAAGAAGCTTTAGAGAGAAACCAAAGAGAGAGAAGAGGAAGAGGGACTTACCCCCCTTTTCTTCCCTGTTCTTGGCCAAGTTGCTCCAGCACAGCATCTCTGGGTGCCACCCAGGACCAGACACCTGTGGAATGCCAGGTCTGGAGTGAATATAAAGGTATTTTTTTAAGAAGGTCTAGAATGTCATCCAAAATGTGTTCAGTGGCTTCTGAAAGAAGACCAGAGCAAATACCATCATAGAGGACAAGAACAAGTCCAGAAAGCCAGGTTCCTCCCTGGATATGGAGGATGAAGCATTCGAAGACAATTCAAGGAGAAAAAGCTACAGTCTATTAAAATAAAACATAATACAACCATGCACATACACAAATGTTCAACTTCACCAGTAATTTTTTTAAAAAAGGAACACAGAATCAATACTGAAATGCCATCTTCTACTCATGTAGACAATTTAATGTAGATGATAAACATTGATTCTCAGAAAATAATTATTGTTAGGCACAAAATAAATTATGTAGTGGCTTCTTTACTGACATGTTATTTATGACAGTGAAAAAGTTAAGACTATATACCTAATAGAATGATGTTAGGTAATTATTGTAACTTGACAATATGAAATACTATTTAGACATTTAAAGGTCTAAATCTACATTTAAAGTATACGAAATGTACTATGTAGGCTAAGTCTACTATGTAGAATAGTACCTTTAAAATGTCTAAGTTAAAATAATCCTGTAAACAAGAATCTATTGACATATAAAAATGTTTGCAGAATAATATTACTGAATAAAATATAAAAAGCAAAGTTAACAGCAAGCAGTATAGGGATTTTCCTGGCAGTCCAGTGGTTAAGACTTTGCCTTCCAATGCAGGGGGTTTGGGTTCAATCCCTGGTCAGGGAGCTACGATCCCATATGCCTCATGGCCAAAAACACCAGAATATAAACAACAGAGCCAATTGTAAAAAATTAAATAAAGACTTTAAAAATGGTCCACATCAAAATACAAACATTCACTATGATCCCACTGAGTTAAATACATGCATGTATGTGCATGTATGTAAAAGAAATTTCTTTAAAGGGACATTTTTCAAAGTCCTTTTGCCCAAGTCCCACCCCAAACCAATTAAATCATGATAATAATTTATTGGGGAACTTCCCTGATGGTCTAGGGGTCTAGAATCCATCTGCCAATGTAGGGGTCATGGATTCGATCCCTGGTCGTGGAACTAGGTCCCATAAGCCACGGTCCAACGAAGCCCATGCACCGCAACTACTGAGCCCGAGCTCTGGCGCCCACAGGCTGCAGCTACTGGAGCCCACGCGCCTAGAGACTGTGCTCCGCAACTACAGGGTGGCCCGGCTCACCACGACTGGAAAAAGCCCCAGTGCAGCCAAAAATAAAAACAACAAAATTTTTTTAAAATGTACTTACTGGTACTCAGGCCTCAGTAACCCCTCAGGAGCGTACCACATACAGTCAGGATTGTAAAACAGTGCTGTGAACACACCTTGTCTTAATCTATGTGCTCTTCTCTATACCTCTAAAATTAAAGTGCTATTTCAAATGTTTTATTAATTGGTTTGATTTAATTAATTTCATCAAAATTTGGTTCCTTCTGATTGAATTGATTCTTTTCTAATTTAATTTTTGATGAATTCCATTGGATCCTAATTGATTTCTGTGTGTGTGTGTGTGTGAACATTTGGTCTTTAGGAAAACAGACAGTTCTCATGGGACAGGCTTGTGGCAGAGAAGTTTAAAGCACTTTGCTGGGTTGAGGTGTCTGGAATGTCTCCTTAGCCATCCTAACCTCACCTGTGTAAACCATCTTCACCCCTCTCTATCTGAAGAACAAACCATCTATCTGTTTATTTCACCATGCCCTTTTATTATTTTTATTTTATGTTTTGGCAGTGCCGCGCAGCACCCAGGATCTTAGTTTCCCAACTAGGGATCGAACCTGTGCCCCTGCATTAAAAGCATAGAGTCCTAACCTTTGGACCAGGAGGGAAATTCCCGCCACCAAGCTTTTTTTAAAGGAGTAAGGAGTCAGGTGGATCACGGCATAGCCAAGGGGACTGAGCAGTCTAGTGGACTCACATCTTTGCAAGGAGATGGTTCCAAATGTTTTCAAACATAAAAAATGGCATTGTGCACCTCAGCAAACTCAACATGTAGGGCCAACAGTAGGGTGGAAGCCTCCTGAAGAACCCCATCCAGCTCCATCCAGCTTGATCGAACTATTGGGACCGCTCCCATCACTCAGGGTCTGTCTGGACTTACCACCTGCTGCCTGTCTGTGTTTCCATGGAGACTCTGTTTCTAAACGGGAGGAAAAAGAATTTTCTCTCTACTCTTCTAAGTTCTGTGGCTGAGACCCCATATGCAGTAAAAGATTAACAAGGGAAAAGAAGTTTAATAACATAAATATACACCTTGTATATGGGTTCCCCTGGTGGATCAGCAGTAAAGAATCCTCCCGCCAGTGAGGGTTCCATCTCTAGGTTAGGAAGAGATGGAACCCACTCTAGTATTCTTGCCTGGAGAATTCCATGGACAGAGGAGCCTGTTGGGTTGCAGTCTATGGGGTCAAAAAGAGTTGGATACAACTGAGCGACTAAACAACAGCAACAACAACAATATGAGCCCCATATTCTGTCTAATGAGCTCAGTAAATTAATGATCCCTGTGACATGCTCTCTGCATGCATAAAAAACAATAATTTGTGGACTCAGCTTGACCACGTAGGGACAAGAAAACTCTCCTGCCCAACCTGGAGGAGGAGCTGGAGATGAAAACGTGATGTCTACTCAAGAAAGACATGTTCTTTTCCCTCTCTCCATTTTCCTCTGATTATAAAACTGTAGCCCAGTAAATTCTCAGGGCATGGCATTTCTCACCCAGCTGCCTATAAACCTCACAAGCATCCTATTCTAATAAATCACTGCTTATCCATCACTTTTCTTTCGCTGAATTCTTTTCTGTGCTGAGACATAAAGGACTAGGGTACTGGAGCACTTTGGAACCCCCAAAAGGACACCTGATGGTTTCAGAATCAGCTGAGTTTGAGAAACACTTGTCCTTCCTGGGAACTTGTTAGAAGTATCAACTGCTGAGCCTCACCTCAGGCTTATGAATTAGTGACTCAAGTATTTTTTAATAGGCTCTCCAGGTGATTCTTGGAGTGACAAAATGGGAGAACTGCTGTTTCTTTGCTTTTTTTATGAAGCACATAACAGTTCTTTTTTATTGGAGTGTAGTTGTTTTACAATGTTATGCTAGTGTCTTCTGTAGAGCAATGTGAATCAGCTATATGCACCCATATATCCCATCCTTTTTGTATTTCCTTCCCTTGCTGTTTGAAAACAATGGTCTTAAAACCTTACTGTTCAGTGGAACTGGAAGGAAAGACTTAGACTGAAAACAGTACTGAAGCTTAGACCTCAGAAGGTCATCCCCATTCAGTCCAGTCATTGGTTATTTTTGTATGTTTGTTTATTTAGAGTTTTCCTTGTGATTCTAATGCCCCCAGGTCAGAAAATCTTAGTTTTTTTAATTAAAAATTGAAGGATAATTACAATATTGTGTTGGTTCCTGCCATACATCATCATGGATTAGCCATAGATATACTTATGTCCCCTCCCTCTAAAGCTTCCCTCCCACCAGTCACCCCATCCCACCCCTCTAAACTGTCACAGAACCCTGGTTTGAGTTCCCTGAGACATATGAAAAGCTTAGTTTTAAAAAGAAAGGTGGTTTTGAGCAGAATCCTCTAGAAGGAGCACTGGTACACACACAAACACACAGATATACACACAAACACACAGCAGGAGCTCCAGCTGGCCCAGCAGAGTTGCAGCATTTCTAATGTTTATAATGCAATTAAATTCATGTCTTTCGTTAGTGACCTTTGGTTAGTTTGAATCACTTCCTTTGGAAATAAGAGAAAATGCTTCCATTGTTTTTGACAAGTTCTCTTCATCTTTGAAAATATTTTGTGAAACAACTTCTCTGACTTGGAAGCCTCCAACTTCCTCTAGATTTTGTCTCTACTGACCTAAGCAGACAACCACATAAAGTCGTTGGGAAATGTTTGGTTTAATGGGGATGTTTTTCACATCGAAGTTGGAAGTGCTCTTGAACTTCAGCCACTACGACCCACCCCACCCTGCCCCCATCCCATTTTATGGCGGGGACGCCAAGACCCAGAGAGCCTCCAGATATCTCGTTGGGAGTGAACAGAACATTTATAGCTGAGCTGGGAGCAAGGCCAAGCCCTTGCCACCTCTCCCAGGTTTATTTTTTCCAGATGACACTATATGGGCAGTAAACATTTCACTGGAACTTTCCCTAGTGCAGTCGGAAAGTGCAGGGCTTCTGGGCATCAGCATGCCCAGGTTTGAATCCCAGCTCAACTAGATGCCAGCTGTGAGAATTTTGACAAGTGACTTCCTCTCTCTGTGCCTCAGTCTCCTCATCTGTAAAATGAGGATTGGGTCTTCCCTGGTGGTCCAGTGGTTGAGAATCTGCCTGACAATGCAGAGGGACGTGGGTTTGAGCTCCAATCAGGGAAGATCCCACATGCTGTGGAGCAACTAAGCCTGTGAGCCACAAATACTGAGCATATGTTTCAGAGCTACTGCCCGTGTCCTAGAGCGCATCTCAGCAACAAGAGAAGCCACTGCAATGAGAAGCCTATACACCGCAACTAGAGAGTAGCCCCCACTTGCTGCAACTAGAGAAAGCCCTTGCGGCAACTAAGACCCAGGGCAGCCAAAAATAGATGAATGAAAAATTTTAAATTTGATGCACAGAGTTCTTGTGGGAATTAAAGGTAAGGCACACAGAATGAGCTTGCAAGTAAGTAAGTGGCAGTCCTTCCTCTGGTCCATGAGGTGCTTTGCCCCATTGTTTCTGCACCAACTTCCAGCCCTTCTCTCACTTTGGCCTTACGTCCCCTTCCCGGCGCTCTGTTTCTCTGTCCTGGGTGTCTGTGTGCTAAGCCAAAAAGCCTGGACCCTCACACCCCAATAGTGGGAAATGCTGCTCAGTAAAGTGAGTAGGTGGAAGTTTGGGATCTGGGAGTAGAGGAGGGCGCCTGAGATGAGGGTTTTTGAGCACTCTTGTTCGGAGCACAGACATATTGATATACCCAGGCCATCAGCAAACCTTGCCAACAGGGCTGCTTTGGATGATGACCTTGGTCCAGGAGAAGCTTGAGCCCTTTCAACAATGATCCGAGAATTCTCCATCATCAGAGACTTGGCCTGGGGCGTGGAGACCGCTGCGGCCATGGTTTGGCCCCTGACGGGCCATGTGACATCTGGCTGGACACTGGGCTTCTCTGACCCAGCCTTCCCCATGGCCCAGCAGGTACAGATGGCTTCCACCGGTTGTAAAGTGCTATGACCTTGTTGCAATTGATCCTCACAATGACTGGTAGTGGTGGCAGGTGTTGTTACCCCATGTGATGAAAGGAGAAGCTGACTCTCAGGAAAACTTGCCCAAGGTTGTGGTTTAATACAAGGAAGAGGCATAGAGGAAGCAGCCCCCAGCCACCCAATGCCACCCTGTTTTTTTATACCCACCTCCCTGGGCTGACCTCATACCCTTATCCCTCCCGCCACCATCCTGGCCAACCAGCCTAGGCTTCTCTCCTCAGTCCTTCCTTTTCCATAGAAGTTTACCTGTTTTCTGCACCAGGCCTAGTTTAAGGCTAGACTTTTTTAAAAAAAATTTTGTTGATAGCTGATTTAAAATGTTGTGTTGATTTCAGGTATAAGGCAGAGTGATTCAGATATATATACTTTGGCCACCTAATGCAGAGTTGACTCATTGGAAAAGATCCTGATGCTGGGAAAGATTGAGGGCAGGAGGAGAAGGGGGCAACAGAGGATGAGATGGTTGGATGACATCACTGACTCAATGGACAGGAGTTTGATAGTGAAGGACAAGGAAGCCTGGCGTGCTGCAGTCCATGAAATCACAAAGAGTTGGTCATGACTTAGCCACTTAACAACAACAATTGTATATATATATATATATTATATATGTATTATATATATATAATATATATATTCTTTTTTAGATTTTCACTATTATAAGTTATTATAAGATATTAACCCTATAATAATAGACCCTTATTGGCTATCTATTTTATAAACAGTCATGTGTATACTTTTAATCCCAAACTCTGATTTAGCCCCCAACCCAGTTTCCCCTTCAGAAAACATAAGTTTATTTTCTATGCCTGTGAGTCTATTTCTGTTTTACAAATAAGTTCCTTTGTATCTAAGGTTTAGATTCCACAAATGTGAATATTTGTCTGTCAGACTTACTTCACTTGGTATCTTGATCTCTAGTTGCATGTATATTACAGAGAATGGCATTACTTTATTCTTTTTTATGGCTTAGCAGTATTCCATTGTCTACATGTCCCACATCTTCTTTATACATTCATCTGTCAGTGGACATTTAGGTTGCTTCCATGTCTTGGCTGTTTAAATAGTGCTGCTATGAACACAGGGGTGTGAGTATCTTTTCAAATTATAGTTTTCTCTGGATATATGCCCAGGAGTGGGATTACTAGATCACATGGTAGCTCTATTTTTAGTTTTCTAAACGAGGCTAGACTTTAGACAAAGTGATCCAGTCTGGCCCACAGTGGGTTCATGCTTTACCACTGTTAGGAAACTGAACTAATATTTAGCATGACTTCCTCAGGCAAAGTGTCACTCCCGAAGAGAATGACTGACTCGTGCATGACAGAGATTTCCGGTACCTTGGCAGGTCAGAGAGACGGCTGCTGCTGTTGATGGAGCTGGCCCCTGGAGGGTGGAAGGGACACAGAACTGAGGAAGAACTGAGAGGCTACCCGTCGGGCCTACTGCACTCCCTTCTCTGACCTCGGCTTCTCCGTCTGTACTGGAGGTGAATCTGGGTGCTGGCTGACACGACAGGCAGCTCTGGTGTTCCCGTCCTCCTTAATGTCTCAACACCCATTGCTGTGGGTCTGTGGATTCGTGGGATATCCTGATGTTCCCCCCTCCACTTCCCTGCCTCCCTTATGAGGAATTCCAAGTTCCCGAAAAAGTCTCCAACCCCACCGTCTCTCTTCCAATAGCTTTGACACACTTCAGGCCTTTCCAGCTTCACCCAGGCTCCCCCATCCTGTTTGCACCTTGCAGACACAGAGAAACTAGAAACAGGAAAGCAAAATAGAGGACTCAGAGCCTTTCCTGGCGGTCCAGTGGTTGAGAATCCAACTTGCGATATAGGAGACATCAATTCAATCCCTAGTTGGGGAGCTAAGATCCCACATGCTGCGGGGCAACTGAGCCTAAACTCTCTGGAGCAAAGATCCTGTTGCTACTACTGAGACACAAATAAAACTTTAGTAGCATTTGGCTGCCAGACTTGTGGAGTGAGTACAAAGTGGGTGGGATCTTGCTCTCTCCTTCAAGGCCCCAGATTAAGGGACAGTCAGCGAAGGAGCCAGATGAGGGCCACTGGAGGGGAGGAACCAAGAACCGGAGGGGTTTGGAGGAAGGAGCTTTGCTCAGTGTGGAGACACCCAGCCAGTCAGGAGCTGGCAGAGTCAATCCTGAGTGGCAGGTCCAGCAAGGAAGGAAAAGTGGGTCACTGCGGGTGTTGGTCTTCCTTTGCATTTATTGTACAAACAAAACAGCAACAATAGAAATCGGGGGGGAAAATAAAACAACCACAATTTTTTCCCCTAAACACATCAGATGTTTCTATTTTTCCAAGTCCTTTTCCAGGCCCTGGTGACATTTATGCAAAAATGTTTTGTTGCACCAAACACAGCAGGGCCTGACTCTGAACTCAGCTGTTCCCACTCAGTCTCACATATGAGCATGCTTCCATGTTGCTACACAAACTTCACTGGTTTAATAGCTGCGCTGTGCATCACTGGATGCTTTCATCAGTGCCTCCAACGATAGATGAGTTGTATTGTTTCCTGAAGCTAGCGTGATTATTAATGTGATTCACAAGGTTTACTCACTTATTCAACACTGAACTTTATGCTATATTTTTCTCATTTCCTTGATAACTTGGAAGGTGAAATATGTATCAATTCTCTTATTGGCAAATTCATCTCCTTGTCAATTAGGTACTACAAGAAGGTTAAATTATCTCACTTCTTCATACAGAGAAGAACAAATGTGGTATGACATTCCTTATTTGTAGACTCTTCAAAGAAATTATACAAATGTAAAACAAAAAGAGACCCACAGACTTAGAGAAAGAACTTATGGTTGCCTGTGTGTGTTAGTCATGTCGGACTCTTTGCAGCTGTAGCCCACCAGGCTCCTCTATCCATGGAATTCTCCAGGCAAGAATACTGGAGTTGGTTTGCCAGTCCATTCTCTCCAGGGGATCTTGGCCTGTGCACACTGCTATATTTAAAATGGGTAGCCAACAAGGACATCAAGGAACTCGCTCAATGTCATGTGGCTGCCTGGATGGGAAGGGAGTTTGGAGGAGAATGGATACACGTATATGTATGGCTGAGTCCCTTCGCTGTCCACCTGAGACTATCACAGCATTGTTAATTGGCGATACTCCAATACAAAACAAAGTTTTTTAAAAAAAATTATCTCACTTCTGTGAATGAAAAGTGTTGCTGCCAAATCAGTAAAGAAATACTGTTGTAGCCATCCATTCATCACATTACAATGGCCCCAACAGTGTGTCCTGGGGGGATTCAGGAGGAGAAAACACAGGATGCTGGCCCCAGACAGTTAGGATGCATATCAAAGAAATGATTTTCAGTGAGCCCACTCTCATCTTCTGATACATGCTGCTGCTAAGCTGCTGCAGTGATGCCTAATTCTTTGCCACCCTATGGACGTAGCCCTCCACGCTCTCCTCTAGGTAGAGAAGTGTAGCCCTCCACACTCCTCTGTCCATATGATTCTCCAGGCGAGAATACTGGAGTGGGTTGCCATTTCTTTCTCCATCCCATACGTAGAAAAGTGCTTAATTCCTTAACTTGAGATGTCTGGTTTCTTTAATTAGCAGTAATCTCTCTCTCTCTTTTTTTTTTTCCATAATGGGAACATGATTAACCTAACAATATGAGATAATTAAATACAATTTGGGGGGTCAAGCAGAGTGATGGGGTAAGTGGAAGTGCATGCATGCACATGTTTTCATCTGCTGAGCCCGTCTATGTCTTTTGGTTGGAGCATTTAATCTATTTACATTTAGAGTGAAAATGAAAGTGCAGTTGCTCAGTTGTGTCCGATTCTTTGTGACCCCATGGACTGTAGCCCACCAGGCTCCTCCATCCATGGAATTTTCTAGGCAAGAGTACTGGAATGGGTTGTCATTTCCATCTCCAATTTACATTTAAGGTAATTATCAGTATGTATGACCCTTTTATGTATTACATTACCCTTAAATGTATTACATTTAAGGTAATAATCAGTATGTATTACCATTTTATTAATTGGGGGGGGTGTTATTTTCTGTGGGTAGGGCTTTTCCTTCTCTTATTTTCTGCCTAGAGAAGTTCCTTCAGCATTTGTTGTGAAGCTGGTTGGGCGGAATTCTCTTAATTTTTGCTTGTCTGGAAATCTTTTGATATTCTAACTACCTGGTCTTTGTTGCAAAAACCCCTGTACATCCTGGCTTCTCTCTTGCCTCTTTGGAGCAGAACCTCAGATTGTTCTGAGAGTCCCCCGTCTCCTTGGCTTTAAGTCCTTAAAATTTCCACCAAATAAAACAGAAGGCTCAACATTTAGGTTGTGATTTTTGTTTTTTCAGTTGACAGTTTGTCATCCCAACACCCTCTGCTTTATAGAAACATCCCAACACCCTGTAGAGAAACAGAGCCTCTGAGCACTTAAATAAGCTGTCCAGAGACTTTCCTCGTGGTCCAGGGGTTAAGACTCTGCCTTCCAATGAAGGGGGTGCAGTTCCATCCCTGGTTGGGGAACTAAGATCCCACATGTCTCATGGCCAAATAACCAAAATATACTACAGAATGACATTGCAACACATCCAATAAAGACTTAAAGGAAAAGAAATTTGCCCAAATGACACAGGTCGTGAGGGGTTGAGCCAGCTGGCTGCAGAACCTGGAATCGCCTCTCCCTATGAGGAGCTGGATGCTGATGGGAGGTTGATCCATGGACACTTGAGATCAGCTTTTCTTAATTTTCAGATTCTGTCATGCGTTGACTCTTTGTACACTGACATCACCCTCACAACGTCAGTGACTTCTGGAGCGGGAGAGAGAATTTTGCTTCTTGGGAGGCCCCTGAGAGCCTCTGCCACCCTGAGTGTAGGTGACACCATCGGCTGGTGATCACACAGGTGCCACTAATGAGCAAGTGGCTGTGCCCACATATAGGTACCCTGCCTTGCCTCTTCCTCAAGTTTATCAGCCAAGGTGCCACAGACTCCAGCAAGCAAAGGTCAAGTGGGGAGGGACTGGCGTTGTGTTCTAGACAGGGTTCGACCAAGAGGAGAGTGTACACTGTGTTTGTCTGGGTGTGTGTACTAGGGCAGGTGATGCCTCCAGGCCTGGCACTGGGCAAACCAACCCTCTCATCCCACTGCAACTGGACCAAACCTGAGCATCAGTTCAGATGGAGGCTCCTGCCAACAGCCTATCAGTCCCCACATAGTATCTGCCCTGGGCTGGTGGGCAGCCTCCAGCTTCCTGCCTGGGTACAGCATCCTGGTTGATAAGCTTGAGTACATAGGATATCCAGTTATAAAAACTGAATATATCATCTCTCTTCGTGCGTGCTAAGTCATTTCAGTCATGTCCAACTCTTTGCCACCCTATGGACTGTAGCCTGCCAGGCTCCTCTATCCTTGAAGATTCTCTAGGGAAGAATCATCTCTCTAGATTTAACTAATTATAGCAATTTTAGGGTTGACTTCTGAATTTTTAATTTTATATTGCTTATTTATTATAGAGGCATAGTAAATATAGCTTCTCTTTTTTCTTGCGTCATTTCTCCTTAGTTTCATACAGTATTTTTTTAAAATTTATTTATTTTAACATTTTTGGCCTCACTGGGTCTTTGTTGTTGCATACAGGCTCTCTCTAGTTGAAGTGTTGGGCTTCTTATAGCAGTGGCTTCTCTTGTTGAGGAGCACAGGCTCTAGAGTGCAGGCTTAGTAGCTGTGATGCATGGGCTTAGTTTCTTTGGGTCTTGTGGGGTCTTCCTGGACCAGGGATTGGATCTGTGTCCCCTGCATTACAAGGCAGGTTCTTCACCACTGGGCCACCAGGGAAACCCCTAATGTATTTTTCTATTTTAAAAAGTTTAACAAAGCACTCTACAGGTAACACTCACAAGGACCCTGGGGGCAGGTGAATATGGCTACTCAGAGCTGGTTTATCCTTGTTCTCCTTTGGGTTCTGTACTTCTGCTAATGAAAATTAAAACCACTTTGCCTTTAAATTTTTATTCATTTATTTATGATCTTACCCACAGGGCTTATGGGATCTCAGTTCCCCAACCAGGGATCGAACCCAAGTCTCCTACATAGGAAGCACGGAGTTTTAACCACTGGGCCTCCAGGCAAGTTTCACTCTTTTTTAGCCACTGAAAGCCTAGAGTGAGTTCCACTGTTGTTCAGTCTCTTAGTTGTGTCCAGCTCTTTGGGACCCATGGACAGCAGCACATCAGGCTTCCCTGTCTTTCATCATCTCCCAGAGCTTGCTCAAACTCATGTCCTTGAGTTGGTAATGCCATCCAACCATCTCATCCTCTGTTGTTACCTTCTCCTCTTGCCTTCAATCTCTCCCAGGATCAGGGCCTTTTCCAAAGAGTGTGTTCAGAGAGGAGTGATAAGGAGGGTGAGGGGCCTCGAAAGACCCAGATGAGATTATCTGGGCTGAGTTCACAGGAGACACAGACCACAAAGGGCTCCCCTATGCAGTGAGAACCACCCTGCAGGGCTCTACCAGGCCAGACAGACGTTTGGAAGTCCTCAGGGGCTTTTGGAGGCCAGTGCAGGGCATCCAGGGGCCCCCTGTGAAGCAGTAGCACCTGCCAGGGGGTTGGAACTGGGGACAGGACTCAAGAACTGGATGAGAAATGCATGCTGGGGAGTTTGCTCCCTTAGGATAAGGCAGAGGGTGGCTGAGCCAGATCCCCTTAGATGCTGTTCTGCTAGAGATGAGAATGTTGTCAAAAGGATGTCACCCTGGTTCAAGAAGATTCCCTGGAGAAGGTCATGGCAACCCAACCCAGTATTCTTGCCTGGAAATTGCCCTGATGGAAGAGCCTGGCTGGCTACAGTGCATGGGGTTGCAAAGAGTTGGACACAACTGAGAGACTAAACAGCAAAACAACATAAGCAAAAGTGCCTGGTGTGGTGGCACTGCCTGGAATAATTTTCAATCCACACGGTTTTCACGACCTTCTCCAAGTTTTCCCCCTTCATCCTCCAGGGGACAGAATGGGAATGAGTAATTGCATCTGACTCCACTATGACCTCAACTGGCGCATCTTCTCAAGAAGACTTTTGTCTGCTGACTGCCCTTCAGGGGAGTGTGTTTATATTTATGTCTCATTTATTCTCCTCCTCAGTGGGTTGTGGTTTTCCGGGAGAGAAGTACATTTCGCTTTAGGATAAAATGGAAAATCCGATTGTTCAATACACAATAAATCCCATTTCCTCTCCTTTTTTTTTTCCGAAAGATGAGCTGTTCAGGCACATGAGGGATGATGACTGCTTGAGAAATATGAGGCTTCCGGTATTGGTGCCTGGTCAGTCTGTGGTATCTCAGCCTTTTCATTTTAATGACATGAATCTTCTCTGCCATTAAGTTCATCTCACCAGAGCATCTGTCCGTGTTCATTGATCACTCAGATCTTTCCTGACAGGCCCCAGCACGCACTTTGTCACTTTCCGCTCACATGCCTTCTGCTTTGGAAATGTTGGATTAAGTTAGCAGCCTCCATAGATGCCGTGCTCCTCCCAGGTCTTCACACGTGCTGCTGGCTTTGCAAAGAACACCTTTATTTTCATTACCTGCCTGGACCACTCCTCTGCATCCTTTAAGCATGAAGTTAAACTTTCCTGCTGGCACAGTGGATAAGAATATGCTGGCCAATGAAGGGGACATGGGTCCTCAGTCTCTGGTCCAGGAAGATGCCACCTGCGCACCACAACTATTGGAGTCCAAGAGGGCTAACAGTCGAATGCCACACTACTGAAGCCCGTGCAGCTAGAGCCTGTGCTCTGCAACAAGAGAAGCCACCGATACAGAATTTGCCCACAATTTGGGAGACCTGAGTTTGATCCCTAGGTGGGGAATATTCCCTGCAGAAGGGAATGGCAACCCACTGCAGTATTCTTGCCTGGGAAATCCCATGGACAGAGGAGCTTGGTGGACTACAGTCCTTGGGATTCCAAAAAGTTGGATACAACCAAGTGACTTTCACTTTTTCACTTCCACAAAGGTCAAATATACACCAACTTTCAAAGACTTAGTAGAAAAAAAAGAATGTGAAATATTTCAGTCATGATTTCAATGTTGATTGTCTGTTTATGGTTGAGACTCCTTACTCTCACTTCAGTGGGCATGGGTTCAATCCCTGGTCAGAGAAGTTCCACATATCATGCAGTGTGGCCAAAAAAAGTAGATACATGTACATGTGTAACTGATTCACTTTGCTATACACCTGAAACTAACAAAACATTATAAATCAACCATACTTCAATAAAAAATTTTTCTAAAAAGATTTCTTATTTGATCTTAATAAAGATCATTGTCTTTATTGATCTCTTTATGCCTCATTGTCTCTTAATGAGGCATTTCTCCTTCCTCCTTCACTCCCTCCCTCCCATCACCAGCTCCTTCCACCTCATTCCATCTGAGAATCTGACCTGCCCACTGTCTTCCCTGTCACTCTTGCCATATTCATGAAGTCTCCTTGGCTCTCTGCCTTCCTCTCCACCCTCACTCCTGCCTTAGTCCTTGGTGACTCCAGTATCTAAGCTTCTTACCTCCAACTCAGAGCAGCCCTTCTCTTCTCATTATCACCCTCCCTACCTAGGACTCCTGAAATCATTTCAAGCATCTTGCTCTCCTTTCAACTTATTTTCAATAACACCCCAATCTAATAATTCTTTGACTTGAATCCCTCAATTCCCCTCCCTCTTTTCCCCATTAAAATTCCAAAATCCCTTTATTTCCATCGTATCTTTGTGGGTCTTTAGCACAATCTATTCTTTAAAATATCTTCACTTCCCTTGTTCCTTTCTTCCTCTGTTATCATTCCCTGACAAAATTCCCATCCTGGTTGATTCCAGCTCGTGGTTTTCCTTTTCCTTGCTCCCGATGCCCTGAATGTCACTGGAGGAAAGTTCACAATCCGGATGTTTGGTCCACTTTGTTTATTTATTTATTTGGTTGCACTAGGCCTTTGTTGCTGCGCTCAGGCTTTCTCTAGTTGAGGCGATCAGGGGCTACTCTAGTTGCCGTGTCCAGGCTTTTCATTGTGGTGGCTTCTTTTGCTGCTGAGCATGGTTGGGGGCTTCAGTAGTTATGGTGCATGAGCTTAGTTGCCCTGCAGCATGTGGGATCTTCCCGGACAAGGGATCAAATCTGTGCCCCCAAGAATTGGCAGGCAGATTCTTATCCTTTGGACCACCAGGGAAGCCTGGCTAGTTCACTTTAAAAGTCATAGCCGCGAACTGGAACAGGCGGGCAACACCCCGTGGCAAGTCTTTTTTTTTTTTAAAGTAAATCTGTTTTTCTCTTCCTCAAGATGACAATTTTATTAGTCAGGCTACTTCTCCCTCCATGTCCATCTGAGGACCAGATGTCCACTGAGAGACTGTGTCTTCCCTTAGTACTGTTTTCAGGACCACCCGTGAGTGTCCCTGTGGGGACAACAGTCTGTTTTGGGCTAAAACCAACATGCGGAGCTGACTGATTCATGCATGACCCAAACATTGGTTTTTCCTTCCTCCCTCAGCTAGGAGTAGAGAATCTTCTTCAGGATGCTGTGAGTGTGAGCTCATGCCTTGATGCATCATCTCAGGACTTCCTTGGTGCTTTAGGACTCTGTGCTTCCACTGCAGGTGGCACAGGTTCGATTCCTGGTCAGGGAACTAAGATCCCACATGCCATGTGGTATGGCCAAAAAATAACAATAATAAATAAAATACAATAATTTTTTTAAAAAAATCTTAAAGAAAGAAATGCATCATCTCAGTACAGCACACGGATTATAGCCAATATCTTACAATAAATTTAAATGGAGTATAATCAGTAAAAGTGCTTCTCTGGTGTCTCAGACTGTAAAAAATCTACTTGCAATGCAGGAAACCCGGGTTCAATCCCTGGGTCAGGAAGAAAGGAAGGGCTGGAGAAGGGAATGGCTACTCACTCCAGTATTCTTGCCTGGAGAATTCCATGGACAGAGGAGCCTGCTGAGCTACAGTGCAGGGGGTTGTGTGAAGAGTATTGAATCACTATGTTGTACACCCGAAATAATACAACACTGTAAGTCAACCATACTTCAATAGAAAGAAAGGAACAAAGGAAGACAAAGGAAGGAAGCAAGACAGCCTCTCAAACCTTGGCCAGACCTGCTGAAACAGAATGTGCATGCTAAGTTGTGTTTGACTCTTTGAAACCCTGTGGGCTCAAAGACTTACTCATCCATGGGATTCTCCAGGCAAGGATACTGGAGTGTGTTGTCATTTCCTCCTCCAGGGGATCTTCCCAATCCAGGGATCGAACTTGAGTCTCCGGCATTACAGGCTGATTCTTTGCCACAGAGCCACCTGGGAAGTTGAAACAGAATCCACCTTATAATAGGATCCCTCAGGTGAGTCCAGTACACACTAAAGTTGGAGAAGTAGTTATATAAAACATGCTATTCTGCTTTTACATAAAAGAAAGCAATCCATTCTTATTATGGAGGGCTGTTGATAATGGCAAGAATTGTGACTTCAAGTTGGTAGCTTTTATGTTTTTATTAAATTGCTATTATATATCTGTAATGCTATTTTCTCAATTTTATTGTGACTGTATTTCTGAATGGTTATGAACTCTCTATTTATACACTTAATTGAAAAGACTCCGGAGAAACAGTCCTAAATCTCTTTCCATTCCTTTCTCTCAAGCTTTAAATGGTACTGAGGCTTTGTTTGGGTTTCCCAGGTGGTGCTAGAGGTAAAGAATCTGCCTGCCAGTGTAAGAGACAAAAGAATGCCTGGTTCGATCCCTAGGTTGGGAAAACCCCTGGAAAAGGACATGGCAACTCACTACAGTATTCTTTTTTTTTTTTTTTAATTGAAGGGTAATTGCTTTACAGAATTTTGTTGTTTTCTGTCAAACCTTACTCCACTATTCTTGCCTGGCGAATCCCATAAACAGAGGAGCCTGGCAGGCTACAGTCCATGGGGCCACAAAGAGTCAGACATGACAGAAGCAACTTAGCACACACACGAGCCTTTGTTTAACAAAATGAAAATTTCTTTTTCTCATTCAATCCTCTTTCAGCAGACGTCCCAAGGATTTACACTGTGAGTGATGTAGGAGGGTGAGATGGGGAATAAAAACTACTGACATAGTTTCCGTTTTCAGGGGGCTTACAGTTTGTAGCAGAAAGCTAATACATCTGTCCAAGTAGCCACAGAACAAAGGAGAATGTGGGTCATGGAATGAGAATGCTTGGACAAAGTGTCCTGTGATTCAGAGATGGGAGTGGTCACTTCCTGCTCCTGGGCTTAGGGAGGCTGTCGTTAAGAGGTGGCCTTTGTGCTGAAGGCTTTAGACAACCAGAGGTGGAGGGAAGCTGGTTTTTTAGGAGAGGACACAGACACACTGGCTGATGGGGCTTTAATCATTAGGGTGATGCTGACATGTCTTAATTCGGAGACTTGGTTGTCAGGGGCAGAAACTCAACCCACTTTCTCATTAAGGCAGAAAAGGAGATTTTTGGCTCATGGAATTCATAGATTTTTACATTTTTATTTATTTCTATTTTTGGCTGTGCTGGGTTGTCGTAGCTGCGTGCAGGCAGAGAGCAGGGTCTCCTCTTTGATGTGGAGTTCTGCCTTTCTCACTGTGGTGGCTTCTCTTATTGTGGAGCATGGGCTCTAGGTGCAGGACAACCTTAAGGCATGAGGGCCATTCAAAATCTGTTTTACATATTTTTTTAAAAAGTCTTTATTAAATTTGTTACAATACTGCTTCTGGTTTGTGTTTTTGTTTCTTTGGTCACAAGTTCTCTGCATCAGAAATCGAATGGGCACCTCCTGCATTGGAAGGTAAAATCTTAACCACTTAACCACTTTACACTGGACTGCCAGGAAAGTCCCTCAAAATCTGGTCTTAAATCAATTTTCTGGGGAAGGGCCGAGCCACCCAGCTTTCGGAATCTTAGTTCCTCACCTAGGGATTGAAAGCAGACACCCTTCAGTGGCAGCTCAGAGTCTTAACCACTGGAACACCAGGGAAGTCCCCAGTTAAAAACATTTTTTAAAGCTTCTTTCCATTTGTACCCACTTGGGTCTATACATCAGAAGATTATTCTTTTTACTTCTGCCTATGCTACTTCTTCTGTATGAACATATTGGCCGAATTCTACAATTTTGAACTTAAAATCCACCTCCTTTCCTAAATTATTCCCTTCCTTCCCTAGCAACTCTCATTCTTCTGGGTGCTATCTTGCACACACTTGGAGTTTGACACTTGTAACACCACTCAGTGATGACCTTTGCACATTTGCATCCTCTGACCCCCACGCAGAAACCCAGTTGCAATCATAATGAGTGTTTCCCCTGTACCTGAAATAATGATTAAATGTCTCAATAAATTTGAAAGCTACGACACAAAGTAGGCTCTCTTGATTAGTAGGGATCCCCAAACTCCCATTCCACCAACTACTGAAGATTAAGTTTGATATAATCAGATGCTGTGAGAGGACACTCTGTTCTGACACCATCCATCCAGCTTTTCCAGAGCTCTGATGTGGTTCTCCCTTCGACTGACCCCTGAATGCTGCTCTCTACCATCCATGCCCGCAGAGTCCAAATTCTAGCCCTTGGAACTTCTGGAAGTACAATCAGATTTCCCAAGTCGGCCCTCATGATTTGTCCTTTAGTCTCAATATCAAGTGTTCTTTCAAGGACTCTTCAGAAGGCAGGGTATGTGAGCGCGCTTCAGCCTGTCTGGAGCAATCTGGATATGTGGCTCCAAAATGGCAGGTAGCACCCAGGTGTGGTCGGACTGGGAGCAGGACATCAACCAGGAATGAGCAAGAAGAATCACCAGTAGCACTGAGGGCACAGCTGAGATTGCGTCAACATGCTATAGTTAGTCACAGCAGTGTTCAGCAGCCCATGGCCAAGAATGAGACAGGTGTTTGTGTTTATCCAGGGCTGGAGACTGGCAAGGACAGAGTCCTTGGACAGAAAAGGACTTCCTGGTAGTCCAGTGATTAGGTCTCTGGGAGCACAGGCTTAGTCCCTGGTTGGGGAGCTAAGATCCCACAAGCCACATGGCACGGCTGAAAAAAAAAAATGAATTTGTCCAGGCTTTACTCTCTACCTTCTCAGGACAAATTGGTATATTTTTTAAATCTATTTCTCCTCCTTATTTGGCACAGCAAATGACAAGACACCTTCCACATTATTTTCCTTATAATATACCGCTTAAAATTGGATACACTCATGATCCCTTTAACAGAGACTGCATAAGAGGACATAATAAATTTTGTCTCCTCAGACTTTCAGAAATGAAGTGGAGTTTCTAAGTCATCTATGACTAAGGTTCTTCTGTAAGTGTGTGAGAATCAAGCTCCCAGGTTGGGTGCCATGAAGGATAGGAATGGGCCTTCTAGATGTCTACTCTTGGTTGGAAGAATATGGGGGTGGGGACTGGGGAGCATATGTAAAATCCTCCCTTACTAGATTGACCATTTCAAAGAAAAAGAATGGTGAAAATTAAAGCAGGAGTTATTTGTTCATCATAAAGGAAAAATGTCTGACTATCAGAGTCTTTAAACAACATCATGACAAAGCCAAACACTGACCTTCTTTGAAAAAATAAACTGCACCTGACTAGGAAATAATGCCCCTCAAGAGGGTGAGACCACTATGTATGTCATGAGGACAGTATGACCAGATTAGAGGGCTTTTGACTGAATTTAGAAGAAGAGGGAGATGGAGCTTCTGGTGGTCCAGTGGTTAGGATTTCACGCTTTCACCACAGAGGGCTCAAGTAACTAAGATCCTGCAAGCTCTGTGGTGTGGCCAAAAAAATAAATCAATAATAATTTTAAAAAAGAAGAAGAGGGAGACAAAAACAGAAAACCTGTGAAACCAGTTACTGTGGAAGACAGGTTCAACATATACAGAAAGAGTCATATGATTTACATGAGACTATTATTTGAAAGATTGTATGTGGTATTGGAGAAGACTCTTGAAAGTCCCTTGCACAGAAAAAAAATCAAACCAGTCAATCCTAAAGGAAATCAATTCTGAATATTCATTGGAAGGACTGTTGTTGAAGCTGAAGCTCCAATACTTTGGCCACCTGATGTGAAGAGCTGACTCATTGAAAAAGACCCTGATGCTGGGCAAGATTGAGGGCAGGAGGAGAAGGGGACAACAGAGGATGAGATGATTGGATGACATCACTGACTCGATGGACATGAATGTGAGAAAACTCCAGGAGATGGTGAAGGACAGGGAAGCCTGGTGTGCTGCAGTTCATGGGGTTTCAAAGAGTTGGAAATAAGTTAGCAATGGACGAACAATCACAGAGTTGTGTCCAGCTCTTGCAACTCCATGAACTGTTACCTGCCAGGTTCCTCTGTCCATGAGATTTCCCAGGCAAAAACTCTGGAGTGGGTTAATATTTCCTTCCCCAAGGGATCTTCCCAGCCCAGGGATTGAACCTGAATCTCCAATGTCTAATGCATTAATAGGCAGATTCTTTACCATTGAGCCACCTGGGAAGACTTGATAAGGATCACAGTAGAGTGTAATAAATGCAACCTTGCAAGAATAGAGTGATTTGGTATGATAGGAACTCCAGATAGGAATATGAAGATTCAAAAGCATGTATACATTTTAAATGACCATTTATATGGAAAATTTGACTAGTGCTACAGACTCACAGAGCATGACCACAGACTGAGGGCCAGGAACTGCACCGGCCCCTGAAGATACGATGATATTTGAGACAAACATGGTTCCCGTCCTCTTGGAGGTTCCAGGCTAGTGGGGCTGAAGGTAGAGAGGGTAGCATATTTAAGGAATTGAGAGAAGATTCTCATGAGGTAGGGCATGATTAGAGACAACATTAGAGAAGATAAAGAACCCAGAGGACATATGAAGCAGCTTAGACCTTACTCTCAAGCCGGAAGGCAAGGGGCTGCTACAATCTCAGCCCCAGAGATGTCATCTTCCACCCAACCGTGACCAGGCTCCCAGCTGCTAACCATGTCTTCCTGAGATCCTGCATGGTTAACATCCACCAGGAGGGTCGCAGCCAGAGATCAGCTCTCCAGAGGAGACATAGGGCACACCTGAGACGGTGCTCTCACAGTGCACCCAGGAAACCAAGTGGTTGGGACTAGGGAGGTAATTAAGATGTACAGCCCACCTGGGACAGTGCACTCGCCAAGCACTTGGTTGCCTGATCTGCTGAGGCCTGGGAAGGGCAAAAAACATACACCCAATCCACAGAGACTGAACCAGAATTGTATCTGAGTGTCTCCTGTGGAGGTACGGGTCAGCAGTGGCCTGCCACAAGGGCTCTGGGTGCAGCAGACCTGGGTATAGCATAAGCCCTCTTGGAGGAGGTCACCATTAACCCCACATAGAACCGCCAGAACTTACACAGGACTGAAGAAACAGACTCTTGGAAGGCATAAACAAAACCTTGTGTGCACCAGGACCCAGGAGAAAGGAGCAGTGACTCCACAAGAAACTGACCCAGACATGCCCGTGAGTGTCCAGGAGTCTTCAGCGGAGGCATGGGTCGGCAGTGGCCTGTTTCAGGGTCAGAGGCACCGAGTGTGGCAGTTGTGCCTGGGACCTTTTGAAGGAGGTCGCCATTATCTTCATTACCTCCACCATAGGTTGGCTTCAGGTCAAGCAACAAGGAGGGAGCACAGCCCCGCCCATCAACAGAAAATTGGATTAAAGATTTACTGAGCATGGTCCCGCCCATCAGAACAAGACCCAGTTTCCCTTTCAGGTCTCTCCCATCAGGAAGCTTCCATAAGCCTCTTATCCTTATCCAGAGGAGGGCAGACAGAATGAAAATCACAATCACAGAAGACTATCCAACTGATCATATGGACCACAGCCTTGTCTAACTCAATGAAACTATGAACCATGCCATGTAGGGCCACCCAAGACAGACAGGTCATGGTGGAGGGTTCTTACAAAATGTGGTCCAGTGGAGAAGGAAATGGCAAACCATTTCAGTATTCTTACCTTGAGAACCTCATGAACAGTATGAAAAGGCAAAAAGGTGTGAAACTGAAAGATGAACTCCTCAGGTCAGTAGGTGCCCAATATGCTACTGGAGAAGAGTGGAGAAATAACTTCAGAAAGAATGAAGAGACAGAGCCAAAGGAAAAACAATACCCAGCTGTGGATGTGATGGATGATGGAAAGAAAGTCTAATGCTGTAAAGAGCAATATTGCATAGGAACTTGGAATGTTACGTCCATGAATCAAGGCAAATTGGAAGTGGTCAAACAGGAGGTGGCTACAGTGAATATTGACATTTTAGGAATCAGTGAACTGAAATGGACTGGAATGGGTGAATTTAACTCAAATGACCATTATATACACCACTGTGGGAAAGAATCACTTAGAAGAAATAGAATAGCCATCATAGTCAATAAAAGAGTTCAAAATGCAGAACTTGGATGCAGTGTCAGAAATGACAGAATGATCTCTGTTAACTTCCAAGGCAAACCATTCAGTATCACAGTAATCCAAGTCTACGCCCCAACTTCTTCTTTAATTTTGAAGAAGTTGAAGCTGAACTGTTTTACAAAGACCTACAAGACTTCCTAGAACTAATAGCCAAAAAAGATGTCCTTTTCATTATAGGGGACTGGAATGCAAAAGTAGGAAGTCAAGAAACACCTGGAGTAACAGGCAAATTTGGCTCTGGAGTACAAAATGAAGCAGGGCAAAGGCTAATAAAGTTTTGCCAAGAGAATGCACTGGTTGTAGCAAACACCCTCTTCCAACAACACTAGAGAAGACTACACATGAACATCACCAAATGGTCAACACTGAAATCAGATTGATTATATTCTTTGCAGCCAAAGATGGAGAAGCTCTAAAACAGTCCACTAAAACAAGACTGGAAGATGACTTTGGCTCAGATCATGAACTCTTTATTGACAAATTCAGATTTAAATTGAAGAAAGTAGGGGAAACCATTAGACCATTCAGGTATGATCTAAATCAAATCCCTTACGATTATACAGTAGAAGTGAAAAATAGATTCAAGGGATTAGATCTGGTAGACAGAGTACCTGAAAAACTATGGACACAGGTTCATGACATTGTACAGGAGGCAAGAATCAAGACCATCCCCAAGAAAAAGAAAGGCAAAATGGTTGTCTGAGGAGACCTTACAAATAGCTGACAAAAGAAGAGAAGCTAAAGACAAAGGAGAAAAGGAAAGATATACCCATCTGAATGCAGAGTTGCAAAGAATAGCAAGGAGAGATAAGAAAGCCTTCCTCAGTGATCAATGCAAAGAAATAAAGGAAAACAACAGAATGGGAAAGACTAGAGATCTCTTTAAGAAAATTAGAGATACCAAGAGAACTTTTCATGCAAAGATGGGCACAATAAAGGACAGAAATGGTATGGACCTAACAGAAACAGAAGATATTAAGAAGAGGTGGCAAGAATACATACACAGAAGAACTATACAAAAAAGATCTTCACGACCCAGATAATCACGATGTTGTGATTACTCACCTAGAGCCAGACATCTTGGCATGCGAAGTCAAGTGGGCCTTAGGAAGCATCACTGCAAACAAAGCTAGTGGAGGTGATGGAATTCTAGCTGAGCTATTTCAAATGCTAAAAGATGATGCTGAGAAAGTTCAACACACAATATGTCAGCAAATTTGGAAAGCTCAGCAGTGGCCACAGGACTGGAAAAGGTCTGTTTTCATCCAATCCCAAAGAAAGGAAATGCCAAAGAGTGTTCAAACTACCACACAATTGCACTCATCTCACACACTAGCCAAGTAATGCCCCAAATTCTCCAAGCCAGGCTTCAATAATACATGAACCATGAACTTACAGATGTACAAGCTGGCTTTAGAACAGGCAGAGGAACCAGAGATCAAATTGTCAACATCCACTGGATCATCAAAAAAGCAAGAGAGTTCTAGAAAAACATCTATTTCTGCTTTATTGACTATGCCAAAGCCTTTGACTGTGTGGATCACAACAAACTGCACAAAATTCTTCAAGAGATGGGAATACCAGACCACCTAACCTGCTTCCTGAGAAATCTGTATGCAGGCCAAGAAGCAACAGTTAGAACTGGACTTGGAACAACAGACTGTTTCCAAATCGGGAAAGGAGTACATCAAGCCTGTATATTGTCACCCTTCTTATTTAACTTATATGCAGAGTACATCATGTGAAATGCCAGGCTGGAAGAAGCACAAGCTGGAATCAAGATTGCTAGGAGAAATATCAATAACCTCAGAGATGCAGATGTTACCATCCTTATGGCAGAAAGCAAAGAACTAAAGAGCCTCTTGATGAAAGTGAAAGAAGAGAGTGAAAAAGTTGGCTTAAAACCCAACATTCAGAGAACTAAGATCACAGCATCCAGTCCCATCACTTCATTGCAAATAGATGGGGAAACAATGGAAACAGTGAGAGACTTTCCTTTTTGGGGCTTGAAAATGACTGCAGATGGTGACTGCAGCCATGAAATTAAAAGATGCTTGCTCCTTGGAAGAAAAGCTATGACCAACCTAGACAGCATGCTTTTAAAAAGCAGAAACATTACTTTAACAACAAAGGTCTGTGTAGTAAAAGCTATGGTTTTTCCAGTAGTCATGTATGGATGTGAGAGTTGGACTATAAAGAAAGCTGAGTGCTGAAGAATTGATGCTTTTGAACTGTGGTATTGGAGAAGACTCTTGAGAATACCTTTGACAGCCAAGAGATCCACCCAGTTAATCCTACAGGTAATCAGTCCTGAATATTCATTGGAAGGACTGATGCTAAGGCTGAAACTCCAATACTCTGGCCACCTGATGTGAAGAACTGACTCACTGGAAAAGCCCCTGATGCTGGTAAAGATTGAAGGCCGGAGAAGAAGGGGACAACAGAGGATAAGACGGTTGGATGGCATCACTGATGCAATGGACATGAGTTTGAGTTGCTCCAGGAGTTGGTGATGAACAGAGAAATCTGGCATGCTGCAGTCCTTGGAGTCGCAAAGAGTCGGACACAACTGAGTGACTGAACTGAACTGAACTCATGTCAAGGGGATATCACCAAGAGATTCAAAGCAGAGATGTGACTTGATCAAATTTTATGTGGGACAAGAAATGAGGCAGAGGCTAGAAGCAGAGATGGTAATCTAGGCAAGAAAGGATTATAGCTTGGATTAAGATGGGGATAGATTCAAGGCTAGTAAGAATTTAGAACCAGCAATACCCAGGTCAATTACAAATAGAAAGTGAAAAAGAAGAAGGAATCAAAGAAAATGTCAAAATTTCTGGCTCTGGGTTCTTGGCAGTGCCATTCACAGTGTTGAGAATGAAAGAGGAGTGCTGGCTCAGTAGAATTGGGGCTGGGGAAAAAACTGAGCTCAGTTGTGGACACGTTGACTGGAAAGGCTCTGTGGATTAATCAGGTGGAGATGTCTGGAAGGCAAGGGGAAGAGCAGTTTAAAGATGTGAGGTCAGCAGTGGACTAATGTTCAAGATTATCCAGAGAGAAAGAAGCTCTCAAAATAATAGTATGCATTTGCCTATGTCTGTGAAAGAGAATTGGAAACAGACTGCACAGTAAGTACCTTTTTTTAAAAATTCTACTTTGGCCATGTTGAGTCTTAGTTGCAGCCTGGGGGAACTTTAGTTGTGATGCGCCTCTCTAACTGTGGCACACAGACTTCAGAGCACTCAAGTTCGGCTCCCTACCCCTCACCACGTGGGATCTTAGTTTCTTGACTAGGGATTTAACCTGGGACCCTTACATTGGAGGGCAGATTCTTAACCACTGGACTACCAGGGAAGTCTCAAGTAGGCACCTATTTTAATAGTAATTCTATTCATACTCATTCCACAACATTTTTTGCTTTAATTTTTAAAAATTTTTATTAATTAATTAATTTATTTTTGCACCATGCCAGCAGGTGAGACCCCTCCCAGGGATCAAACCTGTGCCTTTGCAGTAGAAGCACAGATTGTTAACCACTGGATCACCAGGGAAGTGCCAACCTTTTTGTTTTTTTTAATAAATAAATCTATAAAGGTTCAGTGCTCTGGAGGTTTTAGTCTGCCAAATTAAGAACATAATTGCCTTCTTGGGGGACATGGTGAACATCAAGAGCTAAATGGAGAATGGGGATGTCTATTAGTATTTCAACAAAAGTTGATATCATTATTAAAAACATTAGTGTCTCAGTTATTGATGGAGAAATGATGGACCTTAAAAGTGTATATCCTTGGCTTTTCATTTTTCTTTCTCTTCCTATTCAGGTTGGGGAAAATCTTTTCCTAGCATTTTCACTCACATAGATTTTCAGACACCCAAGGAACTGTAGAGGATCTAGTTTCTGTCTCTTCCTCTCTCTCTCTCTTTTTTTTTTTTTGCCTGCAGCATCCTAACCACTGGACCATCAGGGAATTCCCTCCAGTCTCTCTTAAAACTGCCAATTGTTGATAAGTTCACATGCTGTAAAGACAAGACACAGTGCTCAGGTCAAGAAATTCTCTTTACGTATTAAGACTCTTAAGAATGCATCTCATGGTCTTCCGGGTTTAAGCTGTATCTCAGAAATTAGTGGCATGCAAACTATTTGCCTTGCCTGTTTGCATAAGATGTCCTTGCCATGCTTCAGGGCATACCAGACACAATCATACCATAATTACAGGGGAGCTCTGGGGACTGGCTTCAATTAACCAAGCTGCTTCTCGGTTATCATTATATTGTCCGTATTTATAGCATTTGACATTTCCACAGTGCTCTTTAATCATATTGCATGTGGGTTGCCTTAATCTAAATCTTTCAGCATACTTGGGATACTGGCTGTTCCTGTTCTCTGGATCTTCCAGATGGAGAAACTAGGCAAGGATCAGTATCCAGTGATAGAACCAGAGAGCTACAGTCTCAGGTCTTCTGGGCAGGCCAGTGGTGGTTATGCATTTATTGTAAAACTCAAAGGCCTGCTGGATAAGGTTGGGTAGGTCAGTGAGATGATAAGACACTGAACTAAAGGCAAAGACACTGTCTTTATTTATTTTTAAAATATTGATTTCTATATATTTATTTGATTGTAGTGGGTTTTTGTTGCTGCAGACTGGCTTTCTCTAGTTGGGGCGAGCAGTGGCTATGCTAAAGTTTCAGTGCACAGACTTCTCATTGCTGTGGCTTTTCTTGTAGCAGAGCATGGGCTCTAGGTGTGTGGGCTTCAGTAGTTGTAGTACATGGACTCAATATGTGGTTCAGAGGCTCTGGAACACAGGCTCAGCAGTGGCACATGGGCTTCCTTGCTCCATGGCACATAGGATTTTCCCAGACCATGGATCGAACTGGTGTCCTTTGCATTCCAAAGCAGATTCTTAACCACTGGACCACCAGGGAAGCCCAAAGATACGGTCTTTAGTCCAAAGGTCTGAAGACTGGACTTGCCTAGAGCAATACAATCTCTGAAGCTGAGTGTCCTAGCAACCACTGTTCTATCAAGACAAGAGTTGTAGTAGGGTTTCTGCTACTGCCAAGCTGAGTTAACTCCAACTTCTTTGGGTCTGCTGCTGCTGCTGCTGCTAAGGCACTTCGGTCGTGTCCGACTCTGTGTGACCCCATTGATGGCAGCCCACCAGGCTTCACAGTCCCTGGGATTCTCCAGGCAAGAGCCCTGGAGTGGGTTGCCATTTCCTTTTCCAGTGCATGAAAGTGAAAAGTGACAGTTCTCTAGTCTCTCTTGGTTAGACAATGGAGCTTGGGCAGGGCAGAGAGGGTTGTCTGAATCGGAGATACCAAATATAGGACCCCACCCTCTTCTGCCTGCTGATTCCTCCCAAACCTTGAGCCTGGCCTCTAACTGCAGAGATTCTAACAAAGTCTTATATCTGTTTATGAATGGATAATATTACCACTCTGATCTGCAGCAGCCCCATAGAAAACATTGACGCTACTCACAGAACACAGTTGTCATATGAAGTTTGATATGCATACTTTTGCATGTAGATCTATGATTGTCTTTGGCCAGTTTCCTCCAGATTCATCTAGAAATTACTTCCCTCTGTCATTCCACATCAGCTTCACAAAGAAGACAACCACTCCTCTCAACTCTCCAACATTTCTCTTTCACTGTTAATCACAAATCTCACATCTAAGTTTATAGATATAGAAATCATTTGATTACAGGGATGAATTTGTTAGAAAGATTTTTTTGCACTGAATGTGAAACCAAATGAATATTAAATTGTGTGATTTTTTCCCCCTGATTTAATTAGCATTATGCTTGGGTTTTGCTTTCTCTCACTAGATGAGTAATTTTAAAGAAGAATAACCTGTCTGAGATTCCTTCCTGAAGCTCAGTGTTTGATCAGGCACCGCAGACTCATTTTGTAAATGCCATTATTCAGTCAAGTGCTTTTTTTCAGTGAATGGCTTTCCCAGGACCTTAACCAGGTCCTCACTTGACCAATAGTCACACACTCCAAGGCCAAGTTCCAAATCTCAGCTTTCTTTATTTTCTTTATTTTTAATTGGAGGATAATTGCTTTAAAATGTTGTGTTGGCTTCTGCTGTACAACAACATGAATCAGCTATAAGTATACATATATCCCTTCTCTCTTGAGTCTCCATCCCACCCCCAGCTTTCCTTATTAACCCATTGAATCCTTCAGAAGGAGATAACCCAGCAAAACTTCCTGACCAGCTGAAGAACTCCTTCAACCCTCCTACTCATGACCTCATACTCTTCATGTAAATACATTTTCTCTCTCATTTACAACTGAGTAGGTGAAATATCTTTGGTCAAGCCTGGTCCTCTCTTTGTGTTCTTGATTCTCTTCTGCACTCAGCCTCCTTTTCCAGTAGTCATGTACAGATGAGAGTTGGACCATTAAGAAGGCTGAGAACTGAAGAATTGACGCTTTCGAACTGTGATGTTGAAGAAGACTCTTGAGAGTCCCTTGGACTGCAAGGAAATCAAACCAGGCAATCCTAAAGGAAATTAGTGCTGAATATTCATTGGAAGGACTGTTGATGAATCTGAAGCTCCAATACTTTGGCCACCTGATATGAAGAGCTGACTCACTGGAAAAGACCTTGCTGTTGGGAAAGATTGAAGGTAGGAGAAGAAGGGGATGACAGAGGTTGAGGTGGTTGGATGGCATCACTGACCTGATGGACATGAGTTTGAATAAGCTCTGGGAAATAGTGGAGGACAGGGAAGCCTAGGGTGCTGCAGTTCATGGGGTCACAAAAATTTGGGACACAACTGAGCAACTGAACAATGACCACGTCATAGACCAATTTCTCCTTCTGTTCAATTTGATGTCCTTCACAGCTCCTGATTCCAAGTGCTCTCCCTGACAAATTTCCCATATGTGAACCTCAACTCACAATCAACTTCCCAGGCAACACAACCTGCGACAAGTCCTTATTTACTGGCTAGCATGGAGGTAGGGCTTTATAAATGTGAATTCTTTCCCTCTAGATGCTGATTGACTTCCTGGGTTGCAACTTCAACTGCCTGTCCCTATACATTCAGGATATTTTCTCTTGCTCAAAAGTCACCTTCCTGGGGACTCCCCTGGCAGCCTGGTGACTAAGACTCTGTGTTTTCACTGCTGAGGGCCTGGGTTCAATTCTTGGTTGGGGAACTAAGATCCCACAAGCAGTGTGGTAAGATTAAAAAAAAAGCCACCTCCTCCCTGAAGTCTCTTCTGATGGCCTGATTCATGGGGGGTGGAGTTTGATTGCTTCCCTGTTGTTCCACAGCATTTTCTATTTGCCTCTGTTAGCACTTGCCTGACTGGGCTGGCACAGAACAGGAACTGAATGGATGCTGAGTGACTAAGCGAGTTCTACCTGTCCAGCAGGACATTCTTCTGTTGTCAGAAACCAGGGCTACCTACTTGGAGCCCATCACAGATTAGAGAATGTGTATCATTTATGGTTTCCAGGTCCTGCCCCCAATTTGTTTATTATATCTCTCTAAATTCATTTATCTAAAGAATACAAAGTTCCAGTTTTGTTAGAAGGCATGGTGTGGAAGGAGTACAGGCATCTGGTAAGATGGTTCTTTGGGACACTAGTCCACCATCCTCTTGTCTGTTGGCTTTCCAAATAAAGTTGCTATTCCTTGCCCCTACAACTTACCTCTCAGTTAGCCTTTCAGGTGGCAAGCTGCATGAGGCTGGGCTCGGTAACAAAAACAGTTTTTTAAAGTGATTAGATCTTAACATCCCAGCTCTTTACTGATCTACATGGCACAGAGTAAAGGCTCAATAATATTTTGCTAAACATTTGCTCTAACTAGGAAAGTGAAAGTGAAAGTGTTAGTCATTCAGTAAGTAGTGTCTTGACTCTTTGCAACCCCATGGACTGTAGCCTGCCAGGCTCCACTGTCCATGGAATTCTCCAGGCAAGGTTACTGGAGTGGGTAGCCATTCCCTTCTCTAGGGGATCCTTGCCGACCCAGGGATTGAACCTGGGTCTTCTGCATTGCAGGAAGAGTCTTTACTGTCTAACCAGGAAAGGGGGTTAGCAAAGTGGGCACAGCAGAGAGGAAACACATATGATGAGGGTTGCATATTAAGGTTTCACTGAGAACATTACCGACATGACTCACTGTCCACAAGACCAAGGTCAGGGGAATTCTCAGTGGTTAAAACTCTGCACTTCCACTGCCTAGGTTCGATCCCTGGTTGGGGAACTAAGGTCCCTCATGCTGCATAGTGCAGCCAAAAGAAAAAGAAAAGAAAGGGTCAAGGTCAGGACAAGCATTCTAGGCTGTCCAATCAAAGAAGGAGTGGATAACAAGAGAATGTGCAAGAGGTTCAATGAGAGGAAAGAAGAGAGGTGATGGAATAGGAAATTGTAACTGGAAAAAGGAATTGCAACTTCCAAGGAATGACACAGTCTCATATGATAACAAGGTCCAGGTAGTGACAACGTTTTTGTATACTTCAGTTCAGTTCAGTTCAGTTGCTCAGTCATGTCCAACTCTTTATGACCCCATGGACTGCAGCACACCAGGCCTCCCTGTCCATCACCAACTCCCTAAGTCTACCCAAACTCATGTCCATTGAGTTGGTGATGCCATCCAACCATCTCATCCTCTGCCATCCCCTTCTCCTCCTGCCCTAAATCTTTCCCTGCATCAGGGTCTTTTCAAATGAGTCAGCTCTTCACATCAGGTGGCCAAGTATTGGAGCTTCAGTTTCAGCATCAGTCCTTCCATTGACTATTCAGGACTGATCTCCTTTAGGATTGCCTGGTTTGATTTCCTTGCAGTCCAAGGGACTCTCAAGAGTCTTCTCCAACACCACAGTTCAAAAGCATCAATTCTTTGGTGCTCAGCTTTCTTTATAGTCAAACTCTCACATCCATTCATGACTACTGGAAAAACCATAGCCTTGACTAGACAGACCTTTGTTGGCAAAGTAATGTCTCTGCTTTTTAATATGCTGTCTAGGTTGGTCATAACTTTCCTTCCAAGGAGTAAGCATCTTTTAATTTCACGGCTGCAATCACCATCTACAGTGATTTTGGAGACCCCAAAAATAAAGTCAGCCACTGTTTCCCCATCTATTTGCCATGAAGTGATGGGACCGGATGCCATGATCTTAGTTTTTTGAATGTTGAGATTTAAGCCAACTTTTTCACTCTCCTCTTTCACTTTCATCAAGAGGCTCTTTAGTTCCTCTTCACTTTCTGCCATAAGGGTGGTGTTATCTGCATATCTGAGTTTATTGATATTTCTCCCAGCAATTTTGATTTCAGCTTGTGCTTCATCCAGCCCAGCATTTCTCATGATGTATTCTGTATATAAGTTAAATAAGCAGGGTGACAATATTCAGCCTTGACATACTCCTTTTCCTTTTTGGAACCAGTCTGTTCCAGGTCCAGTTCTAACTGTTGCTTCCTGACCTGCATACAGATTTCTCAGGAAGCAGGTCAGGTGGTCTGGTATTCCCATCTCTTTTAGAATTTGCCACAGTTTATTGTGATACACATAGTCAAAGGCTTTGGCATAGTCAATAAAGCAGAAATAAATGTTTTTCTGGAACTTTCTTGCTTTTCCAATGATCCAACAGATGTTGACAATTTGATCTCTGGTTCCTCTGCCTTTTCTAAAGCCTACTTGAATATCTGGAAGTTCACTTATTGCTGAATCCTGGCTTGGAGAATTTTGGGCATTATTTTGCTAGCATGTGAGATGAGTGCAATTGTGTGGTAGTTTGAACATTCTTTGACATTTCCTTTCTTTGGGATTGGAAGGAAAACTGACCTTTTCCAGTCCTGTGGCCACTGCTGAGTTTTCCAAATTTTCTGGCATATTGAGTGCAGCACTTTCACAGCATCATCTTTTAAGATTTGAAATAGCTCAGCTGGAATTCCATCACCTCCACTCCTTTGTTCGTACTGATGCTTCCTAAGGCCCACTTGACTTCACATTACAGGGTATCCAGTTCTAGGTGAGTGATCACAACATCATGATTATCTGGGTTGTGAAGATTTTTTTTTGTACAGTTCTATGTATTCTTGCCACCTTTTCTTAATATCTTCTGCTTCTGTTAGGTTCATACAATTTCTGTCCTTTATTGAGCCCATCTTTTCATGAAAATTTCCCTTGGTATCTCTAATTTTCTTGAAGAGATCTCTAGTCTTTCCCATTCTATTGTTTTCCTCTATTAAGGCTTTCTTATCTCTCCTTGCTATTCTTTGGAACTCTGCGTTCAGATGGGACTATCTTTCCGTTTCTCCTTTGCCTTTCACTTCTCTTCTTTTCACAGCTATTTGTAAGGCCTCTTCAGACAGATATTTTGTGTTTTTGAATTTCTTTTACTTGGGGATAGTCTTGCTCCCTGTTTCCTGTACAATGTCATGAACCTCTATCCCTAGTTCATCAGGCACTCTATCAGATCTAGTCCCTTAAATCTATTTCTCATTTCCACTGTATAGGAGATTTGATTTAGGTCATACCTGAATGGTCTAGTGGTTTTCCCTACTTTTTTCAATTTAAGTCTGAATCTGCAATAAGGAGTTCATAATCTGAGCCAGTCAGCTTCTGGTCTTGTTTTTGCTCTCTCTATATAGAGTTTCTCCATCTTTAGCTGCAAAGAATATAATCAATCTGATTTCACTGTTGGCCATCTGGTGATGTCCATGTGTAGAGTCTTCTCTTGTGTCGTTGGAAGAGGGTGTTTGCTATGACCAGTGCGTTCTCTTGGCAAAACTCTATTAGCCTTTGCCCTGCTTCATTCTGTACTCCAAGGCCAAATTTGCCTGTTACTCCAGGTGTTTCTTGACTTCCTACTTTTTCATTCCAGTCCCTATAATAAAAAGGACACTTTTTTGGAGGTGTTAGTTCTAAAAGGTCTTGTAGGTCTTCGTAGAACCATTCAACTTCAGCTTCTTCAGTGTTATCGGTTGGGACATAGACTTGGATCAGCGTGATATTGAATGGCTTGCCTTGGAAATGAACGGAAATCATTCTGTCATTTTTGAGATTCCATCTAAATACTGCATTTTGGACTCTTGTTGACTATGATGGCTACTCCATTTCTTCTTAGGGATTCTTGCCCACAATAGTAGATATAGTGATCATCTGAGTTAAATTCGCCCATTCCAGTCCATCTTAGTTCGCTGATTCCTAAAATGTCGACATTCACTCTTGCCATGTCCTGTTTGACCACTTCCAATTTGCCTTGATTCATGGACCTAACATTCCAGGTTCCTAAGACATATTGTTCTTTACAGCATTGGAACTTGCTTCTATCACCTGTGAAATCCACAACTGGGTGTTGTTTTTTCCTTTGGCTCCCTCCCTTCATTCTTTCTGGAGTTACTTCTCCACTGATCTTCAGTAGCATTTTGGGCACCTACTGACCTGGGCAGTTCATCTTTCAGTGTTCTTTTTTTTAGCCTTTTCATACTGTTCATGGGGTTCTCAAGGCAAGAATACAGAAGTGGTTTGCCATTGCTTTCTCCTGTGGACCACATTCTGTCAGACCTCTCCACCATGACCCATCAGTCTTAGGTGGCCCTAGACGGCCTGGCTTAGTTTTATTGAGTTAGATCAGGCTGTGGTCCTTGTGATTAGACTGGCTAGTTTTCTGTGATTATGGTTTTAGTCTGTCTGCCCTCTTATGCCCTCTCTCAGCGTCTACTGTCTTACTTGGGCATAGGGTATCTCCTCTCCGCCACTCACTGCTCCAGCGTATAGTTCAGTGGAGAAGAAATGAAAACATCAGGAGACATGAGGCAAAAGAGGATTGTAAAGTCAGGCTCTTCAGCAGGTGAGGCCTCACTGAAAGAAATGAGTGCCTCATTTTTAGGGAAAGGAAGGTAGAGAAGGGAGGAGAAGGAGAAGGTAAGCACACTGCAAAATACAAAACAACACTCAGAGCAGAAAGCACATTCCTGTGTTAGGCAGGTACCAATATTGTGAAAGCCCAGGCAGGCAGATACTATAGACTCCAAAAGAGAAGAAGGATGGTCCTTGAGGGCGGGATGTGGGCTATTTTGTTCATCTTTGCATTTCCTGTAGAAACCACCATATTTCTGGCACATAGTAAGTCTTGGTAGAGACTTTGCTCAACTCAACTATAGTGAAATTACTTCATCCTCATGTGAATGAGAAATTATCTTTGAGAAATTAGTTTTTTAAGAATCTCCAAGTATCCAGAAGAACATCTTCATTATTCTAAAATACTTTCTTTCCTCTTTTTTTTTTCTGTTTGGTTGATAATAACTTATTCCTTTTAAATTACAAAGTAATACACACCTAGAACTTAAAGAATATACACAGAAACAACCAACCAAACTGAAACCCCCAAAATCTCATTCACCAGTGATTTTTTTCCTGTGTTTAAACTTTTAAAGTGTATTTATTGATACATGTTGTACATATTTTGTGTTGTTTTCACTTGACATATTCTGCATATTTTCCTATGATAAAAATATGGCTCTTTTGTCTCAGTTTTAATGGCACATATTGGCCTATAGTCTGGATGTGCTATCATTTTCTTTCTTAGACTTATGTTTTCAATTTTTTCTTTTGCTTTGTTTGCCATTACAAACTATACTGTTACAAACATCCTAGTATTTAAAATCTATGTGCAAAACGGATTATTTCCTTAGGCTAAATTTCAACTTGAATTACTTGGTTACAAGTTTGACATATTTTGAGTCTTCTGACATATATTGTGAAGTTCCTTTTCAGAAGGTTGTCCTAATTAATATTTCCATCAGAAAGTTGTATCTGAGAGTGCTTACTTTTCTATATCATGTCCAATAGAGAGCCCTAAGTGTTTTTTTATGCCATTTCTTCAAAAAATTTGGGTCAGTGCAAGAAAGTTAAAAATAAATTTTTAAAATTTTCTTTTAAAACTGAGTCTAAACTTTTTCTCACATACTTATTGGTTATTTTTACTCCTTTTTATAAAATGCTTGCTCATCTATTTTATCCATTTTCCCCATTGGGGTGTTTTGTCTTTTTATTTTTAAATGAATTGATGGCAAATAGTTTGGCCTAGATTGTTTCTTAAAATCCTAAAAATTTTTTAAAAATGTACATTTTTTATTATGGAAAAGTTCTAATATATACAAAAGTGGAGAGAATTGCATATGAAACGCCTATGTACTCATCAACTCAAGCCCCAGATTCAACAATTATTAAGTCCTTATTAAACAATCTTGTTTCCTTTTTTTGGCAGCAAATCCTCAACATCCTCTCATTTCATCTATAAATATTTCAGTATATAAAAAATTGAAAATTATGTGGTCAAGTCACTAATTTTTTCCTATGTGATTTCTGCCTTTGGTATTTTCCTCAAAGATATCTAAATCTTCATCTATATTTTCCTGCTGTCTTTTGGTTTCCGTTTTAAAAAATCTTTGATTTTTTTTTTAATCTATCAGAATTGAACTTTATCTTCTTACAAATATTTAGCTAATTGCTGAAATAAGTGAGTATAATCCTACCAATTTGAAATATCAAATTTATCACACGTGAAATATTTACAGACAGCTAGATCTGTCTGGTCTTATGCTAGTATTACTGGGTTGTTTTTTTGTTGTTGTTTAGTATGTCCTTAACATTCATTATTGTAAATTACCTGGAATTACACTATAGATCAATCATTCATGGACAGTTTTCACATGCAGCCATCCAAAATTTAAAAAAAAAAAACCACCTTAAAATTGAAGCCATATTGTTCATTATCACCATAAACCTAGATTTACAAGCTCAGCATATAAATGGCTGTTTCTTCTCACTTACCATTTTTTTAAAAAAATCACTTCTATAACCTATTACATGTTTGCACATGAAACAAACATTTAGAGATTATTAGAAATTGAATTCCAATAACCAGTTAAGTCTGTTTAGAGTTCCTATTATGTTCTAGGACATAAGGTTTTATGCTGATTGTGCAGGGAAAACAAGTTCCTATCTTCAACCAGCTCATCAAGTACAAATTCTGAGATAGATTTTGGGGACTCTGGGCCTCCCATTAAGAATCTGTGAATAGGAGAGGACTAGTACATGGCTGAAGCGACTTAGCAGCAGCAGTAAGAAATGCAGGTCTGAGGATGTAATCATCCAGCGAAGAATGAAACTGTGAAAGCACCTATCTGTGGGTGGTTTGTGTTTCATTTCTCTCAATACTTATTTCTCCGGTGCTTTCTCAGCGTTTCATGGATCTTTGCGCTCTCCCCAGCTGGGGCTCCAGTGACCTCATTTACAACACTCTTGATAAGAGCCCTCAGGCTGAGAGGTTCTGGGAGAAAGATACTTCACCTCCAAAAGCTTTCCGTTGACTGGCAGGCCCTTACCCTAAAGATCACTGGCTCAGATTTCCCAGAATGGCCTCAAATGTCATCTATACTATCTTCAAAACTATCGGCTTGATTTTCCTCACTTTTCCAAAGGATTTGTTTAATAGATATCGCCTCAAAAACCTACCCCATCTTTAGTCATACTTTAATAATTTTTTTAAATGGAGGAAAAAGCAGCCATAGCTATTCCACTGTTATCAACAAAATATTGTTTGACTTTATTGAGAAAGCAGTTAAGAACAATGTTTGGCTCTTTCGTTTCTGATTCCTGAATTATTCCATTAGGCTACAGGTAACAAAATCAGCAGTTCAGTTGCTCAGTTGTGTTCGACTCTTTGCGACCCCATGAGCTGCAGCACACCAGGCCTCCCTGTCCAACACCAACTCCCAGAGCCTACCCAAACTCATGTCCATTGATTCGGTAATGCCATCCAGCCATCTCATCCTCTGTCGTCCCCTTCTCCTCCTGCCCTCAATCTTACCAGCATCAGGGTCTTTTCAAATGAGTCAGCTCTTCACATCAGGTGGCCAAAGCATTGGAGTTTCAGCTTCAACATCAGACCTTCCAATGAACACCCAGGACTGATCTCCTTTAGGATGGACTGGTTGGATCTCCTTGCAGTCCAAGGGACTCTCAAGAGTCTTCTCCAACACCACAGTTCAAAAGTATCAGTTCTTTGGTGCTCAGCTTTCTTTATAGTCAAACTCCCATCCATACATGACTATTGGAAAAACCATAGCCTTGACTAGATGGATCTTTGTTGGCAAAGTAATGTCTCTGTTTTTTAATATGCTGTCTAGGTTGGTCATAACTTTCCTTCCAAGGAGTAAGCATCTTTTAATTTCATGGCTGCAATCACCATCTACAGTGATTTTGGAGCCCAAAAAAATAAAGTCAGCCACTGTTTCCACTGATTCCCCATCTATTTGCCATGAAGTGATGGGACCGGATGCCATGATCTTAGTTTTTTGAATGTTGAGATTTAAGCCAACTTTTTCACTCTCCTCTTTCACTTTCATCAAGAGGCTCTCTAGTTCCTCTTCACTTTCTGCTATAAGGGTGGTGTCATCTGCACATCTAATGTTATTGATATTTCTCCCAGCAATTTTGATTCCAGCTTGTGCTTCATCCAGCCCAGCATTTCTCATGATGTATTCTGTATATAAGTTAAATAAGCAGGGTGACAATATTCAGCCTTGACGTACTCCTTTTCCTATTTGGAACCCGTCTATTGCTCCAAGTCCAGTTCTAACTGTTGCTTCTTGGTCTGCATACAGGTTTTTCAAGAGGCAGGTCAGGTGGTCTGGTATTTCCATCTCTTTTAGAATTTGCCACAGTTTATTGTGATCCACATAGTCAAAGGCTTTGGTGTAGTCACTGAAGCAGAAATAGATGTTTTTCTGGAACTCTCTTGCTTTCGATGATCCAGCAGATGTTGGCAATTTGATCTCCGGTTCCTCTGCCTTTTCTAAAGCCAGCTTGAACATCTGGAAGTTCATGGTTCACTTATTGCTGAAGCCTGGCTTGGAGAATTTTGAGCATTACTTTATTAGCATGTGAGATGAGTGCAATTGTGTGGTAGTTTGAGCATTCTTTGGCATTGCTTTTCTTTGGGATTGGAATGAAAACTGACCTTTTCCAGTCCTGTGGCCCCTGCTGAGTTTTCCAAATTTGCTGACATACTGAGTGCAGGTAACGAAATACTCAACTATTAATACAGTTACATAAAGTGACTTATTGTTCTCATATAACAAGAAGCCCAGGGACTTCCCTGGTGGTCCAGTGGTTAAGACTTCAGCCTTCCAATGCAGGAGGCACCGGTTTAGCCCCTGGTTGGGGAACTAAGATCCCACATGCCTTGTGGCCAAAACCTCAAAATACAAAAGAGAAGCAATATTGTAACAAATTCAATAAAGACTTAAAAACCAAGTAAAAAGCCCAGGTGAAGGCAAAGCTGGGAAGTTGTTCAGCAACATCGTGAAGGGCCTAGACTTTTCTCTTTCTTCTGCACCATCTTCAGCTATGAAATTCACCTTCATTGTGGCAAGGTGGCTCTCATAGCTCTACTAATAATAATGCCTGCAACCCAAGTGGGAATTAAGGGACAGGAAAAGAGAAGCATGCCAGATGAGTTCAGTTCTGTTAAGTCTTTCTAGAAGCTCTGAAAAACTCTTCACTTAGACACTATTGGCCAGAACTGTGTCCTGTGGCCATCTTCACAGCAGAGGAGGCCAGGTGACTATGTGTCTTAACTGGGAGCATTATTGCCCAGAACAAATCCAATCTGTTATCAATTGTAAGAAAGATGGGGAGAATGCCACAATTCCTTAGCCAGCAGACATGTGTAGTCTATTCCTAGGGGGATGCTGGCATGGACTTGGGCTTCTTTGTGTCCCTTAAAGCCTGTACTCTGACAATACTGTCTGAAAGAGAAGGAATAACTTTGGTCTCTTGATGCATTCACTAAATCACTCACTCATTCTTTTTTTTTTTTTATGTTAATTTTGAAGTAAATTGCAAACATGACTACACTATGCCCTAAATATTTCAGCATTTATCATTAAGAGTTTAATATTTGCCGTGTTTTCCTTTTGGTATAAAATTCACAAGCTGTTAAGTATATATTTGCTGACTTGTAACAAATGCTTACAGCTGTCTAACCCAAACCCCTATTGAAGATACTGAGCGTAACCATTAGTCCAGAAACTCTGTACTCCTTACCAAATCAATCTCTGCTTTCATCCCTTCTCTCTACAGAAGCAACAACTGTTGTTAATTTTTCCACCACAGATAAAATTTGACTGTTCTAGAACTAGATATGAATGGGATCATATAGCTTGCTTTTGTATAAGGTTTCTTTCAGCCTGTTTTCAAGATTTATCCATATTGTGTGTAGTGTACTGTGCTTAGTCGCTCAGTCGTGTCCAACTCTGTGACCCCATGGACTGGAGCCTAACAGACTCCTCTGTCCATGGGATTCTCCAGGTAAGAATATTGGAGTGGGTTGCCATACCCTCCTCCAGGGAATCTTCCCAACCCAGGGATCAATCACAGGTCTCCCACATTGCAGGCGGATTCTTTACTGTCTGAGCCACCAGGGAAGCCCATCCATATTGTGTGTATCAACAGAGCTTATTTGTTCAATAGTTAATGGACATCTGGGTTGTTTGTACTTTTTGACTGTTAATGAATAAAGCTGCTACCTGAGTTGAATTTTAAAAGCTGAAAGGTGAAATGGGGGCAGAGTGACCAAGGCCAAGAATTCCAGCAAAGGGGACAGCATAAATGACTGCTATGGGCAACTTTGTCATTCTTTAATTGATGGATTTAATTAATATTTGCTGAGCATCTTCTTTAAACATGGCATGGAGGAAACAGTGACCAAAACAGACATCATCCTAGCCTTCACAGAGCATTCAGTCCTAAATTTAAAGAAAGAAAAAATTAAACAGGGTATTATATTTCCCCCCTCTCCCCCCTCTAATTTGGTCATGTTGCTCAGCTTATGAGATCAGGGATTGAAACTGGGTCCTGCAGTGAAAGCGCCAAGTCCTAACTACTGGACCATCAGGGAATTATCAGGGTTCGATGTATCTTCAATCTCTCTTTACCGTCCACTGAAACAACCATATCCAGTTTTGAAGCATAAACATCCTCTGATGGTCAGTGAAAAATGCTGACACAAGTGGGGTGATCTTGAGCAACTCAGAATCAGGCAGACTGATCTGGATGAAAAATTCAACGTGCAAAAAGCCAATATTAAATAATAGAGACCAGTGCATTTAGCTCCTTGGAAGCTAATCAGTTCAGTTTACTGACCCAGAATGGCTTAGCAGGATGCAAAGTTATTCTGTGTAGCAAATCATTCAGTGAGCTTGTTGAGGGCAAGAGGAGCTGTCCTAGCCACCTCTGCATTCCGCAGATTGACTCAGTGACCAACTCACGGTAAGTACTTAGTAAACATGTCTGCTGATCCAGACTCAAAGTTTCATCTTTCTCTACTAAAATGCAGGAAGAGCCAAACAGACATTCTTTAAAGTGATCAGTTAGTAATCCCTGACCTTTGAAAATATATTTGCAAATATATAGGGCAAATTTATTCATCCTGGGCTGCATGTTGAAGTTCTGCAACCAGTATGCCAAGGCAGGCTGCCACCTTTGTCATGGGTGTGAGAGGTGGGGCAGAGATATTAAACTCTCCCTCCTGGGGAGGGGCATTGTGTTGAGTGGCTACATAAATTTAACTATGACTAGAAGAGGCATGAGGTGAGAAAGTTTGGGGAGCTCTATTCTACAGCATACACAAAAACTTTGGTTTGGGGTAAAACTTCACCAAGTGTGAATAAGTTAAAAATAGACTTAAATACATAGTCTGAACAGTCATCAACCAGATTTTCTTTAGCTAACTTTTTGGATAGCTCAAAAACATCTAAAAATCATTTTTGTGAAGACAGTCTTTTGAAGCCAGGTCCGAAAGGTTACTTGAATCAGTATGGGCAAATTCATTTAAAAGTGGGTCTCAATTTAATATTCCCATAAACCTGAACCAACATACTGTCCAGGGAAATAAATACTCTTTGAATCCACCTCTGTGTAATCTTCTAAGAGGATGAAAATAAAAACCAGGCTTTTATTTACTTATGTATTTATTGGTATTACACTTCAAGTGACTGCTCCACAAATCCTTTAGGAATGTAAATAAACAAATATTTTCTTCTTGGCTGGGCAGCGAGTAGGACCTTAGTTCCCCAACCAGGGATTGAACCTCTACTCCCTGCATTGGAAGCACACGGTCTTAACCACTGGGCCACCAGGAAAGTCCTCCAAATTCTACTCTTATCTTAAAAAGATTGGGGAGTGACATACTTGGCTAGTCATCTTACCTTCCCACAGAAATATCACCACTGAATCGGGATTCAAAACCATTTCCTTAGCTTTTGGGTTTGTTCTTTTTTTTGTTTTAAATTCACAGGGAGAAGTGTTCTGAATCTTCTGCCAATACTCTAATTAAATTGCAAGGTGTCTGAAAGCAGGGCCTGTCTTCTCTTTATAGCTTCCATCCAAAAGTTCTAACATCTTAGGTACTGTGAACATAAGAAACATTACATCAATAGATGTAGATGCTGAATACAAACAGTTTTTTTGTATTCAGTAGCAAGTTATACAGCTTTTTAAAAAGCGAAACCAAACCTCCAGAAGATAAAAATTTGGTTTTGGGGCCTTCCCTGGGTTTGTAGAGTCCAACACGACTGAGAGACAACTGGTGGTCCAGTGGTTAAGGTTCTACGATTACAATGCAGGGGGCGTAGGTCTCATCCCTGGTTGGGGCAGTAAATACCACATGCTTCGGCTAGCCAAATAAATTAAAAGAAAGAAAGAAAAGAATTGGTTTTGGGTGACAGATCATCAAGTGTGAAAAACTTTAAAATAGACTTCCAATATTTAATCTGAACAAGCTTTGCTAACCAAGTTTTCTTTAGCCAATTTTTTGGATAGTTTCAACAACACTTTTAGTGAACAAATAAACTTTTCAAACCTGGTCCTAAAGGTTACTGAAATCAAGATGGGCAAATTCATTTTGATGAGGGTGCTCAAAAATAACACCTTCCACAAAAGCCAGGAGGAAAGTTTAAATTCTCCTGGACATCTGTGAGTTAATGCAAGAGACCTGGAGTGGTGATCCTGCCAATTTCCTTGTCTCTAGCTGCCCTGCTGGCAGTCAGGAAGGGTATCTCCTGTCAATTCCTGAAAGGGAATTCAGCTGCCAAATCAGAAGGAAAAAGGAAGTTGTGGAAGGCTCTGCGAAATTGGCACCAGAGCCTACTCAGTTTCATGGCACCAAGAGTAATATTTGGGAAAAAAAAAATATCACTTAAAGGTGAGTGCCAAGATTACAATGGATTTAAATCACTGTAAAATCTTTCCTGATTAAGACTATTAAAAATCCTGGATTCCAGAAACAAGTCTAAAGGAACTATGACTGTCAAGGACACCTAGTTACCACTAGAAAATCTACTGCCCTTGGGATGAGAAACGACAGTGGCAACATAGTATGTTACTAAATATATAGAGGGGCCCTGTTATAATAGCTGAGTTTTATGGACACAGGGGTTTACTGAAGGCCCAGTTATGCCCCTAGGAAAGTAATACTGTGGCTGTAGTTAAGTTGGTAAGTTCTGACTCTTCCTGAACCAATGGACAGGGGCCCGCCAGGATCCGCTGTCCATGAGATTCTCCAGGCAAGAATACTGGAGTGGGGTACCATTCCCTATACCTCCCCACCCAGGCATCAAACCTGGCAGGCGAATCCTTTACCACTGAGCCACCAGGGAAGCTCAGTACTGTAGCTACAAAGGCAGAAACAACCCCCTGTAACAGGGAGATGCAGCGATCCATCGGACCTCTATCCCACACCATCAGGGGTCCTTCGGGAAAAGCCAGTTCAGAAAGCACCAATGGACACAAAGAGCCAAGAATTTCAGGTTCATTTCAAGTCTCCTTTATTCATTAATTCTTCAATAAATTCCCCCAAATCTCCACGCATGAGAAAACTTGGATTTGGGGAAGGGAATTCCAGGGAGAGGAGAGAGAGAGGAAGAGTCCGATCCGGGAGTATACCTGTTCCCTTTCCATTGTCCCCAACCCCCACCGTCCCCCATCGGCCCACGTGCCCCCATGCCTAACCCGAACCGCTCCCGGGCTCCGGGCCTCTGCGCTCCCGGAGAGCCCCTGTCAGCCTCAGGTCTTGCTTCCCAAGAGGGCAAAGGTGCCCGCGTCCCCTCCCGGAACCCCTCTGGGGCTCTGCCCACCTGCCCCTGCATACAGACCCTAAGCTGGGGCGCCCCCCTTCTCCGGGCGCCTGGGCGTTCCGGGGGAGGAGGACGCGCTTCCCGGGCCAGAGCAGGTGCCCGCGCCCCCGAGCGCGGAGTCGGGGTAGGTGGCCGGGGAGCCCCGCCCAGACGCCGGCCCGGCCCGGGTCCCGGCGGGGGCGCGGGCCCGCGGTAACCCGGAAGAGGCGGCGGCGGCAGGCGTGCGGGAGCCAGGGGGCGGGGGCAGGAGTGGGGGCGGCGCGCTCCAGCCGGCATGGCCGCCGCCGCCGGCTTTGTGTGCCGCGCGCGGGCCCCGGACGCCCGCGCCTCGCCTGGCCCGCGGGGCCGCCGCTGACCCGCCCCGGCTCCCAGCGCCGCGCCCGCGGGCCGGCCCCGCCTCCCCCCACCCCCCCGCGCCTCCCCGCCCCCTCCTCCAGCCGCCGGGAGGGCGGGCCGCAACCGCCCTCCGCTCGCCCGCTCCTCGCCGCGCGCCCGCCCGCCCTCTCTCCCCAGCCGGCCTGCCTGCCTGCCTGCCTGCCGTGCCGGCGGCGGCTGGCGGCGGCGCGCTCCAGCCGCCCCGATGCCCGAGCCAGGCCCCAGGATGAACGGCTTCTCGCTGGGCGAGCTGTGCTGGCTCTTCTGCTGCCCGCCCTGCCCGAGCCGCATCGCCGCCAAGCTGGCCTTCCTGCCGCCCGAGCCCACCTATACGGTGCTGGCGCCGGAGCAGCGCGGCCCCGGCGCGCCCTCTCCGGCCTCGGCCGCTTCCACCTCCTCTGCCTCTGCCGCGGCCCAGCCAGCGCCGCAGCAGCAGCCGGAGGAGGGGGGCGCGGGGCCCGGCGCGTGCAGCCTGCACCTGAGCGAGCGCGCCGACTGGCAGTACTCGCAGCGCGAGCTGGACGCAGTCGAGGTCTTCTTTTCGCGCACCGCCCGGGACAACCGGCTAGGCTGCATGTTCGTGCGCTGCGCGCCCTCCAGCCGCTACACGCTGCTCTTCTCGCACGGCAACGCGGTGGACCTGGGCCAGATGTGCAGCTTCTACATCGGCCTGGGCTCGCGCATCAACTGCAACATCTTCTCCTACGACTACTCCGGCTACGGCGTCAGCTCGGGCAAGCCCTCTGAGAAGAACCTCTACGCCGACATCGACGCCGCGTGGCAGGCGCTGCGCACCCGGTGAGCCCGGCGGGGGTTGCCAGGCCTGGCCAGCCCCTGCGAGGGGGCCAGGCTGGCATCCCCTTGGGGCCTCTGGGGCGGCCTGAAGGGAGAGGGGCCCTCCTTCGGGGCTGTGGGCGAGCAGAGATTTCCTCCCCCCAAGCACACACACACCCTTCCGCGGCCGTCGTGGCTTCTCTTTTCTTCTCCATCCCTGGCTTTCTTTCCCCCCCTCCAAGAACCCCGCCAGCCCTCTGGTTCCTGGAGAGTTCAGATTCATAGGATTTTGCCTGCTTTGGCACGCCTGGGTGCCCCCGATCTCCCTGGCTGGGTCTTTTGTGGTTCTGGGCACCACAAGTGGCAGTGTGGGCATGCTTAAATACCGGGCAGAGACAACTTGGTTCGCGTTGAGTTTGTGTGAGCCGGCAGCCAGAGGCTGGAGGGCCTCAGGGTGAAGTGACCTTGGGCAAGGCGCAGGAGCTCAGACCTCTTGTTTCCTTCCTTGTAAAGTCAGGGGGGCCGGCGGGACGGCTTCCACCATACGTTCCGGTTGTTAAGTGCTCAGCGGGGCCACGTCTGGGCGGCCTTGGAGGGAGCTAGAAGGTCGGGTGATGTGAAGTTGGACTTCTAGGGCTGAGTAGCTGGCACGGCGGTCAGGAAGTTTAGCTGGTGGTGGTGGGCCTGGCGTCTTTATCAGAAACAGTTAAAAACAAACAAACAAACAAAAAGACAACCCAGGAGGAGTTGGAATCTTGTGCTTACAGGGCTTGGGGAATCTCTTGACCTTGAATTAGCATTCACAGGACTAGGAAGTGTTTACAGAGGGAGAGTCTTTTATATGCAAGGCACAAATTGGGGGCTTGGTTTTGGGGCTAGACATGGTAAGACCAGCAAACCAAACTTGAGTTTTAGTCTCAAGTTACCCAAAAGTCTGTTGAGTGGGAAAGCCAGGTCCACCTGTTTGTGCTCCAGTCTGGGTGTCTGTGGCTTCACCCCAGCCACCTGGGGTGGCAGGATGGTGAAAACACCTGAGGTCATGTCTTCTCTGACATCAGATTGCTTCAGATGAAAGAGCCCCCAGAATAGGTATAATTGGCACTGTTAAGCTACTGACAGGTGTAGTGTTTATCTAAAATGTGTTTGCCTGGCTCTTGCAGACTGCCAACGTTAGTGATTTTTGTTCTCATTCCTGTTCATGCATATGTTCATAAATTATTCTGTGCCTTTATGGGAAAATGGCCTATCCAACAGGGAACTACTTAGGGTTTTATATGTTGCTTATTCACATTCTTCTCCTGAAGTCTTGAAGGACTTCGTTTGGACTTGAAGCTTTTTGAAAGTGGTTTAGGCTGAGGTTGTACAATTCTTGAGACCCGCGTGGACTATAGCCCACCAGGCACCTCTGTCCACAGAAGTCTTGAGGCAAGAATACTGGAGTGGGTAGCCATTTTCTTCTCCAGGGGATCTTCCTGATCCAGGGGTTAAATCTTCGTCTCCTGCATTGGCAGGTCGATTCTTTACTGCTGAGCCACCCGGGAAGCCCCCCAGTCAGAATCTGCAACTAGTTACAAAGTCACCTGTTCCAGTAAAGAGTTTCGAATACATGTTTGTCACACACGATTGATCGATCGCTAGAAGCTGCTGTTGGTCAAGGTATTAAAATTAAGGGTTGGCATTAGATCTTCTCAAAGTGAGGCATAATCCCACCTTGAGTAGGTTGTTTGGTGAGATTTCTGTAGAACACTGTTCCTATGTGTAAGTGTCTAGATTAGAATGAAGTCTTTTTCAGATGTGAGGCAAACCCTTTGCCCTGAATATGCAGGTGTGTCTGTGTTACAGCGTACATGAGACATAGTTATTTCCCGGAGACGTGTGTCATATGGAATTTAATTATGGGCATGGCTTTGGGTAAGGTTAAATTTTGAATTGTATTATGGGGTGGTGCTAGTGGTAAAGAACCTGCCTTCCAGTGCAGGAGACATAAGAGATGTAGGTTCAATCCCTGTGTCGGAAACATCCCCTGTAGGAGGGCATGGTAACCCACTCCAGTATTCTTGCTTGGAGAATCACTCCCACGGACAGAGGAGCCTGGTGGGCTATGGTCCATAGGGTCCTGAAGAATCGAACACAACTGCAGTAATTTAGTACACACAGACACACAGCACATAGCTGAGCACATAGCTCACCTTTGCCTGGAATTTATTTAGTTTTATGCCAGAACTCAACTCATGTCAAGGTTGATTTACTCACCTGTTAAATAGGTTAGCTTAAAGGCTAAATGACAATCTTAGGATTGAAGAAATCTTACACACCTTGTGCTTTTCAAACGTTTTTGATTGTGACCCCACAAGATGGAACACATATTACGTTTTACATCTAGGTCAAGCACACACATACACATCTGTGTCTGTATATCTGAAGCACATGTCTTGCAAAGCAGTAGTTCTGCCTGTGAGCACTACACATGTAGACTATATTCTGTTTTCTTTTTCTTTTTTAAGAAGAAGAAACAGAATGAAGGCTGGGAAGGACTAAGTTAATTTACCTTCTCATTTATGGACACTGTCCTTATGCACCCTCATTTGACAGAGGCTCAAAGAAGATCAGGAAACGTCTCTTGATTGCTAGTTTAGGACTGTTTCCACGTTACCATGCAGTCTGATTTATCAGATTTCTCTAGAGGTGTGTATACGTGTCTCAGTTATTCTAATAGGCTAGGAGTTACTTGACTCTGAAGCTAAGCGATCCCTGAACAGCCTTTCCCCTTGGTCTGCTGTCTGTAGATTTCTGTTCTATTTTGCCTGTAAGGTGCCCTCTTCACCACCTATGTATGACTCTGTTCAGGTCATGGCCCCGGCAGTAGTACCTCCCGCCACATTTACCCATTGTTCTGTGGCTGATTAGCTCAGATCCTCTTTTTGTTAAAATGTTTTTTATTTGTTTTATTTTTGGCTCTGCTGGGTCTTCCTTGCTATGTGGACTTTTCCCTAGTTACGGTGAACAGGGCTACTCTAGTTGCAGTGCACGGGCTTCTCATTGTGATGGCTTCTCTTGTTGCAGCCCCCAGGCTCTAGAGCACAGGCTCAGTAGTTGTGGCACATGGGCTTAGTTGCTCGATGTCATGTGGGATCTTCCTGGATCAGAGATTGAACCAGTGTCTCCTGCACTGGCAGGCAGATTCTTTGTCAATGAGCCAGCAGGGAAGCCCCTCGGATCCCCTTTTCTACCCACAGTCTTCATGCCTTCCTTAAGGAACTTTCTCTTTTCTGATCTCCTGATGAACCAGGCTGCTTAGAACTCTTGATTGGAAAGCCAACCCCAGCCTAAATCATTTCCATCTCTGCCCTTAGGTTGCTCCCCCAGGAGGACTGTAAGGTGATGGTGTCAGTGCTTTGCAGCGCCCCTCCCCTCCCCCCACCGCGAAGTACCCTGCCTAGTATTTGCCCTCCCTTCTTGTGTGGCCCTTTTCCTAGGCCCCTAGTTCTCCATCCCAACTGGATCCTGATTGGGTTAGTGAGCCCTTGGTGTTCCTGTGCAGGTGGTACTCTGCTCCTTCACCTTCGCTAATCACACTGTGTGCTGTTTCTTGTTTAATTTCATCTTACTAAGTTGGAAGTTCCCTGAGGGTAAGGACTTCCTGTCTTCTGTATTCCCAACAACAGTCAAAGTACCTTAAGATAATAGGAACTCATTAAATATTTGTTTAGTGGCTTGCACATATGGGTACCCCTGAAATAAATAAAATAGATTCAAATTTTCCTAAAATAAGTTGCATCTATTTTACCTCTAGGATCTAGTATTCATGGGCATAGCCATAGGCACAGAAAGGGGTTACAATGTATTGGCTCAAAAAGAAAATGTATTTGGCTCAAGGTCTGATCCACTTTTTATCCACTATCTCTCTTGTTTGCAACCTTAATGCATCTCTGTTGAACAGCAGAGTAACAGTAACCCTTTTGTATGTCTCTGCATCCTTTCACCATGCTGATTGGCCAAAATGTTTGCTTGGGTTTTTCAAGATGTTATGGAAAAATCTGAACAAACTTTTTGGCTCACATTCTCTGCATGCTCTAGCGATGGGTCCAGTCCTTGATGGAGGGCTTCAAACACAATCTCTGCACAGTGTTTCCGTAGGTAAAGGGAGCATATCCCTTAAGTAAGTAGGCAAGTAATCTAAAGTAAGGGTTTGGGGAGGAAGTAAACTTGAAGGCAAGAAAGGTGGGTCATTGCTAGTTGGCCAAGAGGTGATTATTTTAAGCATTTGGAAAATGACTGAAAAGTGTGTAGAAGAGAGGTTGTATTTGAAAGGAGGATATAGACTGAGCTTAGAAGAAAGAAGTTGACTTATTGCTATAGCAAAGTACCATAGAGTGAGTGGCTTAAAAGCAGCACAAATTTATCAGTGCTGGAGGCTGAAAGTCTGAGATCAGGGTGTCAGCATGGTCAGGCTCTGGCAAGAATCCTTTTTCTGATTGCCAGCTTCTCGTTGTGTCCTCACAAGGTGGAAGAGGCAAGGGAGTTTTCTTAGGCTGGTTTATAAGGACTTTCCTGGGGGCTCAGTGGTGAAGAATCTGCCTGCAGTGCAGGAGACTGGGTTCAATCCCTGCCTGGGTTGGGAAGATCCCTGGAGAAGGGAATGGCAACCAACTCTAGTATTCTTGCTTGGTCTGGGAGGCTACATGGGGTCACAAAGAGTCAGACATGACTGAGGGACTAACACTTTTACTTTTCGTAAAGGCGCTGATCCCATTCATATAGGTTTCACCCTCAAGACCTAGTCATCTTTCAAAAGCCAAACATCACCCTGTGGGTTAGGTTTCAACAGATATATTTTTGGAGTGGGACATGTACTTACACACACACACAGACACTATTCAGTCTAGGGGCAGTTGGTATTGGAACAGTGAGAGAGAGAGAGTAGAGAATCTAAGCATGGTGGAGGCCTTCAAGGTTGGGACATGTTTTACATTTGAGTTACTGATGCCCTTTACAAGCATGCTGTGTAGCCAAGCAATTGAGGGAGTGCATTGGAGTCACTTAGAAATGTCTTTAGAAAGGACACTATGAAAATCAGTGTAACCTTATTGGAGGGCAGTGTTGTAATTTGGGCTGGGGGGAAGGGGAGTGATTAATCTGTGCAGGAAAAGCTGCCTGTTGGTTAAGGTGGGATTAAGTAGGCTGATTAAGCCTCCTCAACACACATCCTTTTTGGATGTGAGCAGCTTTAGGCTGCAGAATTGGGGCTTGTGATTCAAAAGGGAGTGAATCAAGCTGATTTGAAGGTGTAAACCCAAACAAGCAAATAACTCAGAGAATGAGGTGTAAGTAAGGCGGGGACAATTTTAGCTGAAACATTTTCATCTAGAGAAACAGGAAAGTAGGGGCATTTGTGAGTCAATTTGTTAGTGTTTACCATCACCATCTACAGAAGTTGTTTCATGCAAAAACTGTGGAGGAGAGAGGCATTTGGTAACATTGTCAGAAAGCAAATGCTGAGAGAGGAAGGTAAATAAGAATTTTCAGGGAATTGCCTGGTGGCCCAATGGTTAGGACCCTGTGCTTTCACTGCAGGGGCCCCGGTTTCACCCTTGGTCAGGGAGCTAAGATGTTGCAAGCAGAGATGCTGGGGGAAAAAAAGAACTTACAATGTCTAGGTACAAAAGTGTTAGTTGCTCAGTTGTCTCCTACTCTTTACAACCCCATGGACTGTAGCCCACTAGGCTCCACTGTCCATGGAATTCTCCAGGCAAGAATACTGGAGTGGGTTGCCATTCCATTCTCTAGGGGGTCTTCCTGACCCAGGGATCCAACTTGGGGCTCCTGCATTGCAGGTGGATTCTTCATGGTCTAAGCTGTGACAGTTTACACAAGACTATTTCCCTTCATTCATTCCTTCTTTCAACTAATGAGCCATTAACCATCAAACACACATATATTGATACTGTACTTGTACTGGCCACTGAGATAGTTTCCCTTGCATATTGTTAATGTGAAACTTTCTTTTTTTGTGTGTGAGATGGATTAGATTTTAGAGACACTTTAAATGTGTAGCCAAGTGTTGCTATTTTATAACTTTTGCCTTTGTGATTTAAGGATCCATATTTGGAAAAGCTCTGTCTTGGGAAGACTAATGGATACCCTCAGGTAGTGGGATCTTGAAAAGCACCTTCTGTTGGTTGTGGATGTTTACATTTGTGAGTCAGGGTGGATTTCTCCTGGGAAGAGCCAAACAGTGACTAGTTTCCCAAGTAGGTTAAAGTTAATGCCCTAACTTCTTTGTTCTCAGTTTTCTCAGAGGGAGTTCTATGGTACCATGAAAGGAAGAATGCACCTGTTTCTACCTTAGTTTCACTTATTAGGGACGAAGTAAACAGAATGTTCTGTGAATGGTGTGATATGTGAATGTACAATGATCTTCCTAGAATGGAAATAGAATAGTAGCTAAACATTCAAGGCAGTCAGTGTGCAAATATCCCATTAAGAAGAATGTAATTCTTAAGAACAGACCTGTTGAAACAGACATAGGTGCAGTGTGTTTCACTGGTTTGCTGTGGCTCCACTCCCCTCCTCCAGTGCTCCTGGACTGTACCTGGTTCTTCAATCTGCCCTCCCCGATCTGCTGTTGCTGGGTTTCTCTCTAGCACAACCAGATTCTGAGCTGTCACCCTTATCCCACTAAACCTCACTTTCCCATGGTTCTTTTTTTTTTTCTCTAAAATATTTATTTATTTCTTTGGCTGTGCTGGGTTTTGGCTGTGGCATACAGGATCTTTGTTGCGACCTGTGGGATCTTAGTTCCCTGACTAGGGATCGAACCCAGGCCTCCAGTATTGGGAACTCAAGAGTTGTAGCCAGGGACCACCAGGGAAGTCCCTCCGATGGTTCTGTTTTTCGAGGGGTCTTTCCTCTAGTAAACCAAGTACCAAAGATCTGACAAGCGTTTTCAGTTTCTGTGTCAATGGTCAATTACTCCTTAATGGGCTTCCTCTTCTGAGCATATTTGTTTTTATTTAGGGCAATATTGGAGGCTCAATCTTATCTAAAATTCAGTCTGAAAACTCTACTGGTACAATGGAATATTGAGCAAGGCCTTCCCCGCACCCTCCCCCCCCTTTTTTCCCCTTGAAGTCATCTGAGTGATACTATCCTGAGGTCACTTAGAGCAAATCCTTAACGTCACTCCCAACCTTCTGCTACTTCCTGCCTTTCTGTCCCTCTCTCCAAATTAATAACTACTCTACTCATATGAGGGCTTCCCAGGTAGCTCAGTGGTAAAGAACCTGCCTGCAGTGCAGGAGACCCAGGTTCAATCCCTGGGCCAGGAAAATCCCCTGGAGAAGGAAATGTCAACCCACTCCAGTATTCTTGCCTGGGAAATCCTGTGGACAGAGGAGCCTGGCGGGCTACACTTCATGGAGCTTCAAAAAGTCAGACACAACTTAGCAACTAAACAATTACAACAACTATCCATATTATTAACCCATGTAAGACTCCAGAATCTGTCTTCAGGGATTGTACTGTTCATGGTGGTGGCAGACTTACTCTCTCTATTGGATTTTGCTTAAGCTAGTGTTGAGGCCATAAGTCTGCTCCACTTTAAGAAGCCTTGGGTACAAGAATCTGAAGTCTCAACACAACTGTACTTAGGAGATCATTATTTGTGTATTAGAATGATTCCCCCCTCCCCCACCGCCCCAGGATTGCTTTAAATAATAGGCTTGCTGATTCATAAAAGCTTTAATTTGCAAAACTGAGATGAACACAAAACCTTTTGAACTAGGGAAATTAGTTCTGATTCCAACAGTCCCTCTAATCTGTGTTGTCACCTTGCACAGGGAGGTACTCCACACTCCTGAGCTTTACATTGCATTGTTTTCAAATAAGGGATGCAACTACAGTAAGTTCCCTACATATGAATCTTCAAGCTGGGAACTTTCAAAGTTGCGAACATGCGTTCCATCAACCTCAGGCATGAATGACCTCGCAGCTTGTCCTCCGTCTCCTTTTGCTGGTGACCCTTCAGCTCTACCATCTCCTACCTCTTCTCTCGATGCCAGCCCTTGTGTGCAGCTGTTGTACTCTACTCCTGTACTTCTCAAGGTACTGTACTGTACGATTTAAATGTTTTATTTTGTGTGTTTTTGTGTGTATCATTTGTATGAAGAGTATTATAAACCTATGACAGTACAGTACTGTATAACTGATTGTGTTAGTTGGGTACCTAGGCTAACTTTGTTGGACTTAATGAATGCTTTCCAGGAATGGAACTTGTTCATATGTAGGGGATGTACTGTACATGTCTTCTGAGGTGCCTTCTTTAAGGAAGGCTGTGTTTCGTAGTTTTTAAGGGAGAGTACCTAATGTTTCTGAATTTGCTTCTCTTGACTACACTGAGAAACGTGGTGGACTCTGTCTCTGCAGTGAATCTCAAGCCTGGCTGCATCTCAGCAGCCCTAGGTAGATATATTTCTTGTGTGTGTGTGTATGTGTGTATCTAGACATAAGCATGTATGTGTATCTGTGTGTACATGTGTAAGTGAACATGAATTCACATGTGTGCACATATGTGTATGCTTGCATGCAGTCTCAGTTGAGTTGCACTCACCTAGAGACTATAGTTAAGGGTTGGACTCTTTGACCCATGGACTGTAGTCCACCAGGATCTTCTGTCCATGGCACTTCCCAGGCAAGAATACTGGAGGGGTTGCAATTTCCTTCTTGAGATCTTATCAGCCTGGGGATTGAACCTGGGTCTCCTGCATTGCAGGCAGATAGATTCTTTGCTGTCCCACCCACCAGGGAAACCCTCCAATTGGTTAAGACTTGAAGAAAAGTGAATGCTCGGGAAGATTTTTTTAATGCACTTATATAGTTGGTTTTAGTCAAAAGTCTTTGATGGCCAGGAACCCACTTGTGTGGACCATGTGAGTATGCACAGCCATGCTCATATTTGCAGGATTCCTGAGCCTCATGGGGATTGAAGCTGGAGGCTCAGAAGCCATCAAGACCCTGGATTCTCACCCTCTCAGCTTCCTCTTTCTGAGCTGGTATCTCCCATCTCCTCTCTGCGTGCCTGCTCCCTCTTTCTACATCAAACCTCTTCATGCTCCTGATCTCTGCACATCACCTCACCACCCCCAACCCAGCTGTGCTTATTACCTTCCCAATCCCCACTCATCTGCCCAGGAGCTGGCCTCCCTCTGGCTTCTAGACCCCTCGTTCCCATGCCTGATTCCCCGGTTGTACCCCAGGATGGTAAGGCTGAGGCTGAGGCTGTGTAAGTGAACAGGGCTCCTCCCTTGGGGATGAGGTGGGGCCATGGCTGGGACCATCAGCTGGCACTTCTGGGCCTCAGTGAGTCCTGCTGTAGGTGGAGAGTGCTGTGCGGGGCAGTCTCCACTCTCCACCCAGCCCCTGTGTGCCCCATCATGCGTCTGATCAGAGAGCAGGGGCCTTGAAGAACAGATCATAATTAATAGACCTTAAGCCAGGTCAGTGGAGCAGTGATATGGTTGCCTCATGACCAGCCTCCCTCTCTGAGCCTGGAAATGGAAAATTGTGGACTGATAGGATTCTCCTCTCTAGTCACCTCCCTTCTCTATGCCCTGCAACTGGGGCTGCTGTGCCAAGTTGGTCTGTGGTGTGGGGACAGAATTCTGCACTGCCCATGGAGCACCCAGAGGCGGTGGGTGAAGAAGGGAGAAGAGGGAGAACTCCCAAACTCTGCAGGGTCCCACGAACTCCTGTATCTCAGGATCAGAAGAGATGCCCAGCTTGGAACGGTGGAATGACTTAGTCCTTCATTTAGATGATTTATAGCCGCAGCTGATTTCTGGCTCTTGTCAGAGTAGCTCAGGCAAGGTTGTCTCAAGAGGAACCTGAAGAGGAGGGATGTGACTGCATGCCTTCACTTTCTCTGATGTCCTTAATAGTTCTGGGCAGAGATTTTGGAGTCAAACAGGTGTGTAAGTTCAGGTCCTACCTGGGCCACTTATTAAGTACTTGATCTCAGGCAAGTTTCCTAACCTTTTTGAACCTCAGTTAAATTTTACCAGGGTGCAGAATTGACCACTTCACTTCCTGTTTCTTAAGCATCAGGATTATTTGAGGCTGATTATTTTAAGAAACTGCAGACTAAGGAGAAGCTTTGGAAAACCCAAGTAGATGTTGTTCAGTTGCTCAGTCCTGTCCGACTCTTTGCGACCCCATGGACTGCAGCATGCCAGGCTTCCCTGTTCTTCACCATCTCTCAGAGTTTGCTCAAACTGCATTGAGTCCTGGATGCCGTCCAACCATCTCATCCTCCGTCTGCCCCCTTCTTCCCTCAATCTTTCCCAGCGTCAGAGACATTTCCATCTATAAGGGAAATCTCCATTTGTAAGGGTGTCTTCCTGGCTGCTCCTAGAAGTTGGGGGGAGGTGACCTTCATCAAGAATGCTGAGCTCTCATCGGTGCAGAAGGTGATAGCTTAAATCTGCATTACAACCTCACCTTTGTTTTCTCTGCTTTTCCTCGTGACCTCCCAGAGAGTATCCCACCACCCTCTCTTGCTTTAGCTGAAGAAGGCATTTAAGGTAAGGGCTTCCACTGCTTCAGCGCTCTTCAGTTTTCCTAGGTCTTTCCCAGCTATACGTGTTATTAAACTTGTTTGCTTTTCTCCTGTTAATCTTTTATTAATTTAATTATTAGACCAGCTAAAGAACCTAGAAAGGAAGAAGAGAAAACTTTCCTAGCCTACAATGATAACAGTAATAATAATAACAATGACCTTATGTCAAATGCTTTAGCACAGTTTTTCCATACAGTCAGAGCACAGCAGACGGGATATTTTTGTTGTTTTAAGACTCAATGAACATGAGTTTGAGCAAATTCCTGGTGATAGTGAAGGACAGGGAAGCCTGGTGTGCTGCAGTCCTTGGGGTCGCAAAGAGTCAGACACGACTGAGAGACTGAACAGCAACAACAAAATCATTGAGAGCATTAATCACCAGATGCTCAGATCGTACTGTAGACCACATGCTTTGCTGAGACTCTTCGCATGCTTTGCTGAGACTCTTTGGGACCCCATGGAATGCAGTACGGGGGATTGCCATTTCCTTCTCCAAGGATCTTCCCCACCTAGGGATCGAACTTGCATCTCTTGTATCTCCTGCATTGCAGGCCTATTCTTTACCACTGAGACACCAGGGGAGCCCAGACCAGACACTTAGATCAGGTGTTAAGGAAATTGCTCCCTCCCACCTCTCCAGAGATGTAAATAATACCCTGGTCTAGGGAGCTTGGTGGGTGTAGCTATAAAAGGACTATAAAGGAGTGTTAGTTTTATTTGTGACAAAGGGGAAAGAGCCTCTCTGAATTTCTTTTTCTGGGCTCGAGGGCTCTACTTATCACGCTCTGGCTTTGGAGAGTGGTGTGCGATAGTATTTTAAAGCAGATAACACTTCATATACTGAGGTGTTTATATCCCTAAAGGAGATCTTAAAAAGACAGGAAACCTTACCTGTAATCCAGTACCTCACAATTACTTTGCCAGCCTTTCCTCTGCTCTCTTCCCTCACCCTGCTGTTTCCAGGCTTAGCTCTCAGTATCGGAACTTGCGTTCTGGGTGAAACAAGATATTTCCTCTCTCTCCAGCACTCAGGACGTTCTGGTTGCTCGTTATTACTGGGATGACCTTCAGTAGACTGTTGTTGTTGTTCAGTCACTAAGTCGTGTCCTACTCTGACCCCATGAACTGTAGCATGTCTGGCTTCCCTGTCCTTCACCATCTCCTGGAGTTTGTGCAAACTCATGTCACTGAGTCAGTGATGCCATCCAACTGTCTCGTCCTCTGCGTCCCCTTCTCCTCTTGCCCTCAGTCTTTCCCAGCATCAGGGTCTTTTCCAATGGGTCGTCTCTTCACATCAAGTGACCAAAGTATTGAAGCTTCAGCATCAGTCCTTCCAATGAATATTCAGGGTTGATTTCCTTTAGGATTGACTGATTTGATCTTCTTGCTGTCCAAGGGACTCACAAGAGTCTTCCCCAGCACCATAATTCAAAAGCATCAATTTGTTGGCGCTCAGTCTTCTTTGTGGTCCAAGTCTCACATTCACACATGACTACTGGGAAAAAACCATAGCTTTGACTATACAGACCTTTGTTGGCAAAGTGATGTCTCTGCTTTTTAATATGTTGTCTAGGTGTCGATATATAGAGTTATCTTTATTTCTAAAAGTTGGTCTAGGGACCTGAATGCACACATTTCCTTCTGAAATATGGATGCTCCCATGATGCCTTGTACCAGAGATCTCATATTGAGTTTTCAAGGCTCCGTGAAATGGAGCTCATTGAAAACTTCAACTATATTGATTTACTTCAGAGTGTTAAAACCATGGCACCATGGTGAAACTGGAAACCTGTTTCCAGAAAGCCTAGGTCATTCGCATTCAGTGCTCAGACTAACAGTTAACTGTTACGTGTCATTGATTTGCTGGGTCACTGAGAAGAGCCCTACCTCAAGATTACTTGTTAACCGAGCACTGCTTAAATTCTCAGATGGAAAAGGAACACAGAGAACCTCCAATGCTGATTATTTGTTTGTTCCTTTAGTTTATGTTTTTATATCTAAAAAATTTTTTTTTCTTTTTTGGCCATGATACTTGGCATCTAGGATCTTAGCTCCCTGACTTGGGATCCGGCCATAGTCTCTTGCATTTGAAGTGCAGAATCTTAACCACTGGACCACCAGAGAAGTCCTCAGTTTACATTTTTAAATGGACAGTTACACTGGAGTGAAAATGCAGAGCAAGCCTTTATTCAGAGTGTATTTGCAAAGAGGGAGTTTGCAGACAATAATTATAACTGCTGGCTAACACCTCCATTATTATGGTTGGTAATCACATGAAAATTCTAGCTTATCCAAAACTGTTCTTAGTGATTGTCATAGACAGAACCAGACCATATACAGTGATGATTATATTGACTGAGAAGGTCTGTGATAGCAGAACAAGATTGTTATATGTTGATTTAACTAGAACAATTTGATTTATCCCTGTTGTCATAAATAATGCGAGGATATTTCAGGATCTCTGAATTCTGGAGTTCAGAATTTGGTTAATTTTTGGTTGCTATGTTGTTTAATGATTACTGTTGTCTTAACATTCACACCATTTACTTATATATACATATATATAAAGCCATTCACGTGTTAATCATGTCTAAACATTTTACATAACAAGGCCACAAAAATAATTTTTAAATGAACCTGGAGTCATATTTAATTGGGATATATTAGTTTTTTCCTACTAAAAACATCAAGAAAATTCTAGAAAGGTATGTTAAGAACATATGAAGCTAGAATATAATTGCAAAAGAGAGCATAAGATAGTTTAAGCTGTCATCTAACTGCAGAGGGTTCCACATCTCTGTCTCCTTCCCTAGAGTCCTGGGGTTCTGGCTGCTTCAGGTCTGCAGACCCACCAGGCAGTCCTTCCAGACCTCTGACTCATTGTAATTACAGCTCTTCAAGGCTCTGACCTCTCAGCATACTTTGTTTACCTAGCTCCCAGTTGCAAAGTCCCCACTGGGTCCTTCTTCCCCATCTATTCATCACCCACAAGTATCTATTCTATTTTCCTCTTGCTCTCTTGCCCCTGCAGTACTTTAGATATGTGATGATGGGGGCTTGGACCAAAGTGGTAACAGCAGAGGTAGAGGGAAGAGCTTAGATATTTCTTTAAAGGTGTTTTTCTGTTTAAATGAACACCTGAGAAAGGTGTTCATTTCCCAGATGTTTCTTTAAAGGAAGAAGCAGCAGTATTTGCTGGTGCCTAGCGGGAAGGCAATGGCACCCCACTCCAGTACTCTTGCCTGGAGAATCCCATGGATGGAGGAGCCTGGTGGGCTGCAGTCCATGGAGTTGCGAAGAGTCGGACATGACTGAGCGACTTCACTTTCACTTTTCACTTTCCTGCATTGGAGAAGGAAATAGCAATCCACTCCTGTATTCTTGCCTGGAGAATTCCAGGGGTTGGGGAGCCTGGTGGGCTGCCGTCTATGGGGTCGCATGGACACGACTGAAGCGACTTAGCAGCAGCAGCAGCAGCAGTGAGGAAGGGGGTGCCTGGCTGATGCCACTGGAGCAACAGAAAACTTAGAGTTGCAGTTGATTAAGGTTGGGGGGCTGGTGTACGTGGTTCAGGATTGGGGGGAAGGGGGGCTCAGAAGTCTAGCATTGAATCCAGTGAGTCTGAGGTGCCTATCAGACTTCTTTTTTAAAAACTAATTTTATTTATATATTCATTCTCAGTTTTGCCTGTGCTGGGTCTTTGTTGCTGTGTGGGCTTTTCCCTGGTTGTGGTGAGCAGCGGCTGCCTCTAGTTGCTGTGCACAGACTTTTCTTGTTATGGAGCAGAGGCTCTAGGACGCGTGGGCTCAGTAGCTGTGGCTTCCCGTCTCTAGAGCACAGGCTCAGTAGTTGTGGCACACAGGCTTAGTCCCTCGTGGCATGTGTGATCTTCCCTGATCTGGGATGGAAGACGTGTCTCCTGCATTGGCAGACAGATTCTTTACCACTGAGCCACCGGGAAAGCATCAGACTTCTCAGTGGAGATGAAGAGCAGACAGTAGGGTGAAAGTCCAGTTCAGGAACAAAGTCTGGACTACAGATAAATTTGGGAATCGTCCCTTCAAAGAGGGAAAGCAGTTAAACCAAAAACAAACTCGGGAGAACTGGCATTGTCCCTGGGGTAGCACTGCCTCTGCCCACCTCCTTGCCAAGGTTACCCTGTAATAGCCTGTTTAGTCCTTTCATCTGGTTTTGCCCGGCCCCTGAACAAACCCAGCATGGGAGGGTCAGATGTTCCGGTGGATGACTAGTCTCCCTAGGAGACTTGGGCTTCCCTGGTGGCTCAGATGGTCAAGAGTCTTCCCACAGTGCAGGGGACGCGGGTTTGGTCCCATGGTGATGGGGTTGCAAAACAGTCAGACGTGACTGAGCGGCTAACAGTCTCCCCAGGAGACATCACCACGGTGTCAAGCTGTGTGTGATCTACTTGCTTGAGTTGTGACTCTGGTCACTTTCTGTCCCTGGGGAGTGATCGCTGATCTTGCCTGCCATCTCTTCTGAGGAACCGGGAGAGCAGCTTGATGGCTCCGAGCTTGCCGAGCTCCCCTAGCAGCCAGCAGAAGGCTCTGCCTGCTCCTGTGTTCTGTGGTCCTCCCAGGGGGCCCATCATTACTGTCTGCTTCCTGGCTTCTGCTGGACCATCTTCTGAAAACCTTCATACTGACTCAGATGAACCCAAGTTTACACATCTTGTGTAAAATTTGAGAGTATCATAGTCACTTTAGCAGGATTAAGTATGGTGAAGATGACAGTTTTAATTTACATAATCCCTCTGCTGATCTATTTCCATTTATTTTCTCTCTGAACTGAAAATGGAACAAGAGTTTCTTTTCTCTTTTAAAATAAATATTTGTTTATTTGGTTGTGTTGGTAAGTTGTGGAGCTCAGGTTTTAGGGCGTGTGTGCTCAGTAGTTGGAGTACTCAAGCTTAGTTGCCCCATGGCATGTGGGATCTTAGTTCCCCGACCAGGGATCAAACCTGTGTCCCCTGTGTTGGGAGACAGATTCTCAATCACTGGTCCACCAGGGAAGTCCTCAAGACGAAAGTTTCTTGGGGACATTTGTAGACATCTGTAACTTCTAAATTCCATCCTTGTATTATTTTTGACTTATCCTCCCATCCTCCCTTTGACTAAAGGATTGCAAAGCTAATTAATTCACACCCTAGACAACTGGAATCTAAATCTCTCAGGACATGTCTCTTCCATGAGCACCTCTTTTCTGAAAAGTGCTACTTGGAATATAAGGCTGTATGTTTATGGGAGAAAAACGTGTCTTGACTTTTCTGTGTCTTTATCTGATATGCCCTTGTTGGGCCAGCACAGGCTGTTCAGAATCCACCCCACCCCACTTGCACTGACTGGCCTCCTCTGCAGCCTTGCCAACCAGGCAGCCAGCCGTCTCTCTGTTCCCAGAACTCTGATTATACGTCTCTTCTAGCTCTCATCACCTGGTCTTTGGTTTGTTCCGACTCCTGCAAGAATGTAATCTCCTTGGGACTTCCCTGGCAGTCCAGTGGCTGGGACTCCACACTAACAATGCAGGGAGCATTATGGGTTCCATCCCTGGTCTGAGAAATAAGATCCTATAAGATGTGGCCAAAAAAAAAAAAAAAAAAAATGAGGGAAGGGAGGGAGGAAGAAAGAAAAGAAAAGAATGCGATCTTCTTAAGGACATGGCCAGACTGAGTCTTTTGCTTGCACTGAGACCCCAGTACAACACCCCTTGTGTTGTACCAAAGACCACTGGATGTCAGCAAAGCAGTGAGGAGAATGCCTGGGTGCAGGAGGGGGTGATGGGTGGGTGGTGTTTTTACTGAGGCCTCTTTCTTTGCAGGTTTAAGATTCAGGGTCTGAATCTCTTTTGCTTGCACCACCGGCTATCTGTGGCCACCCCAGCTTTCCCTGGAGGAGGGCGTGGCAACCCACTCTAGTATTCATGGTCAGAGGAGCCTGGTGGGCTCTAGTCCTTGGGGTCGCAGAGAGTCAGACACGACTGAGCGACTAGCGCACACAGCTTCCTGTTGAGGTCTCTCTCCTGAGTGGGAAGTGAGTGTCCACCCCAGCCCAGGGGAGGGAGAGGAGCAACCCAGACCCTGGGGACTGAGATCCTCCCCACAGCCCACCGTCCCCTCTTTCTGAAAGACAAAGCTGCCTGCAGGGGCCACACCAAGAAGGGTAACAGGAGTACTTCGAGGTGATAGGGGGACATTTGTCTTTCTTGTTGTTGATGGGCCTGGAGTGGATGCATGTCTGCCTGCTGTCAAAGTGCATGCTCCCGGTCCTCCATACATGTACTGATGGTCAGCTCCTGTTTTTAAAAGACTTGGAGAAGATGGTTGTGGCTGCTATTGTTGAGGAATATTTATCATTTTCATCTCAGCTGACAATTAAGAAAAAGCAGAATGGAAGAAAAATGTCCGTCCAGTTCCACTGACTGCCTCCTTGTTGTCTTCATTTCTGCAGGTCTTTGAGACCTCTACACCAGCTATTTTTTTTCCCCCTTGCCATTTTTTTTTTTTTTTAACTTTATTTTGATTGTTGTTCTTCGGTCACCAAGTCATGACTGCAGCATTCCAGGCTTCCCTGTCCTTCACTGTCTCATGTAATTTGCTCAGATTCATGTCCATTGAGTCAGTGATGCCATCTAACCATCTCATCCTCTGCTGCCCTCTTCTCCTGTTGCCTTCAGTCTTGCTCAGCATCAGAGTCTTTTCCAATGGTGAGCTCTTGGTATCAAGTGGCCAAAGTATTGGAGCTTCAGCATCAGTCCTTCCAATGAATAGTCAGGGTTGATTTCCTTTAGGACTGACTAAATCAATTTGATCTTCTTGCAGTCCAAGAGACTCTCAGGAGTCTTCTCTTTATTATGATATACAAGGTAAATAAAATATTAAATGCCACGTCTTTCTCACCCACCTTCAACCGCTATCAACATTCTGCCTTCTTATAGCATCGGTATACTTCAACCCACGCCTCATCCTTACTCTTTTGTTATTATTTTATAATAGGTCTCTCTGTTTTTTTTTTTTTTTTTAAAGGAAAGATCTGCATCTTTGAAATGCACAAATCTTAGCTGTCTGCCTTCCAATAACATCTTCTTGCTGTCTGCATCAGCCTTTGATGAGCTAGCTGCAGACACAAGCTTTTCCTGGTGTGCTCTGGTGTTGTACCATCTTTGGAGCACAGATTGCCATGTGAGAATAAATTTAAGGAAGAAATTAAATAGATTTAATACCAAATACTTATCAAAGGAAAGGTTTTGGAGTCTTGACCCTTGGTTTCAACACCAGTGTTGTAAAGATAGAAAAGTTGGGGACCTCAGAGTGTGTTCCATCTATCTAGAAATAGTAGGTTACAGTTAATATATAAATCTTTTTCCTTTTTTGGCCACACCATGTATCTTGTGGGATCTCAGTTTCCCAGCGAGGGACTGAACCCGGGCTGTGGCAGTGAAAGCCAGGAATCCTAACCACTAGGCCACCAGAGAACCCCCTAAGGTACAGTTAAAAGATCACTGATCAGGAGCTAGGAGATGGTGGCTTCTAGGCCACCATTGAGATACCAGTTCCGTGGCCTGGAAAGTCAGGTTATGTCTTTGGGCCTCACTTTTTCTCCATTTATAAGAAAGTGGTTTGCATTAAATGTCAGTTCTGGTTTAACCATCATTCCTGGGTTGTCTGTGTTGTGCTAAGCACATTTCACTTCATACATTATTTTAATCATCAACATATCTGTAAGGTGGAAACTTATCTCCACTTGCAGGAGATCCAAATTCAATCCCTGGGTCAAGAAGATCCCTTAGGGAAGAAAATGGTAACCCACTCCAGTATTCTTGCCTAGAGAATCCCATGGACAGAGGAGCCTTGCAGCTTACAGTCCATGGAGTGGCAGAGTCGGACACAATTGAGCAGCCAGCATACACCAAGATTTGAAAATTGAGGACCAGAAAAGAGGAATGACTTGTCCCAGGGTCACACGGAGACACAGGGTTACACAGGGTCACACAGAGATGAGCCAAGATAGTGGACCCTGTCATCTTGACCCTGGGGCTCTGGTTCAGAAATCACAGTATTCTCTGTTACTTCTCTACCAAGGTGATGGGGTGGGGTAAGCATCATCCAAGATGCTCAAGACTGTACGTTGGGATATGCAAAGAAAATACCAGAACTTATATTTCTGCTTGCTGTTTATTGTTAATTTAATTAGAGTATAGTTGCTTTACAGTGCTAGTTTCTGCTGTCCAGCACAGTGAATCAGCTATGTGTGCATATATCTCTTTTTTTGGATTTCCTTCCCATTTAGGTCACCACAGGGTACTGAGTAGAGTTACCTGTGCTGTAGAGTAGGTTCTTATCAGTTATCTATTTTATACACAGTAGTGTATCTATGTTGGTGTGTTAATCCCAATCTCCCAATTCATCCCACCTCTCTTTTAACCCCTTGGTGTCCATACGATTGTTCTCTGTGTCTGTGTCTCTGTTTCTGCTTTGCAGATAAGATCATCTATACCATTTTGTTAGATTCCTGCTATTTTTCAATGTATGTTTTTGTTTTAAATGTTCATAAGCTTTTATAGTGTTTTAAAATATGTATATATAAATTTTTATCCGTCTACACACGTACACCAGGAGTACATGTCCTCATTTTTATGAAAAAGGATGCATGATGAAAAGTGTGGACAATAGTGCTCTAGATTAATATGGTTACTTAATATTTTTTAGATTTCTTTCCTCAGAATTGTAGGATCTGAGCATGATGAGAAATTAACATTTCTAGAATTGACAGTCCTTTGGCAAACGGAGTGTCTGATGTGTGTCAGGTGTTTGGCTAGACACTTGGTACAGTCTTGCATTGTTACCAGATCTTCTACTTCTACAATACCAGAAAATCTTCAGTTGGCATTTAAAAGATGACTTTTTGAATACCCCCAGAGAAGTGACGCGCGAGGTTGAGGAAGCAGAACCCTTGATAACTCTCGGGAGCTCCATGGCGTAGAGCAAGGACAGTGCAGCCGACAGCCTGGGTTTGAAACCTGCCAGTGTGTCCCTCTGTGACTTGGTCTCCTCTTCCGTAAAATGGAGAAATGACAGTTGTATATGCAGTTGTGTTTGTTACGAGTAGTAAATCAGTAAATGTGAAGTGCTTGTGTGTAAGTTTGTTCGTATGGATTTTTAAAAATCTGAAAAGAAAGAGGGAAAGAAAAGGAAAAAGTTTATATCAATAGTAGATATCCTTTTATTTTAAAAATTTGGAAAATAGCTTACTGTATTTCTAAAGGGTTTTGTAATCTCCAAAGTACTATCACAGACACTCTTTGTTCCTAAGAATAGTTCTATGAGAAAGGCAGGGGAGAGACTGTTATCACTACTTGATACAAAGATAGAAGGAAGTGGAGGAGAAGAGGACTTATGTCGCCCGGTGTGGCTGTTAAGTAGCAAGTGCTTGGTTTCAGTATATTTCTTTTGACTTTAAAAATGTTCTCAGGGCTCCCTCTTCAATCTGTCTAACCATTTCTAATGATTTTGTCAGCTGTGTGCAAATATTCCAGCAACATAGTCTTCTCATGTTTGATGCCACCCTCCTTTTAAAGATATATATTTTTTAGTGTGACCATTTTTTAAAAAAAAAAAGTCATTATTGAATTTGTTACAATAGTGCTTCTGTTTTATGTTTTGTTTTTCTGTTTGCAAGGTATGTGGGATCTTAGGTCCCTGACCAGGGATCAAACGGTACCTCTTGCATTGGAAAGAGAAGTCTCAACCACTGGACTGCCTGGGAAGTTCCACCCCCGCCTCCCTCCCTTTTTAAAGCGCTATTGAGCTTTCTTTCTCATTCTTCTCTTTAATTTCATTCCCAAAATTGGTTCTAAGGAGCCATTATGACCTATTTTAAATAATAGAACAGTGTTTTATTCCCGAGCGTTTTAAAGTTGAACCAGTTTTTCCAGTGGAATGGCAGAAATTGTCTTTTTAGATGGAAAGTGAAAATCCTTAAAAACCCATCGGAGATTTACGGACCTGGCCTGAAGGGATAACCACAGAGTGGGGTTCTTATCCTCAGGAGCTTGACTTATCATTGCAGATGGTTTCCTGAAGTCACGTCCCCTGCTCTCCCCCAAGGATATAGGGTGTTTATCACAACCAGCTGCTCAAGAGCCTACTACTTGGCAGTTTTTAATACGGGTTTACTGACTTAAGCCCAGACTGAATCTGGACAAGCTTCTGTCTCAACAATCACGGGACCACAAGTATTAGTAAGATAAGTCCTCTGACCCTGTTGGAAATCTCTCTGCTTTATGAGTTCTAATCAGGCTCTAGGTCCCTTATAATTTCTTGGAAATGAGAGGGTCTCTGACCCTAGAAGAGGCTCTTGAAGTAGGAGAGTTATATCCACAGTATTATAGATTTCTTGGCAGAATGGATCCCTGGTGTAAGACAGCATTCATAAGGAAAATCATTTTCAGTCCTTCCCTTCTCTTCCCATGCCACTAAAGTTTAGTCTCGAGTTATGGCCAGAGATATTAAACAGCATGGTCATTTCTCTGGTTAACTGTACTGTGTTCTGTAAGTCCATTACATTTCTGTGTGTGTGTGTGTGTGTTAGTAGCTCAGTCGTGTCCAACTCTGCGACCTCCTCTGCCCATGGGATTCTCCAGGCCAGAATACTGGAGTGAGTTGCCATTGCCTTCTCAGGGAAGGGAATTTTTCCGACCCAGGGATCAAACCTGGGTCTCCTGTATGGCAGGCAGATTCTTCATAATCTGAGCCACCAGGTAGACCCTTAGGGTATACAGTCAGATAGATGATCCTTGGAAGGGACATGAGAACTGGAGTGATCTGCTATCCCTAATGCCAGTTCATGGTGTAAGAAGATACTTTAATTTGTTCAAAGCAAAATAAGGAAAAGGCAATGCAGGTTTCCAGAAGCTGGATGTATTTAAAGGTCCAGTATTCTGAGATTTTTGCCACTCTTGCTTTTGTTGTTAAAATCTTTAAAATTACAGTTAAGCCCTCTGCATATGAATGAGTTCTGTTTCAAGAGCGCATTTCTAAGTCCCGGGTGCTTGTAAGTCCAGCAAAGTTAGCTTGCTGCTGCTGCTGCTAAGTCGCTTCAGTCGTGTCCGTGCGACCCCATAGACGGCAGCCCACCAGGCTCCCCCACCCCTGGAATTCTCCAGGCAAGAATACAGGAGTGGATTGCTATTTCCTTCTCCAATGCAGGAAAGTGAAAAGTGAAAGTGAAGTTGCTCAGTCATGTCCGACTCTTTGCGACTCCATGGACTGCAGCCCACCAGGCTCCTCCATCCATGGGGTTTTCCAGGCAAGAGTACTGGAGTGGGATGCCATTGCCTTCTCTGAAAGTTAACTTAGGTACCCAAGTAACACAATCGACTATGTAGTATTGTACTGTAATAGGTTTACAGTACATTCGCATCTTTGAAAGTTTGCACCTTGAAGGTTTGTATGTAGGGGACTTACTGTGTTTTATTTGGCAACCTAAACCATTTCCCTATTTTATTGGCATAGGGAAGGAAGGGGTAGTTGGGCTCATGTCTAAAATCTAGAAATCCAGGAGCTACTCAACTGGCTTAACTCATACTTCCTTTAGGAAATTATTTTAATTTCTAACATCAAGGTAGAAATTTTGATTCATCATAAAGTTCTTAGTACACTTTTATGATCTGCTATCAATTAAGTCATCTGTTTAATGTTTGTTTTAGTAATAAGTATCCCAAAGCTTTATCTTAAAGGGTAAAAGCCAGGGAAATGACAGTCATTTACCTCTAACCATCTGGTCCCTGTCTTGCTGCCCACCCCCGCCGCCCCCCCAACTCCTGCCAGCAACCTCCAATTACCAGGTAGCCAATAATCTGAATCCCGAATTTATCTTTGCCAATAATCCCTATTTTTATGTTTGAATGAATACCTGAATCAATATTTGCATATCAACAGTGGAATCCTTGCAAGAAGAAAAGCTTTTCTTCTGTTAAGCTCTGCTCTTTTTTACTTTTCTCCCCTTGGCCCCAATTCATTCATTCGTTCTTTCTTTAATGCATTTTTATTGTGGTAAAAGTCACATAATATTAAACATACTGTTGTAACGGTATTTACCTACGCAGCAGCACTAAATACGTTCACATTGTTGTGTAAGTCACCATCATCCATCTCCCAGGTTTTTCACTTTTCTAAACTAAAACTCTGACCCCACACTCCCTCCCATCTAACTCCCATCCCCAGCCCCTGGCATTCCACCAATGTACTTGCTGACTATGAATCTGACCGTTCTTGGTACCTCATATGAGTAGAATCAGACAGTATTTGTTTGCACCTACTGTATACTGGAATGCATTTTTAAGATTACCTTAATATATGTCCTACAAACAGATTATCCCTTCTCCTCTCTGTCCCATGCTATACAGTATATTCTCATTCATTGTCTATTTTATACATCAGTAGTGTACACATGTCAATCCCAATCTCTCCATTCATCCTGCCCCCTCCTTTCCTCCCTCAGTGTGCATACGTTTCTTCTCTATGTCTGTGTCTCTATTTCTTCTTCGCAAATAGGTTCGTCTCTACCATTTTTCCAAGTTCCACATTTATGCATTAATATGCAATATTTTTTTTCTCTTTCTGACTTACATCACTCTGTGTGACAGACTCTAGGACCATCCATGAGTCCTTCTTCCCTCCCTCACTCCTTCTTTCCTTCTTTTTCTTTATATTTTAATTTTTTTGGCTGCATGGCATGCAGGATCCTAGTTCCCCAACCAGGGCTTGAACCTGTGCCCCCTGTATTGGAAACATGGAGTCTTAACTACTGGACTACCAGAGAAGTCCTTTGGTCCCAGTACTTGCTTGTCATTCCACCCAACATCTGTCAGATACTTGGGTACCACTATCAGGTAAGCTCCGGGAGGGCAGTGGTATCTCCTTCAGATGTGAATCGCCTGCTGCACCTAATTCAGGTAGAGCCTCTGTCAGTGTCAGCTGAATTAAATTCTTCTTGTACTTGCTCAGCTAGAGGCTAAGTATCCCCAGTTCCTTGGAACATGCTGTGTGTGAGCTGGTTCTGGATTCCTCACCATCTGGGTCATCCTCTCTGAATGCATTCCTGTTTAGTGACTTTTGAGACAGGCCTCGAGTTACAAGAACAGTCCATTAGACGTGGTTTGTTGGGAGGGAAGTACACTGGTACTGTCCCTCCCAGTACTAAACTCTTTGGGTGATACAATCTTAACTATGAACAGGCAGCCCACTATTCATACATGTGGTCTTCTGAAAATATTGGATTAAGTGCAGTGATGGTCTATGTTATATGGAAGTTTTCATTCTTTGAAAGTTCAGTTTTTTAAATTATATTCCTCAATTATATCTCAGTTTCCAGACAGTCTTGACATTTATTTTTACCTTGTCTTGTATGCTCTTTAAGTGTTCTTTTTTTCCTTTAGAATTGAACATACACTCTCAGTCAGAGGCCAGTGGGCATTTGCATTGATGGATGCAAAAAGAAAAATCCAAGCTTTTGTCCATCAGATACTTTTCATCCTTGCCTCAACCATATTAAGTTTATGAGATGACTTTATGCTTATTAATGTTAGCTTTTCTATTTTTTCCACTTTCCACTCATTTGATAAATATAAGCAAAACACACTTAAGCAGAGGTTTGAAAATCCTTATTTGGTAGCTGACCCCTTTTTCCTCCGAGCAATTAAGTTGAATCCAAGTAGGAGGCCCCACCCTCTTCCCTTGTCTGGGTTCCTGAAGAGCTTAAGATGCCCTCGAAGAGTCCCTAAATGGTTGCAATGAAATATCCAGCTGATTTCAACAATGGTGCTGAGTACGGTTGCTGTTGTCCTTAATGGACCGCCAGCTGGTAGCATCACCATCTAGGATACAGATGTCTGCATGGGTGGTCTGGCAGGAAGGTGGCTTAGATTAGGAAAGTGACATCGTTCCTGAACTGATCAGAGCCTTTAGAAGCATTCTCCACAGGAACTTCCCTGGCTCTCCACAGGAACTTCCCTGGCTATCCTGGCTAAGGCTCTGCTTTCCAATGCAGGGGTGCAGATTCAACCCCTGGTTGGGGAGCTAAGATCCCAGTTGCACAGCGTGTGTGTGTTTTGTTACTCGCTCAGTCCTGTCCAACTCTTTGCAACCCTGTGTACTGTAGCCCACTAGGCCCCTCTGTCCATGGGATTCTCCAGGCAAGAATACTGGAGTGGGTTGCCATTTCCTCCTCCAATGCTTCGTGGTATGGCTAAAATTTTAAAAATAAGTTGTCTCCACGGCCCCCTCAGAATTTTTGCCTCATTTCAATCTTTTGATCAAATTTAAGACCCTCCCCTCAATTTTCTTTTCCACCTCATGTGCAAACCAGATCAGGTCTGTAGTTTGTAGTTTCTTTTCCTTAAACCACCTTTGAAGATTTAAAAAATACTTAATATTCCTTTGCGTCCTGTAAGGTTAAGCCTCCATGCTTTGCCCCTCAGTATCTCCTTGCCATTGACCTTGTTAATATTCAGTCTTGATTTTTAGATCCAATTCTTAAATGTGATGGCTGCAAATTAGCATCGAGTGGCTCAGAGGATGGAGGCACAGGTCCAATGCAGTGTCGTCATCGTGCTTCAACCAGAGATGTAGCTGATTTGGAAAGGGCAGAGTGAGGTACAGGAGGGGATGGAATAACTTTGAGAACAAGTATGAATAATGTCTGTATTTCATCTCCTCAAACCACACTCCTCATTTATTTTAAAGAAAATTCCAGTGGGGTGCTTATGGAGAGGATACCACAGTAAATAATGTAGGATATCTCATCAGGCACCAAGCTATGCCAACATGCTGGGGAGAAAACTTAGTAATGCATGACCCCAGTGGCGAATGACATTTTAATGACAGAATTTAATATTTTTATTCAAATAAAATGCATACAATAATAAATCAGAAGAGATTATGATGGAAAGTGATAGTAACCCCTCTTCTTCCTTAACCCCAGCACCCTGGAGTAACTCTAGATAGTATTTATTGACTTTCTGCTGATAAACATGGGGAATTTTTTTTTTTTTTCAGTTATCTAGTCCTGATGTTGCTGCTGCTAAGTTGCTTTAGTCGTGTCCGACTCTGTGCGACCCCATAGACAGCAGCCCCCCAGGCTCTGCCGTCCCTGGGATTCTCCAGACAAGAATGCTGGAGTGGGTTGCCATTGCCTTCTCCAAGTCCTGGTGACTTTTTATTTTTGAGTTTTATTTATTATTTGTTTATGTTTGGTTGTGCTGGGTCTTAGTTGCTGCTCAGGCTTTTCTCTAGCTGTGGCAAGTGGAAGTTACTCTGTAGATGCAGTGCATAGGCGTCTCGTTACAGTGGCTTCTTTTGTTGTGGGGCATGGGCTCTAGGCTTGTGGGCTCCAGTAGTTGGAGCTCCCAGGTTCTAGAGGCAGGCTTGATCATTGTAGCTCATGGGCTCAGTTGCTCTGAGGCATGTGGTATCTTCCTGGATCAGGGATCAAACTCTTGTCTCCTGCATTGACAGGCAAATTCTTTACCAGTGAGCTGCCAGAGAAGCCCCTAATGACTTCTTGCTATTTTTAGTGTCTCATAGTTACTTTTGTTTCTTCATGGGCCTTGTTCATAATTTTAAATTCATAAATTTAAACTTTATGTCCAGCTCCATCCACTTTGGTCAGTGTCTGAGCTCTATTCACCTTCTCTACCCTCAATTCCCACTTACTATCAGTTCGACAGGATGTCTGTCAGTTTCTGCAGTGTCAAGGTTGTCCATTGTCATAGTTCTCTCTGAATATGGCTTCTGTTATGCCAGTCTCTTGGATTTTATTTTTTCTTTTGTTGCTTATTTTCTCTCTTTGTCTAGTTTGGTGTCCTGGGAGGTCTCTTTAATTTTATTTTCTAACCTATAGTTAAACTTTCTAGTTTAGCTATCACTTTTTTTCTCTTTGACTTTCCCTTTTTCATAGCATAATGTTTTTGTTTTATGAATATATATTCTCAGATTTGTATCTCTCTCTTTTTTTTCTTTTAGTATGTTTTTGAAGCCTGAAATGCTGGTCCCTTACTTGCCTTTTCCTCTGAGGACACATTTGGGTGTCTTCTTTTTGCTGTGCTATGTGACATTTGGGTCTTAGTTCCCTGACCCGGAATCAAACCTGTGTCCCTTGCAGTGGAAGCATGGAGCCCTAACCATTGGACCATCAGAGAAGTCCCAACAGTTGGGTCTTTTGTGCTGCTTGCGTTCCTTGTATTTTAGTAGTTTAGCTTAGTGGTTAAGAGCTTGGTCTCTGGCTCAAACTCAGGTTGAATCCTGACGTAGGTTCAATTTCCTGGGTCAAGAAGATCCCCTGGAGGAGGGAATGGCAACCCACTCCAGTATTCTTGCCTGGGAAGTCCATGGACAGAGGAGCCTGGCGGGCTACAGTCTATCTATGGTGTAGCAAGAGTGAAACGAAACTGAGCGTGGGTCTGCCAACCCCTTGCCCCACCCCCACCCACACACACAGTCAAGGGGAGAGAATAGAGAAACACACTTTTACTTTGCCAATTTTTATGACAGTTCTCATTATTAGTCCTTTAAATCTTGTCCGAAATAGTGTTTCCTTGTTAGCTTAGTTACATAGCCATTGTTATGATGTTTTTATGCTCTAGTTTCTTGGAGAATTTGTTGTTGTTCAGTCACTAAGTCGTGTCCTGCTCTTTGAGACCCCATGGACTACAAACCACCTGGCTCCCTTGCCCTTCACTATCCTGGAGTTTGCTCAGACTCATGTCCATTGAGTTATTCTTGGAGAATAACCAGAGTCAAACAGTCAGAGAGACCTGCAAGGAAGAGGCAAAGAAGTGGAAGGGGAAGTGTCTCACAAGCACCTTAGTCTGTGGGTGAGCTTCATGAAGAGGTGCAGGTATACCCAGAGAATGTTCTCTGAAGCTTCTACAAATTAACAGACTCTTGGAATAGAGATCATTTAACAATTTCTTCCCTTTAAAAATTTTTTAAATTTGTTTTTTAAGCCATGCCATGCAGCATACAGGATCTGGTTTCCCAAGCAGGAATCAAATCCATGCCCTTTGCAGTGGGAGCTGGGAGTCTTAACCACTGGACTGCCAGGGAAGTCCCTACCTACAGTCTCTTCCTTAGACATTCTGGGAATGATGGGCTCTTGCAGACACGGGAAGGTTACCAGTTCCTGCTCCCTGCTGTTAGCGAGTATGGATACCGGCATGTTCTTAAAGCTTTGAATTCTGTATGCTAATTTAGCATTATTATAGGTTTTGGTTATTTTGATGGGCAATGCAATGATGACCCATTCCAGTACTCTTGCCTGGAAAATCCCATGGATGGAGGAGCCTGGTAGGCTGCAGTCCATGGGGTTGCAAAGAGTAGGACATGACTGAATGACTTCACTTTCACTTTTCACTTTCATGCATTGAGAAGGAAACGGCAACCCACTCCAGTGTTCTTGGCGGGAGAATTCCAGGGACAGGGGAGTGTGGTGGGTTGCTGTCTTTGGGGTTGCACAGGCTCGGACATAACTGAAGCAACTTAGCAGCAGCAATGAGGAAGAGTTTACTGTTATTTTGCCTTTCAATAACCTTATCTATCATTGTGGTTTTGATTTCTCCTTTGATTCAGTTATTGTATAGAAAAGTTTATATGTATATATGAGAATGAATTTTATGTATATAAAATGAATATCATGAACTATTCCTCCTCTCTTGGTTTACTGCTTTGTGAAATGGAATATTTCCTGCCATATCAGTTAACAAGTGATTGTTGAGCTGGTGAGCCCTAAGGGAATTCAGGAAGGAAGGAATATCTTCTATCTAACCAGCTGTGAGACTGCAGCCACTCCCTATGGAAGGGGTGGGGGCGATCTAGAAACACTGGAAGCTTGCCTCAATAGCTGAGATACATATAAAAGGAGTGATTTCTGTTAGCCCAGATACTTAAAGTCTTCCCATACATAGAAGAGTGCTAAATTCCTCTACTTGAGATACCTGGTTTTCCCTGAATGGCAATAATCTTTGATGTTCAGATTACCTGCCCTTTGTTATAAGACTTTGATATAACTTGTCTACCCCAGGCCCCACTCCCACCTCTACACCAGCAATCCTTTCAGGGCTACTTGAGATGCTCCCTCCCAGGCTTGAAATCCTAAGAATTTCCCACCAGATAAAACCTAAGTCTTAACTTCTAGGTTGTGACTGTTTTGTTTTTTTTTTTTAATTTATATTTACTTTACAATATTGTATTGGTTTTGCCATACATTGACATGAATCCGCCATGACTGTATTTGTGTTCCCCATCCAGAACCCCCCTCCCACCTCCCTCCCCATCCCATGTGACTGTTTTTTAAGTCGACAGTTTCTATTTCTGTTGTTAAAGTATAAAATCAAAATATTGTTGACTCATGTGAAAATGTTCTGGTGGATATGATGATTCTTAAGAAGACTTGCCTTGGCGTCTTCCAGTCCTTGAGGAGCTCAACTTTAATTCTTTCTTCTCCCTTGAGGCAAGAAATTAGAATTGCTTGATGTGGCTTGGTGGTCCATGTGCTTAAGCAGGCAGTTGGCCAGTGGAGGGTGTGTGGTAGTATCTGGTTCTTTGAGAAATTCAAACTGGTTGTTTAGCAGCTGACTTCTCATTTTCCTCGTACCTTTGCTGAAGAATGTCTTCTAAGCTCAGGCAGTCTCTGCCCTGAAGGGTTGAATAGTTTGCATTCTTCTGAGTCACTCCCAGTCCTTTAACAGTCCTTGTCTTAATGGAGCATTCTTCTAAAAATTAGAATAGAATCAGTCTCCATAAGTAGAGATAGCTTTCCTGACCCATCAGGGAAGATAAAGGTGAGGAAATGAAAGAGCACAGGTAAGAATGGTGGTCAGCATCTGATTCTCAGGTTTGTGCTGTGTGTGGTCTGAGCCTTCCTACGGTCGGTCGGTCGGTCGTGGAACCAGTGACTAGTCTGGCTCTACTGATTTCTGCTGCACCAGGAATTCCGGGGCTTCCAGTAAGGTTTTGGAGCTTCATGATTTAAAGATATGAGTGTGGAGTTAGGGGAAGGGCCAAGTGGCATGCTTAAATACTTCAGTGAAGGGGTCATCAAGCCTCTTGGACTCCTGACTTCATCCGGCTATCAGGGTACTGTGAGGCTGTGACCACCCCTCCCTAGCTGTTGTGAGTCTCAGGGCAGAGGGGCTGAGCTCTGGAGGCAAATGTCTGATGTGAGGTCACAGCCAGGCTCCATCACCTAAGGGCTTCAAGCATTTCATGCGTAGCTTCATGCGTGTGTGCTCACTCTCTCGGTTGTGCCCGCCTCTTTGTGACCCCATGGACTGTAGCCCATCAGGCTCCTCTGTCCATGGGATTTCCGAGGCAAGGATACTGGAGTGGGTTGCTATTTCCTCTTCCAGAGTATCTTCCTGACCCAGAGATCAAACTCCTGCATTGGCAGGCAGATTCTTTACCACTGAATCTTCTGGGAAGCCCGTCAGCTTTATGGCCTTTGGTAAAAACCACCAGACTCCCAGAACCGCAGATTAAAAGAACTGACAATAGCAGCTTAGTGGCACCTTGCAGGTTGTTAGAATTAGAGATAAGGTATTCCAGATCATCATTGCCTCTGAAGCTGAAGCTCTAATACTTCGACCACCTGATGAGAAGACTCTTTGGAAAAGACCCTGATGCTGGGAAAGATTAAAGGCAGAAGGAGAAGAGGGCCACAGAGGATGAGATGGTTGGATGGCATCACCAACTCAATGGACGTGAGTTTGAGCAAACTCTGGAAGATAAAGAAGGACAGGGAAGCCTGGTGTGCTGCAGTCTGTGGGGTCTCAAAAAGTCAGACATGATTTAGCGACTGAAAAACAACAATAAAAATCATCCTCAACCTCCTCCTCATCATCATTCTCCTTGTCATGATTCATCCTGGGTAACCCTTCTGTGTACCAAGTACCTTCACATGATGAACAGCAGTGAGCCCCGCAGTGGTTCCTGGCTGTTCACAGGTCGAAGGGACACCCACCTCCCCTGGGTTAAACACCTAGGCTGGCCTGATCAAGTGTGGTTTGTGACCTGAGCCTGCGGGGCAGAGTGGCAGTGACTGGGGGGCTGGGAGTGGGGGCTGCTGCTGCTGCTGCTAAGTGGCTTCAGTCATGCCCAACTCTTTGCGACCCCATAGATGGCAGCCCACCAGGCTCCGCCCTCCCTGGGTTTCTCCAGGCAAGAACACTGGAGTGGGTTGCCATTTCCTTCTCCAATGCATGAGAGTGAAAAGTGAAAGTGAAGTCGCTCAGTCGCGTCCGACTCTTCGCGACCCCATGGACTGCAGCCTGCCAGGCTCCTCTGTCCATGGGATTTTCCAGGCGAGAGTACTGGAGTGGGGTGCCATTGCCTTCTCAGGGGTAGGGACAGAGGAGCTAGCAGGGGCCTGAAAAGTCCCAGGAAAATGCCTGGAAGCTTTGAACACATGGGGCCGTGCGCAATGCCGTGATTTACTTTGGATTTCTGATATGTCAAATGACGGGAATTAATCAGGCCTGGATCTGCCTCCCCAAATCTTTCAAATCAGGAACTCTTATATATTTTTATTTATTTAATTGACTGCGCCAAGTCTTAGCTGTGACACTGAGGATCTTTAATCATTATTGAGGTACATGGGATCTTTAGCTGTGGCATGTGGGATCTCGTTCACTGACCAGGGATTGAACCCTGGCCCCCTGCATTGAGAGTGCAGGGGTCTTAGCCACTGGACCGCCAGGGAAGTCTCTCAGGCACTCTCAATTTGGAATAAAGAGAGTGTACATAATCAGACGGTTAGACTATAAGTCCTAGGAGGGCATAACCCAAATCTTTCTTTGTTCTTTTACCCTTAGCCTGTATCACCATAGTGATACACAGAAGTCCCACAGTGATTTATTTGAGGAATAAATTATCCCCTGCTTTATCTCTGTCTTGGGATAGAACCCAGTCAACATGGATGTATATAACCAGTGGTGGGAGAGGTGGGGGCCAACTCAACTGACGTATTTCTTATACAATACTCAATTCAGATATTCAGTTTATGAAAACTTATAACCTTGCCCTTAAATTTTGCTTTGTGCCACAGAAGTAGCAAGTCTGAAATTATAATAAAGCCTTAATATTCTCATTACTGTTTTGGCTGTACTGTTGTACTTTTTTTTTTGGCTGGGCCATGTGGCATGTGAGCTCACAACTCCCCAGCCAGGGATTGAACCTGCACCCTCTTGCATTCAAAGCATAGAGTCCTGACTACTAGACTGCTAGGAAGTCCCTGTTTCACTTTGTTTTTTTAATCTGAGGAATTCTAATATGTTGTGAAAGATGGTGAAAATAAGCTTCTTTTTGAAGGTATAAATGCATACAAACAGAGCTATAGTATTGAAAGCATTTGTTAATACTTCATAAAAGATTTGTATATTTTGATTTCTTTCCAGTTTTGAATAAAAAAAAATGTTCTTTTGACAAACTTTGCAGTTCTGGAGTAATTACTCAACTTTATCCAAATTGCCTCAACTTAATGGGAACTCACAAACCCTGGGAAATTGTCAACAGGGAGTCAGATGTATTAGAAATAATAATGTAGGAACATTCCAGGACTGAGGAGAGAGATTTGAAAGTTTAATATGTTAAAGTACCCGTTGGCGTCTTGGATGGAATTTTGGAGAGATTGGACTGTTTGAGGTCCAGTGGGCTTAGAGAGAGGACAGGACCCAGCTAGGGGAGCCAGTTTGGAACAGGGGGCCGCTGGAGTAAGGGGTGAGCGCTAAGAAGCAGACATCTGCTCAGAGGGTGGGGTACGTTTATGATGCTCAGTACAAAGGAAGAGAAGATGGATCCAGCAGCAGATCCCCAGAGCATTGCCTGAATTAGAAGACTCCTGACTGTGTCTGACAATCCACTCTTGTTTCATTTCCCGTCCTTTGGGGTGTATGTGTGGATGAGTATGTCTGTGTGCATGGGTGCGCTCAGTTGTGTCCAACTCTGGGATCCCACGGACTGTAGCCTGACAGGCTCCTCTGTCCATGGGATTTCCCAGACAAGAATACTGGAGTGGGTTGCCCTTTCCTTCCCCAGGAGATCTTCCTTACCCAGGGATTGAACCAGCATCTCCGGCATTGCAGGTAGATTCTTTGTTGCTGAGCCACTAGGAAGCCCATCTTTTGTTTAAGCATATTTAAAAAAATATTTTTCTATTTGGATGTGTCACATCTTTGTGGAGGCACACAAGATGGCTCAAAGTCTTATTGTTTGAGACTGTCTTAATCCCAGTGTCTGCCAGTGGTCCTAAAGTCCCATGTTCCACATAGCACATGGAATCGGCTTCTTCAGGTGATCTGGCCTGCTCTTCCCTCCCTGAATTCCTGATGGATGGATGGGGATGGGGGTCACCCTCACTGGGCTACTTATTCCACTGCCTTACATTGGACTTCTCTAGTAGCTCAGATGGTAAAGAATCTGCTTGAGACATGGGTTGGATCTCTGAGTCAGGAACATTCCCCTGGAGAAGGAAATGGCAACCCTTTCCAGTATTCTTGCCTGGAGAATCCCATGGACAGAGGAGCCAGGCGGGCTACAGACCATGGGGTCACAATGAGTCAGACACGACTGAGTGACTTTCATATTCATTCATTCATTACATTAGATGCCAAAGACTGGTTTATGAGGATATCAGAACAGGTTGGAGTGTATGGAATGGAATGTGGTGAGCTGGGTATTTCTGAGTTATTAATGTTATGGTACATGATGTTCTTAGTGGGCCAAATAAAGGCTTCCTGTTTAATGATAAATAAGTCTGCTTCTGTGTTTATAGGCTATGTAGTATTTTAATTAAAATGTAATATTGAAGTTACCTCAAGGCCGTATTTTAGACGGACTGGAAAAAGGAAATGAAGGCTCCCATGTGGGTAAGACCTATGAGTCACACAGACACTGTCTGGTGTTTGGAGGCTGCAAGGCTGGTTACGCCACCCAGAATCCCAAGTCCTCCGTCCTTGACAGCCTCGGGGGTGATACTTCAGAATGCAGCCAACCTCTCTAACAGCTGCCCTTGGGTATTCAGATATAGACTTGGAATTCTGTGCCAATGTTGCTCAGACAAAAGGTGCCACTGAGAAGAGAGGTGTCTGTCTCCATCACCACGTCCCGCACTGGCCTCATCTTGTGATGCCCCTGAGTGGGTCCTTTCATGTCCCTAAGAAAAAGGATGGCAGAACTGGTGGGCTGGGCTAAGGAGTGGTTTTCATTTGTTTTGCTTTTAAAAAGAAAAAAAAATCCAGGCAAGGTGGAGAGATAATGGAAAGGATAAGAAGGTCTTTGTGATTAAGTATAACAGAGCTGTCACCCACATCCCACCTTTGTAAGTGCTACTGACCCTCCCTGTAGCTGCCCTTGGAGATGGCTCATGAGTAGAATGTTCTACCAGATTTGTAAAAGAACACAATATTAATGACATGCTTATCTTTAGAATCTTCTTCCTTTTAAAAAAGTAAACTATTTACTATTTTGTTTTTGTAGTAAAATCTCTCTCTCCCCCACTTTTTTTTTTTGGGTGTGCCTCGTGGCTTTCAGGATCTTAGGTCCCCAGCCAGGGATGGAACCAGGGCCCCAGAGAATTCCCTAAAATCTCATTTGGACTTCAGGAGAGCTAGCCTTTCTCCCTGGTATGCTCTAATAAGGAAATAATTAGTAGAAGTCAGATTTAAGAGGATTGTTCACTCGTCCCCCATCTTTTTGTGACCAAATGTATATAACATGAAATGGAGTTTTGGGACTAGTTTTAAGTGGACAGTTCTGGGGCATTGAGTCTGTTCACATTGTTTGGAAACCATCACCACCATCTGTGTCCAAAAGTTTCCGTTATCCCAGATGAAAACTCTGTGCCCCTAAAGCAGAATGTTCACATTTTAAAGCATGATTTGTTTTAGCAGTGCTTAGGTTGGGCGTCTGGACATACTGATTCCAAATTGTTTTACATTTGAGTTGCAAGGGGATGATAAAAGACATGACTGAGCAGTTACACACCACCCTAGCCTGGATAGGTGGGAGCCTATTGAACGTACCAGACAGCTAAAGCCTAGAGCATGACTGATAATTCTGCCCGATGCTGAACCTGTGCTGCGCCCCCTCCAGTATGCTTGTGCTGGTTTGTCTGTGATTTGTGCAGTTGACAATTCTTCCCCAGTTTGTCCATATTCCAGAGCTATAATATACTTACAGCAGTTATCTTGGTACTTAAAATTCAAAGTGAAGTTTCAGCCTTCCTCAAAGCTTTTGTTTCCTTGTCTAAGAGTGACCCATCTGTGTGATCTCTGAGGAAGGTTCTTTCCATCCACCTGTCCTATAGTTCCAGTTCTTTCCATAATTGATGTTGTAAACTTACTATGCTTTTAAGAAGGAGGAAAGGTGGGGGGAGATGGAAGGTCCTGGAAGTAAAATGAAGAGTAGAGAATACAAGTAAAAAAAGACAGGCACAAAGAAGGAATGAGACTGAAGAGAAAGGAACTGAGATGTCATCAAGGAGGGACTTGGGACATCACTGGGTTTGTCCCAAGGAGGATGTTTATTTAACAGACTTCCATTGTGAGTGTACACAAAACATTAAGGGAGCAAACAGTGCTAAGCCCAGGCCAATGGGAGGGAGAGAACCAGGATTCTGGTTTCAGATTATGTGTCATCTTGTGTCCTGGGGTCACATTCAATCCCCACTCATGCCACGTCTGGCTGCGGACACATGAAAGCAGCCTAGAGGGGGGACAAAAAGGGAGTCCATGGGGTTTTACGCATCACCTCATTTAATTCTCCCTGTAGACCCAAGGCAAGGTTACATCCCTTTAGAGCCCAGGAAACAGGACTGCTGGTCACTGGGACTTCCCTGGTGTCCAGTGGTGGGGCTCTCTGCTTCCACTGCATGTCAGAGAGTTTGATTCCTGGTCAGGGAACTAAAATCCTTCATGCTGCCTTGCAATGCCCCCCAGAAATAAATACAAATTTTTTTAATTAAAAAAGATCAGATCACTGATCGTGGCAGAGCTGGGCTCTAGTCCTTGAGTTGTCTAATTCAAAGCCTACTCTTTCCTCTAACCCACTGTGCAAATCTCTACCCTCCGTCGACGCCCCAGACCATCACACAGTCAAGACTACATACTCTGAGCTGCTCACAAAAGGCTAATTTTAGTCCAGATTCCCAAGAGAATAGCATAAGTTCCACCCAGGTCAAAACTCTAGGAGCCCCATGATCGGGTGCTTGACCACGTTTGGGACCTCTAGCGGTAGCTTCAAGACTCAGCCCATTTGCTCCTTCTCTCAACTTTGCTTTCTTGTTGGTAGTAATTGTTTTTTTTTTTTTGGCTCTACTGCCGGGCATGTGGAATCTTAGTTCCCAGACCAGGAATCGAACCTTCACCCCTTGCAGAGTCTTAACCACTGGACCTCCAGGGAAGTCCTGTAGTAATTTTGGGGAAATTCTTTCTGAGCAGTGACAAAGGTGATGCTTGGCAGAAGAGGGCACAGGCATCCTGGAAGAACTCCCATTGACTGGTCTTGGTTCCAACTCTACTTCTCCCAGAAGCAGTCACTCTGGCCAAGGAGGTCCAGCTTGTGCTTGTGTTCAAAGCTGCAGCTCCAGGGTCAGGAGAGAGATGCTCTGAAAAAATACAGCAGATCAGAAAAGCTCTCTGTCCACAGTGGGTAACCATCCATGAGTGTCTACTAGACATCTCAGTACTTGTCCTGGAGGAGTTACAGGGCTTTTGTTGAACTCCATTTGCAAGTCCCTGTGAGGCAGGGCGGACACGTGTGGTGTCTTGTGTGTGCTATGGCTGTTGGGAGAACTTACCTTACAGTGAGATAAAATAATTAGAAATTGATTCTTAGATTTCTAGTTCTAAGAAGTGACGTCAGCCCTCAAAGGGATAATTAAATAAGATTTTTAAAAAAGTGTATTTCCCTGTCCCGAGATTTCATGAGCTCTGTCTTTTAATTTCAGCTGTGCTTCTTGGGTATGGAATAGGGAGATCCTTTAAGCCAGAGGTCCCCAACCGTTTTGGCACCAGGAACTGGTTTTTTGGAAGACAATTTTTCCATGGATCAGGGATGGGGGATGGTTTTAGGATGATTCAAGGGCTTTGCATTTACATTTATTTCTATTATTATTACATCAGCTCCACCTCAGATCATCAGGCATTAGTCCCAGAGTTTGGGGACCTCTGCTTTAAGGCTTTGGTCTCGTGTCTGTTTTCAATCTGTATTTGGTGTAAATGGGAGTGACATACATTAAATGCCTTTTTTATCAGATGCTTGTGACTTACATAAGCCAGCTCATGTAATCCTCTCAAAAACTGTAGGGTAGGTGGCATTCTAACCATTTCGCAGGTATTTATGCAGCTGTTGGGGAGGGGGGTGGGGGTAGGGAAGACAGCATATCTTCAGGCTTTTCCAATGTGTTAGATAATTACAGAATGCCAAAAGAGCCATAATTATCATTAGAACGATTTCATGCACAATTATACTCAAACAAGTTCAAGCAAATTATTCTGTTTTAACGGTAACAGAGCTAAAGAGAGGTGATTTTCGTATTCTTTAGGACTGTTAACTTTTCCTCTGAAAAGTAATTTTTTACGAAAATTAAGTCATGCCAAGTCTTGCTTATTTTTGCTTTGACACAGAGAAAGAGTATTGTAGAGGAGAGAACAGTCTCTAATGTCACAAAGAATCATGTTGTTTGGGGACTTCTATGGTGGTCCAGTGGTTAAGACTCTGCACTTCCAAAATTTATCTTTTGGCTTGGCCAAAAGATAGAAAAAAGAATTGTTTGGAAGATGGTTTTAGACCTGGCACAGATAGCCAATCCCTGTGCTATCATTTGGAAGGAAATTTCTAACACCTAGGATAGAATGAAATCCCATCCCGGAGGGTAGATGCTACTTTACAAAAATTGGATAATGCTTGTCTTTTTTGGGGGCGGCGGGGGGGGGGCGCTGTGCTGGGCCTTCGTTGTCACTCTGGCTTTTCTTTAGTGGTGGTGAGTGGGCTTCTCGCTGCAGTGGCTTCTCTTGTTGCAGAGCATGGGCTCTAGGGTACCTGGGCTCAGTAGTTGTGGCTCCTGAGATCTAGAGCAGACTCAGTAATTGTGGCGCACAGGCTTAGTTGCCCCATTGCATGTGGGGTCTTCCCAGACCAGGGATTGAACCCATGTCTTCTGCACTGGCAGGAGGATTCTTTACTACTAAGCCACCAGGGAAGCCCCCTTGTTATGTTTTGAGATACCTGAGTATCTGTAAGAAAAGCTCTGTTGACTGGGTGTGCATCTCCACACTACTGCCTCCTGGTGAGCTAGGATTTGCTGGAATGCCCTCATTCTGTGTGTTGAGTTATTGTCATCACAGTCCACTGAAGAAAAGGACATATTACCTTTTCATTTATAGATGTAAGCTGTGATGCGTCTGGTCTGTCTGTCTGCATGGAACCTGGGTCGTGTTGTCCCTCCCAGAGCCTCTGCTTGTAGCTGTCTGTGCTCTGCAGCTGCTGGCCTGCACAGACACCCCAGCCCTCGTCCTTCCAGCTGCTGGGCTTCCGCACCCTGGCAGGAGGCAGCGTGAGGAGCACCTAGAAACTCGACTATCTGACATTGACCTCAGTATGATTCATAAAGATTTTCCTTATAAGGAGCCCTGAGAGTGTGACCCACATGTGCCTTCCTGGAATGCTCCACAGTTACCTGGAACCTACTGTCTTCTGAAGCTGAACATATTTTTTAAAATAATTTACTTATTTATTTGGCTGTACCAGGTCTTAGTTGAGGCATGCAGGATCTTTTAGTTGCAGGGGTATAGTTCCCCAACCAGGGATCTAACCTGGTCCCCTGCGTTGGGAGTCTTGGCCGCTGGGCCACCAGGGAAGTCCTGAACGTATTTTCTAAAAACCGAAACTCCACCCCCCCATGATCTCCTTCTCAGCATCTCTGTGTGTGCCCATTTTCTGTCCCTTAACTACAGAATTATCCTCATGTCTCTCCCTTTCCCACCGCTGCTTGCTTTACAGACATGTGATGTGAGCCACTCCAAACACGTCTCACCCAGCTGTTCTTTTCCTTCTGATGGCACAGCTTGTCACATCTCCATCCTCTGGGGACCTTGTGCACGCTCCCCAGGTGATTTCAGAGTGGGTGACACTTCCTTTGGACAGCTCTGTGCTTTCCGAGGTGAAACCCTCATCCCCGCCAGGACAGGCTGCCCTCTGTGTTCTTAGGATGTTCATCTTCCCCTTCAGCTCTTGCCTTTCTTCTCTTGTGTTTTCAGATTTCCCCTCCTGAGTGACTGGCTTAAAACTTCTGCTTCTGTGCTTCCTGATTTCCTGGCCCCCAACTGAACCATTCTACTCGCTGTGCTCTGATGAACTTACTGACCATGGGAGTCTTGTTGCCTAAACTTAGCTTGGTTTTAGTGTTGTTTCTTGGTTTGAATCCCCTTTCCTTCTTCAGTTCCCCAGAGACTAATAACCCAGGAGCTCATATTTATCCTCATCACCTTCACTAATGCTTCTGGTGAAGGAGACTAGTTTAAATGTTGCATTTGGCACACTTTATTTTGTAACCAGTGTTGAGAAGGATACCTTGAGCACTGGCTCAGAGTTTTGAAACTTTCACAGTTATCATCATCTTGCTTTTCAGTGTCCCTTTTAGCCACATTTCCTTGGTCAGAAAAAAGGAAACAATCCACTGACATCACTTACCATTAAAATTTTTAATTGTCTCAAACAGCGCCCATGCAGCAGGTACTTACTTTAAACTGTATTTCCTTTGCTTTCGCCACTGGAGTTAAATGACCAGTAGAAATCTGTTTGTGAAGCATCAGTATAACATTTTAGAAAGCCTAAACCTACAAAGATGCATTTTAAAAAAGGAAAAATAAGCATGTTTCAGGGGATGGATGCTTTTTTATCTTCCTCATAATTAAAGTATAAATCACACATTTGTGGGGTTTTTTTTAACTTTTTAATTTGTATTGAAGTATATAGCTGATTAACAATGCTGTGATAGTTTCAGGTGAACAGCAAAGGGACTCAGCCATACATACACATGTATTCATTCTCCCCTAAACCCCCTTCCCATCCAGGCTACTACATAACACTGAGCAGAGTTCCCTGTGCTGTACAGTAGGTCCTTGGTTATCAATTTAAAATATAGCAGAAGTCACACATTCGTTAAGCTCTGGCTACAGAAAGTAAAAGATGGATTTCCCATTTCTGTGGCTGAAGGTGAATGTTCCCAGGTCATCTATTTTTTCTCCAGGGCTGTGTTTACCCACCTGCTCCCCTCCCAGCCAGACCTTCTACTTTGAGGCTTTGCTCTGAAGTTTATTAGGGTTTTTTGGTATCCTCAGACCTCATTCTTCAATTAACTTTCACGTTACCTTTTGTATTTATCTTTGTCCTATGTCTAAAGGTATTTCCACTAGGAGTCTTAGCTCTGAAATATTTAAAATGTTGACTTCAAAGTTGGTGGAACTGCGCCAAGCATGCTTCATCTGAAAATAAATGGAAATGCTCTTTACGCAGGGTAAAACCAGGGCCTGTTAACTTAAACAGAATGCAGTGTGTCTTAGGGAGGCTCAGCTTGGCCATGTTTGTAGACAGAAAGGCAAGCTTTATGTTAAAACCAAAACAAACAGATTTTCCCTTATCAGTGAAGGGAACATCCCTACTGGACGCAGTCCCCCTGGTACTCTCAGCCTCCTCCATGGGCAACTCCTGCCTCAACTCCTGCTCCTGTGCCATGCCCTCGGGTATGGGGGTGAGGGCGGGGTCAGGGGGAGGTGTGATCCTGGGAACATGTCCTGTATGCTGAGTGGGAACCAGAACTTAACATCTGTGTTGTTGACCTGAGCTCAGCATAGCTGGTGACTGCAATAAGATGCTAGACATTTGAAAGAAGCAGGGAGCAAAATTTGTAGGTTTCCGAGGGGTTACCATACACATGGCATTCTCTGCTGTGGAAAGTAATTATTCAGGGTCATGACTCCCCTAGCAAATGTTGGGAGACCTTATTCTTTGTGTTGTATTTTAAGTAAATCTTAATTCCCTGACTAGGGATCGAACCTGTGGCTCCTGCATTGTTACGCACAGAGTCTTCATCACTGTATCTCCAGGGAAGTCCCTGCACTGCATTCTGAGTTTTCTCGTATGTTTTTCTCAGAACCTACCCTGACTTTGGCCCCATACACTCTGTGTCATGCTAGTATTTCTACGAATTTATAGGCGAGTGGCTACTGGAGTTCGTCTCTAGCTCAAGTCTTTTCCTCTGTGGGCAGTTTCTTCCTACTTTTGAAACTCAGTGCTCTGTGGTGACCTAAAAGAGGGAGATCCAAGGAAGAAGGGATAGATGTGTGTGTGTAGTCGATTCACTTGGCTGTGCAGCAGAAACTAACACAGCATAGTAAAGCAGCCATATACCAATAAAAATTAATTTTTTTTATAAAAGCAGGATGTCAAAGATTCTGGGGGTTATAATACTGGGGGTTGAAGATCTGATGGTCTGTGCTTGATCATGGGACTTAATGGAATTAGAATCTTGGCCTGGGTGAAATTTGAGGGATCCAGTCAAAGAAGGGTTAAGGGGCAATGGAGACTGTAACCAAGGAGACACAGATGCAGAGGCTGGTGTTTATGTGATGCTCATGCTGAGGATGCTATGAAACTAGGACCTCTGAATGGTCCTCTGGCAGGCCTGGGGCTCTGATCATCAGTATCAGGACTTCCAGGTTCAGTTATAGCTAGAGTGTAAATACAGATCTCGGCTGCTCAGTCTCTCCACATGCCAAGCGTCAGATCTCAGTGTCATAACCTGCTGTGGGTCCCTGGGGCCATCTATGGTAAGCCTGGATGCACCCTTGCAGGAGATGATGACATTCTGACTGGAGACTCTGCTATAAAATGAATGCATGGACTCTCACTGGCTAAGAGTGGCTTTTCCTTAGAGATCCATGTGCAGACAGTACCTGTTTGCATATTTAAGTCAGGACTGAAGATTTCTTGGGGAGGTCCAGGGAGAGTCTGATAAGAATGTGTGTCTGCCTGACATGCAAATAGAGGTGTAGTTGGCTACAAGCAAATGAAATGCTTTGTTCACATGGCTTTGACCCTACCTGACCTTGAATTTCTTAGCTCATCTGCTGTGACATCCTGTGTCCTAATCACTCATCCTAGATTTAGGTCTGGTTTTAGCTTGTCCTCCACCCCAAACTTTTACATACAGTCCTTGCTTTCCCAGCTAGAATATAAGTGCCTTGCACAAATCCAGTGTTTTACGTTTATCTTTCTGTACCCCCAGAGGTTCTGTGTTTAGTACTTAAAGAGGCGTTTGGCAACTATTTTTTTAATGTGTTAATTTTAAAACAGTAAGTGACATCTTCCAGGTGTAGAAACTAGTCCCCTGTTTGCATACTTACCGAGCTAAGTGGTCACTGCCAGAATAAGTTGAGATCTTTAGCTGGATTTCTCATGTGACAGTCCATTCCTTTCTGTAATTTATCTTTGTCTTCATCTTGACTTTGAAAACTACCTTGGAAGCATTGCCAGCAGAGAGTTAACATTAACAGTTGAGGCATGGATTCAGTGAAATCCTTTGGAGAGAGGATGTAAGAGTAGTAGGAAGGCTACAGTAGGAGGAGGGGAGCCAGGAAGGGGCCAAGCCTGTGGCTGGTGGAGCTGGGGGAGGAACCAAGAGTGAATGTAGTCAAGGAAGAAAGGCATCATGGGCTCCCATGGTGGTCCAGCAGTTAAGGTTCTGTGCTTCCATTGCAGAGGGCACAGGTTCAATCCCTGGTCAGGGAAGATCCTGCATGCTGCAGGTTGTGGCAGAAAGAAAAAAGGAGGAGGAGAAGGAAAAGAAGGAGAAATTGAATGAGGAGTTGGGGAGAAGGAATTGCATCAGGAACTTCTGAGAGCAGCTCGCTGGGTGTTGTGGTGGCAGGGGATGGATTTCAGGGGCTTCATTGGGGATGAAGATATGGTAGGGAAGGAGAGATGAGAGATGGGGCTGTCACTTAGAGAAGCACCCTTGAAGATGGGCCATTTCTTAGATCCAGAGACTTGGAGATGTGTGTGGGGCTGGGATTAAGGTTGGTTCTGCATGGGTGGGGATGAAATTTTCAAATTTAGGGGAGGATGAGGATCCAGTGCTTGGGTGGAAGGTTAGTCCTGGGATGGAAAAGCAGCAACCTCTTCCAGACACACGAGGCAGGGCAAGGGTGAAATAGCAGAAGAAGAGAGCTATTGGGCATAGGAAGGAGGAACGGCCTCCAAGTCTCCGGGTCTGGTGTGTTTATAGCTGAGAAATGCAGAAGTTTACTTGTAAAAGCCTGCCTCTGGGGGTTGGACACATGGAAGAAAAAAACATTGTTTGTGGACTGTTGTCAGAAGTCACTTTTGATGTTTTGCTGTCATGATACCCCAAAATAGCAAATTCTAAGTAAAAAGGCAAAAAATCCTGCCTGCTTGTGTTGTGCCACAAAACTGTCCTGTCCAGGCTGGAAGAGCTTAACATCTGTTTTACTTTAGGGTAAAGGTTTTGGACTTGGGGATTGTTGATGTTTTTTGTGGGGGAGGGGAGATATATATATATATTTATTTATTTATTTATATATACTTAATCCTAAGAGCTATGATCTTCAAATGCCCTGAATTTCACCTAGACTTAGTAACAGATTCCATTTACCATCTCTCTTTTATCCTTCATCTTTTAATTGAATTTGAGAGCTAAAAGCACTTTAGAATCTGGTTTGACACTTTTTACTCACTACCAAACAATGGATAGTTTGAGGAATCAGCAAACCCACTGGAGTTTTTCAGTATGGAAAATTTCTAAAGGAATTTATATTCTTTAAGATTCCCAAGACATTCAGATACTTCTTATTTTGGAACCATTGGTATAGAGGTCATCAGTCTTCTACCTTTTTTTTTTTCCCATCAAAAACAACATCTTAGTGGTACCGTAAAAAGGACCCACTTCAGCCTTCTCATCTGTAAGAGGAAGATTTTGATCAGAGACCTCTTAGAGTTTTCCTGAAAACCTTCCATACCTTCAAAGCATTAGCTGCCCGCAAACCCTATCCATACCTCGCAGGCTTCTCATGTGTTGTCAGACAGTATAATAAACGGGAAAGTCCTTAATGTAATACTAACAAATCTGGACATTTCACTAGCACTTTGGTTTTCAAAGCCTTTTCAAATACAAACACTGTAAAGAACGCTTGCTGACTCCATGTAAAACGGTCCAGCGATTGTGCTTCCTTAATTTACTCATTTTAACAAATCACTACCTAATAATTATAGGAAATTAGAAATGAATATTTGAAAGAAGAAACGTTACCTGGTTCTCACTACCTGAAAATAACCATTATTATCATTTTAATAGATTACTTTCAAGTCCCTTTTCCATATAGATTTTGTTTGAAAGAATGCAACTGTGACCCTGTTTTTTTTGTTGGCTGCTCTTTACAGAACATTTGAAAGTGAGTTTTCCCCACATTAGCTCTTGATGAGATGTAATTTCTAATGGCCTCATGTTTCGTTAGAAGGTTTGTGTTTAGCACAAAATCTATCATGATTCCTAACAGTTTCCAGGAGGGCTGTCTTCATATCTGAAATATCTGGTGAGCTTTTAAAAAATATTTACTGTTGTGAAATGTAAATAGAATGGTAGCCAGTAATGTTCAGAAGATTGTAAATGTTCCACTCAATGAACTGTAAAAGGAACAATTATGACAAGACATAGACTAATAGGGACTTCTTTGGCAGTCCAGTGGTTAAGACTTCATGCTCCCAATGCAGGGGGCCCTAGTTAGATCCTTGGTTGAGAAGCTAGGATCCCACATGATGTTCAGCTAGCCAAAAAAAGAAAAAGATACAGACCATATCCAACGATCCATAAACCTCCCCGAAATAACATGCTTCTTCCCAGCCATAACCTATTTTCCCCCTCCTCCTGTCCTTAACCACTACCCTGGTTTTTTAGGGCTTCACTTCTTTGCTTTTCTTTCAATTAAGTATCCCTAAGAACCCCTTTGGGGCTTCTCTGATGGCTCAGATGGTCAAGAATCTGCCTGCAGTGAAGGTCGGGAAGATCCCTTGGAGGAGGAAATGGCAACCCACTCCAGTATTCTTGCCTGGAGAATCCCGTGGGCAGAGGAACCTGGTGGGCAACAGTCCATGAAGCAGCAAAGAGTCGGACATGAGTGAGCAACTTTCACTCACTCACTCAAGCACCCTTTCATGGATTACAGCCTTGCTGTGGCAAAGGGGCTTTTGTAACTCAATAAAGCTATGAGCCAGGCCACACAGGGCCACCCAGGATGGAGCAGTCATAGTGGAGGGTTCTGACAAAATGTGGTCCACTTGAAGAGGGAATGGCAATCCACTCCAGTATTCTTGCCACGAGAACTCCGTGACAGTATGAAAAGGCAAAAAGATACGACACTGGAAGATGAGCCCCTCAGGTCCAAAGGTGTCCAACATGCTACTGGGGAAAAACAGAGGACAACTACTAATAGCTCCAGAAAGAATGAAGCAGCTGGGCCAAAGTGGAACCAATGCTCAGTTGTGGATGTGTCTGGTGATGAAAGTAAAGCCCAATGCTGTCAAGAACAGTATTGCATAGGAACCTGGATTGTTAGGGCCGTGAATCAAGGTAAATTGGACATAGTCAAACAGGAGATGACAAGAGTGAACATCGACAGTTAGGAATCAGTGAACTAAAATGGACAAGGATGGGAGAATTTAATTCAGATGACTGTGGGCAAGAATCCCTTAGAAGAAGTAGAGTAGCCCTCATCTAGTCAACAAAAGAGTCCAAGCAGTGAAGTTTAATTTGGGTGGGTTTAAGTTTTTTGCACATGATGTGTTCTGTGTATCTGCTCATTCTGATAGTATCTCATCCATTCTTAACAGGATGTCTTTACTGTTTATCAACGTTGTCCTTTGATGCTCTGTGACACCCCTTGGGGCTGTCTCCAACCACCCATTAATAGTCCAGAAGATATTTCTAATCTGTGGTGAATATATCTGGGAGAGGAGTTGCTAGGTCCCTGGGGATGTGTCATTATTATATCTTTACTTTTACTTTTTTGCAAAGTGCTTCTGTCTCTCCTCTTACATCCCCATCAGGAAAGAATGAAAGTTCCTGTGGTCACATTTTTGTCAACACTTGGTATTGTCAGCATTTAAATTTTTGTTGGTATCACGCTGTGGTTTTCATTTGTGAAATCTCATTTCATTTTTACTAATGAAGTTGAGTTATCCTCCCTGCCTTCCTTCCTTCCTTCCCTCTCTGCCATTTAGATGTCTTCTGTTACGAAATAATCATTTTTGTAGAGTGCTGTTTTTTTGTACTTGATCATTTTTTCCCCCCACTGATGTGTTCTTTGTTTTAGTTGTGAGTCTTTTGCTGGCTTTATGTGTGGCAAATAATTTTTCCCACTTACTTTTTCACTTTCTTAATGATGCCTCTGAGGACCAGAAATTCTCTCTCTCTTTGGCTGCACAGGTTCTTAGTTGTGGCACAGGGGATCTTAAGTTGTGGCATATGAACTCTTAGTTTCAGCATGTGAGATCTAGTTCCCTGACCAGAGATCAAACCCAGGCCCCCTGCATTGGGAGCATGGAGTCTTAGCCCCTGGACCACCAGGGAAATCCCCAAGTTCTTTATTTAATGTGATACCAGTTGTCATATTTCCCACTATTAATGGCTAGTGTTTTTGCATAGTGAAGTTTTCCAATGAAAACAGAGTTGTTAAGTGTTTGTTGTTAAGGCTATAGGTGTCTGTGTGTCAGAAGTAGGATTTGTTGAGATTAGTGCCAGGTGTGTCCTGATGCCCATGAGTAGAAATTCTGAAAGCAGAACATCCTTCAGTGAAAAGTTCAGGCTGCTCTATAAAGACATTTCAAGGAGGTCATGATCTTGGAGAATGGACAGTGTCAGGACACGCAAGAAAAGGCTGTCCGAGTAGCTACACACCCACCTCTGCCCTTTGAGTCTCTGTCCAGTGCTCCTTTATTCATTCAGTGTAGCCCCCAAGGTCCACGAAACAGGATGTAAAACAGTGTCAGGTTACTGAGAAAATAAGTTTGACTCTGATAGTAACACTCACTACTATGATGGGTTATCCTAGATGGTTCTCATCATTCTGCAGATCCGATCAAAGAAGGTAAGGGTTAGTCTGATGCCATTTTAATCTGGAAGTCTTTTACTTTATTTTTTTGCTTTTGGCCACACCACGTGGCATATGGGATCTAGTTCCCTGACCAGGGGTTTAACCTATGCCCTCTGCAGTGAAAGCTCAGAGTCTGGACTACCAGGGAATTCCTCTTTATTTTAACTTTGAATATTAACCATCTCTTACTCCTCTCCCCTTCAATAACTACCTTCAGTTTTTATTTTCTTCTTCCTCTTATTGTTGTTTATGATTTAGTTGTTTATAATCAATAGCAAAACATCCTGCCACAGAGCTGGCCATTGTGGAAAGAGCCTACACTTCAAATGTGGGGGTTGCAGGTAGTCTTCTCTCCAGATGACTTCTGACACCCTGCAATCCACCCATGCAGCATCCAATGGCCCTCATGCTTTGGGGTGTCATAGCCTACTTTAATGAAAATTGTGGAGGGGAGAAGAAGACCCCTAATCTTAAGTATACTTCCCCTCCAAGGGACTTTGAACTCTCAGTTAAATCCTACTGAAATCGACCTCTCTGTCCATCAGAGGAGGAACATCCCAGTGGAGGGAGGTCTTCCCCATCCAGGATAACTTACCTTTAAATCTGTGGATTTAAGGCAAAAGATGCTGAAGCCATGAGTTCCTTCCTCAAAACTCTTTTTTGCTGACCCATCTTATAAAAAAATATTTATTTGGCTGCATCAGGTCTTGGGTGCAACATGTGGATTCTTCCTTGCAGCGCCGAGGCTTAGTCTTTGCGGCACGGGGCTTAGTTGCTCCTTGTCATGTGGGATCTTAGCTCCCCAACTAGGAATCAAACCTGCATCCCCTGCATTAGAAGGCAGATTCTTAACCACTGGATGACTAGGGAAGTCCCACTGATGCTGTTACTAATCACTCATTCTTCCAACTGAAATGAATCCCAGGCAGGAACGCCAGACAAGACTTGCGTCCTGGGACCCTCTTCTACAAGCTCAGTTGCGTCAGATGGTGTCAAGTTCAAAGGCCTGGGGCCACACAGAAACTGGGCTGTTTTTTTTTTTCTACTTTGCTGCACGAGGTCTTAGTTGCAGCATGTGGGATCCAGTTTGAACTCGGGCCCCCTGCAGTGGGAGTGCGGAGTCTTAGCCACCACCAGTGAATTCCTAGTTGTAGGAGTTTTGTGAGTTTATGACACTGTGGTGTTTGGCTTCCTCGCTCTTAAAATGAAGAAGAGTGTGTCAGCTGCCATATATCAGCTAATGGCTCGCGCCCTCTGACTTCTCCAGGTACGGCGTAAGTCCTGAGAACATCATCCTGTATGGTCAGAGCATCGGGACGGTCCCCACGGTAGACCTGGCCTCCAGGTATGAGTGTGCTGCCGTGATTCTGCATTCGCCTCTGATGTCTGGGTTGCGTGTGGCTTTTCCTGACACCAGGAAAACGTACTGCTTTGACGCCTTCCCCAGGTAAGCTCACTGCTGTACAGTAAGTACAAAGACAGCCAGTGACCCGACTTCAGATCAAAAGCCATGGTTAATTGTGGGTAAACCTCTCCTGAATGCAGCCGGCCATCAGCCCCTGTGCAGGGCTCCTCAGGGGACGGGAGGTGGATGTGATACATGCACTGACCAGGGACTTAGTCCTCTGGGCCCGACTCGTTTGTAAAAACAAAAACCTGCCAGATGACGTCTAAGGACCTTGCTTGTCCTGACATCCAGGATTAATTGGTTCAGTTGGATGTACAGGATAAAAAAAACCAAGTACGCACATGTCTTAAAGGAACTTCTAGTACAGTGTTCATTTGTTCACTCAGATGGACATGTATTGTTGAGTCACAAGAACTAAATCAGAAGTCTAGATACTTCCCTGATAGCTCAGGCTTCCACCCCAGGGTTGAGAAGATCCCCTGGAGAAGGAAATAGCAACCCTTTCCAGTATCCTTGCCTGGGAAGTTCCAGCCCTGGTGGGGCTACAGTCTATAGGGTCACAAAAGAGTCAGACATGACTTAGCTACCAAATAACAACAACAGATACTCATATAAAAACTGTAAGCATCCTCAAGTTTGAAATTTCTCTAATGTTTTTGGTCAGACCACTAGGTAAGAGAAAAAGTGATGTAAGCTCTGCTAATGATGGGTGTCAGGGACAGTGTAAGTCCTCCATACAGTCCTAGACACCTCCTGCTGCCCACCTGTGCCTGAAGCTCCCCTCAGCACCCCAGGGGCAGCAGAGCTCCTGCCAGCCTGGCCCCTGCTATTTTCCAGTTCCCAAACAGAAGGAGGAAAATGGGCAGCTGTATTATACAAACAAAAGCAGTGGGCACATTGCATTCTTGAACACCTCTCTTTGAAAACCTCTGCTTTAAAAAAAAAAAAAATCTAAGCTGAGGAAGGATTTTACTGGTGACTCAGATGGTAAAGAATCCACCTGCAATGCAGGAGACCTGGGTTCGATCCCTGGGTTGGGAAGATTCCCTGGAGGAGGGCATGGCATCCCACTCCAGGATTCTTGCCTAGAAAATCCCCAGGGACAGAGGAGCCTGGTGGAGTACAGTTCATGGGGTTGCAAAGAGTCAGACACATCTGAGCAACTAAGCACAAGCTAAGGGAAGTATTTAATAAAGATTATTTGCCCAGGGTACATCCGAAATTCTGACAGCAGGACACCCATGGCCATGTTATAGAAAACCTCAACAGAAGTACGTACAGTTTTTGGATTTTGATCAACACCTTCATTGCTATTATTCTGTTATTATTGGGAATGAGGGTGGGGGGAGCATCATTTGGTTGCATAAACATCTGTTCCACAGATGGGCTTGTTTCCCAAGAAGAAACTTTCTCTTAACACCTTGGGTGAACTCTGTGCAGCCTGTATGAGGTTCAGCTTCATGGAAAAGTTAAGCAAGCTGCAGATTTCCAGTGGCATGGCTGAGAATGCTAAGCAGGGACCCTGTGCATCTCAAATGTGGCCTTATTTGTGCTGAATGGGTAATGAGAGGCCCGTTTGTTTAAAGGGAGATATTTAGTGTGTTTGTGGAAAGCCATGCAAGGGGTTACCCTGGCAACAAAACAAATAGGTTTTCCCCTGATTCTTAAATTAGCAGATACCTTAAAATACAGCCACGACAACTAATTGCAGCTTATTAATTAATAGGAAACCAGCATACTACTCTTACTGAGTTTGAGTGATCTGCCAGGCATGGGTTAATCATTTCATGCTCCTTATCTTGAAAGACTCATTTTACAATGGGGAAACTGAGGCTGAGAAAGTTAAGTGGTTTAAGCAGCTTCATTAAGGTGGGTGAGTGGAAATAGGCAGAAAAGGCCATTCTTCCTGTTCAGTATCATAAAGTATTAAAATGAGAGACTTCAAACTATTAATAGTCACATCACTAATTGAACCTGAGGAATGTTTTCTTAGGGTGTCTATTACTAACAAATGCACACTTGTTTCTGTGTCCCTCTCTTTAAAGGAAGGCACTTTCCCATTTCTTTTTTAATACCGAAGAATAGAGATAAGGGACTTCCCTGGTGGTCCAGTGGTTAAAGACTTCCAGCTTCAATCCCTGGTCAGGGAACTATTACAGGATCACACATGCCATACAACTCAGCCAAAATATACATATATTTATAACTTATATATATGTATAGAGATAAGTAATCCTAATCATTATTTGGTTGGTGGTTTATTCTCTCTTGCAAAAAAGTGAAAGTGTTAGTCGCTCAGTTGTGTCTGACTCTTTGCAACTCCATGGACTGTTTGTAGCCCACCAGGCTCCTTTGTCCATGGGATTTTCTAGACAAGAATACTGGAGTGTGTTGCCAGTCCCTTCTCCAGGGGATCTTCCCGATCCATGGATCAAACCTGAGTCTCCTGCATTACAAGCAGATTCTTTACTGTCTGAGCCACCAGGGAAGCCCTTATTCTCTCTTACCTCCTTTATATTTAGAATCAAGATGGTGGCATTTAACTTCAAATACACCCTCCAAGGCTATAGAGAGTCCCCTAAATCATGCAGCATGGAACTATCAGCAATTAGATTTTTAATGGAATATAATTGGACTTTTGCATTCTGAGAAGTAGTCACTTTAAAAATTAAATATGAGAGGATACTAGATTTCTAAACAAGATTCCTAATCTGCCAAATTGACTCCTGCTACAGTAGCCCTGATCTTGGCAAATGACATGGCCAATGAGGTCTTGCATTCTTCCTGGACATTGTGAGGTGATTGGCAACTTCATGAGCTGTTAACAGGCTCTGTGACAGCTGTTTGTAGATCTTTGGAATGTGTGATGGATATCAGAGCTCTGCCCTAGCTCCACAGCCTCATGCCTGTTCTTAAATAATAATAATCTTCTCCAAGCTTCAGTTCCCTCCGTGGTTTAACAGAGACAGCCCCTCCTCTTTAACTGTGTCTCACTGAAGATGAGCAACATTTCATATATCAAGTGCAAAGCACCTGGTTGTGGTCCATGTTGAATAAATGTTTGTTGATGGTTAGTTGCTCAGATGTGTCTGACTCTTTGTGACCCTGTGGAGTATAGCCTACCAGGCTCCTCTGTCCATGGGATTTCCCAGGTAAGAATTACTGGAGTGAGTTGCCATCCTCTTCTCCAGGGGATCTTCCCAACCCAGGGATCAAACTCGAGTCTCCTGCATTGGCAGGCAGATTCTTTACCACTGAGGCACCAGGTAAGCCCTGAATAAATGCCAGTCATGACATAACAAAATGACCCCTGTGGATAGAACCAAATCGATCCTTTTGTAACTTTGGCTAGGATCAGATACAGAAAGTCAACAGTAAGGGAGTCTCTGGCAGGAGGCCAAACTGGACAGAGGGTCACCTCTCTATGTGTTTGTAGGAGAAATGACATTGACCTCCAGCAGAGAAGTGACCCATGCACCCAGCCTAACAAGCCTTACTAACTTCTCAGTTCTTCTTTGGGAAAAGCTTTCAGAGCCTGTAGTATATTCTTTTGGAGATCCTCAAATATTCATTCTCTGTGGGTAGATTGGGCTTCCCAGGTGGTGCAGTGGTAAAGAATCTCCCTGCCAATTCAGGAGATGCAAGAAGTGTGGGTTCAATACGTGGGTCAGGAAGATCCCCTGGAATAGAAAATGGCAACCCACTCCAGTATTCTTGCCTGGAAGATTCTATGGACAAGAGGACCCTGGCAGGCTACAGTTAATGGGCTCACAAGCTGAATTTGGGGACTCTGGTGGGTAGATTTGATTTTTATAAACAGAATTCATTCAGGATCCAATCTAGGCATACATTAAATTTCCAAGCTAAATAGTACAGTTTTTATTTAAGGATGAGGTTTTCGTTTTTATGAAACGAGGCTTCTGACGACCTTGCTTATCAGTGCTGAAGATGGCTTACACACAGAGAGATCCTGAAAACTTGAGTGGCCGTGTGTTCAGTGCCCAGCTTTCAAGAGACATTCATTCCAGGAAGTTAAGTTCTAGCTTGTTTATTTTTTTTAAAAAAATCCTCTCTTCAAAATATGAATGTATCAGAAATATTATTTACCGGATGGGTAGTCAGATGACATTTAGGAGTTCTGTTTTTAATAAAATACTTTTACAAAAACACAATGGCTAACGGCATTGTGGTATTAACAGTTGGATCCTGAAACAGAAAAAGGACTTCAGTGGAAAAGTTCGTAAAATTCAAATAAAGTCTGGAGTTTAGTAACATACCAGTGCTGGTTTTCTGGTTTGGACAAACGAACTATGATCATGTGCATCGTTGGCTTTCTGGGAAGGGGGTTAGGAGTAGATAGGAGCGTTGTTATCTTTGTACCTTCCCTGTAAATCAAGAATTATTGTGAAATGCAAAGTTAATTTTTTTAAAAAATAAACTACTAGAAAAGTGAGGGGAAATTCCTCCAGGGCACATGCCTTGTTTGCCTAGGATGTTGACTCGGTTACACTGAGTGTGAAGTCTGTGATCCTTCTTTTCTCTCCCCCTTTCCTTTCTTGAAGCATTGACAAGATCTCCAAAGTCACCTCTCCCGTGTTGGTCATTCACGGCACAGAGGACGAGGTCATCGACTTCTCCCACGGCCTGGCCATGTACGAGCGCTGTCCCCGAGCCGTGGAGCCGCTATGGGTCGAAGGGGCCGGGCATAATGACATAGAGCTTTACGCACAATACCTAGAGAGACTAAAACAGTTCATTTCTCACGAACTTCCCAATTCCTGAAGACGATGACTTGATCTTACCTCATTGACTGTGAACATGGGTCCTCCGTTTTACACATGCTTTCACTGGACAGCGATCATGGCGTGATCACCACAAGGAAGCACGCAGCTTTTCAGGCATCCTCATCAGAAAGCCGAGGACTTCTCAGTCTTTCGTATCCACAGGTTCTACTGACTCACACATCATGTTAAACCGAACATTTGTGACTTCCAGCTTCATTGCCTTGCAGGGGGGAATGAGAGCTGACTGGGGGAACCACTTTCTTGTGCTGTAAAAAAGGATGCTTACACCCCTTTCTCCACCTTACCCGTCAGGTAGGATGCATTAATGCAGGACTCAACCTCTCTCTACCCGTGTTCTCAGTATTTGACCTGCAGCTCTCTTTCAGCCACTGGATTCATGGGTTCAGTCCATTTGTGAAGCTGTGATAGTTTAACTGGAAACCATTGTGATGAAAATTCCTTCATTCACTTTTATTAACATGCCGATCTTTTCCCCCAAACAAATCAGTTAAAGGGTAATTTACTGGAACTGTGGTGAATGGCTTCATCAACTGAAACCATATAAATATAACTGGAATATTCTTAAACTTTTTTTTTAAGTGTAAATTTATTACTACCAGTCCACAGAGTTTTAATATTTTGATCGCCTGGTTGGTCTAATAAAGAACCTAGCCAACTTTCCTCCTTATAGGCTTTTTTAAAGTACTGTACATATTTGCAATCACACTGTGCATAGATTCCTATTGAGTAATTTTCTTCTGTCAGGCCACAACAATAAACTGCAGATTCCTTGTTTGTAATGTAAATGATTGAATACATTTTGTTAATATGTTTTTATTCCTATGTTTTGCTATTAAAAAAATTTTATAACATTTCCAAGACAAAAAAAGACAAGTTTATGCTTTGAAAAATTTACGTAATTAAAATTTCACGAAACTAATCTTTTTAGTTTAGGAGTTATTTGGATTTTGACACTGGGGTTGCACCAATAGCATCAGAAATGTAAGATGCTTAAAATTGTTACACTACTTCTGTTGGTTGGGGGTTTGGGTTTGAGAGTTCTTTGGTTTTATTAAGAAAGCATTTTTTTCCCCCAAATTTAAAAGCCTTAAATGTACTGTAAGCCTCCGATTGTTGTACAGCTGGGTTGCGGGTGACTGCCAGTTTGTGTAGTGTTGCCTGGATGCGACACAGTGGTTGGTCATGGAATAAAGGATGCATGGATCTGAAAGTGTGGGCTCGTGCCGTTTATTCCTTCCTCTCTCCATCAAAGGAAGCATTTCATCTGGATTTAAGAAGAAACCCTTGCAAGTTACACACGTCTCTACCTTTCTCAAGGTGTATGCTTTTGTTCTGTGAGAGACCGTAGGTTAATTTTGGAGAAGCCAAGATAAGAAGCACATAGTGGTAACACGCAGACTGAGTCCAGATAGAGAATGCGGTGGGTTCTGGCTGTGAAACAAGAGGGATGAAGGCAGTCTCACTGGGACCTGGCTTGGACCGAGAACAGGCCTGTTTCTTGGGAACACCTGAGCTGAGTCCTTTGATCACTGACCAGAAAAAAAACAGCTGAAGGGTGTTTGTTTGCAAATGTCAGAGGATTATGTTTCCTGGGGAGAGAAATGGAGGAGGGCGCAGGGTTGTGCTCCCATGCATATGTGTCCCAGCACCTTGCAAGCTACTCCGTGGCCTTAGATCAGTACCTATAATGGGGGGCCTTGGAAGGGAAGGGCCTCACTCACCTTAGGATGCCTCAGCGAAGTTCCAGAGGTGGTATTGTCCCAGAGGTCTAGGTGACCTTGAATGGAAACACGTCCAGCAGCGTGCCTCTGGGGTGTGACAGCACCTAACCTAGGTTTGTGTGCTGTGTGTGTGTGCTCAGTCACTCAGTGGTGTCTGACTTTGCAATCCCGTGGATTATAGCCCACCGGGCTATTCTGTCCATGGGATTCTCCAGGCAAGAATACTGGAGTAGGTTGCCATGCCTTCCTCCAGGGGATCTAGGTTTGCAGAGACCAGATTTCTGAGTCCATTTGTCTGTTGCTTGCATCTTCTGTAACCGTCTGCTGCCCTTCCCCTCCTGAACTATTTAGTAATCCTTTTTTTTTTTTTTTTTAAGAAAAAAAAATGTCAAATCAGCTTTTATCTAGTATATTCTTACATTAAAGACGCAGTTGCAGTAATTAAAATAAAAGCTCAAATGGCTCTAAGGAGATAAAGCCTTCTTTTATGAGGAAGACTTTTTTATAATTTGCACAATACAGTATTGTTATCTTTAGGCAGAATGTTGTACGGTAGAGCTCTAAAACCTAATTGTCTTGCGTAACTGACACTAGAAAACTTACTTCTGTCTATCAACTTTGAGCAATGTTAATGGGAAACTATCAGAAGATACATCTGGTGGCTCAGACGGTAAAGAACCTGCCTGCAATGTGGCAGACCTGAGTTCGATCCCTGGGTCAGGAAGATCCCATGGAGGAGGAAATAGCAACCCACTCCAGTATTTTGCCTGGAGAATTCCATGGACGGAGCAACCTGGTGGGCCCTAGTCCATGGGGTTGCAAAGAATTGGACACGAGTGACCACCGGTTTTACTTTCAATGGGAAACTACAGTAAGATCCACAGTTACAGAAGCTAAGGGGACAAAGCCCCTGAAGTTCGTAGTTTTAGTAACTTGATGTAGGTGTTTTGTGGTTTGTATCCATTTGAAGTGGCTCATGTCTTCTGACTCCTGACTTTTCCCAAAAACCGAGGAAGAAGGTTTTATCTGCTCTTTGCTGAAATTTGTCATGGGGACCGCCTTTCTCCAAGGATGGCACCTGTGATGACAGTGGGAATCCCAAGAGAGACCCCATTCATGACAGTTACAGGCTCAAAACACACTTAATGCTAAACCTAAAAGATCTGTTTTCTGCTCTGAGATGGACTTGGAGTGAGGACCAACTTTGCTAGTGGAAAAAAGCAAAAACAATCCAGCACTGCTAAATACAATGGAAAAGTCTTAGATGCAGGAATTGGTAATAAAATAAAGATTATGCAGGCCAAAGACCAAGTAAAGATGAAGCTAGTTTTGTCTTGGAAGGAATTTGCTGAACTTAGGTTAACCTGAGCATTGCTTTTCCAGTCTGGTGGAGCTCAGGGAACTGTCAACAAACCATGGAGTGCCCTCCACAGTGGGAAGACTAATTGGAGACTGCACTTTTTAAGGGAAAATCATATGATCTTCTCCATAGACACAGACAAAACATTGGATGGAATTCAATGTTCCATTCATAATTAAAAACCAAATAAAACTAATCAAACGAGGGCTAGAAAGCAACTTTATGGATAGATTATCTCAAACTAAAAAGCCAAGCATATACTAAGTAGTAAAACAATGGAAGAATTCTTCCATTTTATGTATTTTTCAATTTTCTAAATTTTAAGACATTTTATGGCTCCCCTGCAGTAGAAGCATGAAGTCTTAACCACTGGACTGTCAGGGAAGTTCCACATTATTACATTTTAGATTGGGAATTAGCCTTGGTACTTACCATTCTTCAGTTCAGTCACTCAGTTGTGTCCGACTCTCTGTGACCCCATGGACCGCAGCATGCTAGGCTTCCCTGTAAGTTCCAGTAATTAAAAGCCCAAATACTCTGAAGAGATAAAGCCTTTTTTATGAGAAAAACATATTTATTATTTGCACAACACAGTATTGTCAGGCCTCCCTGTCCATCACCAATTACCAGAGCTTGCTCAAACTCATGTCCATCGACTCAGTGATGCCATCCAAACATCTCATCCTCTGTTGTCCCCTTCTCCTACCTTCAATCTTTCCCAACATTAGGGTCTTTTCCAGTGAGTCAGTTCTTCACATCAGGTGACCAAAGTATTGGAGTTTCAGCTTCAACATCAGTCCTTCCAATGAATATTCACGACTGATTTCCTTTAGGATAGACTGGTTGGATCTGCTTGCAGTCCAAGGGACTCTCAAGAGTCTTCAGCACCACAGTTCAGTTCTTCAGCGCTCAGCTTTCTTTACAGTCCAACTCTCACATCCATACTTCACTACTGGAAAACGGACCTTTGTCAACAAAGTAATGTCTCTGCTTTTTAATATGCTGTGTAGGTTGGTCATAGCTTTTCTCCCAAGGAACAAGCGTCTTTTAATTTTATGGCTGTAGTCACCATCTGCAGTCATTTTAGATCCCAAAATCACCTACCATTCTTTTGTTCAAAATTACACAAAGCCCCTAGCAAATGCACTAGAGTTAAAGAAATGAAAAATGTATAAGACACAGAAAAATAAAAAGGATAAATATGTTCTAAAGCCACATAATTGTGGCTGCACAGCTACATTTACCAAAAAATCATTCAAATATATGCTTCAAAGGGGGTAGATTTTATGATATGTAGATCATGCCATAATACAAATTTTTAAAGAAATAAAAAATAAAACTCAGATTATGGTGTCTGGATAAAACACCTGAAAGCATCAACAAGTCGTTAGATGTAATAAGAATTTAGTTAGGTTGCTGGACACAATCAATATACAAAAATCCTACTTCTATTAGCTTAGGATGTTTAAAATCCAATTAAATGCAATAATTATTATAATAGCTTTTAGTTAATAATTACATAATAAATACATTGGTATATATTAATTGCATATTAATTTTAATTAGTAATTACAATAGCTTTAAAAATATTGAGAAATTGGGGATAATCTAACACACGTGTTAGACATACTCTGGAGAAAATCATAAACTTTTTTGAAAGACATTAAAGAAACATGAATGAGGACTATACCATGCTAATAGATAAGAAGTCTCATTTTTGAATATAGTCTTACCAAATAGGCCTATAGGGTTAACATGATTACAACAAAGTTCCCAACAGAGTTTTGTTTTTTTTTTTTTTTTTAACAAGGTGATCCTAAAATGTGAATGCGGGAACACAGGGCCAAGAATAGCCAGGGCAATTGAAGATGAACAAGATGCAGAAACATGCCATACCAGGTAGGATTCCAAACAGGCAATCCCAAGACTGAAAAGGCTCAGTCCCTCAGATTCCAGATTCTAGAAAGCTTTTGATGACCCCCAACTCTAGCCTCTGCCAACAGCTGCTTCAGTATTCTGCACTCATCTGCTGAGAACCATGTAATTACTGCTTGAAACCTCAAAGGAATACATTTGTAATCATAGCAGGACTTCCCTGGTGGTCCAGTGGTTAAGACTCTTGACTTCCAATCATGGGACGAGAATTTGATCCCTGGTTGGGGAATTAAGATCCCACAAGTCACACAGTGCAGCCAAAAAATAATAAAGATTAAACTTTCATGGTAAAAAAACATACCTGGTGACAAGCTGGGGGAGACATTATAATAAGTCATATGACATAATGTAAAAATGTATTTAATCAAATGATGAAGCACCCTTTATCTAAGGGTACAGGAGGTAAAGAGACTATCTTAAGGGATTATTGTCCGTAATAATCACAGATTCAAATAATTAAGTGATTATATCAAATATCAGTTCAGTTCATTCACTCAGTCATGTCCGACTCTTTGCGACCCCATGGACCTCAGCACGCCAGGCTTCCCTGTCCATCACCAACTCTCAGAGCTTACTCAAACTCATGTCCATTGACTCAGTGATGCCATCCAACCATCTCATCTTCTGTCATCCCCTTCTCCTGTCTTCAATCTTTCCCAGCATTAGGGTCTCCAGTGAGTCAGTTCTTCACATCAGGTGACCAAAGTATTAGAGTTTCAGCTTCAGCATCAGTCCTTCCAATGAGGTTGGATCTGCTTGCAGTCCAAGGGACTCTCAAGACTCTTCTCCAACACCACAGTTCAATTCTTCAGCGCTCAGCTTTCTTTATAGTCCAACTCTCACATCCATACTTGACTACTGGAAAAACCATAGCTTTGACTAGGCGGACTTTTGTCAGCAAAGTAATGTCTTTGCTTTTTAATATGCTGTGTAGGTTGGTCATAGCTTTTCTCCCAAGGAGCAAGCGTATTGGCTGCAGTCACCATCTGCAATCATTTTGGAGCCCCCCGAAATAAAGCCTCTCACTGTTTCTATTGTTTCCTCATCTATTTGCCATGCAGTGATTGAACTGGATGCCATGATCTTAGTTTTCTGAATACTGAGTTTTAAGCCAGCTTTTTCACTCTCCTCTTTCACTTTCATCAAGAGGCTCTTTAGTTCTTCTTCTCTTTCTGCCATAAGGGTGGTGACATCTGCATATCTAAGGTTATTGATATTTCTCCCAGCAATCTTGATTCCAGCTTGTGCTTCATCCAGCCCAGTGTTTCTCATGATGTACTCTGCATATAAGTTAAATAAGAAGGGTGACAATATGCAGCCTTGATGTACTGCTTTCCTGATTTGGAGCCAGTCTGTTGTTCCCTGTCCAGTTCTAACTGTTGCTTCCTGACCTGCATACAGATTTCTCAGGAGGCAGATCAGGTGGTTTGGTATTACCCATCTCTTGAAGAATTTTCCACAGTTTATTATGATCCACATAGTCAAAGGCTTTGGTGTAGTCAATAAAGCAAAAGTAGATGTTTTTCTTGAACTCTGTTGCTTTTTTGATGATCCAACAGATGTTGATAATCTGATCTCTGGTTCCTCTGCCTTTTCTAAATCCAGCTTGAATATCTGGAAGTTCTGGCTTGGAGAATTTTGAGCCTTACTTTGCTAGCATGTGAGATGAGTGCAATTGTGTGGTAGTTTAAACATTCTTTGGCATTGCCTTTCCTTGAAATTGGAATGAAAACTGACCTTTTCCAGTCCTGTGGCCACTGCTGAGTTTTCCAAATTTGCTGACATATTGAGTGCTGCACTTTCACAGCATCATCTTTTAGGATTTGAAATAGCTTAGCTGGAATTCCATCACCTCCACTAGCTTTGTTGTAGTGATGCTTCCTAAGGCCCACTTGACTTTGCATTCCAGGAGGTCTGGCTCTAGGCTAGTGATCACACCATCGTGGTTATCTGGGTTGTGAAGATCTTTTTTGTACAGTTCTTCTGTGTATTCTTGCCACCTCTTCTTAATATCTTCTGCTTCTGTTAGGTCCATACCATTTCTGTCCTTTATTGAGCCTATCTTTGCATGAAATGTTCCCCTGGTATCTAATTTTCTTGAAGAGATCTCTAGTCTTTCCCATTCTATTGTTTTCCTCTATTTCTTTGCACTGATCACTGAGGAAGGCTTTCTTATCTCTCCTTGCTATTCTTTGGAGCTCTGCATTCAAATGGATATATCTTTCCTTTTCTCCTTTGCCTTTCACTTCTCTTCTTTTCACAGCCATTTGTAAGGCCTCCTCAGACAGCCATTTTGCCTTTTTGCATTTCTTTTTCTTGGGGATGGTCTTGATCACTGCCTCCTGTACAGTGTCTCGAACTTCCATCCATAGTTCTTCAGGGACTCTCTTTCAGATCTAATCCCTTGAATCTATTTTTCACTTCCACTGTATAATCATAAGGGATTTGATTTAGGTCATACCTGAAAGGTCTAGTGGTCATACCTGACAGTTTTCCCTACTTGCTTCAATTTCAGTCTGAATTTGGCAATAAGGAGTTCATGATCTGAGCCACAGTCAGCTTGCCGTCTTGTTTTTGCTGACTCTATAGAGCTTCACCATCTTTGGCTGCAAAGACCATCTGGTGATGCTCATGTGTAGAGTCCTCTCCAGTGTTGTTGGAAGAGAGTGTTTGCTATGACCATTGCATTCTCTTGGCAAAACTCTGTTAGCCTTTGCCCTGCTTCATTTTATACTCCAAGGCCAAATTTACCTGTTACTCCAGGTATCTCTTGACTTCCTACTTTTTCATTCCAGTCCCCTATAATGAAAAGGACATCTCTTTTTGGGTGTTAGTTCTAGAAGATCTTGTAGGTCTTCATAGAACCGTTGAATTTCAGCTTCTTCAGCATTACCAGTCAGGGCATAGACTTGGATTACTGTGATATTGAATGGTTTGCCTTGGAAACGAAGAGAGATCATTCTGTCATTTTTGAGATTGCATCCAAGTACTGAATTTTGGACTGTTTTGTTGACTACGATGGTCACTCCATTTCTTCTAAGGGATTCTTGCCCACAGTAGTAGATATAATGGTCATCTGAGTTAAATTCACCCATTCCAGTCCATTTTAGTTCGCTGATTTCTAAAATGTCCATATTCACTCTTGCCGTCTCCTGTTTGACCACTTCCAATTTGCATGGATTCATGGACCTAACATTCCAGGTTCCTGTGCTATATTGCTCTTTACAACATTGGACTTTACTTCCATCACCCATCACATCCACAACTGGGTATTGTTTTTTCTTTGGCTCTGTCTCTTCATTCTTTCTGGAGTTATTTCTCCAGGAGCATATTGGGCTCCTACCGACCTGGGGAGTTCATCTTTCCATGTCCTATCTTTTGCCTTTCATACTGTTCAAGGGGTTCTCAAGGCAAGAATACTGAGTGGTTTGCCATTCTCTTCTCCAGTGGACCACGTTTTGTCGAAAATCTCCACCATGGCCCGTCCATCTTGGGTGGCCCCACATGGCACCCTCATGGTTCATTGAGTCAGACAACACTGTGGTCCGTGTGATCAGTTTGGTCCTATGTATCAAATGTATATGCATTTAAATAAAGGAATGCCATTTTAAATTATGAAGTGGGCACAAATATTTATTTGAACAGGTTGCTCAATATTTATTTGAAGAGATTATTGCCCTAAATAACCACTTATAGATTTAATCAAATAATCTAATGGATATATTTTAAAAAATACATGTAAATAAGTAAATGCTATTCAAAATTATAAGGTGCTATAAATATTTGAATTATAATACCCATTCATGGCAAAGGTTTGGATAAATAGACACTTTAAATTTTTACTGCTTAGAAAAGGATATGGCAGCCCACTCTAGTATTCTTGTCTGGATAAGTCCATGAACAGAGGAGCCTGGTGGGCTGTAGTCCATGGGGTTACCTGACTGCGACACATGTATAAGGAGAGAGAGGGAGATGGGTTGGTAGCAATAAACTGGTAGAACTAAAAAAATTTTTTTTGCTGCTAATTTTATGCATAAAATTGGTTCAGATGTTCTAAAGTAAGTATATGTGTATATGTGAAAGTCGCTCAGTTATGTCCAACTCTTTGCAGCCCCATGGACTGTAGCCCTTCAGGCTCCTCTGTTCTGAGATTTCCCAAACAAGAATACTGGGGTGGGTTGCCATGCTCGCCTCCAGGCGATATTCCCAATCCAGGGAACATCTGTATTGGCAGGTGGGTTCTTTACCATTGTGCCTCCTAAGGAGGCCTCACCTTGTTCCCTCCCAGCCTCCCAGTATTTCTGTCTCCATGAAATACTAACTCCTCATTTCCCCTCCCGCAATCCCTGCAAATCCCCTTCTGCTTTCTGTCTCTACTCTAAGTTCCTCCTAGAAGTAGAGTTGCACAGTATTTGCCCTTTTGTGACTGGCTTATTTCACTTAATAGAATGTTGTCAAGGTTCGTTCATGTTGTAACATTCCATTCCCTTCCTTTTAAGCCTGATACAATACAAGAAAATACAATAATTTTCTATTGTATGTGTATACCACATTTTGTTTATCCATTCATTCATTGATGGGTATGTGGGTTGTTTCCACCTTTTGACTATTATGAATAGTGCTGTTATAAATATATACTCATATTTATATATATCATATTCATATGTATATTGGAGACCCTGCTTTCAATTCTTTTGGGTATATCCAAAGGTGGAATTTCTGTATGGTAATTCTATTTTTACTTTTTGGAGAAAACACCAAAATTGTAATTCTTGATTTGCAATTTTTTTAAATTGGAATATAATTGCAAGATTATGTTTCTGCTGTACATCAATGTGAATCAGCTATGTGTATACATATATCCCTTCCTTCCTGAGCCTCCTTCCCACCCACCCCCATGCCACCCCTCTAGGTCATCACAGAGCATTGATTTGCAGTTCTCAACAAAAGTCTTGGGATTCGTGGCCCCTTGGAGATGTCTGTGGGCATTTTTTTCTGGGAGAAGTTCCACAGTTTCATCAGATTCCCAAAGGTATCAGTGATTCTTGAAGGACTAACATTATTGAGCTAGAAAGTCATGTCCTACAAGTTCTTTTAAAGCCAATATTTTTGAATCCCAGGAACTGTGAATGCAGGTTTTGGAGAGGTTACTAAGAAGCTTGAATGTATTCTGCAGGCAAGTCCAGGCAAGGTAGGGCATGAGCTGATCAGGGCCCTCTGCACAAGGAGGGCATCTCTGGGTGTGCGAGAGTCAAGTGCAGGAGCATTTACACACCCAGAAGGGGATGAAACCATTGCAAGAATCTTGGAGACAGCAGGCCAGGCTGTGAGTTTTTGTGCTATGATAACTGTATGATCTTGAGCAGTTCCCTCTCTCTCTTTTATCATAAGGATTTTATTTTAAACATTTTAAAATTTGTTTTTGTTATTTATTTTGACTGTGCTGAGTTTCTCTAGTAGCAGAGAACAGGGGCTACTCTCTAGCTGTGGTGCCTGGCCTTCTCGTGGCTTCTCTCATCGTGGAGCACAGACTAACTGCAGTACATGGGCTCAGTAGTTGTGGCGCAGGAGTTTAGTTGCTCTGACACATGTAGAATCTTTCCAGTCCAGGGATTGAACTCACGTCCCCTGCATTGGCAGGTGGGTTCTTACTGTGCCACCAGGAAAGTGAAAGCCACTCAGTCGTGTCCGATTCTTTGCAACCCCATGGACTATACAGTCCATGGAGTTTTCTAGGCCACAATACTGGAGTGGATAACCTTTCCCTTCTCCAGGGGATCTTCCCAACCCAGAGACTGAACCCAAGTCTCCAGCATTACAGGTAGATTCTTTACCAGCTGAGGCACAAGGGAAGTCCATGCCACCAGGAAGTCTTTGGGCAATTCTCTTAACTGCCCTGAGCCTGCTCTTCATCTCTAAAATGGTAGTAATCCCCACCGCAGTCATGGGAGGATCAGATGAGATTCTGTAGGTAGAAATGCTTTGTAAGAGGTAATGGTGTCTTGGACCCAGTCATTAACTAGATGGCTGAGTTTGGGTTTAGAACAAACCAGAAAGCATTTTGAAAACTCTTAGTTTAAGACAGTCTGCCCTGTCATAGCTTAATCATTATTCTGCGGCTAAATGATTTACCATTTGGCCGGTCCCAGCTTGTTGATACCTGGCCCTGTCTGGCTCTGTGTGAAGGTGGGAAGGGCCCAGCCCTTCCAGACACACACAGACACTGCCTCCTGCTTTAATACCCTTTAGACTTCCTTTCCTGGGACTCCCAGATGACCCTTAGATGGGCCTTCGAGGCATGTGTAAGTCCTGAGCCCATCCAGAACTTTCTAAGATGAGACCTGGAGTGAGCCAGGATCTCTGGGATGAAAAAGATCCAGGTGGGCAGAGCAGTGGGTCCATTTGCTCAACCCTGACATCTCAGCAAAGGTGGAGAGAACCAGCTCAGAGCAGAGCAGCAGAGGAGGTCTGGGGAAGTATGAGGCACTTAGAAGAAGGGATAATGAAAGATGTCCTCTTAAAACATTTTTTAGACTTTAAAATTTAATCCAAAGGAGTGGATAAACCCTATTTTTATAGTTTAAGAGGAAGAAAGGAACACCAGTATTCTCCACTACTGAATATAAAAAATAGAAAGAGATAGAATATTAGCAGGGAGACTTCCCTAGTGGTTCAGTGGTTAAGAATCCATGCTTTCAGTGCAGGGGCTGTGGGTTCAATCTCTGGTCAGGGAATTAAGATCCCATGCTGCATGGCATGGCTGGAGAAAAAAAAAAAAAATTACCAGGACCTTAAAAATTCACTTTCTCTCCCATTCTCCTCCAATCACATGCCTTTCCTCCCACACTCCACAGAGTAACCACTATTCTGAATTTCCTATTAGTCACTCACCTGCTTTTCCTTATAGTAGGAATGTGTGTGTGTGTGTGTGTGTGTATGCATGTGTGTGCATGCACACGCATGCATGTGTAAAATCTGCTATTGGTAGACATTTTGGTTATCTTCCAGATTTTAGCTATTACAGATACTTTTGTGTTTCTCATAATATGAGAGACATCTGGTTGCTGCTTCTTAACTCTAGTTATATGTTGAGATGAGAAGCTTATTAAAATGCTAATGCCCAAGTCCCACCCTGAGATTACAGTTTAGCCAGTCTGGGTGCCACCTAGGCATCTGGGCTTTTGAAAGATCCCCAGGGGCCTCCAATGGGCATCTCAAGGCAGATCTTGACTCCACAGGTCCATGATGGGGACCTGTATTCTGCATTTCCAGGAGGCTTCCAGGCAATGCTGATCACAGGGCTCCATTTTAAGTAGTGCAGAGTTGTATGGGATCTGTCTGTTCAGCTTCACTAAGTAATGCCAAGTCATTTCCAGAGGAAGAACACCGATTTCCCTCCCATCAACTGGAAAGAAATTCCAGTCATTCACACAGTTTTTTTGGTCAAGCCACTGGGCATGTGGGATCTTACTTCCCCCACCAGGGATCAAATCCACACTCGCTGCACTGGAAGGACAGAGTCTTAATCACTGGACTGCCAGGAAAGTTCCAAGTCATTCACACTTGACATCCTCTGACTTTGAGAATTTTTGCTTTAAGCACTGGATGTGAAATATTACTTCCCTGATTATGCATGAGAATAAGCAACCTTTTAAAAACACACGGGCCTTTTGTAAGTTCTTTCATGTAAAATGTCTGGGCATGACTCTGGTCCACTTTTCTGACAGGGTTCTCTCTTTTCTAGGTGATTATATATATATATTCCTGTACTAATCCTTTACTTTCACATGCTGCAATTATATTCTCCCAGTTTGTTCCTCACCTTTGTATTGTCTGGGCTTTCTAGGTGGCACAGTTGGTAAAGAATCTGCCTGCTCAGTGTGGATACAGGAGAAGTGGGTTCAACTCCTGGGTTGGAAAGATCCCCTGGAGGAAGAAATGGCAACCTACTCCAGTATTCCTGCCTAGAGAACGTCATGGACAGAGGAGCCTGGCAGGCTACAGTCCATGGGGTCACAAAGAGTCGGACGTGACTGAGCATGTAAGCATGCCTCTTTATTGTCTTCATGACATATTTTGCCAAACAGATATTCTCACTTTTACTTGGAGAAACCGTAATGGGCTTTTGCTCCATTATTACTTTAATAAGTAGACTCAAACACATTAAGCTTTTTCTTTTTTTCAAAACCACAAGAAGAAATCAATAAATATCATCAATGCCGATAACCCCAAATATTTAGGTGGCCTAAATATCAAGCTCCTTATAAATAAATCATGCTTCCTATATCCCTAATGTAGTAAAACTTACATTCTGATAACAGTGGGAAAACAGGCAATAATCAGATGAATGTATTATAGGCTAAATATTACCAGGTGCTTAGAGGAAAAGTCAAGTACAGTGGTCAATCAGCTTACTTGTGCCTGACCCTCAGCTCATTTAAGTCTTTTCAGATATACAGACAGATGTTTGTATTCCTAGAAATGCTAAGAAAGGTTTTTTTTGGCTGAGAGTCCCAAAGAGTCAGACAGGACTGAGCAACTAACACACACTACCTTCCTAGTAGGCAGAAAGAATCCACTTCTGTTAACTGTTGTTTCTATGGGGTGGGGGTGGGGAAGCTATAAGGAATTTAAAAGAAACTGTTTTAGATCGAGGGTCAGAAAATGTTTTCTATAGAATGTTGGAGAGTAACTCTTTTTGGTTTCAAGGGCCATATGGTCTCCGCCCTTGAACCCTACGTAGGTGCACTAAAGCAACCATACCAGTATGTAAATGAAGGGGTGGGCCTGTGTTCCAAGAAAACCCGATTTACAAAGCAGGTGGTGGGCCAGATTTGGCTCATGGGCTGTAGTTTGCCAATTCCTGCCTTACAAATTCTTCTTTTGATATTGTTTATTGCTTGTGTTTCAGCCCAGAAATAACATGCTCATGGGCCAGGGTGGGACTCGAGCAATACAGGAGTATTTAAAGTAGAAAGATGAGAGGTTCTTGTCTTCTCTCCCCTGCTTTACTAATCCCACTCATCAGAGATGACCCGCCTGACATACTGGAAGGAAGCCTGGGACACCGTCCCCCTCGGCACACACACACAGCCACACGAGCATCTCCAGGGTCTCAGGGTGATCTAAGGGAAGATGCGCACAAAGGGCAGATGGATATAGCTGGGTGGTGCTTCGCCCTCTGGAACTGCCTGCTGTCACCTTTAAGGCAAACTCTGTTCTCGGTACAAGAAACAGATGGGGTTTTTTCTTTAAAAACAAGATCAGGACTTCCCTGGTGGTTCAGTGGTTGAGACTTCACCTCCCAATGAATTGGTTCGATCCCTGATTGGAGAGCTAAGATCCTATATGCCTCCTGTTTAAAAAGCCAGAAACATAAGCAATATTGTAACAAATTCAATAAAGACTTTAGAAATGGTCCACATCAAAAATATCTTTAATAAAAATAAAAACAAGATCACTCAGTGCACAACTAGCAGTCAATAGAAAAACACAAAATCTAGCAGGCATTCTTTTGTCAAGTCTCATTTACCAAGCAGATTGATACACAGAATTCATTCTGTCCTTCCTCCAGTCCCTCCCTGACCTTCTCCCTCACTCCCTTCCTCCTTCCCTCCTTTCCTTCCTTTCACAACTGTTTTTGGTTCTGAGGATGCAGCAGTGAACAAATAAAGCCCTTGTCTTCCTGCAGCTTCTCTGCTAGGAGGGGAACTAGTAGGTGAGCACCTGAAAGTCAGAACAGAACGTGTTCTAAAGGAAACAAAAGACAACCAAGAAGGTAATTAAAGGGATGGTGTCTTTAGGCCTTTGAGATGTTGATGACCTCAGGGTTCAACTTGCATCTGTGGAGTCCCTCTGCCTGAGCCTGAATCTCTGGTCCACCGGCTTCTCCGTGTGTGACACAGAGACACAGTGTGCCCTCTCTGTGCCTCGATCTCCTTGCTTGTAAAATGAGAGTGACTTAGGGTTTACATCATAACACTGAGGTGAGGACTGTATAAAGAACGTACTGAGCTCTCAATAAAAATACCAGCTCTTAACAGCTGTAGAAATAGAACGCTGTGATCTCTGCTGAAAGAATTTTGCACGTGAACACATTAGTAAAATCCTCCTGGGAAGACGTGGGTACATGGCAGCATTATTCAATATGTGCTGAGTTGCTATCCACTCTCCATATCATGCAGAGCTCTGGCTTTTGTGTAGAATAGAATCCCTGGGGGGTTTTTTTCCTTAATAAGAATTTTCTTGGTAAAAATTTTCTTCTCCAGAAACACAAAGTGTTTCGAATTCTCTCTCATAGACTTACACTGAACAACCCCCACCCCCCAACCCAACCCCCACCAGAAGGTAAGAGTGTAAACTCAGGAGAGTGCCAGGCTCTCCTTCTGAGGACAGTGTGTGTCCTGCCAGCAGCATGGTTTATCTTCAAAGACACAGAACAACCTGATATCACTCGGCACTTACCCTGAAACAAACAGGGGCCATTTTCCTTGAGTACATGAAAGAGTTTCTAAAGTCAGCCAGCCTCTCCCCATTGTCTTATAAGCTTCTTTGCCCCTGTATTTTTGATGTACATCAGTTTAATAATATGGCATGGTAACTCACCCCAGTATTCTTGCCTGAAGAATCCCTTGGACAGTATTCTATAGGAAACAGAGCCTGGTGGGCTGTGATCCACAGGGTCACAAAGAGTCGGAGTGACTGCGACAACTTAGCAGCACTAATGTGACTCATACCTCGACCAGAAGTTCACGTGTTAAACTACCATCTGCTGCGAACATAGAATCACAGACCTGCCTGGGAGCTTCCTTGGGAAGTTATCAGGTCTAAGATCCCCCAGGACAGGATGAACCATACCTTCAGAGTGGGGAGGAGAGGGAAGAGAGAGGGAAGGATGAGACAGAGTTTCTACAATATGTCCTGGAATTCATATTTTCTAGTCATTAACTTTAGAAGGAGTAAGTATTATCTTTCTCCTATTTATTTACCATTAGTTTTCAAAGATATACAGATGTGGCTGTGATTAATAACCATTTTATAAAATCATTTATAGAATTCTTAGACTCATTAGTATCACATTGTGTTAAGTATGTATATTGTTACTGTTGTTGTTGCTTAGTTGCTAAGTCATGTCCAACTGTTGGCAACCTTTATATATATAATGTTTTTTTCAGTTAAAAAAATTTTTTTTGGCCATGCCATGCAGCTTGTGGGATCTTAGTTTCTTAACCAGAGATTGAATCCTGGCCCCCATATTCTAAGTCATGTCTGACTGTTTGTAACCCCATGGAATGTAACCCTCCAGGCTCCTCTGTCCATGGGATTTTCCAGGCAAGAATACTGGAGTGGGTTGCTATTTCCTTCTTCAGGGCATCTTCCTGACCAGGGATTGAACCTGAGGCTCCTGCATTGGCAGGTGTATTATTTACCACTGAGCTGCCAAGGAAACCCTCTAAATATTTTCTTCGATTTCCTTCAAGTCCTACAGTGTTGGACCAGTAGTTCTCAAAGTGTGGTCCCTGGACCAGCAGTGTCATCATCACCTTCGAACTCATCAGAAATGTGGATTCTTGACACCATCCCATACCTGCAGAATCAAAACCTCTGTAGGGGAGGGACCTAACAGGCTGTTTAACAAGTCCTTCAGGGGATCTGATTTGCTTCATTTAAAGTTTGAAAGGCTTCCCAGGAGGCTCAGTGGTAAAGAAACTGCCTGCCGATGTAGGAAATGCAGGTTCTGTCCATGGGTCAGGAAGATCCCCTAGAGGAGGAAATGGCAACCCATTCCAGTATTCTTACCTGTAGAATTCCATGGGCAGAAGAGCCTAGTGGGCTACAGTCCATGGGGTTGCAAAGAGTCAGACATGACTGAGCGACTAAGCACGCACATGCAAATTTGAAAATCTCTGAGCTGGATTATTGATGTTTAAATCCAAAAAGGGTCCTACTGAGAGGAGTTCAGGAAAAGACTCGTTGTTCTTTGGCCCCTGGAACAAGTACCAGGGGAACAGGTTTTAAAGTTGTCCCAATTCATCACTGACAGCCTCCTCCAATCAGTACACATGCTTCTGAGGGCCAGCCAATCAGCGACAGCCTTGTTCCAGTGACCTGGCTTCCTTTGCTAAAGGTCACTTAGTGCCTGAATACTCCCAGTGTTGAGTCCACTAGTCCCCAGCTGCACGCTTCCCAAACGCTCACTAAGAAATCCATAGTTTACTGTCTTTTGTTGTTCTTGTTCAGTTGCTCAGTCATGTCTGACTCTGCGACCCCATGGACTGCACCAGACCAGGCTTCCCTGTCCTTCATCATCTCCCAGAGTTTGCTCAAACTCATGTCCATTGAGTCAGTGATGCCATCCAACTATCTAATTCTCTGTCCTCCTGCCCTCACAGACAACAAATCCAGCTTTTTGCTTCAGATATAGCATAGACACCTCTTCAGCATCCCATGCAAAACATTGTGTTTAGTCCAGAGATGACAGTTGCTGACACTTATAGGGGCAGAGAGCATCATGAATGCATACAGTGGGCCAGGTGTGAAGTAGTACTGGGTAGAGAAGAAGTGGGGATGTGAAGAGGCAGTCATGTTATCATGACAGACTCACCCCTGCAGGGCCAAATGAGGCACCCCTGCAGCTCTGGGGTCTGCAGGGTATCAGCCTGTAACATCCAGATTAGCCCGCCTACCTGCATTTTTATTGGGCTTCCCAGGTGGCTCAGAGGTAAAGAACCCGCGTACCAATGCAGGAGATGCAAGAGATGTGGGTTCAATCCCTGGGTTGGGAAGAGGCCCTGAAGGAGGGCATGGCAACCCACTCCAGTATTCCTGCCTGGAGAATTCCAAAGAGAGAGGAGCCTGGTGGGCTACAGTCCATGGGGTTGCAAAGAATCAGATACAACTGAGCCAATGAGCACACACACACGTTGCATTTTTATATAAGAGGTGATTTAGGTAAAGAGAATTGCCCAAGAACAACTGATTTAGTGGCAGTTTACATGTAGTCCATTCCCACAACACTGGCCTTTCTTTTTTTTCCTGCACAAAGTGTAAAGGTGTGTAACATAAACACAATTGTCAATAATTTTTTAAGGAATTTCATGTCCCAATTCCTTTCATTGTCAGTCACCTTAGTTCCACCAAAGTCATAATCGTCCTTTCAAAAAGAAGTTTTGCCCAATCCACAGCTGTCATGTCGGTCAGTTCACAATTCTTTTGGTTCAGCTTCTTTGATCTCCAATGGGATACAGACACACTTCAAAATTCCAAATTCAAATTTGTAATCTTTGGGATCCAGTTTTCTCAAGCAATTTACTTTGGGACCCTAGAAGTTAAATATAGCAAGTACATTGTTATTTATTCCTTCATCTGTTCTAATATTGAAGAGGCTTGTGACATGTTAACAGGTTTCATTGTCACCATTGCAATAAAATTACAGTAATAGAAGCAGGACCTTATTCTCAATATAGCCACATTAACAGTTTATGGACACCATGAACAAGAGTGCCCATTTTCAGTAGAATGAGGCTTTGCTGTACTTTCTATACTTTTGGAAAGAAGGCAAAAGATTTCATGGCATCACACAAAAACCTACCAAATGTGTTTATTATGTTGCTGTTGAAACAATGAGGTATATGTATTATAGCTAGGGTGTTAGCAGAGAAAGCAAAAGCAAACCCTTTGTCTTGGCTGTCTAGGAATTTCATGGAGTATTCAAATACCATTGTATCTATATATATTTGTTTCCCAGGCCAGGAGTTTCTCTTTGGGAGTACTCTATGAATCTCATTGGAGAAATGCTATTTATTTATTACTGCATCTGCTGAGCAGCTACTCAGTTTGTCACTGTGTTAGTCTGGAGACAGAGAGAAGAGTGAGATGCATGTCTGGTCCTCAGAGCTCACAGCTGAGGAAGGAAGGAAGAGGAAGGTGAGGAAGAGGAAGGTGAGGAAGAGGAAGGTGAGGAAGAGGAAGAGAGGGGAGCAAACATACATGGTGCTGTGATTCCACAACAGATTCTACAAGCTTCCAGGAGAACCCAGGATCGAGGAGAGCTGACAGGGTACCCAATGGCAGCAACATTTGAGTCATGAGGAGTGGCTTCATGTCTGCCCTGCAGAAAAGAAATGAAGAGATCTCTTTGAGCAGAGCCCTAATGATCCTGAAATGTAAACATGGAGCTGTCAACTAAACACACTCCGCTCCCAATCGCATTATGAGAATTAAAAATGAATTCATTGATCATTGGAGAAAGGTCCCAAACATCTCAAGATACATGACAAATCAATCATGTTTGCTGTACCTGTGCTCTGTGCTCAGTCACTCAGTCCTGTCCAACTTTTTGTGACCCAGTGGACTGTAGCCCTCCAGGCTCCTCTGTCCATGGAATTCTCCGGGCAAGAATACTAGAGTGGGGTGCCATTTTCTTCTCTAGGGTATCTTCCTGACCAGGGATTGAACCTGGGTCTCCCGCATTGGCAGGTGGATTCTTTACTGCAAGTGCCACCTGGGAAGCCCAACTGATGTTATAGTGAAGTAATTAATATGTATTCAGGCAGTGATGGAGAAGGAAATGGCAACCCACTCCAGTATTCTTACCTGGAGAATCCATGGACAGAAGAGCCTGGCAAGCTATAGTCCATGGGGTCCCAAAGAGTAGGACATGACTGAATAACTGAAAACAGGAAGAAAACAAATATTTGTGGAGTGCCTCTTATTTTATGGAGGAACTGCTCTGGTCACCGGGAATACAGCAGATAATAAAATGAGTATATCTCTTTTTTGGCTGCATCTTAACTCCCCCATCAGAAACTGAACTCCTGCCCCCCTGCAGTGGAAGTGCAGGGTCCCAACCACTAGACCACCAGGGAAGTCCTTGGTAGTTCTATTTTTAGTTTTTTGAAAAATGCCATATTATTTTCCATAGTGCCTGCTTCATTTTACATTCTCACCAATAGTGTACAATCTCTCCACATCCTGGCCAACACTTGTGATCGTCTATATTTTTTTTTTTGTTTATAGTGGCTAACATAATGGGTGTGAAGAGGTATTTCATTGGGGTTTTGATTTCCCTAATGATTAGTGATATTGGGTATCTTTGCATGTGCTTGTTGGCTATCTGTATACCTTTGGAGAGCACTTTGTATACCACAGTGCTTCTGTGACCTGCCAAGACACTGTCTAATGTCAAAGAGGTTGAGAGCCCTCACTGCAGCAATTCTTCCTTAGCATCTACTAACTCACAAAGGTTTGGTGTGATTGGTTCATGACATGTTCTCTTCAGGAGCAGGCAACTTCCAAAGGAAGAACTGCAAATGCTCAGACATCAAAGAGTTACACTAGAAACAATGAAAACTAAAACTACAAAGAAATATATTTTTATACTTTGTTGGCAATGGGTTAAAAAATAAGAATACCAGGTATTGAAATGAATTCAGGGAAAGAGGCCCACTGGCATAGACTGTTAGAGTGGAGACTGATCCAGCTTTTCTGGAGGATAAGCTGGCTTTAAGTTGATGCAAACTTACATTGATCCCAAGGAAATAATGAGAGAGGTGCAAAGGTGTTCAAAATCATAGTCTTACTTAGAATGCTGAAACCAATATTAGGGGATTGATAGTATAAATTATATCCTTATTAGGGAATAGTATACCATTCAAACACACTATTGACGGAAACTTAAGATTTAGGAAGGGATTTTCCTTGTGGTACTGTGGATAGGAATCCACCTGCCAAAGCAGGGGGCATAGTAGGTTTGATCCTCCATCTGGGAGGATTCTGCAGGCCACAGAGAAACTAAGCCCAGGAGCCAGACCTGCTAAGCCTGCATGCTGCAACTATTGCAGCCCATGCACCTGGAGCTTGTTGTGCTCCATAACAAGAGAAGTCCTCGCAACAAGACACCAGGCACCCTAATGAAGAGTAGCCCCCGATCGCTGCAGCTAGAGAAAGCCCACTCACAGCAATGATGACCTAGCACAACCAGAAAAAAAAAAAAGACTTGCGGAAATGTTTATACAATATACTATTATATAACAAAGGCTTATTATTACATATGAACATAATCTTTTGCCATTTAAAAATTATTCACTTTTTCCTCAGGTAGTTACATTTACTTGGTTCAAAAATGAAAAAGCATAAAACAATACACAACAAAAATGTCTATTTTTTATTCCTATATTCCATCATCCTGTCACCCCACCAAAACCATCACCAGTAAGATAGGAAATCATGTTACTGGTGTCTTATATAGCATCATAGATAATTTCTTATGCATCTGTAAGTAAATGCAAATAATCCATTTTCCTTTCCCCTTTTGGACAAATAGTAGCTTGTTATATACATTGATTTACATTTTGATTTTTAATTTTAATACATAAAACCGATCCTTACTCTTTTTTAAAGAAAAATAGCTGCATAGTATTCTGTTATATGGACTTTCCTGGTGGCTCAGTGGTAAAGAATCCACCTGTCAATGCAGGAGACACAGGTTTGATCCCTGGGTTGGGAAAATCTCCTGGAGCAGGAAATGGCAACCCACTCCAATACTCCTGCCTGGGAAATCCCATGGACAGAGGAGCTTGGTAGGTTGCAGTCCATGGGGTTGCGAAGAGTTGGGCATAATTCAGTGACTACACAACTTTCTATTATATGAATATAACATGTTAGGTAGCCCTACCACTAGGCAAGGAGTCTGTTTCTAATTTTTTGTGATTACAAATAGGACTGCAATGTATAACTCTGTACATGTAATTTCACACACGGTGCAACTCTAGCTATAGGATAAATTCCTGTAAGTGGAACTGCTGAGTCAAATATTATGTACATTCTCAAAAATCTTGGCCAACTGCTCTCAGAGGTTGTACTAAATGGAGCTTTCATCAGCCAGGTATGAGGCAAGGCTCTATTCCCCAACCTCACCCCAACCCCAGCAAAAGTGGTATCATCAAACGCTTGAATTTTTGCCAATCTGATAGGGATTTCAACATAGCATTACTTTGCATTTCTTTGTTTATGGGCAAAGTTGAGTCTCTTTGCAAATGTTTATGAATTATTTGGGTCTCTTTTTGTATGAACTTTGTGTGTATCATTTTAATTAAAAATGCTCATCTGGGGAACTCCTTGGTGGTCCAGTGGTTAGAACTCAGGGCTTTGACTGCAGGGTTCAATCCTTGGCTGGGGTACTAAGATCCTGCAATGCCAGCCCAGGTTCGATGCATGATACAGGGTGCTCGGGGCTGGTGCACCGGGATGACCCAGAGGGATGGAATGAAGAGGGAGGTGGGAGGGGGGTTCTGGAAGGGGAACACATGTACACCCATGGTGGATTCGTGTCAATGTATGCCAAAACCAACACAATATGGTAAAGCAAAAAGTCTTTACTGAATCTGTTACAATAAAAAAACAAAACACAATAAATAAATAAATAAATAAAAGATCCTGCAAGCTGCATGGCACAGCCAACAAAACAATAAAAATAAAAAAGTTCCATCTGTGTATTCATTCATTTACAGTGTAAACACTTCTTACATATCAACTCTCTGTTGGACATTATGGGAGCAAGTAAAGGGCTTCCCAGGTAGCAGTACTGGTAAAGAATCCACCTGTCAATGCAGGAGACACAGAAATATGGGCTCAGTCCCTGGGTCAGAAAGATCCCCTGGAGTAGGAAATGGCAACCCACTCCAGTATTCTTGCCTGGGAAAATTCCATGGACAGAGAAGCCTGGTGGACTACAGTCCATGGGGCTGAAAAAGTAGGACATGGTTGAGCAATTAAATGCACACACACACTGTAGGTAGAAGGGTGAACTTGAGAGACTGCTCCTTTTCTCCCAGGATATGTGACCTGGTGGAAGAGAAAGATTTTGAGTTTAACATCGAACTACTTATGGAATATTTATTGGGGTGGCCAGAATGGGTTCCCAAACAAGCTTTATGGCCAACACAATACATACATGTACATATTTGTGCATCTGTATATGTAACTTACCCATTGAAAAATAGTCGGTTACATACTATGAGTTAACAGAGAAGATCTTTGCATAGAAGTGATATTTTTTCTTTGGGCTTTTCTGTATTTTCTAAGATTTTTGTAATGTCTCGATTACACACATAATATTTGCAGTTAGGTGATTTCTCCTTTGTTCAGTTTCTGAATTTTCAAAGTCTTTTTGTTTGCTATATTGCAAAGACTATATATGATTTTTGCATTTAGGAAAAAAAACTAAATGATATGAAAACATCATGTACAGACATACAAGTTTATATGTATTTTTTAGACAGAGCAAAACACAGAAAAGCATGTTCTTTCTGTATGATAATGATGACAACGAAGAGGAAGATGTAGAAATCTATTTTCAGAGCTCCTAAGTGGTTGGCCAGTGTTCTAGAACTTCCCATCTCAAATTCCAGTGTGGACCTCTACTCACCAGAAAAACGAGTAGCTGAGTACTTGTCTCAGCTGGGCAACCGCATCTGCATCCAACAAAACAGGAACTGAGCAGTTAAGAGTCCTGGAAATCTGGCCCCAGGGCCCAGGGCTGGGAATTTCCCCTTTTCCATGCCAGCTTCAGGCTCAGTGTCCAAGGGCGACCCCTGTTGGTGGAATTAAAAATGCCCATTATTTGTGATTGCTGTTAGAGGAAATTCTAGTTAGGAAATCTAACTTTATTAGATTATTAGAATATTCATTGGAAGGACTGATGCTGAAGCTGAAGCTCCAATACTTTGGCTACCTGAGGTGAAGAGCCGACTCACTGGAAAAGACCCTGATGCTGGGAAAGACTGAAGACAATAGGAGAAGGAGGCAGCAGAGAACAAGATAGTTGGATGGCATCACTGACTCGATGGACGTAAGTCTGAGCAAACTACAGGAGCTAGTGGAGGACTGGGGAGCCCAGCATCCTGCAGTCTGTGGGGTTACAAAGAGTCGGACAAGACTGAGCGACTGAACAACAACAACACAATTAGGACTGGTATCCCTGAGTGGGATTTTCTTGTGGGGTTTGCTGGAAGCCTTGAACTGACAGCACTCACTCCTTACCCTAGCCTCTTCCCAACTCTCCATGCCCCCTTGTTGCCCCAGATTTGTTCACTGTTTGCCTGGGAAAACCAGCAGTGGCACTTAAAGAATGAAGCCGCAGCTGTGGCCAGCTTTAAAATGTTACACAGGCAGGCTGCTTTTGCAGCAAGGACTAGCTTTGTTGGCCAGAGAGTAGAGTGTGGTGACTCCTGCCTGCTCTAAGTGACAGAGTTAGATCCTGTCAGTCGACTGAAAATACCAGACTTGGGCAGCTTATGGGAGCAGTGAGCAGGCAGACCATTCTACTTTAAGGATGTAGTGGAGGGGGCTTCACCTCCCCTGAGAAAGGTAGGCTGGAGGCAGATGCACATGGAGGAACGGCAGGCTTTCTGGATGGAGTCATATCATTTAAGATTACTTCCTGGGATTTCCCTGGTGGTCCAGTGGTTAAGACTACATGCTGCCAATGCAGGGGGTATGGGTTCAATTCCTGGTCAGGGAACTAAGATCCCACATGCATCAAGGCCAAAAAAAATTTTTTTTTTCTTTTTAATAAATAAAAGAGATATTTTCTTCTCTATCTGGAGATTTTGCTGGGGGATTGTGACATGAACCAGAAAACCCAGCAAAGCCTTTCTTCACCAGCTCCTGTGTCTGCATTTATAAGAACAAGACCTTGGATTGAGGAAAGTATGAGTAGTAATTATGTCAGAGTCATGCTGCCAACATTCATCCAAAAAAAGAACTGCCCACATACCCCGTCCATCACTGAGTGCTGAGTGGAAGTGCTGAATGGAGCTCTGGCCGGAGAATCTGGTTTAAGACACGCAGAGCCTGTTTGTAATTCATCAGCATCGCTCTTTCCCCAGGGGCATCAGTCTGTGATAAAGAAAGCTGGACACCAAGGAATGTGCCAGGCATTTCTGGACTTTGAGAAAACATGACTAAGCACTCCTCAGAGCCCATCAGCAGACAGGAATCCTCCTTTACTGGCTTCATCTCTCAGAGGCCTGTGGTTCAGGCTTCTCACCAGAGACCTCATGTCCTGCAGGTCTCAAATCTACTCTCTCCTGATGGGAGGAGGGTGAAAGCCTGCTTATCACTCTCATTGCTTTAAGCAAGGCTGATTCAAGGCTGGTCCAAGGTCTCCCTTTGGATTAAATGCTCAGCATTCTCCAAATGCCTGGTGCCTGGGGGATCTTATTAAGAAAGAAAAGAAATCATGAATTAAGGAAGGGAAGCGGGGGGCCCTTGGGTACATTCTATCTAAATTTGCTGGAAAGGAAAGGCTAGGTGGGGGTGAACCTGTCATAGTACCCAGCCTGTTACCTGTCAAGAAAGGCTGAGAATCCTGGTAAGGGACCTAGTCATGGTCAAGATCAGTTTTCTGAGAAAGGTCTGGAGAGGCAAGGCATTGCTTCCCTAGTTTAGTCAGGTAATTAAGGCTTCTGTCCCAGTGCAGAAAACACAGACACAGAGTCCAGCAGCTTCTGTCTGAGTTCAAAGCCCAGACATGGATTCACAGTGTGATGTGTGCTGCCTGGAATGAGGACCGTACCTGCAGTCAATTTTCACATTGTGCTAGAAGGGAGAAAGGACTAGCTATTCTAGGAGGACTCCAGTCCACCAGGTGAGTGGCTGAGCTGTAAGCTCCAGGCAAGTGGAAGAGGTAAAGCAAACAGAGAAGGAGAATGGATGACTCCAAGCCACAAAGCAAGTAGTGGCTGAGTTGGGAGAAGATGCCAGGTGCCCTAGGGCCCTGTTATGGGCTCTTTCTACTAGGACTGTTTATTCCAGCAGGGAAATACCTAGACCATTTGTGCCTTTTTGATCTTACCCTGGGGGGCCTCAGTCTGTCCAGTCAAAGGTAGAGAGTTCTCCCCCACATACAGGGAAGAGTCTAACTTACTGAAGACCTGCTGTGAACTAGGTAACTGCACTACTGTGCCCTCACATCCTACTAGTTGGTAAGGAAGCAACACATTTTCCTGATGAGGAAACTGAGGCCCAGGGAGGTTAAGATCCCTGTGAAAGTGAAAGTGTTATTGTCTCAGTCGTATCTCTTTGCAACCCCATGAACTGTAGCCTACCAGGCTCCTCTTTCCATGGGATTCTTCTGGCAAGAGAACTAGAGTGGGTTGCCGTTCCTTTCACCAAGGGATCTTTCTGCCCAGGGATTGAACCCAGATCTCCCGCATTGCAGGCAGATTCTTTACTGTCTGAGCCACCAGGGAGTGATAAGATCCCCATCCGCAGTCACATACCTAGCATGTCTGACTCTGGTTTCAAACCAAGATCCTTTTGACGGAAAAGCCCACGGGTCTTCCACTTGCAGCAACTGCTTAATCTTATAGTAGGATCTCTTTCTAAAGCCACCCTCTCCTTACCAAAGGCAAGCTTGTGTGCCCAACACACAGTGGAGCCAAGCAAACTGAAATGTTGAAATTTGGAGCAAAAAAAGTCTATTGCAGGGCCTCAAAACCTGGAATTCTGGGAAGTGTCAGCAAAGCATTTTTAAAGGCAAGGTGAGGGACACGGCAGCGTTGGTGGTTACAAATGTCTTGGTGCAGTAATCTTTTTGTCCACTGAAATCGGGTCATAGTGTTCCTATAAACCCCCAACAAGACAAATGTTACTCTCTGTTCTGCAACTTTTTCTCTCTCTATGCAGGAACAAGTGTTATCCTCAAAGGTCAGAGCCTTGAGAATAGGCTATCTTTTATATTTCAGGCTACAGGCCACACTGTTAAAGCAATAGAATACAAAGGTTAAAGCAAAAGAAACACATCTAATACAGACTCAGATTTGTTCTTCCCTATTACACCCTGATAAGATTAGGGGGGAAAAAAGATTCTGAGACTCAATAACTCTGAACCTCATCTCTCCGCGATTCTGTGTTAGGCGCTGGGCTTTCTCCGAGAGAGCCTCTCCCCTCGCTGGTTTGGAGCGGGGATTCAGGCCTACTCACCGCGACCCTAAGCCCTCTGAGCGCAGAGGCTTTCCGCGCCCAGCCGCGGCTGCTCCTCCCGTGTCCTGGGCTCCAGCGCCCTCACCTGGCTGCTGCCGCCGCCGCCGCCGGACTCCGCGCTCCCCGGCTCCCCCAGGCTCTGCGGGCTCGGGTCTGCGTCTCCCAGAGCGGCCACCAGAGCCCGCCCGGGTCCGGCCAGGGCCCGGGGCTCCCGCCCGACTTGGGCAAGGGGGAGGCGAGCTTCAGCGGGGGGCGGGTCGGTGGCGCGCGGGCGTCAGGGGCCCCGGGGAGGAGCCAGCCCGGCGCGGCCGGCTGAAGAGCAGGCAGCACTCTATAAAAGCCGCCGCTCTGGCGGGCGGCCGGGGAGCGCGGGCGAGCGCAGCGCTGTGCACCCCGGCTGAGACTGGCAAGGGCCAGCGGCGCGCGGAGCCGGAGGAGCTGAGTGCGGTCAGGGGCTGAACCCCGCTTTCCCGGACGAACTACCACTCGGCTTGCCCGAGTCCCGGGACATAACCGGGCCGGTCACTGTGCCACCCGACCGCTCCGACCGCGGCGCTTCTGGCCCGCGAGGCGTGACAATGTCTCGGGTACCGACCCAGAGGTAAGCGGGCCGACTCGGCGCGCCGGGGCTGTGCGGACTGCCCAGCCTCAGAGGGGAGGGGAGATGGGGGGTTCAGCGCCTCCACCGGTGATAGGGAAAACGCACCGCGTCATGGGCTTGTTTGTCTGTCCACTCTGTGCTGTGCTGTCTGTTCGTCTGTCTGTCTGTCCACGTGTCTGTTGATGGGCACACGTCGGCTGTGGGATTTCTCTGAGGTCGTGTGAGACTTTGCAAGGAGCAGGTGCCGGGGAGCGCCAGTGACCGCGGAGCGCATCCGGCGGAGAGCAGGTCCCCGTTTTCGTAGAGTTCCCCCGTTCTGAATGTCTCCGAAGAGATACTTGCGCCTCGAAGTGTCTCGTCGAGGAGTGACTGTTCCGAGGGTCAGATCGTGGAGTCCAGCTCACAGGGAGCCAGCTCACACCGTGCACTAGTGAGCGCGCACCTGGCAACAGGTCTGCGCCCTGCTGCTCGGCTTTGAGCACCATCTTCCTTCTGGTTTCCCCTCCGCCTCCTGCTGCCTCCCAGCGCGCGCTCTCCCCGACGGCGTGAGGCACTCAGCATCGCTCTGGCACGCGACGGGTGGAGGTTAATTGAATGTTAGATGACAGGAGAATCCCTACTGATGTCTAGTCTGGGACGCCCAACCTGGCATCGCTACAAGAGGGTTCGGCAGTCCCTGGCGAGGAATGGCAGCTCCAAGAAAGGTCAAATAAGGTTGGGAAGAAAGACAGGGACCTGGCGGAGCCCAGGCCAGGGCTGTGGCCAGGTCTTCAGCTCGCCGCTCTGGGAACCAGGGCCAGAGACACTCTGGAGTGGAGCCGGCGGGACGCATGTGCTCTTTAGAAAGGAGCTCAGTGCGCCGAGGTCCTCCGCCGCAGACTCGCTGTCCGCGCTCTCAAGACCGCCGCGGTTCCCCAAGGGTCCAACACTACGGCCGTCCCAGGCGCGCCGCCAGAAGCCGGCTTTGAGGTCCTGAGCCCTGCTTCGTGCAGCCAAGGCTGCCCACAGGTGAGAAAACCCTTTTAAAACTGATCTTTTGATGTGTGAGCCAGTGCCTGGCTGCAGGCTGGGAGCGAGTCTGTCTCTCCATTCCGGCGGTCTGGAGCGTGATCCCGGGCGCGCCCGGGGGCGGGAGCCGGCGGCTCTGCGTGCCCAGGCGCGGCGCCACCATGGACAGCTCCCAGCCGCTTCCTCCACTCCCGGTCGGTGGCCCTGGGTCTCCCGGGGAAGTGGCGCGGCTTTCCTTCCAGACTCGGAGAGTAGGGGTACAGGACAGGTGGAGAGGGACCGATGGTCTGCGGGAGCCCTCGGGATCCCTTCCGAGGCGACGCGAGCCACTCAGGAGGATAAAGGAAGCATGGGTGGTTTGTGACCCATTCCGAGATCGCCGAAGCTGAGCTCTTACCCGACTTTCAGTGTGGTGTCGTGGGGGCTTCTCTGCAGCACCACGGGGCCCTCCGAGGTGTTGTAATTGTGCAACACATGCTGAGACAGTGAGATAATGCCAGACCTAATTAGAGACCCCCCACCCCACCCCAAACTGTTTTAGGTGCATGACATAGGATCATGTTCTGCTTTATTAAATTCTTTAGTAAATACGGTACCGGAAGGCTATACTAGTTTCACAGTTACAGGGACAGAATGGAGAAAAAGCAGATAGATCACATTTATAGAGAATGAGTTTGGATGCGTTCCCGAAAGCAGCTGTGCTGTTTTCCCGAGCCCAATCGCTTCCTCCCAGGCACATAACACTCTTAAAGAAGCTTTCATTGGTTCCTCTTCAGCCCAGTAGAGCATTTTGCAAGTTGATTGCCTGGAAACAGGCTGAGGAGAACCTGTAGGAGTTAATCTGGACAAATTAAACATCTCCGTTCTTTGATAAGAAATGACATTGGCTGAGGCTCTTCTTTTTGTAATTTTTCAGCTATGTAGAAGATGTAGCTTCCTTCATCTTAACATTGCCAGAAATTCGGAAGACCTGCTACTGTTTGTGTCTGGTAGAAGGCCTATTGAGAGTAAAAACACTCAAGCATCTTTATTTATTTATTTTTGAAGACAGCTGTGTGACTTTTCAAAAGTCGCTTAAACTCTGTGTCTGTTTCCCCTTATGGAAACTGGGGACAACACAATGAACCTTGCAGAGTTGTCAATGAGAATTAAGTAGCAAAATGTAAAGCACTTATATCCATGCTAAACACAAAGAAAGCTCTTAAAATGGTAGTGATTATAAGTATATTTTACTTTTTTTTTTGCCATGCCACTCAGCATGCAGGATCCTAGTTCCCCAACCAGGGATCAAACCCATGCCCCCTGCATTGGGTGCTCAAAGTCTCAACCCCTGGATCACCAGGGAAGTCCCCGTAGGTATATTTTAGAGTCAGTTGTGCACTGCTTTTGGATTACATTCACCAGCCCTCTGCTGTCTCTCCTAACCTAGTGATTATTTGATAGGGACTCCAGCTCCACTTTGTATTCATGTTTGAGCACTTGTTAATAGAAATGATGAAAGTACTGAAGTTGATTACAATGTTGGAAAAAACAAAAGCAACAACAACAACAAAAAACTCGAACATGTTCACCAGAGATCAGTGGAAGAATGTTTGCATGAAACAAATCAGTTGCCTGTTTTCCCCACCTGTGCCACTTGGAGAAAGTAAGTCATTTTCAAAATGTTATCACAGCCCTCTGGTTGAGATGATCTTTTCTTCCTGATCCTTCTCTTAGAGGAATTCAGGATCTTCTGAGGGACCTCCTTGTCCTCTTGGCGGTGAGGTTCCCTTGGGTATTGATGGAACGTGCCCTCTGCAGCCCCATTTCTTGATTCCTGGAGGATGAAGTGTGGGGTCAATGTACTAGGGCAGCACATGGTCTAGGAAACTCCTGAATGGTTGCTCCCAGTCAGGAGGGACATGCCCTTGTGTTTGAACCTTGCTTGGCTGTGAGACCCGGACCAAAACACTACCATACTCTGCCTGGAGCATAGCCACTTAGGTGGTCACAGATAGATATGAAGATTTCCTCCAGCTCTGTCTTTGAGGTGCTGTCTGGAGTGTGCATGCTTAGTCATGTTAACTCTTTGCAACCCTGTGGACTATAGCTCCTCTGTCCATAGGATTCTTCAGGCAAGAATACTGGAGTGGGTTGCCATGCCCTCCTCCAGGGGATCTTCTTGACCCAGTGATCAAACCCTCATCTCCTGCATTGGCAGAGGGATTCTTTACCACTGAGCCAGGTTGAATATGTGATGTCATGCAGAAGTTTGGATAATGGAGTTGTACTGAGTCCAATCTCACAGTTAGATTTTTTTTCCCCACAAAAAGTATGGGTGTACATGTGGGTGTCTGTGTGTGTTTCTGCCAGTTTCACACTCTGATGTTCTTAGATTTTCCATATTTTTTTTTCCCTTAGTAGATCAAAGTCATCTTAGCTCCCTCCATCTGGAAGGAGTGGAACTGATGGATGCAGTCCACGGATTCTGGGAATCTTTCATCTACCTGGTGATGTGAATGATGACATGGGCCCTGGCTGAACTTGAAGTCATGATTCTCTTCTCTGGACTCCTGTACTGTTCCAGTTTTCAGCACACAAGACTTACTGGTAGGAAAACTATCTAACTACAGAATCCTTTTGGAGTAGAGGGCCAAAGAAGGGGAGGAACTGTTGTGAGAGGCAGAAAGACTCTTCATGGATATTGTAGCATTCTGCTTGCTGCTGCAGCTTCTGAGTGGCTAGGACAGACAGATCAAATAGCAAGGGTGGCATGCAGTGGGGATGGCTGGTGGGCTGACAGGGGTGACTCTTAGCATCTTTTGAGGCCTGCCACTTAAGTGACCCCCTTTTAGTACCTCATGTGGTATTGATGGAGCAGCACAGTTTGACAGGATAAATGCATTTTGCATTTGTAGTTATAACTCAAAAGATAAATATAAGCATGTTGGTTCCTAAGAGGAGCAAAGTTATATTTATGGGTCAAATCCACAAGATCCCATATCTATGATCAGTCTAGGCAATATCTCTCTCTTTTTAAAATTTTTTAATTAAATAATTTGGCTACACTGGGTCCTACTGAATGGGCATGAGTTTGAGCAAACTCCAGGAGATAATAAAGGACAGGAAAGCCTGGAATGCTGTAGTACATGGAGTTGCAAAGAACTGGACATGACTGAGCCAAGGAAAAACAACAAGCCTGGGCCCTAGCAGCATGCAGGATCTTTAGTTGTAGCATTTGAACTCTTAGTTTCATCATGTGGGATTTAGTTCCCTGACTAGGGATTGAACCTGAGCTCCCTGCTTTGGAAGCTTGGAGTCTTAGCCACTGGACCACCAGAGAAATCCCTACATCTCTCATTCTACATGATGGCAAATACTAAAATGGTTCATCTCCTCCAGGTATTGCATCAGTTGTCTCCTTTTGCTTCATTTTTTATCATTATATGGAGGCAACTCAGTTTCTTTTCAACAGGGAACAGTAACTGATTACATTCTTACTCTCCTGTGTCTGGTTAGGTTAGCAAGAAGTTAGGATGGTAATGGGTCTGGGTGGAGACTGAGTTCCTTTTTACTGTTTTGCCAGGTGATCAGCTGGGCCCAGAGCCCCCTTTCCCAAAAGCCTAGCAGATGGACATTTTGGTAAATTGGACAAAGTTGTGGTGCCTATTGGGCTTCTCCAGTGGCTCAGCTCCTCCAATGCAGGAGGCCCAAGAGACTGGGGTTCAATCCCTGGGTGGGGAAGATCACCTGGAGAAGGAAATGGCAACACACTCCAGTTTTCTTTATTATTCTTATTATTCTTAATTTGCTTATTTTTAATTGGAGAATAATTGATTTGCAATATTAAAGGTTTTTTTTTTTTTGCCGTACATCAACATGGATCAGCCGTAGGTATGCATATGTCCCCTCCCTCTTGAACCTCTTTCCCACTTCCCACTCAAGTATTTTTGCCTGGGAAATTGCATGGACAGAGGAGTCTGTTGGGCTAGTGTGTGGGGTTGCAAGGTCAGATACCACCGAGCACACATGTGCACACATGGTACATATCACAGTGAGTCTTATTAACATTTGCACTTCCAGGGGCTCTCCTAGCCTCTTTGGGAGGTTCCCTGTCCTCTTTGCTCTCTCTGCTTTGGTACCAGGCTTCATTCAAAGTTGGCTCTTTGGAAGAGAGGCTGCCTGCAGAGAAATGTCATCAAATATACATTTGCTTTCTGTTTTGTACCCTTGGTGCCGGGAAACTCACTTCCCCACCCCAAAGGAGAGGAGCTGTAACTCTCCCCTCCTATGTTACCTTCCAGGGACCCTCTCTAGGCTCAGTTTGGCTCCAAGCATCTGAGTCCACCTTTCCCTTCCCACCCACTGCAGGTGAAGGAGCGCTGGTTTGTGTGTGGTGGAGCCCAGGCAGCTACCTCCCCCACCAACATTCACTCGGAACAGGTTTCCGCTCTCTAGCTCCGGACTGTCTGGCTCCTCGTGTGGGGAAATTGCTGAGGCATTATCTGAATCTTTCACAAGGACAGCCACATGATAGATATAACTTGGGTTTAAAGTGCTTTGACCAGACAACAGCTTTTGCAAACCCTAAGCATTTTTTTCCTTCAGCTGTCCATAGAAGAGCTTAGCTATTAGGCATTTTCTGTCACAGGGAAGGCCCATCTAGAAAAAGGTCCTTCTGGCATGCAAAGTATTTGTGCTAGACTATTGCCTCTCTTGTCTCTATTCATCATGGGGTGTGGAGAGGGGGCAAGCGGCAGAGCAGGGGGCTGCAGACTTCTCCAGGAGCCTGCTATACTATATGGCCTTTTCTGGGCTCAGGAGTTCATGCTGGTAGCCTGAGACTTTATGGCTATGAGGACTGGACCCAGCCCATGGGGCTTCCCAGGTAGCAATAGTGGTAAAGAACTTGCCTGCTGGTGCAGGAGACTTAAGAGACCTGGGTTCAATCCCTATGTTGGGAAGATCCCCTGGAGGAGGAAATGGCAATCCACACCAGTATTCTTTCCTGGAGAATCCTCATGGATAGAGGAGCTTGGCAGGCTACAGTCCATAGGATCACGAAGAGTTGGACATGACTGAAGCAACTTAGATCAGCACATGGGACCAAGGAAGGTACAGTGGCAGAGGTTTTTTTAGACTCGAACATGCAATCAAGTCACTGGGGCGCTTGTAAAAATGCAAATTCTGATCAGACAAATCTGGGGTGGTGGCCAGCATCTGCATTTCTGATAAGCTCCCAGGTGATGCTGCTGGTCCACAGAGCTTCCTTTGGGTTGCCAGGGCCTATATCATTGCCAATATTTTGTGATGCTAACGCAGCTTTTTTTTTTTTTAAGATCTTCATACTTAAAAGAAAATTTATTTATTTATTTGCTGTGTTGGATCTTTGTTGCTGCTCAGGCATTTCTGTAGTTGTGGTGCATGGCCATCTCATCGCAGTGGTTTCTCTTGTTGCAGCTCATGGGCTCTAGAGCTCAGGCTCAGTAGTTACAGTACATGAGCTTAGTTGCTCCAGGCATGTGGGATCTTCCTGGATCAGGGATCGAACGTGCATCTCCTGCAATGACAGGCAGATTCATTACCACTGAGCCACTAGGGAAGCCCTAACTCAACTCATTTTGGTGTAGTTAGAGTCCATTTCTGATGTCCAAGTAGATGGGGCCCAGCTGGCCAGTGTCCTTCTAATGACCTGCTAACGACCTTTCAAATTCTTGGAGATAATTGTTGTCACTCCTAAGCTGTCTTATCTATAGACTAAATATCTTGAACCCCTTTGAGTTTCCCCTTTTCCCGGTCATAATAAATTTTCCATAGCTCCCTGGGCCAAGTTACTTTTAAGTACAAGACCATTGTGAAAATGGCAATTTATCTTTGCCTGGCAGAGGCATTTGAGTGTAATTTTGGTGGTATTAAGAGATCACTTGGGGAATTTCATCTCAGTCCTCTTCCAGACACTGAGAATACGTGTTTACATTTCAACAACTTTATTTGACTCTGAAGATCACAACTTTTTTTCTGGAACCTAAAAATGAAAGTTAGGCTCAATGATCTTCCTCAACTGCCCTCCCTATGGCATTCCTGTGGGGATGAACTGGCCATCGGAGATGCCCTCTGCAGCCCAAGATGCAGGTATGCAGCTGCATCCAGTCACCACTGCTGCCTCTGGGAGTAGGGAAGAAATTGACTACTGGTTTGAGCATCTTCTAGGGGGAGGCCTTGTGTTAGCCATGGAGGAGGCATAGTTGAATAAGTAATCTCTGTCCTCCAGAGCTAACAGTCCCATGAAGGGGTTGTTGTTTAGTCACTCAGTTGTGTCCAGCTCTTTGTGGCCCCATGGACTGCAGCCCGCCAGGCTCCTCTGTCCATGGGATTCTCCAGGCAAGAATACTGGTTGCCATTTCCTTCTCTGGGGGATATTCCTGGACCAGGGATCAAACTCATGTCTCCTGCATTGGCAGGCAGATTCTTTACTACTGAGCCACCAGGGAAGCCCCCCATGGGGAAGCAAACATCCAAATCAGCAGTTGCCATGCAGTGTGACGGGGGCTAGAAGAGATGGGTCAGGAGGTGTGGTGTGCAGAGGGCTTGCTTGGGGGCAGGCAAAGCCAAGGGACATCCCAGGAAGCTCCCCTGAGAAGCGGCATGAGAAGAGGTGCCTCTAGAAGGATTAGCAGGAGTTTACAGGGCTTTTCTGGGGCTTCTCAGGTGGCTCAGTGGCAAAGAATCCACTTGCCAATGCAGGAGATGCAGGTTTGATCTCTAGGTCGGGAAGATCCTCTGGAGAAGGAAATGGCAACCTGCTCCAGTATTCTTGCTTGGCAAATCCCACAGATAGAGGAGACTGGCTGGCTATAGTCCATGGAGCCACAAAAGAGTTGGACACAGCTAAGCAACTGAGCACACACAGAGGAATTTTCTGGTGAGACAGATGTAGAGAGTGGAGTTCAGAAGGCATTCTATGCAGAGAGGAAGCCATGCAGAAAAATCCAGAAGCACAGTCAGTTCAGTTCAGTCGCTCAGTCGTGTCTGACTCTTTGTGACTCCATGAACTGCAGCACGCCATGGAGGAAAATGAGGGGGCAATGCAGAAAAATCCAGAAGCACAGACAGGCCTAAACATTTCATTTCTTGCAACCCTTCAGTTCCATGAAGCTCTGTAGCTGCCTCAAATACGTGAACTTTCTAAAGCTGAAGAGAGAGAATGTCCTTCTGGTCATCCGTAGGTCTCTGGAGCCTTTGTCTCTTGGGCCAGTGGTTTAAAACTACTTTAACCATAAATTTTTTTCTATAAAATCTTACTAAATTCAATTTACAAACCAGAGAAAACGTGGCTGTGGCTGTGAGGGTCTGGATTTTGTTTTGTGACCTCTAAAGAATTCCACAGAACTGTAGGGGTTCTGTGGAGCATGGTTTGGAAACCTCTGTCCTGGAGAATTTTTTAAATTGCTTTTGGCAGCCCTATGAAGAATGTTATCTTAGTTTTATTGTGATCGGTCTTGCTGTGTCTTCTTGACATTCTGGATGCCTTGCTGGTTGTTGTGTCAATAGTTGTCAGTGGAAGGAAACCAGAATTGTCCTGTGTGACACTCTGACAAATGTGGGGCACACGGGCTCCCCGTGAGAAAGGGAGTATAGCGGGTGCTGGCTCAGAAGTCTCCAGCAGTAGCTTCCACTGGGGGAGGCAAAGAGAGCAATGAACTTCTTGCAGAAATGGGTTTTTTTACTTGCAACCTTGTCTAACTGTCCAAGACTTTTCAGATTCTAAAAAAATTGGCAAGGGAAAAAAATAAAAACATATTTCTGGGTATAAGACTCAACAAATTCTACCCAGGATCTCGCATCTCTTTTCATTGGCGTAAACTAGCCAAATGTGAAATTTAAAGGCAGGATGTTTTTGAGAGTGAGTTTTGAAAAGGGACTGTTAAGCCAGAAGCTTAAGAATGGAAAAGTTCCACTGGCCCAGGGTGAGGCGGAAGGTTCCAGTTCACGCTGGAGCTCCTGTGTGCGTCTTACAAAGCTCTCTCAAAGGAGAAAATTGATGCTCTAAATGGAACAAAGCCTGAAGGGAGCCCCACCCCTCACTGATGGATGGTCCTCGTCCTTAGAAAGGGATCTGAAGAACTCCCTGTATGCACTGTGTGGGCGTGCGTGCTAAGTCACTTCAGTCGAGTCCAACTCTTTGTAACTCTGTGGACTGTAGCCTACCAGGCTCCTCTGTCCATGGGATTCTCCAAGCAAGAATACTGGAGTGGGTTGCCATTTCCTTCTCCAGGGGCTCTTCCTGACTTGAGGATCGAACCCCTGTCTCATGTCTCCTGTGTTGACAGGTGGGTTCTATATTAGTAGCGCCACCTGGACACAGAGCAAGCTCTAAAAGCGTCATCATGTGACTGATTTAAGGTGATGACTGTAAGGCATGCTCAGTCTAGAGAGCACTACTGGGTACTTGAGAAACCCTGGTGCAGAGAAGGGACAGTGATGTTTCCCTTCAGGATGTACACGTGCTGTTGCCTGGGACTGGGTCTGTTGCCAGACCAACAACCCACTGAACTAGACAGTGTCAAGAAAGAGCTGATGATCAGCAGCCTCTCTAGCCAGATGGCCTGTGTCCAGGAGTCTTGACATCAGCCCCCATTACTTTGGAAACTGGTCCACTGGGAACTACGGGCTTGACTCCCAAACTGTGAAGATTCAGCTTCCTCTTGCCCCCTAGGGCTGGCCTTACACGGGCTCTTAGGTTGCCTTGACCTGTCAGGACAGGTAACCGAACACACTGGCTTCCTGATCCCGCAGGACGGTCTGATGGGTGGCCAGTGATGAACCTGAGCTGTCCGTTTGGTTGCAATGGCTACTGCCCGGCTCTCACCCTGCTGCGTGCCCTCCTTCCCCCTGCTCCCCAGAGGGGCAATGGTGCCTGCTTGTGAGTGATGAGGACACTGATGCCCAAGGGTTCAGAGCCGGTACAGAATGATCTTTTTGTTTTTTGCTGCATGGTATGTGGAACTTCCCAGACCAAGGATTGAACCTGTGCCCTTGCAGTGGAAACTTGCAGAGTCTCAACCCCTGGACCATGAGGGAAGTCCCAGGAGAACATCTTGGATGTCTGTCTAGCTCTTAGTCCATTGCATCAGTAATCCACCTTCTTTCCAGGGCTCTTGTCCTTGCTGTGTAGTCGGGGCCATCATTCCCAGCTTGGTCTCCTTGAACTCCCCTAATTCTTGGGGCTTAGGACCCAGAGGTTCCCAGGCAGACAGTGGCCATGCAGAGCAGTTCCCCATCCCATAAAGAAGAACAAGAATGAATGTCAAAAGGACTGAGCCAGGGAGCAGATTTAGGCAAACCGTTAACATTTTTTGTTTGAAAAACAAACTGGTGGTTTATGACGAACCTGTTTCAAAGCCGACTGTGTTATAACCACTGAGTAATTCACTCGTGTGTCAATTTTCCAAAGGATTGGGTTCAGGAAAACCTCAAACATAGTGGCTAAGTACTTTTCCTTTCCTTTAAAAATTGTGTTTATTTTGGGAGGAATTTAATCCATATGTTTCAGATCTATTTCCATGTTACTCAGCAAAAGGTTGTTTTTTTTGCCCAGCATCACTAAGCCATGAGTCCACTCTGTTCCTTTCTCTTCCCTTCCCACAGCCATTCCCAACCTTCACCCAACGGGTGCTCATAGCTGAGCCCCAGGCTTGTGGCTGATCAATTCTATAGCCTTTTATGTGTACTAAGTGCTGAGTCAGTTCAGTCATGTCTGACTCTGTGACTCCCACGGACTTTAGCCCTCCAGACTCCTCTGACCATGGGATTCTCAAGGCAAGGATGCTGGAGTGGGTTGCCATGCCCTCCTCCAGGGGATCTTCCTGATGTAGGGATCAAATCCATGTCTCTTACATATCCTGCACTGGCAGGAGGGTTTTTTTTTTTTTTAACCACTAGCGCCACCTGGGAAGCCCATTTTATGAGACACAAGCAACTGTAGGTCCTGAAGGCAAAAAGAAAAATCAGTGATACTATTTTTGTCTTTCTTGAAAATTTTGATGTTTGATTCACTATAGATTTTTGGCATTTATTTAGATTTGTTAAATGTTGTGATACAATATTAGTTATATTGACTGACTGAGTTTTTGGTCCTATCTTAAATTTTGCATTTTTGCCTCAACTTTCTTCTGATCAACCTCCTTCAGGGCTCTTTCCTGTTGGGGAATCAAAGTCCTTATCATGTGTGCTAGTTCTATTCTGATATTTTCTGATGCAGAGCTCTCTGTGATTACCTCGAGTGGTGGGATTGGGGGTGGGGATGAAGCTCAGGATGGAAGGGGTATATGTATACATACAGCTGATTCACTTTGTTGTACAGCAGAAACTAACACAACAGTGTAAAGCAATCATACTCTAATAAAACATATATATATAAATAGATCCTACGGTTGTCTTGTAAGAATGAAACAGATCAGTATAGGAGGATAAATATCCTACAGATACTTTGCAGAATGTATGAAAACTTTATGTATGACATGTGCTATGCTGTGCTAAATCACTTCAGTCGTGTCCAACTCTTTGAAACCCTGTGGATTGTAGCCCTCCAGGCTTCTCTGTCCATGGGATTCTCCAGGCAAGAATACTGGAGCAGGTTGCCATTTCCTCCTCCAGGGAATCTTCCTGACCTAGGGGTTGAACCTGCATCTCCTACATTGCAAGGGGATTCTTTACCTGCTGAGCCACCCGGGGAAGCTCCAGATGTAAGACATAGGCAGTATCAATTCAGTTAGGGAAAATGTGGTTTGTTCAATAAACATACCTGGATATTATTATTTTTTACAAAAAGAAATCAGTGTCAGAGACAGGGAGCAAGCTTTGGGGATGCTAAATGTGCCTCTGGCTCTTAACCTACCTGTTGATTTGAGTTGGAGGTGTAGTAATCTTAGGGGAAGTGGAGGAGAGGCATGTGGGTCCTCTCTAGACATCCGTGTAATCTGAAGCTGATATTTTCCCTTCTCCGTTGTTTGTCTTCCTTTCTGGGGAGAGAGAAATTGTGGTGTTCCATGGTAAATATTTTGCCGATTGTGCTAGACTGATGTGTCACTGTGTCTGTGAGTTCTTAGGAAGGCACTAAGTTCACCAGATTTCTCAATTCAGTTCCTGGGAATGAAAGAGAAAGTAGTTATAGGATCTGGGCTTCAGAGCTTTCATAGGCAAGGATTTCTTCTCAGTGAAGTGATTTTGTGAAAATAAAAAGTACAGCTATCTTGGAGGCACTGACTTGGTTCCCAGCATTGAGGAACCTCTGAGTTTCCTTTGATGACTTAACTGTGGGCTCTGTATATACTTGAACTTACTCGGTGGCAGAGCTGAAATCTGTTTTTAATTTTAAAATCATTGGGCAACGTTGTTACAAATGGTAATAGATAAACATGTCCCGGAATTTTCTGAGAAGGACCAGTGCCAGTGAAGTTCAGTTTTACTTTAAACATGCCCCACATACAGTTACTTTAAATAAGAAACTATTTTTAACATGGAGAAGAAATGACGTTTCTATTGAATCTTGCTTATCAAGTGAGCTTGAGCTTCTGCTCTGCTGGGGTTGTTTGAGGACATCACCTTTCCAAGGTCGGGGGATCAGAGAGGTGTAGAGTCACATTTTGGTTTTATTTTTCTCTTTTGGATGAGCCTCCCAGCTAGGGGTTGCATTCCACCATCTCACCCCTACCCCTCTTTTTTTGGCCAGGGCACATGGCAGGTGGGATCTTAGTTCCCCAACCAGGGATCAAACCCCGGGCCTTCAGAAGTGAGAGCTCGAATCCTGGCCACTGATCCACCTGAGGTCACTTGCCTGGGTGTGATGGAGTTGGTAGAGCGACCCAGGTCCGTGTGAGTCCAAAAGCCTGTGTTCCAAATAATGACTGATGTTGCTTGATTTTTAAATTTTGAGGAAGCACGTTTAGGGGAATACTATAACTCATAGTAAAGCATTTTGAGAATAACAGATAACCCAAACACAGTTGTTGATTCACCAGTTCTTTCGGGACTTCTGGGAATCAGAAATGACTTTGTGACATTTCCGTGCCATGGAGAAGCTCTCGGTTGAGAAGATGGATAGGCCTTCAGGTGCCTATAGTCTGTGCTGTAAGACGGGTGGACAGTATGGAAGCACTGCAAATTGATGAGAAATAACTTTACTGGGGAAAGAGACAAGGTGTCATGGAGGCAGTGCTTTTTTTGAGTATACAATATTGTGTTAGTTTCTGCTAATACACTAATGTATAGTGACTTAGCTATGCATATACCTATGTCCCCTCTTTTTTGGATTTCCTTTGCATTTAAGTCATCACAGAGCATTGAGTAGAGTTCCCTGTGCTCTACAATAGGTTCTCATTAGGCATCTATTTTATATACAGTAGTGTGTATATGTCAATCCCAATCTCCCAATTCATCCCACCCTGCTTCCCCTCTTGGTGTCCGTATGCTTGTTCTCTATGTCTGTGCCTCTATTTCTCCTTTGCAAAAATGGTTAATCTGTACCATTTTTCTAGATTCCACATATATGCATTAATATATGATATTTGTTTTTCTCTTTCTGACTTTACTCTGTATAACAGTTTCTAGGTCCATCCACATCTCTGCAAATGGCACAATTTCATTCCTTTTTATGGCTGGGTAATATTCCACTGTATATATGTACCACATCTTCTTTATCCTTTCCTCTATTGTTGGACATTTAGGTTGCTTTCATGTCCTGGCTATTGTAAATAGTGCTTCTATGAACCTTTTTGTACATGTATCTTTTGTAATTATGGTTTTCTCAGGGTATATACCCAGCAATGGGATTGCTGGGTCATACAGTAGTTCTGGTTTTAGTTTTTTAAGGAATCTCCATACTGCTCTCCACGGTGGCTGTACCAATTTACGTTCCCACCAACAATGTAGGAGGGTTCCCTTTCTCCACATCCTGTCCAGCATTTATTTGTAGATTTTTGATAATATTGTTTGATTGGGCCTTGAAGGAGGATCTGGTTTGCTGGCTGGAGGAGAGAAGGTTAGGAGGGAAGGACTAGCCTGAATTTAGTTTAGAGACTCCAGAAATCAGATATTTGGGGGAAGGTCTAGGAGTTCCCTGGAAATGAGACCATAAAAGTGAGGACAGGTGATGGTGGTCCTTAAAAGCTGAGTCAGGGCATTTTTGTATGTGACTGATGAGGGGAGGGGTATAATCAGTAGGTGGATATTAGACCATTGCTCCTGGTGGCAGGTGGCTTGGGAGTCCCTCAGTTTGGAGGGTAGTGTTCTTGGCAGGAAGTCCATTTGAGAATACCAGTTCTCACCTGAGAATGTACTTCCTAGGGCCCAGTGAAGGTGTTAAGAACTGCACTGCCTATAACGAGATACTGGTGCTGGGGCCAGAGGGAGAACATTAAGCTGGAAGTGTTTCAGGGACCTCATGGCCTCATGTGAGGCCCAGTCCCTCTGCAGCTTGAACTCTGAGACTTTGAGGAGAATGTTCTGAGACTCATGTGTCTTTGGAATTATTCTTCCAAGCCAATGCTTTCTGGATCCACTCTCAGTGTAGGAGCAGAGTGTTTGAGTCTTCATCCTGTGACTTTTGTGCTGATTTTTTTTTAAACTTAAAAATTTCTTTAAGTGTATTTATTTATTTATGGCTGTGCTGGGTCTTTATCGCTGCTTGGGCTCTTCTCAAGTTGTGGTGAGCGAGGAGGCTACTCTCTATTTGTGGTGCACAGGCTTCTCATTGCAGTAGCTTCTCTTGTTGTGGAGCACGGGCTTTAGGGCAGGAGAGCTTCAGTAGTTGTGGCACGTGGGCTTAGTTGCCCGGCGGCACGTGGGATCCTCCTGGATCAGGGATAGAACCCCTATCCCTCGAACTGGCAGGCAGACCCCCAACCACTGGACCACCAGTAAAGTCCTATGCTGAGTTTTTATAAGCACTTTCCTAATTCTTCACAAATTCTTGGGCAGATTCCTGACTGCTTTGTTTGACTGACCTGCAGCAGAGGTGGTGGAAGGAATGTGGTTGAAAGGGACAGAGTTTTCATGTACAGCTCACCTTTAGGGAGGACAGAGTCATCACTGTGAAGGATGATAGTTCAGTTCAAATAGTCCAGCTCAACTGAATGAGATGGGTACCCTGAGCTCTCTCTGCAGAGGTGCCAAGGTGACCTTCCAGCCCTTAGCTCTTCTCTGCCCTGGAGATGCAATTAGACATTTGGTGGTTTCAGTAAATTGAGCCCATCCAGTGTACCCTGAATATCTGAGAGTCCATTGGACAGCAAGGAGATCAAACCAGTCAGTCCTAAAGGAAACCAACCCTCTTGATGTTGTTCAGTCACTAAGTCTTGTTTGACTCTTTGTGGCCCCATGGGCTGGAGCATGCCAGGCTTCCCTGTCCTTCACTATCTCCCAGAGTTTGCTCAAACTCATGTCCATTGAGTCGATGATGGCATCCAACCATCTCATCCCATCTCATCTCATCTCATCCTATCACCCCCTTCTCCTCTTGCCCTCAATCTTTCCCAGTATTGGGGTCTTTTACAGTGAGTCAGCTCTTCCCATCAGGTGGCCAAAGTATTGGAACTTCAGTTTCAGCATCAGTTTGTACCAGAAAGCATTTCCTTAAAGAGATGCTTTTTTTTCCCCACAACACTTTTGAAACACCTTTAAACAGACCTTAGCTAGGATTTAAAACAGAGATCTGGGTTAGCTTCTCTTTGCTGATTACACTCAGACTGGAGAGTGTTTTGTAAATGAATAGGACTGCAGCAAAATTCAGAGTCAGTAATGTTTACCCTCAGCGGGTCCATTTTTCATCATGGATGCTCTGATTGAGGACTTGAAACCCAAGATGTACGCAAGAGGAAACTGCTGGGAAGTGAATGAGCAGACTAAAGGTACTCTGGATGAAATGCTCTTATCACAGGACTTCTGGTGCATGGCCTGTGTCCTACTTACATGGGCGATAAGTCCGCAATGCATTTGTTAGTCTGACTTTTATCAAAAAAGATACTAAGGACTTGAAGCTTTGAGTCAGTGCCAGGTGAACCAATAAAACCAGAATATATTGCATTTGCTTAGCCAGTTTATTCAGCAAACACTTACTAATCCACCACTCTACACCAGACACGGAGCATACTAAACCCAATAACTCATGCTCCTACCTTGCAATTCAAGTTGTTGAGGGGTCATGTGAATAAAAGAGAATAGTAAAACATTCTACATCCATTCAAGGCACAGAGTGGGCAGAAAAGTGAGAGGATTCTTTTGTTCCAGGAGGATTATTGCTTGATTTGAACATGACAACAGAGTGAGAATCTGTCAATCAGAGAAAGGACCTTTGGATACTGGGAGGTCAGACCATGTGGTTCATGAAAGGAGTTACCAGCAATTTAACAAGGTGATAGTATATGGATCAAAGCTTTTGAGTGAGAGATGCTGGGAGATGGATCTCTTTCCCTGTCTTCTTTTTTGGTTATTTCGTAAAATACGTGATATATTTTCATGTGGTCCAATCTGTTGATCATTTCTTCAGATTTCTTCTTCTTGTTGTTCTTTAGTCGCTCAGTTGTGTTTGACTCTTTGTGACCCCATGGACTGCAGCATGCCAGGTTTCCTTGTCCTTCACTATCTCCTGGAGTTTGTTCAGACTCATGTCCATTGAGTCAGTGATGCCATCCAATCATCTCATCCTCTGTCGCCCCCTTCTCCTGCCCTCAATCTTGTGTCAGTATATAATTCTAAAGTTTTAGACCACCACTGGTAGTCCCATGATTTTTAAGCTCCTAGACCTGTGTGGAATTTATTTTAGTTTATGTGCGAAGAGAGATTCTCACTTCATTTTCCCCTGAATCAACCAACCCATTATTCAAGCACAGTTTTCTTGAACAAGCCGTGCTTTATCCATTGGCTCCTGCTGTCGGTGAAAGCTTAGCTGATCCGGTTACCAGTGGAGAAGAGGGCAGGGATGTGATAAGGCTAGCGTGACAGGAATTCAGCCAGACATTTGATCTGACCATCTGGGCTGGCTTCAGAGATTCCATCTCAGTGGACTAGACCTGGCTATGTCTGGAAAGCTCTGCAGAGATGCGGCCAGCACTGCTGGCTGCTTTGCTCTGAAAATTTAGCCAAATGAAGGTGGGTCTGGTGGCACACTAAGCTGTTAGCCTCTCTGGGAAGCACTGCCTGGGGGAAGGAGCTCAATCATTCCTCCCTGGGGAGGATGATCATCTGTGTGTCCCAGTGAGTCAAGGTCTGAGAGAGACCACCCATGGGAACTCCCAGGCATGCCCAGACTATGGGAGCCTTGGTCCAGAGGGATGCCAGCATTCTGAGTACAGTCTCTTCCACGAAATAGGAGCTTGTATATACATGGTGTAGGGAAATTTGTTCCTGACCTATGTAGAAGAGGCAGCTGAAATAACCTCCCCACCTCCTGGGTTCCCAGACGCCATGATTTATAAGGCTAGATGTCCAGTCTTCTCCTCTGTCTAAGGGCTCATGTCCTATATATTTATAGAAACTCAGAGTTTATTGTAGGATGTGATAGAGTCACCGCCTGCTGCCTCTATGGAATGAATAGATGAATAACTACTAACTGACTGTGACTGTTTTTTCCATGTCTTCCCACAGCTGTACTACTTAACATTGGGGGTGGCAACTCATTCTAAACTGCTAGTCCTTCTCTTTAATAAGATCCTGGTAAAACCTTGACTTTAATGTCATTTTACTTTAAGACTTCTTCCTCATTCCAGGCTTTTCTTTTTCACTGAATACATGTGATAGTCACAATCTCCAGGAGTCTTTACAAACCATGTCTTCAAAAACTGTCCTTTATATCAGAGAAGAAACTCACTTGCAAGAAAGACTTGCAAGGTGATGGAGGTTCCTACTGTTTCAGATCTTATTTGGAAGATGTGTTGGGGCAAAAATGTTGAGTTTACCTATTCTTTTAACTTCTCTGAAACCTGTTATAAAGTGGAGCTGTTGACCTGGAGGTGTGGGGGTCTATTCGGCACACAGCTCAGCCTGGTGCACGGGACCTTCTGTGGCTGGACCACGCCTGCCAGCCAGCTGGCTCATCTGCATCTCAATTCATCTGGCAGAAGAGCTGGAAGCTGGCTAGTCTAGGATGTCCTGACTCACATGCTTGGTGTTGGCAGGCTGTCTTCCACGGGGCCGAAGGGACCATGTATACCATGTCCACTATTATGGTACTGGACCATGTATCTCTCATCATCTAGCAGACTAGCCTGGGTGTGTTCTAAGGTGGCTGGTCCAGTTCTGTGAGACAGAGGGAAAGCATGCATTGATCTCAAAGCTCAGTGGCATACCATCACTTCTACTCCCTTTTTAAAAATGTGTTAGCTTGTGTATTTCTTTTTTAAAATATTTTATTTATTTATTTGGCTGCACTGGGTCTTTTTTTTTTTAAATAAAGTTTCTCTTTGTTTGGCCCCAAACTTTCTTTTATTTACTTTTGGCTGTGCTGGGTCTTTGTTGCTATGCTGGTTTTTCTCTTGCAGCAAGTGGAGCTACTCTCTAGTTGCGGTGTGTGGGCTTCTCATTGCAGTGGCTTCTCTTGTTGAGGAGCACGGGCTTTTGGGTGTGAGGGCTTCAGTAGTATTGTAGCTCCCGGGCTCTAGAGCATAGGCTCAGTAGTTGTGGCACGCAGGCTAAGATGCCCATGGCATGTGGGATCTCCCTGGACCAGGGGTTGAACCTGTGTCCCCTGCATTAGCAAGTGGATTCTTTACCATGGAACCACCAGGGAAGCCCTGTACCAGGTCTTGGTTGTGGCTCATGGCATCTAGTTCTCTGACCAGGGATCAAACCAGTCTCCTGCACTGGGCGCTGGGAGTCTTAGCCACTGGACCACTAGGGAAGGCCCAGTTCTGCTTCCTTCTTTTGGCTGGAGCAAGGCTGGTTCGTGTTCAAGGGGAGGAGATTCTGATTCTGCCTGGTGATGGGAGAAGCTGCAATGCCTTATTGCAAAGAACATGGATCCAGGGAGAAGAGAAAAGGGTGAGAGTGTGTGTGTGCTCAGTCTTGTCTGACTCTGTGACTTCATGAACTGTAGCCCACCAGCTCCTCTGTCCATGGGATTCTCCAGGCAAGAATACTAGAGTGGATTGCCGTGCCCTCCTCCAGGGGGTCTTCCCAACCCAGGGATTGAACCCACATCTCTTGTGTCTCCTGTGTTGTCAGGTGGATTCTTTACCACTAGTGCTACCTGGGAAGCCCACACAAGGTGGGAGAATGGGGCCATGTTCACTATCAATCCACCACACCTACATGTTATAGAATTGCTTCCTCCATAGTAATCTTGCATTTGGATGGACTTTCATGGTGACACCTTGCATGATTTCTCTGAGTCTCAATTGTGCATACATGTCCTGGTGTTTGTGTTCATCTCAGCTGGCACCTGGGTCATCAGTTCTTCTCTTGGAGATGTGTTGGCCAGCCATCCTCCAAGTATGGTCACAAGGACACACCTGAGAGTGGTCATGTCCAGGAGGGAGGGGACCAGGGGATGGGAAGGGGACAAGCTCCACAGGATCTTGGCTGCATGCCCTGAAGGCTGGCTGAGACTGTCAGCTGCTGTAGGGCAGGTCCCAGAGCCCCAAGGAAGCCCTGTTCACCCTTCCTGGTGCCCTTGCCTTTAGCTGGGTGTGGGTGGGCAGGTCTTGGCAGCTGAGGTTCCAGCCCTGACCCACCATGTCAGCAATGCAGTCCCCAGAAGACCGGCCCTCGGTCCTGCCCACACACCCGGATGTTGACAGGGGCACGGCTCCAGCACCAGCCTTCATGGATGGTCTCATCGCTTTTAAGATAATGACCGTGGGGTGTGGGCTGGCGGGAGCGGTGACATCACTTTCCTGCAATTCCGGGTCAGTTCCTGCTGCTTTTCTCTGCATCTCTGAATGACTGAAATAAATCTACAGATTGGGTATGTGTCCTGGAAGGTTTTGAGCCTGCTGACACGTCTGTCTTGTGTTATGGCCAAGAGAGTGATGGCTTTGAGGTCAGAGGTCCTGGGTTCAAGATTCTGTCATTGGCTTGTCGTGTGAACTTGAACCACAGGTTTCACTTTTCTAGGCTCGGGTTTGCTTATTTGTACCATGATGGATCCATCCCTGATTTTGTGAAGTAATACTGTTGATCAAACCAATCAATCCTCAAGGAAATCAACCCTGAATATATATTTGAAGAGCTGATGCTGAAGCTGAAGCTCTAATACTTTGGCCACTTGATGCAAAGAGCTGACTCACTGGAAAAGACCCTGATGCTGGGAAAGATTGGGGGCAGGAGGAGAAGGGGGCGACAGAGGATGAGATGGTTGGATGGCATCACCAACTCAATGAACGTATGTACATATGTCTCTTCCCTCTTGAACCTCCCTCCCACTCTTTCCCATCTCTATAGGTTATTACAGAGCCTGGGCTTGATTTCCCTGAGTCATACAGTAAATTTCCATTGGCTATCTGTTTTACGTATGATAGTGTATATGCTTCCATACTACTTTCTTCATTCATCTCACCCTCTCCTTCCTCCCCACCACCATGTCCATAAGTCTGTTCTCTGTGCCTGCATCTCCATTGCTGCCCTGCAAATAGGTTCATCAGTATTATCTTTCTAGATTACATATATATGTGTTAATATATGATATCTGTTTTCCTCTTTCTGACTTACTTCACTCTGGGTTCATCCACCTCATTAGAAATGACTCAAGTGCATTCCTTTTTAATGGCTGAATAGTATTCCACTGTATATATGTACCACAGCTTCTTTATCCATTCCTCTGTTGATGGACACCTGGGTTGCTTCCATGTCCTAGCTATTGTAAATAGTGTGATGCAGACCATTTTTAAAGTTTTTATTTAATTTGTTCAATATTACCTTTGTTTTATGTTTTGGTTTTCTGACCACAAGGCATGTGGGATCTAAGCTCCCTGACCAGGGATAGAACCCACACGCCCTGCATTGGAAGGTGAAATTTCAACCACTGGACTACCAGGGAAGTCCCTCAGCTCAGTTCAGTTCAGTTGCTCAGTCGTGTCTGACTCTTTGCAAGTCCATGTATCGCAGCACGCCAGGCCTCCCTGTCTGTCACCAACTCCTGGAGTTTACCCAAATTCATGTCCATCGAGTCAGTGATGCCATCCAGCCATCTCATCCTCTGTCGTCCCCTTCTCCTCCTGCCCCCAATCCTTCCCAGCATCAGGGTCTTTTCCAATGAGTCAACTCCTCTCATGAGGTGGCCAAAGTATTGGAGTTTCAGCTTCAACATCAGTCCTTCCAATGAACACCCAGGATTGATCTCCTTTAGGATTGACTGGTTGGATCTCCTTGCAGTCCAAGGGACTCTCAAGAGTCTTCTTCAACACCACAATTCAAAAGCATCAATTCTTCGGCACTCAGCTTTCTTCACAGTCCAACTCTCACAACCATACATGACTACTGGAAAAACCATAGCCTTGACTAGACAGACCTTTGTTGGCAAAGTAATGTCTCTGCTTTTCAATATGCTATCTAGGTTGGTCATAACTTTCCTTCCAAGGAGTAAGGGTTTTTTAATTTCATGGCTGCAATCACCATCTGCAGTGATTTTGGAGCCCCCCAAAATAAAGTCTGACACTGTTTCCACTGTTTTTCTGCATCCATTTCCCATGAAGTGATGGGACCAGATGCCATGATCTTAGTTTTCTGAATGTTGAGCTTTAAGCCAACTTTGTCACTCTCCTCTTTCACTTTCATCAAGAGGCTCTTTGGTTCTTCTTCACTTTCTGCCATAAAGGTGGTGTCATCTGCATATCTGAGGTTATTGATATTTCTCCCAGCAATCTTGATTCCAGCTTGTGCTTCTTCCAGCCCACTGTTTCTCATGATGTACTCTGCATATAAGTTAAATAAGCAGGGTAACAATATACAACCTTGGTGTACTCCTTTTCCTATTTGGAACCAGTCTGTTGTTCCATGTCCAGTTCTAACTGTTGCTTCCTGACCTGCATACAGGTTTCTCAAGAGGCAGATCAGGTGGTCTGGTATTCAGACTTTTATATCTTAAATCTATCAATAGAAAGAAAGGGTCATTCCAGGCTCACAGATTAGAATCATGAGATAAGAATTGGGTATTTCCTTCCTTCCCACCTTGATTTCATCTGGAAGGATTCCTTGTGGGTAAGGAGACATATCTTCACAATGACGAAACTCAACAGAATTTCTCATGTTTCCACCTATGAGGCCAGCATTCCAGTTGCCTCTGAGTCTCACGTGGTCTTGGCTGGAAGTACCCAGGGCTTGCACTGGGCACAGATCTTCTGGGGCAGGATGGCTTCTCCATGCCACTGTTCTCCACTGATGTTTCCCAGAGCCTGGATGAGGTGGGGGGATTCTTGACTCCATCATGAATCACCCTGCCTCCAGAGCCCATTCTGTGGGTCCTCACATGAGAAGACCAGCAGTTACTGCCTCATCTTCCTCGCCCAGCACAGAAGTGAGGTGATCCCAGAAGATGATGGATGAAAATCAGAATTTGCTCCTCCATGGGTGAATAGTACCCAGTGTGGACTGCCCCTCCCTGAGGGCCATGGGATGGCTGGACTCTGTCCACTCATACAGTGGGCAGCATTTCTCCCTGGAATGAATGTGTAGTCTTCCAAAGGCTGCGGATGACATCACAAGGCTATCAGGTGACCAGGCAGGAGTGCCATCCTCCCAATAGATGTAAGAACAGTATTCAGTTCAGTTTTGATCCATATTTTTAGGTCAACTTGGATTAGGAAATGTTCAACCAAGAAGGTTTAGTTTTAGGATTCTATTTTTCATTAGAGTATAATTGCTTTACAACGTTGTGTTAGTTTCTGCTGTACAATGAGTGAGTCAGCTATACATACACATATACCCCCTTTCCTCCTGGGCCTCCCTCCCACCACCCATCACACCCCTCTAGGCCATCACAAAGAACTGAACTGAGCTCCCTGTGCTATATAGCAGCTTCCCGCTTGCTATATTTTAAACATAGCAGTGTATTTATGTCAAATCTAATCTCCCAATTCATCTCACCCCTCCTCATGTCCACATGTCCATTCTCTTTGCCTGCATCTCTATTCTTGCCCTGCAAATAGGTTCATCTGTACCATTTTTCTAGATTCCACATGTATGTGTTAATATACAATACTTATTTTTCTCTTTCTGACTTACTTCACTCTATATGTATGACAGACTGTAGGTCCATCCACATCAAAGCAAAACTGAAAAGAATTTTGCAGGAAGCAAAGATAGTCATGGAAAATTCTCTGGGCTAGAGGTAAGGCATAAAGGTGGTGATAATGATGGTTATAGTTTTTTGAATACCTACTATCCTTCAGGCATTATGATCAGTATTTGAATCTCTTGCCTCTTTGAGGTCTCCCTGCTGCTCCACAAGCTTGGGTCTGCGCTATCCAGACAACCTGGATAAGATGAAAAGAGGCCCAGAGAAGTGAAGCAACTGGCCCAAAGACACACAGTAAATCTGTATGTGTGTGTGGTGGTGGGGTGGGTGGGGAGGTCTGTTGTTTGAGCTCAGGTCTCTCTTCTTGGCTTCTCTCTCATCTTCTGTTATGGGGAGCCTCCAAGATCCTATCTGGAAAATGAATCCGCTGGACTCTAGGATCCCTTTTCAGTTCTGAATGATCTTTATCTCTATGACTTAATGTCTTACTGAAGAAAATGGTGTCTTCCGCTTGCCCTGTTTGTAAGTGATGTTGCTACACCCCCAGAGAGTATATGAGACCAAGTTGAGAGTTGTCATTAGATGGTAAGATTTAGGAGAAGGGACAGGCACCCTAGGTTTTTTTTTTTGGCAGCACAGCTCGACATGTGAAATCCTAGTTCCCCAACCAGGGATTGAACCCTCACCCTTATGCAGTCAAAGTACAGAGCCCTAACCACTGGACAACCAGGAAAGTCCAGGAACCCTGATTTTTATTTTTGGCTTCCACACCAAGTGGCTGTGTGGCCTGAGACAAATTGACCCTTCTGAGTCTGTGTCCCTCCTGCAGACAAGAAGCTGGGGTGCAGTTGTCTCTAGGACCCTTTGAGCCTTGGAGGAGAATGCCATCTCCTTTCCCTAGCTGCTCCAGACATGCGAGGGCAGATTTTTAGACAGAATTAGACTTTTTTTGGCTGCACCGTGCACCATGCAGCATGCAGGATCTTAGTTCCCTGGCCAGAGATGGAACCCTGGTCCCCTACCTTGGGAGCTCAGAGGCTTAATCACAGGACCACCAGGGAAGTCCCAGGATCAGGCTTTCTTGAAGCATCTGTGTTTTTCCTAATGGATGACTGGAATTTCTTCACATCAGGTGAACATTTCAAAACTTCTGGAAAGGACTCTGACATGAGAGCAAATGGATCTCCCTTTTGTAATAAAATTTCTTCCCTCCAGTTAGGACAAGCCTTTACAGAGTTCTTATCACAGTACCTAAACCACGTGGCGAGCAAAAGATAGAAAGACTTTTGCTGTTGCTTTTGTCATTGTTGTTGTTCAGTTGCTAAGTCATGTCTGACTCTTTGTGACCCCATGGGCTATGGCACGCCAGGCTTCCCTGTCCTTCACTATCTCCCAGAATTTGCTCAAACTCATGTCCGTTGAGTCAGTGATTGTATCTAACCATCTCTTCCTTTGATGCCTTCTTTTCCTTTTGCCTTCAATCTTTCCCAGCATCACAGTCTTTTCCAATGAGTCGGCTCTTGGCATTAGGTGGTCAAAGTATTGGAGCTTTAGCTTCAGCAACAGTCCTTCCAATGAATATTCAGGGTTGATTTCCTTTAGGATTGACTCATTTGATCTCCTTGTAGTTGTTCAGTTGCTAAATAGTGTCCGACTCTTTGCAAACCCACGGAGTACAGCATGCCAGGCTCCTCTGTCCTTCACCATCTCCTGGAGTTTGCTCAGACTCTTGTCTATTGAGTCGGTGTAGTTCCTCTGTAATGTGAGAGATAGCCCAGGCCTGAGCTTCTCAGGGAACAAGTGCTGGGAGCAGGTCACGTGGCTGAACCATCATTGCTGCCCTGCGAGTGTACATTTGCCCCTGTGTGCCTTCAGCTAGCACGAAAACCCCAGTTTCTGTGTTAATACCCACCCTCATCCCAGCTCCCACAACCACATGAAAGGAAGAGAGAGGCAGACTGATACCTCAACAGCTCAAAGAACAAGCTTGACGTGCTGATAAAATCAGCTGAGAGATCCTATCACCCTGGGGAGAAACCGGTCGGCTTCAGCCTGACAAAGCTGCTGGAGGCAGTTTGTGTTCTGTGGGTCCAGTCCAGGGAAAAAGGAACACACAGAAGATGATGATTATGAGTGTTTTAAAAAATCTGCTTCTTCCTGCCCAGCCCGGGACAATATTTACAAAGCAGACACGCAAACAAGAAGACCTTTTTTTCAGGTTTAAATGGCCCCGTGAGCCAGGCTCTCCCCATGCTGGAGTCCTTGTCTGGAAATCCCTGAGGTAGGTGCTTAAAGAGCGCCTTTGCCAGCCAGTTGAGCCCACCTGCGCTGTGGTGGTTACAGTGTGGTTAGTAAGTCCAGGGTGGTGTTGCTCCTACTTGAATAAGACACACACTCCTTTAAAGGAAGAACATTCTCTAGGATGTCCCAGTGTTGACTTAAATTACCCTTATTATTATGTTATTTAAATATTTACAGATATCACACCAGGTATATATTCCTTCAGCTTAGAGTTTTTGTTTTTTAAAAATTATTTATTTTATTTATATTTGGGCTTCCTAGGTGGCCCTAGTGGCAAAGAGTCCGCCTGCCAATTCAGAGACGCAGGTTCGATCCCTGGGTTGGGAAGATCCCCTGGAGCAAGAAATGGCAATTTCACTTTCTTTTATTTGTATTTATTTTATTTTCGGTTGCTTTGAGTCTTCCTTGCTGCCAGCAGGCCTTTCTCTAGTTGTGGCGAGTGGGGGCTGCTCTCTAGTTGCGGTGTTCGGGCTTCTGATTGTGATGGTTTCTCTTGTCGCAGAGCACCGGCTCTAGCCTCTTGGGTTTCAGTCGTTGCAGCGAATGGGCTCAATAGTTGTGACGCACAAGCTCAGCTGTACTGCAGCATAAGAAATCCCCCCAGATGAGGGAGGATTGGCAGACAGTTTCTTATCCACTGTACTGCCAAGGGAGTTCCAGCTTACAGTTCTTATACAATTATAAATTTAAAACAGTTTTACAAATGATATGCCAACAGAACTGTAACATGAATGAAATTCAGATCATCCACATTAGCTCAGTACACTACCTTGCCAATCTTTGAAGTTGGGCTTCAAGGAAGAAAGCTTTATTGCTGACATCTCATGTTTCACTTGTTAGGGTCTTGATTGATTTGATTTTGTGCATAAAGGACCATTGTTTGAGTTATCCTGTATCATCCCCTTGCTCCACATGATAACACTGAATTCATTTGGAGCCACAAAGCCATTATTTTATTAAGCCAGTCTCTAAAAGGAAATCAATGTCTAACAGCAAAAGAAAAAAAAAAGGAGAAGAAGTCAAATGCTGGTTAATGGGATGTTCTTCATGCCATGTTTACTGACTGCTAATGAACAGTTGAATGTTGGTGCAGGTGAAGTCAAGATTTGTCTAGTGCAACCTTCAGAATCTCCTACCATTTGGGGGAGATTGGTATGCCCATACCAACATGCAATCTGATGACTCACTTCTACCATTTATTCTAATTACAGTGAAAACTTTTTTGAGGGCATTTCGATATCATTCAGTCAAGACTGGATCCCAGATGATGCAAATGTGGGCGCTGAAACTGTACACAGCATTCCATTAGAAGGTACTCCTCTGGATGATCCTGAATGTACTTACATTGTAGAGCCCCTGAGACTATGTCCATAGGGGTCTTTGAACCCTGGTTTTGAAAAACACTCTTCTGGAGACAAGCCCAGAGTGCTCATGGATGGTAGAGAGATCTTCCCAATGGTGGGGGATGGCCCAAGAGAACAGTTTTCTGCCAGAAACCAGGAAAGAACACATGACACTGCATTTACAGTGATCATTTATTCACTGTATATTTTATGGAACTCCATCTTTTTTAAAAGATTTTTTCAATGTGAACCATTTTTTAGAGTCTTTAATGAATTGGTTATGATGTTGCTTCTGTTTTATGTTTTGGTTTATTGGCTGCGAGACATGGGATCTTAGCTCTCCAATCAGGGATTGAACCCGTGTTTCCTGCATTGGAAGATGAAGTCTTAACTACTGGATTGCCAGAAAAGTCCCTGGAACTTCATCTTTTTCATATACCTGGCATAAAAGATGGGAAAAGAGCAGTGGTAGAATTAAGTATAACTTCCTTAGACAGTGGCTTGGGAGAGTTTGAAAAGCTCTTTGTAACTGCTCTCTAAACTAGACTGTTAGCCCTGGAAGAGAATTAATATCTGAGATTTAGAGTTTGGCACTCACTTTGCACAACAGTATACTGGGATTTTTAATTTTTTAAGTTGATTTATTTGACTGCACTGGGTCTTAGTTGCAGCATGTGGGATCTAGTTCCCTGACCAGGGGTTGAACTCAGACTATATTGGGAGCATGGAGTCTTAGCTACTGGACCACAAGGGAAATCCCTAGTGTACTATGTGATCATTTTTACTTTCCAGTTCTTTTTTCAAATGATGTCTGACTATTTCCAGGAATTGAATCCTAAGAATGGTAAAAATGTGCCACCTTTAAGTAATGTCGAGAATTGCTGCAGCCTTTCGAGGCCACTCCCTGCAGAGAGATGTTAGAATAAGTTCCTGGTCTGGTCAAAGGGTGTGTGGGATGAGATAAGAACCATCTGGATGTCTAAGTTCTGGTGCATTTGTTTAAAATACAAGAGCCTCAGTTTACGACACAGGAAATAGCCCGTGGAAGTGATCTGATGGTCAAAGCTAAGTGAACATCAGAAACACAAAGTACTGTGAGTTTTTGTTGGAGGTTTGGATTGTGGGGTTGACTTGCTCAGGGCAGATTTAGAGAAGTGAACAACTGTTTTGGGACCTAAATCACATCTGCAAAATCCTTTCCCAGTAGCACCTATGTTAGTGTTTGACCAAATGACTGAGCAGGTGCTGGGAATCTTAATGAGGGAATCCTGAAGCCCTGCAGACCACAGTTGATACACTGAGTTCCTTCTTAATAGTAATATGGATGAACAACATGATGACGTGGTTGGGACCACCCTAAGGGTCTTATAATGCAAAAGAAGGCTTACAAATATAGCTTGAAGCTATTTTACCTTTTGCTTTGGGTAAAATTCGTTTTGAATTCGCCTGCAAAACAGTTTGTCACTTCTTTGAATCGTGCTCTTTGAACTTGTTCTTAAAATGGTTCAGTGACTTGGCTTCTTCGGAACTTGTCTGTTCCTTGTTGATACACCTACCTTCCTTGCCCATTCATCTACCCATTGACTAGTCTTTCCATATAGCAAATTACCCACCAGTCTGTCTGTCCACCCACCCATCCTTCCATTCATCTGTCCATTCACCCATCCAGCCAGCCAGTCATTCGTCCATCTGTCCTTCCATCTGTCCAACCATCCACCCATACACACACCCATCCATCCAGCCTTCTATCCATCTGGTCACCTGTCCAACAGTACATTGAATTCTACTTCCCCCATCCATCTGCCTACTCAGTCTTCTAGCCACTCATTTATCTATCAACCCATCAGCCTAACCATCGCCCAGACATCATCTTTGTTATTGATTTGCTAGAACTATTTGAACACTAATTACATGCTAGGTCCTGCAGTGGGCACCAGGATGCTAAGATCAAAACATTTACCTTTAATCTGCTTATACCCTACTGGAGAAGGGGGACAGAAAAGTAAACAGATCATTACAATTCAACATGAAAAGTCCTTTAATAAGAGAATATGTCAGGTGGCTTATAAGCCCAAAGCAGGTGGGAACTAATCAGGTCTGGGGAAATTCAGGCAGAGAGGAGACTTGTGAATTGGCCTTTGGAGGATGAGTCATCTCACCCCAGTGAAAGCCTGTTGTTGCTCCCCCAGGGCATGGAGACCCAACTGCTCTAATTCCTCCTGAGTGAGTTGTCCCCCGCCAACTGATACACTGCAGCAATCCCAGCACACAACCCTGGAGGCTAGATCAGCGGCATCCGTTTTAGTCTCTCCTGGACATGGTCAAGGGTAACTGTCACGAATACCTGAGACATGCCAGAGGCAGCCCTGATTATCTGACAGTGATGACTGTCATCTTCCATCACATTTTCTTTGAGTCTCATTTAAACACGGCCCACAGTCACCTTGATTTCACTGGCATAATTTGTCTAGCTGCTTTGAGTGCCAGGGAGTTCATGTCACTGTGCCTGAGGGCTCACTGTCGGCATGGCTTTCATTTTGACTCCACGTCCTCTGATTCAATGCAGATTGTCTGTGACCAACTTTGGCAACTCCCTCATGATAGTATGCTGTTTAGCAGTATGTTGTTCAGAGTATGGTCACCTCAGTGGTCACCTCTGTCTCCCCAGCATCAGGGTCTTTTCCAGTGAGTCAGCTCTTCGCATCAGGTGGCCAAAGTATTGGAGTTTCAGCTTCAGCATCAATCCTTCCAATGAACACCCAGAACTCATCTCCTTTAGGATGGACTGGTTGGATTTGAATGGGTACATTGGTACAATGCATGATTCTGTTATATTTCATCCCAAAATATGCGTATATCCATATATTGGGATGATAGGGACCAAGTAGGAGGCATTAGTCATTGTCAAGGATTAGAAGGAGAAATTTTGCCTACAAAGAAACAGCATAATGAAATTTGGGGGGTGATGGAGCTGTTTGTTGTGTATTTTGAGTGTAGTGGTGGTTGTGTAAATTTATGCATGCATGTGTTAAATCTAATAGAATCAGACACCTTTTAAAAATAAATAAATTGTAGTCTGTCTCTTATACTATAAATTCAACTTTGTCTTGGCAGTAGATTGTTTTGATTGCATTTTCAGCAAATTGGCATTTGACAAAAGTAAAGTACTATGCTACTACTTTGTTGTTGTTGTTAGAAAGGTACCAGGTATTTGGGAAATAGGCATATTAACAAGGTACTGACATTTCTCCCTCTTAAGTCCTGTGCTAGGAAGGTCACTCACCCAGTTAAACAGCCACTCCAGATATCAAAGTTTCTGCTGTCATTTTTCTAGCTCCTCACTACTCCTTTTAAAACATTATTCCCTCACTGACAAAGGGGAAAAAAAGCTCCTTTGTTGAGGCTAATTTTTAAAAGTTGACTCATTAAGTTTTGGCTGTGCTGGGTCTTCATCACTGTGCGTGGGCTTTCTGTAGCTTCAGTGCCTGTGTTTGTCCTCTCTGTGGCTTCTCTTGCTGTGACGCTCAAGTTCAGTTGCTCTGCGGCATGTGGCATCCTCCTGGACCGGTGATCTAACCCACCATGTCCCCTTCATTGGCAGGAGGATTCTTAATCACTGAACCACCAGGGAAGTCCCATGAAGGCTAATTTTGATCAAGGTTTCAAGATTAGTTTTCCTCTTACTACCCCTGAATTAGTATCCCAAACTGATATAAAAGGTGTGTCCCTCTGGTAGGGGATATTTTTAATGGAGGAGGCCCTGCATATGTGGGGCAGAGAATATATGAGAAATCTCTGTACCTCTGCTCAAGTTTTCTGAGACCCTAAAATGGCTCTAAAAAATTAAAGTTTATTATTATTTTTTAAAAAACACATTAATTTTGAAGACTGATTCAAATCCTAGCTCTGCCACTAACCAAGTAGATGGCCCTGTGTGAGTTACCTGTTTTTTCACCTGTGTAATGAAGCTAGTGACATCTGCTTGAGGGCTTGTTTTGAGGATTATTTGGGCTAAGGCAGATGAAGTGAGAAGCCCAGGGCACAGGAAAATACTCAGAGAAGGGGACTTGCTTTTGTCCTCAGTTATTGTGGTTATTTCCAGGGGCATTTGATCTTTTCAAGTTGTAGTGTGAGCATGCTCCTATTTTTCCACAGCCAAACTTGGCTGTCTGATCAGACTAACCAGCTTTATGGTTAACCACGCTCATAAAAAACATTTGGTCAAGTCTTACTTAATGCAATAGAATAGCAAAGTCCTGGGTCTAATTTATTAGGCTAAGAAAGCGCTGAAATGAATCGTGCAGTTAGCAAACACTCAGCTTAGGCCAGGGATCATCACACGCACTTTATCTTGAAAGGTTAACACGCCCCATTGTGAAGAGGGATGGGGCCGAGGCCAGTGATAGACCATTCAAGATAGAGTTGGACCGGAAAGCCCTGTGCTTTGGAAGCTCCATGAAGAAACCTTACATTCAGATTCACTTTTTTAAAAAAATTAATTTTTAATATGAGGATTATTTCTTTACAATGTTGTGTTGGTTTCTGCCAAACATCAATATGAATCGGGCATAGATATACATATGTCCTCTCCCTCTTGAACCTACCTCCCACCTCCTACCCCTGGTGGCCCAGACGGTAAAGAATCTGCCTGCAATGCAGGAGACCTAGATTTGGTCTGTGGGTCAGGAAGATCCGCTATAGAAGGGAATGGCTACCCATTCCAGTATTTTTGCCTGGAAAATTCCATGGACAGAAGAACCTGGTGGGCTACAGTCCATTGGGTCACAATGAGTCAGAAACAATTGCGTGACTAACATTTTCACTTTTACCTGGTAAGAAACTGGGAAGAAGGATGACTGAATGATCAAGAAAGAAAATCACCTCAGTGCCTACATATTCGAATTGTCCTATAACTATTATTTTTGGTACTTGCTGGTCTTGAGCATCATTTTGATTAATATTTGCTTGCATAATAAAGTACTTCTTAATGTCAGGATTTTAAAAAGACAATTGAGCACAGAGAAGCTTACAGCAGTCATGCTGAAATACTAGAGGACAGGCTTCAAAAGAACTTCATTATTTTACATTACTGTGTGTTTTTCCTTTTACAACACAGGATGGATTGTCACTTTACAAATGCTTTTGTCTCTTGGAAATAAAGGTGGAATATGAAAAATGAAAATGAGAGCAAATAATACCTATCCCCACTTGACCTTGAAAAGTTGATTACCCTTTTGGAACCAGAAGCAGGTCACTTCTAGTTCCAGAGGGCTTAGTAAAGTGGGAACATTTTAACACTTCCTTCAGAAAGTTGTCATCAGGACTGAATGGGTTAACATAGATGTTGTTAAGACAGCAGTTGGCACATCATGAGTGCTCTGTAACCGTTAGCTGCTATCATCACCAACATCATTTGTTGTGTTTATTTATATTTATTTTTGACATGAGGGATCTTAATTCCCTGAGCAGGGATCAAACTCATACCTCCTGTATTGGAAGCACTTTTTTTAAAAAAAAAAATTGGAATATAGTTGCTTTACAATGTTATGTTAGTTTCTGCTGTACGACAGTGGGAATCAGATATGTGTATACATATGTCCCTCCACTCTGGAGCCTCCCTCCCCCCCCTTCATCCCACCCTTCTAGGTCATCACAGAGCACCAGACTGAGCTCCCTGGAAGCCTGGGGAGCTCCTGCCTTAACCACTGGACCACCAGGGAATTCCCATCACCATCACCATCTGTGATAGGAGCAGTGATACTGTTTGAAGAGCAGGCACCAGACGCACCAGAAAGGTGAGGTAACTTGCCCATGGTCAGACAGCAAGGAGCCCCATCTGATTAGAACTTGAGCAGGTGATCTTTCCTGGTGACGTAGACGGTAAAGAATTTTCCTGCAAGGTAGGAGACCCGGCTTCCATCCCTGGGTCAGGAAGATCACCTGGAGAAGGGAATGGCTACCCAATTCCAGTATTCTTACCTGGGGAATCCCATGGACAGAGGAGCCTGGTGGGCTACAGTCCTTGGGTTGACACGACTGAGCGACTAACACTTTCATAGCTGATCTCAGAGCCAGCACTCTGAAGTGTACATTTCAGAATAATTTTGCCATTTGATAAGTACAAATTACAAATATCTTTCTGAAAAGCAAATTTGATCATGCTCTCTATCATTTAACTTAAAAAGAAATTTGGCCACATCCTGCAACATGTGGGACTTCAGTTCCCTGACTCGAGATTGAACCCATACCCCTGGCATTAGTAGGTGGAATCTCAGCCACTGGACCACCAGGGATGCCCCTTCCTTTTCATTTAAAACCCACTAGTCTCCTTGCTTCTCAAGGATGGGAGGGCAGGATTGGTTTGCTGGAGTATCTCCAGGACCTGGCTTCTTAACTGGCAGTAGGAGAGACTTACTGATTAAAGTTGAGCCTCTGCCTCTCAGCCATAGTACCATCTCTGGCATGCACTCAGAGCAACTAAGAGCTTGGCTACTGTCTCCAACCCTGCTGGCTTCCTGCAGTTCCCTCTGTGCTCCAGCCAGGGCGGCACGCTAGCCCTTAGCTCCATCTCTAGTCATTTAGTCCTTTGCCTTTAAAGGTTCTCTTCAAGTTCCATATGTCCCTGACAATCTGTTGTTCATCCTTTAAGACCAAGCTCAATGTCACCGCTTCTTACCGCAATGCAGAACATGCGGGTACTCAGGATGTCCTCATCCACTGAGGCTCTTTGTTCGGATCTTAAAGGACCGATTGACTTTGGGTCAGTGAATATGGGAAGGGTACCCAAGCCAGAGGGAACAGCATGGCAAAGGCACAGACCTGGAGGCACTTCCCTGGTGGTCCAGTGGTTAAGACTCTGCTCTTCCACTGCAGGGGACAAGTGTTCTATCCCTGGTTGGAGAAGATCTTGCATGCCACATAACCAAAAAAAAAAAAAAAAAAAAAAAGGCACAGACCTACAGAAATGCATGATTCTGAGAGAACCATCCAGTACTTCCTCCAAATGGTGATTTTTCTCCAGTGTTAATTCTATGATCTTTCCAATGCAGATTTATTTATTTATTTATTTTTCTTTATTGTGTTGGTTTTGCCATACATTGACATGAAACCGCCATGGGTATACATATGCTCCCCCTCCAGAACCCCCCTCCCTCCCGCCTCCCTATTCCCTCCCCCTGGATCATCTCGGTGCACCAGCCTCGAGCATCAACCCTGGGCTGGCGATTGATTTCACATATGATAATTAACATGTTTCGATGCCATTCTCCCATATCATCCCACCCTTGCCCTCATCCACAGAGTCCACAAGTCTGTTCTATACACCTGCATTTCTTTTGCTGTCTTGCATGCAGGGTTCTCGTTACCATCTTTCTAAATTCCATATATATGCGTTAGTATACTGTATTTTTGTTTTCCCTTCTGGCTTACTTCACTCTGGATAATAGGCTCCAGTTCCGTCCAGCAGATTTAAATTCTACTGTTGCATCTTCAGTTTCCTTGTAACCTTCCAGGGTCCCCCTTTTACCTCTGTTTTCAGTAGCAGCCTTGATTTTGCCAGTGCCCTACCTTATATCTTGGATTTGTTTGTTTGTTTGTTTCCTGGAATCCATATGTTCTTCAAATATGTTGAAATTGTGAATTAGATACGTTGTCAAACTTTTCCTTGCATCTGGCCTCCTTTGGGATATTTGTTTTTTATGCTGACAGAGTTTTTTCATAGGATCCTTTCTAAAGTGTCTTGTTTTTCACTCATTTTTAATAATGAGATGTTTATTTAGACTTGAAAAGCAGCGAGCTGTGTTCTGCGTGCACCCCTCATTGGGTGTGGGGCATGTCCAGTGACTCACAGGCTGTAGGCAATGGGAGGTGGGGAAGTGGTTGGGCAAGGTGGGGAGAGGCCAGACTCCACCAGGAAAACTTCTCTCTGCAGGGGGCTCCTCCCCTAAGGGACTAGATTTCCTTTTAAAATATTTATCCATTTTTGGCTATGCTGGGTCTTCGCTGCTACATTTGGACTTCACTCCAGTTGTGGCGGGCGGGGGCTACTCTCCAGTTGCTGCGCTTGGTCTTCTCACTGCAGTGGCTTCTCTTGTTGTGGAGCATGGGCTCTAAGCACTTGGGCCCCAGTAGTTGTGGCTCACGGACTTAGTTGCTCTGCTGCGTGTGGGATCCTTCCAGATGAGGAATAGAACCCGTGTCCCCTGCATTGGCAGGTGGATTCTTAGTCATTGGACCACCAGGGAAGCCTGGGACCAGATTTCTGTATCCTACTTTTGGTTTGGCGCAGCCTCCTTCGCAGGTACAGCCTCTGACTGTCAGCACCTTCCTTTCAGATGCTGATAGCATGTGTCTGCGTTCTACTTGTTGCGTGCCTTCAGCATCTGGGGCCCCTCAGTCCTGTGAGTCCTCAGGGGCAAGCGGAGAACCTGGACTTGTCCCTTGGTAGCATCTCAGCCCCCTTCACTTCTACCTTTTGGAGCACATTGGCGAAGCTTGCCTAGAATGGTCCCCTAGGCCTACCCCGTGATGGAGAGTTTCTAGTGTTTCTTTTGAGGCTTTGTTTATCCTGGCCCAACCTGTAGCATCCTGGGAAGGAGAAGCTGCTTGATCCATCCGGCCTGTTCCTGGCCTCCTCTCCTCATTATCAGCACCTGTTTTCTTAGCCAGTGGTCATTTCCATGAGACTCTAATAGGATAGGTATCTGGTGATTTTCCTAACAGCATGATCTTGCTCAGACATTATAAAAAGGTTTTTAAGAGAATGACAGGATTATTTGACATTGACAGGAATACAAAGCAACTCTCGTGGCAGAGTTCTAGAATATGGGTTGGGGATAGGCAAGGTCAATGACGTTGATTTTCTGTTTCTTCTCCCAGTGTTCATATTCATGGGTCTGAACCAAGGGACATAGCTCCTGCACAATGGTGAGGTCTGCTTTCTACTCTTCCTTTGATGACTGGACAGAAGAACCTGGCAGCCTGCAGTCCGTGGGGTCATAAAGAGTTGGACATGGCTGAGCATGCATGTACTTCTTGGTGGCTGACGGGTGCTCAGTGCAAGTGGACAGTTTCCCTGCTCCTCTCTTTGAGTCCCTAGAGAGTCTTTTCAATGAGATTATAGTAACTATTCACTTGTTCAGGAAAATGGGGCAGAAAGAGGTTCAAAGATATATGCAGGTAACTCTTCTGCCTCTCTTAAGACTTCTGTGGCTTCAGAACTGAGAAGGCTGCTGACTGAGCCTGGCCTTGAAGAACTCATGCATATGCCAGACTTTAGGCTGGCAGGGAGGTTACTTCTCCTTATTCTGCCCTCATCTAGTTGTGTACCATTGGGAAAGAAACATGGGGAAACAATGTACCTCTGGTTCTTTGATCATGAAAATAAGGCCACGAATACTTGCCAGATAGTTTGATGACGAGGATGAAATGAGGTACCTGGTGGGAAAGTGCACAGCACGGTGCCTGGAGTAGAGGCTCAACAAGGTCTCTTTTTCTCCTTCCCTTTTTCCTTCCTTCCCCCATTCTCCATCCCTCCCTTCATTCCTTCTTTCCCTCCCCTTTGTTTCTTAGCTATAAAAATGAGGAGTTAAAGATTCTTTAAGTTAAGAAACTGAATCTGTCCTATTTTAAAAGTTTTATTACTGGGCTATAACTTAGAAACATCAAGAAATAAGATTATTTTTTCCAAAAGGAGGGGGGGAAATCCAGATCTTTTCTGCTCCAGGAGCTCCGGGAGTTAAAGGGAAAATGATAAACATGTCAGAATGACTTCTTTATTTCTATTTATAATCTTTGCCATGCAGCTCAGTGGAGGGTGAGGTGCTTTTTCCAGCAGAGAAGCTTTCCTTGGCCAAAGAAAGGCAAGAATAAATACTTTTCCTGGGATGAGTCCATCAACAGTGCCTTCTTTCCAGTATTCTTCCAGATTGAAATTTATGCATAAAATCCAAGTGAGTTAAGAGCGGCTCTGACTTGCTAAAGTAAGTGTTCTACAGTGTGATTTTGCCATACGAAGTCAGTGCTATTATTTTCATTTATTTATTTGCTCTGGGTCTTAGATGCAGCAAGTGAGATCTTTAGTTGTGGGATGCAAACTCTTAGCTATGGTATGTCGAATCTACCTCCCTAACCAGGGATCGAACCCAGACCCCCTGCATTGGGAGCATGAAGTCTTAGCCAACGGACCACCAGGGAAGTCTCTGAAGCCACAAAAGTCTTGAGAGGGCAGAAAAGCTGTCTGGATATTTCCTCCAACCCATTTCTGCCTCATTCTCCAGAGCCACCTTCAGACTGAGGTCATGCCCATCATCATGGTCTTCCCGTCTCCCGCCTCCTAACCTTGCTTCTGCTTCACCTGGGCCACCCTCCCACTGCCCCTCAGAGAAGTCAGGTTTCCCAGCCCAGTTCAAGCTGCAGCTCCTCTGGGATGCCTTGCCTGGCTACTCTGGATCTCGAAATGTCCATTCCTGACTCGTTCCCAGCCTCCACTGCTGCCAACTCTGTGACTTCCTCCAGTGTTCTAATGTGGCCCCATTTACTGCATTTACTTTTTTTTGTTTACTATTTATTTATTTGGCTGTGTTGGGTCTTATTTGTGGCACACAGGAACTTTAGTGACAGAGTGTGGGATCTAGTTCCCTGACCAGGGATTGAACCCTGGCCCCCTGCATCAGGAGTGTAGAGTCTTAGTCACTGAACCACCAGGTTAGTCCCCATTTGCTAGATTTGAACTCTTCTCATCTTGTTTATGTGAGTAGGGAAGGGCATGGGTCTTGGGATAGAGTGTTGGGAGAAGAGACAGGGGTGAGTTGAGGCAGGGAGAATATTACATCCTGTATCTTCATCCCCAAACACAGCACAGGGCAGAGCAGCTACTGCTGCTCAGCCACTCAGTTGTGTCTGACTCTTTGCGACCCTATGGACTATAGTCCACCAGGCTCCTCTTGTCCATGGGATTCCCCAGGCAAGAATACTGGAATGGGTTGCCATGCCCTCCTTTAGGGGATCTTCCTGACCCAGGGGACAGAAAAGGAACCAATTCATACTTGTGTTTAGGAACCTACCACACACCCAGACTCTAGGAGAGGAACTACAAACCAAGTGCAAGAGATGGCTTTTCCTCCCCATGACTTCAGATCTTATTTATATGCTTGAAGAGAGTAAGGAGAAATCAATGGTTATATTTTTATGTTGGTAATATATACTCTGCCTACTTTCAGAAAAGAATGGAGCTAGCTGACAGTAAAGGGCTTACAATAAGGCTATTTATGTAGAAATATAAATTGAAAGCCTGGCAAAAGGAGGAAGGAGCTAAAATTATGATGCATTAGCTGATATAATTATTAGGATTATATATAGCTCGGAACTGGGGATGTGGAAGGCCAGGGGGCAGGCTGCCCAGGAGTGTGTAGTATCTACCATTTCAGAAGAAGTGGTGGGAGAGTGGTTTAAGGAATTGGAAAATGGGATTTCCATAAATAATATGTGTGCAAAGGCAGAGAGATTATGGGAACATTCAGGGGTCGGGTGTGGCTAGAGAGGAGGATTTGGGTGACAGTTGCAAAGATGAGTGAGGTTTTTAATTTAGGAGGTTGTGGTGGTAGATTTTGACTTTATTCTTTTTTAAAATTAAAACTTTTTGGTTGCATGTGTGGCACATGGGGATCCCTGACCAGGAATAGAACTTGAGCCCCCTGCAGTGGGAGCACAGTCTTAACCACCAGGGAAGCTCACTGACTTTATTCTTAAATGGTTGTGCTGGGTCATTTTGGAGTTGACTTTTGTGTTTCAGGGTCAATGTTCAGATAATGTTTAATTTTTCAGTGAGATCTATGACTTGTTTCCATGTCCCACCCCTTGGAAAAATGTTTTGAGTAGAGTATATAAGTTTCAGCAAGAAGGGGCTACCCATCAACACAGACTTCTACAATCACCAGACAGAAGGAAGGGAAAATGGGAACCACGAGCTGGTCCCTAAAACTTCACATGTATGGTATGCATCACTTCTGCTCATCTATGATTGGCCAGTTGAAGTCAAATGACTGTGCCTAAATTCACGGCAGGCAGGAAAGCCCAAAGTTACCCTGGACCCAAAGGAGAGACCAACATGAATGTCTGTGGATGGGGTGTTTTTGCTTGTTTTTTGATTTTTTTGGAGTACAGTTGGTTTACAATGTCGTGTTAGTTTCAGATATATAGCAGAGTGAATCAGTTATACACATATTCATTCTTTCTCAGATTTTTTTTTCTTGTATAGGTTATCACAGAATATTTTTTGAAGCTTTTAATTGGAGGATAATTGCTTTACAATGTTGTGTTGGTTTCTGCTGTACAACAAAGTGAACCAGCCATATGTATATGTATGTATCATCTCTCCTGAGCCTCCCTCCCACTTCCTCCATCCCAGAGCTCATCAGAGCACCAAGCTGAGCTCCTTGTGCTCTACAGCAGCTTACCATCTATTTCACACACGGTGGTGTATCTATGCCACAGCTACTCTCTCAAGTCATTCCACCCTCTTTTCCTCGCTGTATCACAGGATGTGGAGGAGAGTTCTCCTTGCTATACAGTAGGTCCTTGTTGGTTATCGTCTTACTCTATGAAAAAGTGAAAGCGTTAGTTGTTCAGTCATGTCCGATTCTGCAACCCTGTGGACTGTGGCCCAACAGCTCCTCTGTCCTTGGGATTGCTCAGGCAAGAATACTGGAGTGGATTGTCATTCCCTTCTCCAGGGATCTTCCCAACCCAGGGATTGAACTCTTGCACTGGTTTTAATTTTGGCGAAGTGCTGCATACTTGCCCCCCCAAACAAATAAGAATATTTCTATGCTTCAACCTCCTGTGTTTGTATCACAACAGAAACTCTGTAAGCTTCAGGGAGCACCCACCCAATGTCAAAATTTCTCAGCTATGCCCACAGGGGCCCATACATATGGCAGGGATCCAGACAGAAGCTACGACGTAGCTCATGAGTTGTTGCAGAGAGAGTGGAGAAGTGTCACCTCATGCCAACTCCTTGTGAGCACTGGTGGGTTCTGGAAGAATTGTGTCAAAAGATTGGGTCAGGGGCTCAGACAGAAGGAGAGCTGGGATTGAGTTAGTGATGTCTAAGATGGGAACAGAAAGTGGGGTATGAGAGCAGTCACCAGGCCTTTGTCTTTCTGGATCAGTTGTACCCCTCTGAGGGCTTCATGGGCCTTCCCAACGATGCTAGTGTAAAGAATCCACTGCAATGCAGGATATGCAAGCTTGATCCCTGGGTCAGGAAGAGCCCCTGGAGGAGGAAATGGCTCTCCATTCCAGTATTCTTGCCTGGAGAATTCCATGGACAGAGGAGCCTGGCGGGTTACAGTCCATAGAGTCACAAAGAGTTGGACGCGACTTAGTGACTTAACACTCACGCACACAGGAGGGCTCCACAGTGGCTAGTGTAGGTGTTGCATGCAGAGATTTCAGCCAAAGGATGGCTTCCAAACTCCACTCCCTTGTGAGAATTCCAGAGCCACTCCAGAGGTTATAAAGGATCACCCTATGTCTCCCTTGTTGTTGTTCAGTCACTAAGTCGTGTCTGACTCTTTTGACCCCATGAACTGTAGCATGCCAGGCTCCTCTGTCTTTCAGTGTCTCCCAAAGATTGCTCAAACTCATGTCCATTGAGTTGGTGATGCCATCCAACCATCTCATCCTCTGACTCCCCCTTCTCCTCTTGCCCTCAATCTTTCCCAGCATCAGGGTCTTTTCCAATGAGTTGGCTTTTCCTGTCAAGTAGCCCAAGTATTGGAGCTTCAGCTTCAGTATCAGCCCTTCCAGTGAATATTCAGGGTTGATTTCATTTAGGATTAACTGGTTTGATCTTACAGTCCAAGGGACTCAAGCGTCTTTTCCAGCACCAGAATTTAATAGCATCAATTCTACAGTGCCTAGTCCCAATGTAAAGTGCCTTTCTCCAATAGTTCAGCCTCATGTGGGCATCTTCATTCCTCTTTGGTGACATTGGGTGAACCTCTTTCTAGAGACCCAGAGAGAAAGCCATTTTCTGAGTTTTCATGGGCTCTCCAGAAAGGCTACTCAACAACTCACCCAGCCAGTTCTTTTCCAAAAATACCCACTCATATTTTTTAAAAATGGAGGATTATATAATCCTCAAAACGGCCTCACCCATTTCCCTTCCTGCAAAGATGCCATGGCTGTCACTGTGTGGTTAAGACCTCAGGAAGCTGTGGAGCAGCAGAGAATTTGAAATCTGCAGCCTCATGAGCCAAGAAGTTGTTCCCACTCCTGGCAGGATTGGGTCCTAGTCGGAGTGATGGCCACTCTTAGTGGTGGTCCCAGATTGTCATGCTGGGTTCAACTCATCTCGCATTTGCTTTGTTCAGGAGGCCAGTGGCTGCGATTCAGAAATCACTTTTCATCTGGGTCCTTTGCTCTACCTGTTTATGTCTTGCTCATGGCAGGATATGACCTGGAGTGGGAGCCAAGGTGAGAATCCTCAAATTTATATTCACTGGAGCCACTGAAACACTTCGTGTACGTTCCCTCCTTCATTCTACAGGGATCTAATGCCTAATGATCTGAGGCGGAGCTGATGTAATAATAATAGAAATAAAGGGCACAGTAAATGTAATGCACTTGAATCATCCCCAAACCATCCCCTTGCCCCCAGTCTGTGGAAAAATTGCCTTCCATGAGACCGGTCTCTGGTTCCAGAGAGGTTGAGGACCGCTACTCCATAGCATTTATGAAAAGAAACTGGGGCATGAGTCATTGAGAATGACCATCTAGATTTTTTTTGTCAGCCTATTTTATTATTTTATGGGGGAGAAAAAGGATCTTACAGAGAGGGTGGGGAGGGGAAGAGAGGAATGTTTATTGAGTGCTTACTATGTACTATTAATAGGTCTGTACAAGGCACGTCTGGTACATTATTCATTGAGCCTTACAAGCTCCGAGCTGTGAGTCTCAGTTATCCTGTTAGGCAGATAAGGAAACTGAAGTTCATCAAGTTGAATGACGTGGTCATGTTAGAGCAGGGTCAGGATTAAGAGGCAAATCTAGGACACTGGGCTGGGAGTCTGAGAACTGGATTGAGGACATCCTAAACTGCAGAGCATGGTGGTGTGGGGAGAGGGAAGCTTCATCAAGCCTGTCTCTTTCTGCTATTCATCTTTCCCTCTCTGAAGTCACAGCTCCTACTCTGAACCTTTCCAGAAATCTTTGGAGCTGTGCAAAAACATGCCACTTATTTTTTCTGTGTGTGTGTGTGGTGTGTGTGTGTTCCTTGTCCCTGACTGGTTTTCCTTTATTTAATCTGGAATTCTCTTGGACAGTGGTATTCCGTGGTAGTGCTGCTGTTCCCCAGACTGGGTTGGAGGAAAGTGGGCAGCCTGTTCCTTATAAATACGGTGAGTCACATGCCTCCCCAGCTGCCAAAAAAATTCATGCAGAACCCAAGTCCTCCTTCCTCTGGCCTGCATAAATTTCTCAAGGGCTGGCAGAACAGTGCAGCCTTTGTGTTCATAGATTCTCACATTCTCCCGGGGTCTTCTTATCTTGGAAACCTGATTTTCCATGGGTCAGTGTTCTTTCCTAGGTCTAACCCAAACCTCAGTTCTGATCACTTGACTCAGGGATTAGTGGTAGATCTCAGTAAGGGATGTGGAGTTGGGAGGCCTGGCTAGGCCACTCACCAGCTGTGTGATCCTAAACAACTCCCTAAACTTTCTGAGCTTCAGTTTCCTCATCTGTAAAATGGGGTGATAATTGTTACCAAAGGCATAGGCTATGGAAACTGATAGGTCTGGCTTTGATTTCCAGGGACTTGAGAACTAGGTAACTTTGGGAAAGTCTCTCACCCTTTTGCAAACTCAGTTTCCCCATTCATAGAGTGGAGATTGCAGTAGTATTTGACCTATTAGTTTGTTGCACACAATAAATGAATTAAAAGATGGGAACACTTAGGACAGTTGTTGGTGTCAGCAATGCTCAATGAATGTTGGGTATTACAATTTTACTGTTATTATTATTCACTTTACAAGGTTGTAGTGAGATTCAAATAAACTAATGATGTAAAAGTATCTGATACAGAGTTTGAGGGGCTTCACAGGTGATGCTAGTGGTAAAGAATCTGCCTGCCAGGACAGGAGACCTAAGAGATGCAGGTTCAATCTCTAGGTCAGGAAGATATCCTGGAGGAGGAAATGACAGCTCACTCCAGTATTCTTGCCTGGAGAATTCCATGGGCAGAGGAGCCTGGCAGGCTATAGTCCATGGGGTTGCAAAAAGTCAGACATGAGTGCAACGACTAGGCATGCATGCACACACACAGTGTGGAATACAAGAGTTCCTTCAAAATAGTTAAATTAGGGACTTCCCTGGTGGTCCAATGGTTAAGACTTGGCACTTTCATTGCCACGGCCCAGGTTTAATCCCTGGTGGGGCAACTAAGATCCCACAAGCCACAAGACTCAGCCAAAAGAAAGAGTTGAATTAGGTCTTCAACATAAAGATGTGAAACCTCTGAGACACTTGGAAAAGAGCTTTTCAATTTGCAGAGTTCTGTTCAGCCAGTGGAGTGCCTACTGTGCCCTGAGGTCTGTGCTAATTGCTCAAAACTTAGTGATGAGCCTCACCCATCCGCTGGTCCCTTGGAGCACATCCTCTCACAGGGAAACAGCCATTGACCGTGACGGAGAACGGAGGTGGCTAGAGCATGGAAGACATATTCTTTCTGCTGTATTCAGGAAGCTTGGTTTCTATTTCATTCCTAGTGGTTTCATACACTAGTGCTGTGTTGCAAGTAACCAGAAAACTGAGCAGAGGCCAGACTATAAAGGGTTATGCAATCAAGGTATGACCCCTAAGAAACTGAGAGCCATGGAAAGAGCTGGAGCAAGAGAAGGATGTGGCCACATTTGCTTCTTTTTGTTTGTTTTATTTTGTATTTGGCTGTGCAGCCTGAGGGCTCTTAGTTCCCCAACCAAGGATTGAACCCATGTTTCCTGAATTGGAAGCATGGCATTTTAACCACGGGACTGCCAGGGAAGTTCTATCACATCTGCCTTTTAGAGAGACAACTGTGGCGGCCACCTGGGTTGGATGGGAGAAAGACAATAATGGTAGGGACCCTAACTTGGAAGCTTTTTTTCCCGTCAACCAGGTAAAAATAACAAGGACTCAGTATAGTTTCAAGGGCTCTATAAGAGATTAAGTTAACGGGTTTTATTCAAGAAGACAGGATGACAGGTCTTAATCAAGGTGTGAGGCAGGGAAGTGAGAAGAGTGATGAAGTCTTGTGGGAAGAAGAGGAGTACTTACATCCCCATGGGTCTCCTTTCTTTCTATGGAACATCCTCTCACGGGCTCCCTTGGACATGATCATGGGTCATGGGACAGAATTGAGGCTGAGAGGAGAGAACTAACCTGAGGTGGAGCTCTGGGGTCCCCTGAGGGGGCCTCTGAGGGGAATCCCCAGGTGGGCTTTTCTGCTTCACCATGGGATTGAAAAGGCTACAAGTCAGGAGCTCTTGATAGCTCTTGAGCTTGCTAGAGACTACCATGTTGAAAGACCGTCTGTTATTGGGCCCAAGGAGAGTCACTTAGCTAGTTTCCTTTTCCTCCTGGTTATTGTACCTTGAGACTCTGGTCCGGTGATTGGATCATATTTCATCCTCAAGTTGAAAACCAGTTAAGGCATATTAACTTATCAACATCTAGTCTGTCTCTGATATGGGGTGGGTCTGAGAGCCCCTTCAGAAGTGTCTGGTTGGTTTCGGCAGATGCTTCTAAACATGGCTGAAACTTGACACTCCTTGTACACAGCTGCCCTGCTTCAAGAGGCCCTTGATCACTGCATTTCCCTTCAATGCATTTGGGCCCAGAGCTGAGCCCAAGGCCTGGCTCCCCGAGTGGTTCCTGGCTGAGTACATGTACTTCCTTGCTGCCTGCTCCTGGAGCCACCACTTCTGAGCCCTCGCAGGAAGTGAGGGTGATTGATGTTTGAAATGACCTCATGTTGTTTTGATGGTCTTCTCGTGTGTGTGGGCACAGCTCTGCCCCTTTCCAAACCAAACCCATTCTGAGCCAGGCCTCGGGGCTCTGAAACAGAGGCAAAGTTCCCTTTGACATGGGTCTCGTGAGCCTCCTTTTAAGCTTCCTCTGACCGGCTCGTGTGGTGACTGTATGAGCCCCATGTCTCCATCCTCAGTTTTCCACCGTAAGAATGAAAGAGACGGTGGACACACACAGAGCAGAAAGCTCCGACTGACATTAGCAAAGTCAACACCGCGTTTAAGAGTCACCTGCCCAGCAGTGATGGCCAATGCAAGGGAGAGCTGTGTTTGTAGAAGCATGGCTGCTTGGCTAACGGCCTCATTTATTTCCGCCTGCCTTGTTGTTTGTGGCCTAAAGTGAGGACATTTCCAGTCTGAGAGCACCCCTCCCCGCCGCGTGGTGCCATCTGGTCTCTGTGCCTGTACCCGCTTCCATCTGCCACGACACAGGGCACCTCGCGCCTCAGCTTTTCAAACAGATGGTCAGAAAGCAGAGCCAAATTTGGGAAATTGTCAAACCCAGAGAGAACATGGCGCTGAGAGCTGGGCTCCGGAATCCAGTCTTGGCTGGGCTACCAACTGATGGTGTGATTGCAGGAAAATTGTGGACCCTCCCTGGGCCTCAGTGATCTTGTGCATAAGCAACGACAACAGGAACAAACCACGAACACCCTTCTTGCACATGTTGGGATGGAGGAGAGCAGGATTCTGGGACAAGAACTGGGGAAAGCAGTTTGTTTGAGTTCCTTGTTGAAGTTAGTGTGCCTGTGTTTACGCCCCTGGGGAGTGCCAGCCTGTGTGGTTTTCCAGACGTTTGTATGTGCTAATTCCCGCTGAGTTAAGTACAAGCCATTCCATTGATGGCAGCCAACTTCAGACATGCTTGGACTCCCCAGAGGATTGACCAGTAGCAAAGCATCTACCTGTATGAGAGCCTTTGGAGATGATGCCCTCAGCCAGGGGACTCCAACCTGCCATCCCAGGACCAACCTGCTGTCCCAGGGCCAGAGTTACTCAGGACAGGGAAGGGATCTCAGGATCCCACTGGCAACCACAGAGGCCTCCTGATGGGGATCTTGCTTGACTTCTTAGTCCCAGGCTGACTCTCCAAGAAGCCCCCTTCTTCTATGGGCCCTGGAGGTTCTGTGCCCTGCTCTCTTCCATAATCCACACACACACACACACACACACACACACACACACCATCAGCTGGGGTCTCCTGTTCTAAGACTAGATGTGAGGACTTGCAGCTTTTCCATCTGTGTCCCCCGCTAAGCCATATGTGGGTTAATCATAGCAGGTTTGAAAATTATTAAGAGAAGACTTCCCTAGTGGTCCAGTGGTTAAGAATCCACCTTCCAATGCAGAGACTTGGGTTCAATCCCTGGTGAGGGAACTAAGATCCCACATACCATGGAGCAAGTAAGCCCGTGTTACAATTAGAGAAAGCTCACTTGCCACAGTGAAGACATAGTACAGCCAAAAAATACAATAATAATTATTATTAAGAGAAGGATGGAACAATTAAGAGAGTAGCCCTGAAACATATACGTAAGTGGCAACCTACTCCAGTATTCATCCTGCAAAAATCCATGGACAGGGGAGTCTGGTGGGCTACAGTCCGTGGGGTCTCAGAGTCGGATATGACTAACTGACTGAGCACAAAGTAGATAGCCGGGGGAATTTGCTGAATGATGCTGGGAGCTCAAACCCAGTGCTCTGTGACAACCTAGAGGGGAGGGATAGGGTGGAAGGTGGGAGGGAGATTCAAGAGGGAGGGGACACATGCGTTGTTATTGTTGTTCATTCACTAAATCATGTCTGACTCTTTGCAACCCCTTGGACTACAGTCTGCCAAGCCTCCCTGTCCCTCACTATCTCCCAAAATTTGCCCAAGTTCATGTCCACTGAGTTGGTGATGCCATCCAACCATCTCATCCTCTGCCACCCTCTTCTCCTTTTGCTTTCAATTTTCCCCAGCATCAGGGTCTTTTCCAATGAGTTGGCTGATCATGGCTGATTCATGTTGATGTATTGCAGAATCCAGCACAGTATTGTAAAGCAACTATCCTCCATTTAAAAAATAAATAAAACTAAGAAATTTACCAAAAAAAAAAAAAAAAAAAGAAAAAAGAGCGAGAGAGAGAGGGAGATGATAAGGATGCTCGGTGAGTTGTGTATTTGATCTGAGGTCAGATCGGGGAGCCTCCAAAGGGGAAATGATGGATACAAGAAAAAAGGCAGCCAACCCCCTTTGAACATCTCATATGTGCACGACCAGCAGGCCGGGTGTGGGAATTCTCATGTACACCTGGGACCTCACAGAGAAGGAAGGGCCCGGCTGATGGGTGGTAGGGTTGAAATTCGACCCCCAGTGTGCAGACAGCAAGATTCCAGTGTAGACATGACACAGCTGAGGCTGATGTGAGCATTGACTTGGCCCATCCAGAGTGTGGACACTCCCTCCTATTGGTCTTTCCTCTGGGCCCGGGTAGCAATCAGGTGTCGTCCTTCAATATCAACTCAAGGAAGGATTGTGATGACACCTTCGTGGTCCCTGGGAAAGGGTGTGGTGTTTGATTAGTGATGTCTCCCTGGCACTGGAGAAGGGAAATGAGTGATGTTTGCTTTGCCTCCGGCTGATTCCAGTCAAGTGTCCCTGGCAGGAGTTCATGACTCGGGCTCGGCCACCCTCTCCTGCTGGTGCTTCTTCCTTCTCTTGCTCCCTTTCACCTACTCTTGACCTCTGGAGGCACTAGGTCTTTTCTTGTTTGGGCCTCAGGCTCTCATCTTTGAAGTTTCCGGTGGAAACTGCTGGCGGGCAAGACACCTCTTTCCATCCCAACTGGCCTCCCTGCTGTCTGCCGTCAAGAATCCTGTGGGTCACTCTGGTCCTCTCCTCCCCTCCCTGCTGGCACTTGGAGCCATCTGTGTCCCCAGCCATACATCTGGAATGGCTGACCTCTGTTTGTGTTGGGGGCTGGAGAGGTGTCAACACCAGCCTCTGCCTCCATCCTGTTCTGACATCAGCAGCCTGGCCAGCTTCCCTCCACAGGGTGGCTCTTACCCGGTCTCATTTTACTGATTTATAACTTCATTAATAACATGAAAGACCATTACTACATAGGAAGGACTCACTGTCTTTTTTTTTTTTAATTTTTATTTTTTTGCTTTGGGCTTTCTAAGTCTTGGTTGCTGCATGGGGCCTTTTCTATTTGTGGCAAGTGGAGGCTATTCTCTAGTTCTGGTGTGTGGGGTTCCCACTGCGATGCCTTCATTGCTGCAGAGCACAGGCTCTGGTGTGTGGACTTCAGTAGTTGCAGCACATGGGCTCAATCGTTGGGGCTCCTGGGCTCTAGGGCCCAGGCTTAGTAGTTGCGGTGCACAGGCTTGGTTGCCTGAGGCATGTGGAATCTTCCCTGGCCATGGATCCAGCCCAGGTCCCCTGTGTTGGCACACAGGTTCTTAACCATTGGACCACCAAGGGATTCCTCACTGGCTTTCATCTCTGATTCTTCTGACCTCTTTGAGCTTGTGGGAGGTGAGAGGGCACTTAACGTTCTCAGTTTCTGTGTGGTGAGTAGACCACGTGGGACAGAGTGAATCAGTCTACCTGCCCCCAGTTCAGAAAGTGACCCCCCTGAACCTCTGGGAGAAGCAGGTTGGTCCTACCTTTGGGCCCAGCTTTCATCACTTGGGTTGGGACAAGTAGTGTTCTGAAAGATTTTCCAAGGAGCTGGTACTGGGGAGTCTGAGTGAAATGGACATTTCTATCTCCATCTGAGTTTTTCACCATCAGCTAGAGGAGAAGAGAGGACCCATCAGCACCCCAAACTATTCTCATGGTTTATTTTATGGGCTGACATGATGAACATGCAATGTGGATTTGAGATGCCTTGGTGTTCCCAGTTGCAGATGAAGGCTGGTCACTGAGTGTCTGCTCTGTACTGTGTGAGCATTTGATGGTATTGCCATGTTTGTGTGTGTGTGTGTGTGTGTGTGTGTGTGTGTGAGTGTGAGCTAATTAAATGGCTCTCATAACTAACTCATGGTCCATTCCCTTCCGATGACAACTGAGGCAACTGAGGCTCTGAGAGTTAAGTGATATCCCTAAGGACACCTGCCCAGGGAACATTCCTGAGCCAGGATGAAAATACCAAATTCCTAACTACAAGGCCTAGGCTCTTTCTCTCACCCTCAGTAAAGCGGGCATGATTTTCTTCTCTTATTCTTGGAAATGTTCATAAGAATTTCCAGGAGAGGGCTGGGTTGGAAAGGCCTCTGTCTGACCTGCTGTTTAAACCACTCCAAGTGCTGAGAGTCGGCCAAGCCACTGCATAAATGGCCAGGGTTCAAACAAGTAAGCAAGGCCATCGTGCCTTCTCATTAACATCTGGGAAGAGAACAAAAGTAAGAGAACCCACGTCTCCATCAGCCATTGCACGCTGGAGCCAAGCCACAGGTGTCACTCTGGTTAAGGCAGGACTTATGGCTGACCCTTAGGCTTAAAGGCTCTTCCTCCACTTCAGAGCCTGCAGACAGTCCTCCCAAGAGGCCCAGACACATTCTCACCACCCTGACCCTGTGGGCCGCCTGAGGGTGCTTCCATGCCTGTTGTTGTCCCAGCCACTCAAACATCTGTGATAAAGGCAGAGACCTGGCCTTCCTGCTGCTATGAAAGACAGAGACTCACCTCTTAGACGTCCCTGCCCCCGGGTGCGTAAGTCATCACTTGTAAACTCCACAGTTTGCACGTCTTTCTTTTTCCCCAGGAATACCTTTCCATCACTTTCATTCCTCTATGGTGAACCAAGTGCCTTTTGTGAGTGAGTTCAGGTAGCCTATGTATGGTGCATGCTTGTGTGCTGAGTTGTGTCTGACTCTTCGTGACCCCATGGACTGTAGCCTGCCAGGCTCCTCCTCTATCCATAGGATTTCCCAGGCAGGAATACTGGAATGGGTTGCCATTCCCTTCTCCCAGGGTTCTTCCCCACCCAAGGACAGACCCCGAGTCTCTTGCATTGGCAAGCAGATTCTTTACCACTGAGACACCTGGGAAGCCTGCCTATGCATGGTAGGAAAATTAAAAATAGATATGATCCCACCTTCAAAGAGGGAATTCTAACCTTATTTCACATAATAGCACACTTTTTCCAGATGCTTCAAATTCTGCAATATTTCTAAAACTCATTTGCCATTGTTACCAGCTGGGTGTGTTTGTCATCTCCTTGGACTTGGGGAGAATACAGCTCTGCCCTCCTAAGGCCATTCCTGGGGAGTTTGCAATAAATGAAAGGAAACTGGATATAAATGGAGGCCACTGTATAGCCTGACACTTGTTAACCTAAAGATGGTGATCTGAGAACTTTAAAAAACTCTCAAAGTTTGGGATAGACATGTACACACTGCTATTTTTAAAATGAATAACCAACAAGAACCTACTGTACAGCACAGGGAACTGTGCTTAATGCTATATAACTAAATGGGAAAAGAATTTTAAAAAGAATACTGTAGATGCATGTTTATGTGTATAAGTGAATCAGTCTGTTGTACAGTTGAAACTAACACAACATTATTGATCAAATATTCTCCAATATAAAATAAACAGTTTAAAGAAAAATCCTACTGAAACAACCAAACAAATTATAACAGGAAATGTCATTTGCCCCTGAGAATTGGGGAGCATGCATTCTTATACCTGAGACTTAGAGAGGTTTTAACAAGATATAGTGAAGTTCCCTTCCATGCCCTCAACATGGGTGAATCTCTAAGCTGACAAGGTTCATTTACTATCAGTTGACTTCTTGGCATTTCTACAATAAATCTAAATGGTCTCCATCTTTTCTTTCCTGTCTCTGAAAGGTCTGAACAAAGGTCTACACCATCTTTGTGAGAATCCCAAATAGATAGGACCAGTTGAGATGTTTGAATGGAAGGCATAAAGGAGAAAGGCATTATTGAAGGGCTTTCTAAAAAAGGATTTTGTGCAAGATAAAAAAGCACATTGACTTCCTCTAAGATGTCTTCAGAACATGGAGTACCAGAACCTGGAAGTTAAAGCTCTGGCCCAAGTCTCAAATTGTCCAAAATAAATAAGGCTATTAACAGTGTGAATAATTCCATCACTGAGCTTGGTTTGAAAGACATGTCTTGAACACTGTTAGGGTTCAAGCTAACACTTAAGTAACACAAGAGTAACACTGTTACTCTTTCAAGCAACCCTATAGCTAATTCCTGGTAATATGACTCCCCTTTTTGTATAGGCAAACGTTTTTCTGAAAATGTACATATATTCTCTCTAGCTTAGTGATGAATTTCACATATGAGGTTTCCTCAAAGCAGGACATAGCAGAATTGGATCTGCTAGGAAAAGTAGCAGAAGCTTTGAGATGACAGGTGCTGGTTTTCTGCTTTTATTTTTCCCAGCCTGTGTTGCAGTTTCTTTCCTTTTTTTTTTTTTTGTGAGCAATAGACTTTATTATTTTTTTGTATTATTGTTTTTGCCATACATTGTCATGATATCACCATGGGTTTACATATGCTTCCCCTCCGGGTCCCCCCTCCCTCCTCCCTCCCCCCCGGGAAATCTCGCTGCACCAGTCCCGAGCATCAATCCTGGGCTGGCAATTGATTAGACACATGACAATTAACATGCTTCAATGCCCTTCTCCCATATCATCCCACCCTTACCCTCATCCACAAAGTCCACAAGTCTATTCTATACATCTGCGTTCCTTTTGTTGTCTCCCATGTTGGGTTCTCATTACTGTCTTTCTAAATTCCATATATATGTGTTAATATACTGTATTGTTGTTTTTGCTTCTGGCTTACTTCACTCTGGATAATGGGCTCCAGTTTCGTCCATCTGAGTAGAATTGCTTCATAAAACTCCTAGAGGATAACATAGGCAAAACACTCTCTGCTATAATCCAAAGCGGGTTACTCCATGACCCACCTCCCAGAATATTGGAAATAAAAACACGAATAAACAAATGGGACCTAATTAAAATTAAAAGCTTTTGCACAACAAAGGAAACTATAAGCAAGGTGAAAAGACAGCCTTCAGAATGGGAGAAAATAATAGCCAATGAAGCAACAGACAAACAATTAATCTCAAAAATTTACAAACAACTCCTGCAGCTCCATTCTAGAAAAATAAACAACCCAATTAAAAAGTGGGCCAAAGAACTTAACAGACATTTCTCCAAAGAAGATATAAAAATGGCTAACAAACACATGAAAAGATGCTCAACATCACTCATTATCAGAGAAATGCAAATCAAAACTACAATGAGGTACCACTTTACACCAGTCAGAATGGCTGCCATCCAAAAGTCTACAAGCAATAAATGTTGGAGAGGATGTGGAGAAAAGGGAACCCTCTTACACTGTTGGTGGGAATGCAAACTAGTACAGCCACTATGGAAAACAGTGTGGAGATTCCTTAAAAAACTGCAAATCGACCTGCCATATGACCCAGCAATCCCACTGCTGGGCATACACACAGAGGAAACCAGAATTGAAAGAGCCACGTGCACCCCAATGTTCATCGCTGCATTGTTTACAATAGCTAAGACATGGAAACAACCTAGATGTGTTGCAGTTTCTATAATAACAAATACGTTTTCAGGATAGGTGACACCAACGAATGGGTCTCTGTGGGAGTGGTCTTGGTAGACTCAAAAATGGCACCCATGTTTTGGTGCCAGTTGAATCTATATGAGCTGTGAATTGGGTCAACATCTACCAGGTAGCTCAGTGGTAAAGAATCTGCCTGCCAAGGCAGGAGACATGGGGTAAATCTCTCAGTTGGGAAGATCCCCTGGCGAAGCAAAGAGCAACCCACTCCAGCATTCTTATCTGGGAAATCCCATGGACAGAAGAGCCTGGCGGGCTACTGTTTGTGGAGTTGCAGAGTTGGACACAGCTGAGTGACAGAGCATGCACTCATGCACGCACTCGCGACTGCAATTTCAGTCTGGTTTTTGTTTCTTATTTAAATAGAGGGCCATAAGCCAGCCTGCCCTTTCTTCCTCCACAGGAAGTGGTTTATAAAATTAAAGCAGAGAATGGCCACTAGCAGTCCATGGCGGGGCCCCTCAGTAGAGCCCACACTTCGATCTAACAGAGGCATTCTCAAGCACCGCTCCTTCTCTGCTCTGCTAGCACCCTGCCTGCCCCAATGGATGCCTGAGCCATCTGCCGGGAGCCCTCAACCTTCCACTTTGAAATCCCTGACATGGTCCCACATCCCTGACCTTCCCTTAGGTCTCAGAGGGACTTGTCCTTCCCACCTGGGCTCCTCCATCTCCTGGGTTCCTGACATCTGGACACCCTTATGGAGTTCCTCATCCTCCAGCTGCTGCCTTCTTTCCGCCGATACATCTGGGAATGAGCAGCCTATCTCTGCCACTCTCAACTCCCCATCACCTCTTCCTCGTGACCTCCTGCTGTCCCATTTCTGCCTTCACTGCCTTACAGAGATTGTTTCAAAAGCCTCCAATGTTTTTCATTCTTCTGGACTGCCCTGCCACCTTGGGCACACGTTAGACCAGCAGTTCTCAAACGCTGTTTTGTGGAACCCTAGGACTGACATAGATGTCTTGGGTGTTTGGAGGGGAGGCAGTAGCCAGCTGTCCTGAGATCCCATTTCAACCAGTGTACCTCCACTCTTACCTGTAATTACTGGGATCTTGTGAAGAGATTATGAGATGGGCCATGCTGCTCATGCTCACAGATAAAGTCTGAAAACCACACTTTTGCCCACTTGAAATGCTCCTGTCTCTTTTCCCCAGGTAGACCCACCTGAAAGGCCCACCCTGGGGACTGTACTGCAGGTGCAGGGGTTTCTGCAGGTTGACCAAACATCTCAGTTGGTGTTGGGTTTTTGCAGGGAGTTTGGGAAGGCCAACAGACCAGCATTTCCTTGATGGAATTTCCCCAAATTCTACTGTTCATGAATCTCCTCTCACAAATCTCCAGCTGTTATCTTGTCTTGAGAGCCTCTTGGGAATTAATGCATCTGACAGAGCAAGCAGAAGGGCTGTGTGTTTGTGTCTACGTGTGTGTGTGTGCCTGTGGGTGTGTGTGTGTTCTTCCCATGGGTAGCCAGGCTCCAGAGTTCTGGCCACTTCTGACCTGGTTTTCGTATTCTTAGGGGATTTAGGACAGTGTAGCACAGAAGCCCGTTTGTCTTAGAATCCCATGTGGGCCAGGTTTCCTGGTTTGGGCTGATGGCTGGCCATTTTCACATCCGCCCGTAGACTTTCTTTATTCAATATTTCTATTTGTCATTTGCTCCCGATTTTGTAATTTAGTGCTTTCATCTGTTGGCAGCAAATCACGATTCAGTTTCCTGCAGTAATTACTGTAATCAGCGTGACGCACCAGCCCATAACTAACTCTGATCGCGACGCCCTTAATAGCCTGTACCCACAGCTTTTTGTGTCTTGTTAGTGTTACAGTGTTAGAGCAGTGCTGTAGGGAGGAAGAGACTCCTCTTGCTCAGGGACCTCCCCGAAGTGTCGTTCTGGTTCTAGAGCTGTGATCCTCTGACCTCCCCATGTGTCCATAGCTGAGGCCAGTCTAGGGGGCCCAGAACCTACCAGGATCAATCACTATCCCCTCCCTCCCACCTAGAGGGCAGTGTGGGCAGAGAAGGGGCCCTGTGGAGTTGCCTTATGGATGAATGTCTTTAGTTTCTTTTAGGAGGTTTCTTACAGTTTATTTCTGCCATCTGTGAACTCTTTGGAAGTCTTGATAACTGGGAACACAGTCATCTTAATTTCTTGTTTTAGAAACTGATGCCTTTGTATTTGGGACCTCCCCCAGGGCTCAGCGGTAAAGAGTCTGCCTGCCAAGCAGGAGATGTGGATTCGATCCCTGGGTTGGGAAGATCCCCTGGAGAAGGCAATGGCAACCACACCAGTATTTTTCTTGCCTGGGAAATCCCACGTATAGAAGAGCCTGGTGGGCTACAGTTCATGGGATCACAAGAGTCAGACATGACTGAGCACACCTGTACACACACAATTTGTATTTATTTATTTTTTTGACTGTACCACATGGTTCCCCGACTAAGGACTGAACCCATATCCCCTGCATTGCAAGGCAGATTCTTAACCACTGGACCAGCAGGGAAGTCCCTGAGCTCTCTGGTTCTTGATCGCTTCACAGAGACCTGCACTTCTGGATGTCAAGAGGATTGCATGCTGGGAAAGCTTGGTGGTGAGCGTCAGGGGTCCCTGGGTTTACTGCCAGCTCCAACTTGCTATCCCTCCTCCTGGAGGGCCTCTGGGCATAGTTTCTGGCCACAGGGCATAGTTTCTGAGGACTGCAGAGCCACATCCCTCCTTCCTGTAGCCTTCCCCATGCCGTTCTGTATACAGAGCTCCCAAGGAAAGGTGGATTTAGAAACAGACTGATCATGAGGGTGAGACAGAGATAGAACCTGTTGCAAGCATTTCCCATTGACTGTAATTCAGATAAGTCCTATTGAGCATCACTTGCTCTGGCCCAAAGGGACAAGGGTATGTTTGCAAAAGCAGCTCTGGAATGCCTAGCATAAGCCGAGCAGAAAGACCTCTTCCAAGTTGGCCTGTTTGTTTTGCAAAATCAGGTTCAAAGATTATGCCCTTTCTGCATTTAGAAATATTTCAATGGATGTAAACTTATGGCAGTCATGATCCTGAGTAATTCCTTCTTTGATCCAAGTTGCCTAAAATTTACCATATCATACACTACTTCAGGTTTGTAAAGCATTGGTTTAAAGTAAAGCTTGTGGGAGGTTGGAGGGGTGCTTCTTGAGTAATGAAGTGTTGTTATTTTCCAAAACAGGGATCTATTTGTGTTCAAAGATTCTGTTTCCTAAAAGTGGTCCTGATGAACCTGTTTGCAGGGTAGGAATAGAGATGAGGACATAGAGAACAGACATGAGGACCATAGGGCAGGAAGGGAAGGCAGGATAAATTAGAAGATTAGAACCAACATATATACTACCGTGTGTAAAACAGCTGGTGAGAAGCTGCTGTATAGCACAGAGAGCTCAGCTCAGTGCTCTGTGATGACCTAGAGGGGTGGGATGTGAGTGGGTAGGAAGTTCAAGAGGGAGGGGATATATGTATACATACAGCTGACTCGCTTCATTATATAGCAGAAGCAACACAGCATTGTAGAGTAATTACCCTTCGATTTGAAAAAGAAGATTACGTTTCTTGGACTAAAAATTATTCTGGATCCTCACTGCTTGGCATTCTGTGGGTTTGGCAATCCACCTCTACCCTTCTGCCTGCCCCCTCGTCTATGGTATTTTTATTTTTTGGTGTTGTGTAGCTAATCTAAATCCCTCCAGTTCACCATGTCTTTGCTCCTACTGTTCCCTCTGCCTGGAATGTCTTTTGTCAAGGTGGCTCCCTGATAAAATCCTGCTTGTATTTCAAGGCCTAGGCCAAGTGTTTTGAGCACCCCCATCCCCAAGCAGAATGAATTGCTTCGTCCTCATGTTCTTGTCACACCATCCATCCTTGTATTTGTCACTCTCTGTAGAGGTTGTGTATTCTAGTCTGTCTCCTGCTTAGGGTGTCAGGTGGGATTATGTTGGCAAACATTCATTGATTCACTCACTAATCATATCCTGAGGTCCTTCTTTTTTAGTTTATTTATTTTAATTGGAGGATAAATACTTTACAATGTTGTGTTAGCTCTGCTGTACATTAACATAGTTATGTCTCCCCCCTCTTAAACCTCCCTCCCCATCCCACCCCTGTATGTTGTCACAGAGCACTGGGTTGGAGCTCTCTGTGTCATACAGCAACTTCCCATGGCTATCTATTTTACATATGGTGGTGTATATGTGTGAGTGTCACTCTGTCAGTTTGTCCCACCTGAGTTCTTCTGAATGTCAGTCCCTGTGCTGGGCTCCTGGATAATAGAGAAGACCAAACCATTCAGCCCACCCTCAAAGAGTTCACAAACACAGAGAGACAACCTTGGTACACATGGTACACCTGGTGATACAGGTGGACACAGATGAAGAGCACCAAACACTGGACCTAGGGTTAGGGCTGGAGTGGCAATGTCACGGAGGACTTTAAGGAGAACGTCATGCCAGTGCTGAGTCTTGAAGAAGGAGGAGCAGTTTTAGGCAGATTGCCTCTCATCAGTGCCTAGCCCAAGCACAGACAGGGTGGGAGCTCCGTCAGCATTGGCTCAGCTGTGACATGTATAGTGTCCTGGGTCTACGTGAAGGCCAGGGCCCTGTGTGGCCACCCTCACCCTCCGGGGGCAGCCAGCCTGTGCTGGTCTCACCCATAGAAGGGCCCAGTTTGTCTCAAGAATGTGGAATCTTCCAGGCTGTCTTTGGGTGGTCTGAACCTACAGTGTGTCTACAAATTCTGGAAACAAATCCTATTTTGATCTTCTATAGATGGGAGATATCCATGAAGACATTGTGCATGTCCTCTTATGTCTCTAGAGTTTGTGGACACCTTGGATTTCTCTAGGGTTGCCTCAGTCCAAGGGCCCTTGAACGTGGCACTGTGTCCTTCACTGTCCCCCTTCTCCTCCAGTCCCTTTCTCTCTGTCTCACCCTTGACCGCAATGAGTCTAGACAGATCAGAGTCTTGTCCTGACTGGAACATGGCGTTTTTGTTTTTTGTTTTCAAAAGAACATAATAAAAATCTAGGTGAAAATGGAAATATCTCCATATTTATTTTTAAATGTCTTTTTAAAGATGTTAAGTACCTTTGTTGGGAAACATCAAAGTAGATCCATGTATAACTTGGTTTGCTCATAAAAAGTGGCTCCTACTTGATATATTTAGGGAGAAGTGATTTTCACATTAAGTTTTTCTCTATTTTTCTTTTCAAACCAAAAAGGGCTTGGAAAATGTCTCCACCCTCTCCACCACTGGTGTATTTTCCTGGCTTCACAATGCTGGTTTGGTCTTTGGTTTCCTGAGCTGAAGAGTTAAAGACGCTCAGCTTTGACCTTCAGTTCTGCTTCTCTTTCAAATGGAAAAAGCATCTTTTGGGGGCAGGTGTTAGTCATGTGTAGGGAAAGGCAGGGTTTGTACAAGCAGAAGAATGATTTTCTCTGTGAGAAATGAAGGTAGTGGTGAAAAGAGTGGTTTTCTGACGTGTAGCTGTCTCTGCCAATTATTGTTCAGTCGCTCAGTTGCTTCCAAGTCTTCATGACCCCATGAATTGTACCCCACCAGGCTCCCCTGTCCGTGGGATTTCCCAGGCAAGAATACTGGAGTGAGTTGCCATTTCCTTCTCCAGGGGAATCTTCCCAACCCAGTGATCGAATCCACGTTGCCTGTGTTGGCAGGTGGATTCTTTACCACTGAGCTACTGGGGAAGCCCTGATTCAGTGCTTCCATCATTCCTGCTTTCTCACTGTGTAAGCGTTCAAGTCCTTTCTCTTCTTTCTTTTCTCCAGGATATTCTGCCAGCCACTCCCCTCTTCTCCTCCCCCATCAAATCCAAATGCACCCCATCCTGTATCAGGAAGAAAAATTTGGTCTGCTATCAGATTCCAAGCCCAGATTTTCATTTTCCAACCAACAGGGTTTTTAGCAAAAGACTGTTACCAGAATCATAGTACTAGGAAGTTTTAGGTAATATTTTTATAACAAGCCAGACCAATAAGGTACTATTGGAAGGACCAAGCAGAGAAGTGCTAGAAGGATTTCAGAGACCCTGACTGCACTGAGCCCTATTCTTGTTGTTTTGTCACCAAGTCGTGTCTGACTCTTTTGTGACCCCATGCCCTATGGCCCACCAGGCTCCTCTGTCCATGGGATTCCCCAGGCAAGAATACTGGAGTGGGTTGCCATTTTCTCCTCCAGGGGATCTTCCCGACCCAGGGATGGAACCCGCCTCTCCTGCACTGCAGGCAAATTCTTTACCGCTAATCCACCAGGGAAGCCCCGAGCCCTAGCCCACCAGGCTCCTCTGTCCATGGGATTCTCCAGGCAAGAATACTGGAGTAGATTGCCATGCCCTCCTCCATATTCTAGAAAGGTTACTTCCAGTTTCTCCCACCCCAGTTCCCAGCCTAGTCCGAGCTGGGGCACACCCTGAGGCGCAGATGGTGATGCTATAACCTCGGAGCACCACCAGACTCTCCTGATAGCCGGGTCCTTGGGAAATCTTACTGCCCCTCAGGATTCACTTTATAGAGACGACAGAACTAAATCATATACTTTAGGATGCTGCCAATGGGGAGAGAACGTTGCTGCACAGGATTCCAGGCTAGTCAGACTGATAGATAGATGTGTAGATAGAATGGACCGAGAGAGATGGGAGGTATAGAGATGGCCAGTAATATTGTCTGGAATCAGATCAGTGGAGGGATTCCCAGGCTCTTGGGAAAGAGGCATTCAAAATAGCAAGACCTGAAAGAATGCTGGGCTTCCCAGGTGGTTCAGTGGTAAAGAATCTGCCTATCAATGCAGGAGGTGCAAGAAGAGTGAGTTCGATCCCTAGGTCAGGAAGATTGCCTGGAAAAGGAAATGGCAAATCATCCAGTGTTCTTGCCTGAAGAACTCATGGACACAGGAGTCTGGTGGGCTACAGTCCATGAGGTGGGCACAAATGAACACATGCGTGTGAATGTGTGTTGAAACCACATCATCTTTTTGGACGTGAGGCAGGAATTCCCACTTTGCAATGGAATACACTGAGGTTAAGATAAATTGGGCAACTTGCTTTAACAGACTCAGTGAGTAACTGTCAGAGTGAGTGTTGGATGTGGTCTGCCTGGCTGTAAGATGCATGCTCCCCACTCCTGCCCTACTCTCTTGGGGAACCCAGAGTGGCCTGTGCAGCTTTGGTGCCCAGGTATTAGGGCTCTGCTCAAGGGTGTCTGGGCACACACGAGCTGAGGCATCTTGACTTGCAGCTGAGCCCTTGGAGTGGGAAAGGAGTGGAGGCTGCAGCTGGGGCTGTGGGGGTGGTGGGAGGAGGAGGGAGAAGCAGCTGACAGGTAGAGGGGGCAGGGACACTCACTCACACCCACTCAGGTAAGAGGCGTCTTGCCCAGGGGCCTGGAGGCCATTTCTCCTTGGTCAGCAGGAACCGCATTCCATAGCACAGCAGTGCTCTGTTCAGAGGAAGCACAGTCAGAAGTCAAGGCTCGTGTGTGTGTGTATGTGTGTGTGTGTGTGTGTTCTTGGCAGGCCAGACTTAAGAATGACTTAAGGAAAATAAAGAATCTGCCTGCAATGCAGGAGATCCAGGTTCAATCCCTGTGTTGGCAAGATCCCCTTGAGAAAGGCATGACAACCCACTCCAATATTCTTGCCTAGAGAATCCCATGGGCAGAGGAGCCTGGCAGGCTTCAGTCCATGGGGTCACAAAGAGTTGAACACGACTGAGCAACAAGCATTTTCAAGGAAAATAAAATCAAAGGAAAAAAAAAACAAATGAGTTAAGGACACAAAAAAAGGAACGAGAAGCTTGCTCATAACAGGGTGAGTTGAGTATGGAACTTGAAGAAACGAGCTTCTGAAAAAGTCAAGTGCAATGTCACTGGTGGCTTTCTGCCCTGCTTTTCATCCCTCATCTGTGCCCCAAACTGGGCCTGCAGGGGTCCCTGCACCTCCTTGGGCTACAGAGCAGGCCAGACAGCCCCTGGCCTCCCCGGACGGCAGAGAGTGTGCAGGGCGCCAGGCCGCTGCCGAGTGCAGAGTAGGGAGGGCGGCTGGGAGAGAGGCGTTTGCCTTTGTGGCTTCTGCAGCATCTATGTGGGCTGGGGAAATTGGAGCCGGCTTGTGAAGTGCTCGCCCTGCTCTGGGTCACCCACCCAGAACTGAGCAAAGGGCACGAGGATGAGAGGCCTTGCTATACCAGCAACTCTCCAAGCCGGACTCTGAAGTCAGGGAGCACACAGGAGAAAAGCTATTTCCCCGATACACCCCGACCCCCGTGAGCTGTGTACAGCCGCAGCACAGAGTCAGATGCGTGTGGAACGCACACATTCAGCCGTGGTTCATTGGGGCTTTTTAAAAAAATGATTGTATTTATATATTTATTTTTGGCTGCGCTGGTTTTTCATTGCTGCATGGGTTTTTCTCTCCCTGTGGCAAGCTGGAGTATTCTGTAGTTGCGGTGCGCGGGCTTCTCAGTGCGGTGGTTTCTCTTGTGGAGAAAGGGCTCCAGGGCGGGCAGGCTTCAGTAGCTGCGGCCCCATGGCTCCAGAGCACAGGCTCAGTAGTTAGGGTGCACAGGCTTAGTTGCTTGGATGCATGTGGGATCCTCCCGGATCAAGGATTGAACCCTCATCTCCTGCTTTGGCAGGCGGATTCTTTACCACTGAGCCACCATGGAAGCCCCATCCAGGCTTTTTGTTTGTCCATGCATCGTGCTAGAGACTTCACACGTATTTTCGTTGTTTAAAAATTGAAGTATAGTTTATTTACCGCATTGTATTAGTTTCCAGTGTACAGTATAGTTATTCAACACTTTTGCAGGTTGTCCTTCATTATAGATCGTTACAAGATAATGAGTATAATTCCCTGTGTTAAATAGTACAGTATATCCTTGTTGGTTGTTTCATTTTTTCTTGCTGTTTTATTTAATTATTGGAGTATAATTGCTTTATAACACTGAGTTAGTTTCTGCTGTACAGCCAATATCACATGTGTTTTCACCCTTCGTCCTCACAGCAGCCCTGCCAGGTGGGTACTATGAATCCCACTTGACAGTTGAGGAAACAGAGCTATAAGAAGAGGGGTGGGTTGGATCCCAGGTCACATAGCTGGTAAGGATGGGGTCTGGATTTGAAACTGAGTCTTTTTGAATTTCCTCCTCCCAAGGGTTGCTGAGGCCAGCAATGGAAGAGAAAATCATGAATGCACAATTCTGGTAGGAGGTGGAAAATGGAAAGGGGGGGTGGGTTCAAAGTCCAGAGACACTTCAGAAGGGATCGGAGGCTGGGTCTCAGAGAGCTGGTGCTCCCCAGGGCCCTGAAAGGGAAGCTTGATTTGGAAATGCGGTAGAAGGGACAGGATGCCAGGCAGAGAAAAAGCAGAGATGACCCAGATTCTCAGGTTCCACAGGGTGATGCAGGGGCTCTGGGACTGGTGAACTGGAAACAGGCAGACCCTCTGGGAGCAGTCGGACATTTCCTGACCCTCCTCCAGGGCCCAGACCCCACCGCCAGGCCTGTTGTCTCTGCCCTCTGCCTTGGTGCTTCTTCTAGAACTGTGGAAAGATAGTCATCTCTAAATATTTGTTTGGACTTTTTTCTGGAAGCTCCTTGAAGTGGGAATGAAATATCTGGTGATTCTGAAACAGGCTACCCCATCGGCAGGCCTGGTTCTGGCAGGACCCCCTAGTGGCCCCAGGAGGGACATGTGCCATACCTCTGGGACTGCTGGGGGCCCCAGCCAGGGGTCCTGGGCCCTGAAGCCCTTGAATGTTTGTCCAGGTGCCCTGGACACAGCAGCCTGGGCAATGTGAGGAAACACTAGGGGGTCTGGGCCAGGAAGCCAGAGGTGGTTTTGGTTATATTAGAAATACCAGCAGGTTTCCTGGAGTGGACAGAGTTCTGTGGTCAAGAAGCAGGCAGGCTCAGAGGCAGGCCAGCTCCCCACAGAGTGGCCGCCTTGCTTCCACTCCATTAGCTGACAAAGCTGCCTTCTGTCCCCACTGGCCACAAATGGAGGAGGACACAGCTTGTGGAAACATTCAAGCTGCTAGACTAGACCCCAGCTCAGGGTGGCTGTGAAGCCACTCCCTTCTCTTATGAGATGGGGAGAGACCATGCCCGCCATGAAGGAGTAACTGTAGCTCAGTGCCAGCTGATTTCTGCCATGTGGGGATTTGGCTCCAAGTTGCCAGATTTTCCAGTAAGGCTGAACATCGAGACACTTGTGTGAAACTTCTCAATTTCTGAAATTCTTAATGATGCTATGCAGACTGAACTACACATCTGCAGGCCAGACTTGGTCCCTCAGCTGCCAATTAGTGTCCTCTGCTCTTGGCCTCGAGAATCCAAGGACCACCTAAGCAAAGGGTCCCTACGCAGATGATGGGATGAAAGTGGGATGGAGAGAAGGTTTGAAGACAGGCAAGGAATGCACTATCCTGCCTTCACTCCCCCACAAGGGTAGTCCCTGTGTGCTAAGTCACTTTAGTCGTGTCTGACTCTTTACAACCCCATGGACCATAGCCCACCAGGCTCCTCTGTCCATGGGATTTTCCAGACAAGAATAGTGGAGTGGGTTGCCATTTCCTTCACCAGGGGATCTTCTGGACCCAGGGATCAAAACTGAGTCTCTTATGTCTCCTGCATTGGCAAGCAGATTCTTTACCACTAGCGCTACCTGGGGAGCCCCCCAAAGGGCCGAAACTGCTTTAATTCTTCTGCATCTGCCATCTTGGTGCAGTTATAGGGGCAGGAGGAGAAGAGGACTGATTTCCAGAACTCGAGCCTAGTTTGTTTTTCAGGCATTTCCAGTGGCACTTGGCCTGACCTTCTGTGGGTTTAGCTGGTAAGGTCTGCCAATGAGGAGGCTCTTTCTCTCTCGCTGCTCCCCAGCTTACATCCCATAGGTCCTTGTGGCCACCAGAGCCCTCCCCCCTAGGAGGATTTGTCAATGAGGAAGCTTCAAGGCTGGTGGCCAACCAATCAGAGCAGCTGGCAATGTTGGTGGGAATTAAAGACAGTTCAGCTTAGTGGAAGAAAGCATAAGATTTAGAAACAGCCAGACCCGGAGTCAACTCACAACTCCTCCTCTAACGAGCTACATGATCTTGAGACATTTACCAAATCTTCCTGCAACTCTCTTCCTTCATCTGTAAGATGGGAATAGGAATTCCTCCCTGGAGGGTTAAATACAAAGATTATGGAGGATGCCAGGCACAGTACATGGCAATATGTTAACAGCTAATCTATATTTGTCATTGATCTTCTCTCTCTCTTTTTAATTTGTTTATTTATGGCTGCTCTAAGTCTTCGCTGCTGCATGCAGGCTTTCTCGAGTTGCAGTGAGCAGGCTCCTCACTGCAGCGGCTTCTCTCGTTGTGCAGATGGGCTCTAGGGCACCTGGGCTCAGTAGGTGTGTCCTGTGAGTTTAGTTGCTCCGTGGTACGTAGGATCTTCTCAGATCAGGGACCTAATCAGTATTCCCTGCATTGAAAGGTGGATTCCTAACCACAGGAACTCCAGAGAAGTCTGTCACAGATCTTGATTTGAATTTTTAGCAGAAGATACAATGCCATGTTCTAAGCAACCAACTTATAAACACACTCTTGGAACAAATAAGTTGGATACCATCTGCTCATGTTTTATAGATGTATTTCCATTTCATCTTTTACCTTCCTCTCCTTTAAATGAAACCATAGTGGACTGAAAGGTAATAAATTATGCATAAAATACCCTTCCACTTTCCTTCTCTTCCTGCTTGGCCTCTCTCCACCCACCAGGACCTTTCCTCTGGTCTCCTATGTTCACTGACTCATCAGTCCAGCAAATATTTATTGAGTACACGTCTTGCTCCCTGCTCTCCAGGTGCCCATAGCCAGTGAGGGTGTCAGGTGGGCAGATGGATGATTGCAGCCAGGGTGGGGTAGAGGGAAGTTCATGGTGCTGGAGGGGCCTGGGGCAGGGGGGATGTCTGGCAGTCCCTGGAGTGAGGCTTGAGAGAAGATTGGTGCTGTGGAGGCAGGGACGCAGAAGAAACGCAGGCTGGAGACCTGCAGAGGGAGGATGAGGGGATGCACTGGGTACCACAGTGCCAGGGATGAGTAATGAGAAGAGCAGGAGGAACACTGGTTTCTGTTTAGATGCTTGGGTGGATGCCACCAACTGGGCTTGAGAGCAGCAGAGGAAAAGTGTTGCCCTGAGAAGCATTAAGTTAGATGATGCAGGGTGGCCTTTGAAATGTTGGTGTTAGGTAGAGTGATCCTGTTAGTGATAATAGTGAACCTGCTTTGTGCCAGAAAGCAAAGCAACTTTGATGGTCTCTCTTCCTTCATCCTCACCACAGTCCCAGGAGAGCCAGGTTCACTTTTCTGGTGAATATATAGTGAGATCAGAAATATTAGATGATTTGGATCAACACGTGCACACTACTGTGTGTAAAACAGATGACTAATGAAGCCGACTCTGCAGCCAAGGGAACGCTCCTCAGTGCTCATGGTGACCTCAGTGGGAAGGAGATCTGGAAAAGGGGGTGTGTACGTGCGTGTGCAGCTGGTTCACTTTGCTGTGCAGCAGAAACTAACACAGCAGTGTGAAGCAACTCTGTGTGTGCTCGGCCACTCCATTGTGTCACTTTTTGCGACCCCATGAACAGGAGCCCACTCCACTGTAGGCTCCTCTGTCCACGGGATTTCCCAGGCAAGAATACTGGAGTGGGTTGCCATTTCCTTCTTCAGGGAATATTCCCGGCCTAGGGATTGAACCTGCGTCTCTTGAGTCTACTGCATTGGCAGGTGGATTCTTTACGACCACACCACCTGAGAAGCAACTATATCCGATAAAAATTAACTAAAAAAATATGCATGGCTAGTATAAAGTTAGTGATGGTATTCACTTTCTCCTAAAAAATATATGTTTTTTAAGAAACCTAAAATTCTTTATAGTCTCCTATCAGGTATATTGTGGTTTATGTTTTGGTCCCTCAAGTTAAATTACCAAGTTGTAAAGCAATTCTTCCTCATAGAAATCTACTTTCTTAAGAACAGCTTATAATAAATACTTTTAAAAGAAAAAAGAAATATAAGATAATCAGCTGGTCCAGGGTCACACAGTGAGCCAGCAATGTGAATATGACTTGAGAGCCCATCTTCCCACTCAATTATTCATGGATTTGTTCAACTGCCATTTACTGAGCACCTCCTGTGAGAGTTCCCTGGCTGGCTCAGACGGTAGAGAATCTGCCTGCAGTGCACCCCAGATTTGATCCCTGGGTCAGGAAGTTACCCCCAGAGGAGGAAACGGCAACCCACTCCATTATTCTTGCCTGGAGAATCCCATGGACAGAGCAGCCTGGCCAGCTACAGTCCATGGGGTTGCGAAGCGTTGGGCATGACTGAGTGACTGACACTTTCACTTTCCTATGAGGCTGCCACATTTTGCTGCTCTGGGTGTATCAGTCAAGGGTATCTACCCCTCTGTGGGTCCAGCACGTGCCCCCTGTGCTGGGAGGTGGCTGGGCTGGGTGTGTAGGCAATGCTTCTTCTGGGATGACTGTACAGCGGGTGCTGCCTGCACGGTGGAGGTGACCTATCCTGCAGAGACTCTTATCCTGGGTCCCCTCTACCTGTCTCCCAGCACCCCCCGGGGGCTCAGGAGAGAGGCCTGCCACTCACCAGGGAGGAAAGTTACACTGCTGGTGGCATGGCCCTGGGAAGGTAAGAGCCCTCCCCTTGTTCTGCCCAGACACGGGAAGGAATCAGACACGGCCCACGGCCTCCCGGTGAACCAGGGACAGCCAGTGAGAACGCAGCCCTGTGTTTGCCTGCCTTCCCCTGGTTCAGGTCACTGACTCTCCACAGGGGCCTGCCCAGTGGGGAGCCAACCTCACATGCTCCCCTCCAAGGAAGGCAGGGCCCCCCAAGGCTGCCACTAGCAACAGCTCGGGCAGGTTGGAGCAGCCCAAGCCGACCTTCCTGGCACCCACAGTCTGCTCAGGAGCAGCTGATCAGTGGGTGTGGACTTCCTGCTCGACTGACTCCGGCTCGCTCGCTGGCGGCTCGCTCGCTCGCTCGTGTGCCGCCTCTTCCTGGGGCTGAGCCACAGCTGCCTGAGCCCCCAGGCGGCCCGTACCCCCTCCCTAAAGGCTCACGGTGTCTCAGGCAGAAGAGCTGGCAGGGCTCCCTCCAGAAGAGGAGGCCGGTAAATAAACCAGATGCCAGGATGTAGGGGCAGGAGGGGGTGGCAACAGCTGCGGGCCCCTCTTCCAGATTTAGCTAGGTCACCGCTCTCCCTGCTCCTTCCTCTCTGGGCTCTTTGGGTGGCCATTGCCTCCACAATGGGGGTGGAATCCTGAGACTCACCCCCAGAATGACTCACGGGCTGGGACGGCCTGGAGAGGAATGTCTGCTCATCTCAGTGAAGGCTTTTTTTTTAAAGCTAGTTGAACCTGAGCAGCTGCTCCGTGGTGGGCTGGGGCCAGATGGGGCTGCCCCTCACTTCCTGGGTCCCCACTTCCCTTTCAGGGCCTGCTAGCACCAAGGAGCTTACCTGGTGACAGCAGAGAGTTTGGGGGCGATGGAAGCTGATCTGGGAGCCTGATGAGGCTGGGGTGAGGAGCCAGTCAAGGCCGGGCTAGACCAGTTCTGGTGGGAGAGCTGGGGAGACACCAGAGCCAGCTGCCCTGGTAGGCAGGGCCCAGGGCCCCAGAACCATCACATACCACGTCCAATGCCTGTTTGTGCTTGAGAAAGAATGTCCACGTCAGCTAGTCCACAATGTCCCAAAGATGAGCGATTTATGAAATGATTTCAAACATGGACAGACTTTACAACATTTTTGTAGTAACAAGTGATTTGACACTGATTTATTAGAGGATGAAGGTGTTGTCTGAAGAGAAATGCATTTAAGATATGTATTAAGCAAATATTGTGTCTCAGCTGGTATATGTGTTGTGCTAAGTCACCTCAATTGTGTCTGATTCTTTGTGACCCCATAGACTGTAGCTCACCAGGCTCCACTGTCCATGGAATTCTCCAGGCAAAAATACTGGAGGGGGTTGCCGTGCCCTCTTTGAGCAGATCTTCCCAACCCAGGGATCAAGCCCACGTCTCATATGTCTCTTGCATTGGCAGGCAGGTTCTTTACCACTAGCAACACCTGGTAAGCAGCAGCTGGTATTATAATCATTTCATAAAGAAAAAAAGCTCAGAGATAAATCAATGAGTAAACACTGGAAATGCTGGTTGCCGCCTTTTCTTATCTCTGGTTATCTGGTCTTTCTTCTGGTCTTCATCCAAGGAAGACAGGTGTTTGAGTAATGTTGCTATGAATTCGATCTTGGTTCAGTGGGACCAGGCCAGCACTTATTCCAGCCTTCAGGAGTTCTGTGGTGACTTGAGCTGTCACCTGCAATGGGGCAGGTGAGCCATAATGAGATAGAAAGTCCTGTCCATGAGGCAGGTCGAGTCACTGGGTGTGACAGGCAGGGCAGGATTAGAGCCAGGAATGTGGTAGAAGGCCGAGGTCACGGAGGCTCCTGCAGCTGCACGCGATGACAGGGGAGCCAAGCGACGTTCCAGGGCTGGCTCCTCCCACTTCTGCCTTTCAGGTCTGGGTGAGCCCTTCCAAAACACCTCATCCCACCCATCCCATCAACAGCTCAGTCTGACCCCATCCTAGGTGGGCACACCCTCCGCTACACCCACCCCACCCCGAAACCACTCCTGGAAGGTGACAGACTGGTGCCTCCTCTCCCCACCCGCTCAGTCTGCATCACCACATGATCCTCCTGCTTCAGGCCAGAACACGTGGAATGAGGAAGGACAGTTGATGGAGCAGTTTTTGCCTAACCCTTTTGCAGTATCAGTGGGTGCCCCCCCTCCCACCCACTTATGCATACAGTGGGTGGTGGACCCACAGTCACGTGCTCACATAGTCACTCGGCCCGCCAGGAGAGGAGCACCCTTCCCCTCATCCTGGTCACCTGGGTCTTGCAGGTCTGGGTATCCTGAGGCTCTCCCTGCCCACCCCCTTGCCAGCCTACATTTGTCAGTACTTCTATTATCCTCGTTTGTAGCATTCCCTGTTTTCACTTAACATAACTCACTATGTTGTTTATTGTTATGTGCTTGATTTTGTGACTATCTGATACATGTTGGTCACCCCAAGAGACTGAACTTCAAGAGGATGAGGATCAAGGCTGTATTGTTGAATGCTGGTTCCCCAGTGCCTGGGTCAGAGCTGGACTATTGAATGAATGAGAGAACAGATAAATGGATATTAGACTTGGAGTGAGACAAGTCGAGATTTGAATCTTCATTCAGTTGTTTCCTAGGTGAGGGCCTATGAGCATCTCTCTGAGCCTCATCTTCATCCGTGCCTATGAACAGAAGCAAAATTTTTCACTGAGCTGTGCTGTTGAAAGCATTATAGTGATGCATGCAAATCACATAAGCCAAGTCCAATTTCATATTGTGATTCTTATGATAGTAATGATTGACGGCTCTAGTGTTTAATGAGTACTCATAAGTGTCCTATGATTCACAAGCACTCTCTAGAGCATGCCCATCCCCATCTTATAGATTAGAATACTGAGGCTGACTTGTCCAAAGGCATATGGAGAGCAAGTGACAGTGCCTAGGGTTTTTTCTAACAGCTTTGAGATTTTAATTTACATGCCATAAAATTCACCTGGGGCTTCCCAGGTGGTGCTAATGGTAAAGCATCCGCCTGCTAATGCAGGAGACATGAGACTCTGGTTTGATCCCTGAGTTGGGAAGATCCTCTGGAGTAGGAAATGGCAATCTATTCTAGTATTCTTCTTGCCTAGCTAATCCCATGGACAGAGGAGTGTAGCAGGCCACAGTCCACGGGTCCACAGGATTGCAAAAGAGTCAGACAAGACTGAGCAACCATAAAATTCATTCTTTCGAAGTACATTGAGGTGGCCAAAAAGTTCATTCAGGTTTTTTGTAACATGGAAAAAAGCCCAAATGAACTTTTTGAGGAACCCAATACAATTCAGTAGTATTTACTATATTGACAGAGCTATGTACCCATCATCACCACCACTATCTATTTTTTGAACATTTGGTCACCCTAATTAGCAGAGACCTTCTCCATTAGCAGTCGCTCTCCACTGTGCCTCCCCAGCCTATGGCAACCAGAAGCAGAACCTCTTCTGTCTCAATGGACTTGCCTGTCCCGCTGTGCTGGGTTTTAGCGGTGGCACACAGAATCTTCCATCTTCCTTGGGGCACGGGGAATCTTTTAGTTGTGGCAATTGAACTTCCAGTTGTACCATGTGGGATTTAGTTCCCTGACTAGGAATCAAACCTGAGCCCCCTGAATTGGAAATGTGAAATCTTAGACACTGGACCATCAGGAAAATCCAAGAATTTGTATATTTTTAAATGCCTCAGATGGTAATTATATAGCTTTTGTGAACTAGTGACTAGTGTGTGATTAAAAATACTATCGTAAAGCAAACCTGAGCCAACAGAAGGCTTCGCAGGGTGAGGCAGAGCCTGGGCACTCCAGCATCCCCAGAAGCAACTGAGGACCACTTTGGGAGGATCCAGTGGGCTGACCACTGAGGAATTGATGCTTTCAAACTGTGGTGATGGAGAAGACTCTTGAGAGTCCCTTGAACAGCAAGGAGATCAAACCAGTCAATCCTAAAGGATATCAACCCTGAATATTCATTGGAAGGACTGATGCTGAAGCTGAAGCTCCAGTACTTTGGCCACCTGATGCAAAAAGCTGACTCATTGGAAAAGACCCTGATGCTGGGAAAGATTGAGGGCAGGAGGAGAAGGGGGTGACAGAGGATGAGACGGTTGGATGGCATCATCGACTCAGTGGACATGGGTTTGAGTAAACTATAGGAGGTAGTGAAGGACAGAGAAGCCTGATGTGTGGCAGTCCATGGGGTCGCAAAGAGTCAGACATGACTGAGCGACTGAACAGCAACAATCAGAGAGCTGAGAAGCCATGCGAGGTAGCAATCAGGTTTGGCAGTATCAGCTAGTTCTTCCCTTTCCTCTCCAACAAGATGCCTTTGATCATCGTCTGCAGTTAGTGGCTGTGTGGTGACGCTGGTTGCCAGAAGCAGCAGCTGGCAATGCCACTGAGAAGACAGGTCCTACTCCATGTGCTCACAAAGACCCATTCAGAGCTCATCTTCTCCCAGCATGGCAAAACCGCAGGCTTGTTCAGAGTGTTACAGAGTGAAAGGATGCTGAGGCAGGATGTGAGTGCCAGCTGACCACGTGGCAGATGCTAATCAGCCAGTCTGCCCAGACCGGAGGGACCAGAAGCTGCAAGTGCAGATAGTGAGCTGCAGAGAGGTACAGCTCCTCCTTGGAGGCTCTCCGTGACTTTTCTGAGATGGCGATGTCACCCACGTAGAGCTCTCCAGCCTGTGTCCCCACCTCCTGCAGGAACAAAGGGGACTTTAACCCTAAGAGTGGGGCTACAGAGCTCTCCAAACAATGAATAGGATGATCTTCAGACTGTTAAGAGGAAGATGACCCTGATAAAAGAGAAAGTGGATTATTTAGCAGAAAGTTTGGAAAAACCCTGCGAGAGAGCCCTGCATGGTCTGGAAGAGCTGACGGGGAGATCTCTGATTCTGGCCTGCGGGAGCCACGTGGCTTCCTCCTCCTCCTCCGGCCTCATCACCTGGCCTCCACCAGCATTTTTCCTCCCGAGAATCCTGGAGAAGGGACCAATGAGAGAGATTCAGTTCCCCGGGCAACCATCCCCTAACTGTTCCTGCCCCCGTGCAACCACCCCCTAAATGTTCCTGCCCCTGTGCTCTCAGCTACGACACCTTGGGTTGGCCTCACACAACCTGAGAGACACCTTGTAACTCATTTACAGGCCCATTGGCTCAGGAGCAGCTGGTAGGGAGGCAGAGGTCCCAGCCTGCCAAGACCTAAGCCCCCGGGGCCTGTTTCTCCTTGGCTGGGACTCACGCAGCAGCTGGCATTTCCAGGGAGGGAGATGAAGTTCTGTTCACATCCCCTGCATGGGGGAGAATCTCTTCTGGGGTTACTCTTTCAATGAGTATCTGTAAGAAAGGAAACCACCCCCTTGGTATTCCTGGAGGGGATCGGAGACTCCTCAGAGAGTCCCATCAGCCTGGGGCCTGTGGGAGCTGGCAGCTGCAGGTGGAGAGGAGGCAGGCACCTGAGTGAGCAGGTGGTGGGTTTGGCTGGCGGCCAGGTGCTGGCGGGTGGATCACAGGCCCCACACACAGGCACCAGGTGGGGACTTCAAATGCTCTGATGGCTTTGCTGGCCCAAAGGGCACAGGCTGCCCATGGACGGGAAGGCGGGGACAGAGGAGCCTGGGCAGGAAGAAGGGGTGGAGGAAGCTGCAGTGCAGAAACTGGTTTCCCAGCCTCTGAAATTGGGGCCCACCCTCCAATGTGGGGTATACCCACCTCAGAGGGGACTCTGCAGGGTCACCCCCACTGAAGCCTGCTCCCAGGGCTCTCACAGTTTGTGTGGCCCCCGATGAGCTCACACACTCTCCTCCATGGCTTTGGGGACCTTTTTAAACTGTAGCTACAGCCCACACTACTCTCCTGATCCCTGGATTTCCCCTCCTCCACACACACACAGCTGCCCGGTGCACATTACACTTGGCCGTGACGGCAGCTCCAATCCCGTAGGCCCTTCCAGCCAGCTAAGAAATCTGCGCACCCTCCTCTTGGCGGGGGTCCCACCAGGCCACGAACCCCTGAGTCATCCCAGTCTCCTCCCTCTGTCTCACCACCCCCACCCCTGCACACAACAGGATGTTAGCCACTCTGCCGGTGCCCGGCTTCCGTGCAGGCAGGAGCCAGATAACTGTGGTGGAGGAAGGTCACAAAGGATGTGGAGGGTGTCTCTTAATTGGGAAGTTGGGTTTGGTTAAGAGGAGTGAGCAACACCAAGAAAGAGTTTATCAGGAAACGAGGCGACAATTAGGGTCATTGGGAAGTCCTCAAAGTGAGGCAGAATGGAATTAGGCAGAAATAAGCAAGATAATATCAATGGGTGGGGGGACTTCCCTGAAAGTCCAGTGGTTAAGATTCCATGCTGCCACCGAAGGGGGCATGGACCTGAACTCTGGTTAGGGAACTAAGGGAAATAAGATTCTGTATGCTTTGCTGCTGGGCCAACAAATAGAAAAGGAAAAGGGAAAAAAAAAAAAAAGGACATTGGGTTTGAGCTTCCTGTATCATACAGCAATTTCCCACTGTCTATCTATTTTACATATGACAAAGTATATGTTTCAATGCTAGTCTCTCAGTTCGTCCCACCCTCTCCTTCCCCAACTGTGTCCAGAAGGCTGTTCTCTATGTCTGTGTCTCCACTGCTGCCCTGCAAATAGGTTCATCAGTGCCATCTTTCTAGATTCCATATATATGCATTAATATATGATATTTGTTTTTCTCTTTCTGATTTACTTCACTCTCTGGAACAGGCTCTAGGGTCATCCACCTCATTAGAACTGACTCAAATGCATTCCTTTTCATGGCTAAGTAATATTGCATTTACATATGTACCACAACTTTATCTATTCCTCTGTTGATGAACACCTAGGTTGCTTTCATGTCCTAGCTATTGTGAATAGTGCTTCAGTGAACATTGGGGTACTCTGTGACAACCTAGAGGGGAGGGATACAGTGGGAGGTGGGAGGGAGGTTCAAGAGGGAGGAGACGTATGTATAACTGTAGCTGATTCATGATGATGCATGGTGGAAACCAACACAATACTGTAAAGCAATTATCCCCCAATTAAAAATGAAATTTTATATATATATATATATATAAAAAATAAGTGGGAAAGGCATAAGTGGGAAAGTGGGAAAGGATCAAGAGGTGAGTCTGTGAGGGGCAGCTGGGGACCACTTCATAAGGGGCCTCAGACATCAAAGGTTTAACAAGGGTGTAAAGTACAAGATGCCATAAGACTATTCTGGCAGCAGTGCAGTGGATGGATCAGAAGGAGGAAGAGGTTGGGGACAGCAGTCTGGTCAGGAGGCCACTGTGAATGCCCAGAAAGCCAACACAGTGGCTCATGCCCATGATTGAAGAGATGATACTGATGTAAGAGGTCACTGCAGAATGGATTGTGGGCGGAATGGGTCCCTGAGCAAGACTGGGAGGAGGCACAGTTTGCTGGGCAGGAAGAGGTGCTGGTCTGGGAGTTCCCTGTGGCCCTCCCGAGAACGCATCTGTTCCTTATGACAGTGGAGCAGGCAGAACAAAGGGCTTCCCTGGCAGCGCTAGTGGTAAAGAATCTGTCTGCCAATTCAGGAGACATAGGAGACACAGGTTCAATCCCTGGGTCAGGAAGATTCCCTGAAGAAAGAAATGGCAGCCCACTCCGATATTCTTGCCTGGCAAATCCCATGGACAGAGGAGCCTGGCAGGCTACAGATCATGAGGTCGCAGAGTCGGACATGACTGAAGCGACTTAGCATGCACACATGCAGCCAGAACAAAGACAATGGCTTGAAAACCAGACAATTTGGACCCTAGAAGAGGCATATCACTTACCCATTATGTGAACTTGGACAAATCACTCTATCTCGGGAATATGGGAAGGGGTGGGCCAGTTGGTAAGTAAATAAATAGCCCAACGGCTGGCGCATAGGAGATACTCGATGTGCCATTTGAATCAGAATCAGAATCTTTGGGATCCAGTGGCTGTTTTCTATATTGATTTTTGGAAATTGGAGGGGTACAAATAATAACTAATAGCAGTAATGGAATTAGTCAAGTCTTGAGGAAGGCAGTTTACTTTTATGGCACCAGAAATGTTCTGACTGGTTTATGGTCATTTCCTCTGGCACCATCTTCCTTTGTACTGAAACATGGTGTTTTTTTTTTTTTTAATCTTTTGTCCCATTCAAAGAAGGGCCTGACTCCTCCACTTTCATGTCACAGCATACTCTGAGGAATATTCTCATTCCCTTCCTTTTACCTTTTTGTGCCAGGGCCCTGGAGAAGAGCCAGGCAAGGTGGTGCTTATGTCATTTGCAGTCCTCAGAGAGAGAGAAGACAAAGCATGTGCTGTGCTAAGTGTCTGGAAGCTGTTTATTTGATCTTTGGCTTGTCTTTGTTCCAACATGAACTGAACTGTAAACAAGCGGGAGCAGCTCCTAGTAGGTGCTGAGATAGCTGGGCAGTGAAATGCCCCCGGTGGCCCTGACTCACGTCTGCCATCTCCACAAGTCTTGCTCAGCTCACTCCTGTCCACTCCTGGGATACAGAGAGAGACAGGGGGCATCGCATCCTCTACTGATGCAAAGTCTTGGCCACCAGAAGTGGGATTGTAGCCGCACGAGAGAGTCAATGGGAATAGGCTAGAAATCCATACAGAAAACCATGTTGTCTGCAAGATTCAAGGCCCATTTAAGACCGTAGGAGGGCAATGCCAGATAGCTCTTTTATGGGCTGACAAACTAAGACTCTTTTGTTGCAAGTAACAGAAATTAAGTTGAACTAAATTTAGCAAAAATGAAAAAAAAAAAAACAACCCAGAAGGGTTGGATTTCTTGTAAGGACACAGAGGGTGTCTGCTAAAATCAAAGGCAGATATAAAGCCAAACCTCGAGAAGGGACTGGACCAAAACAAAATGAGTCAGCTTACCTTTGGTCAGTTGTTGTCCCTTGCCCCCTCCCCACCAGTCCAATTGGTCTGGTCTAGGATCTGGGAATTATAATTTTATTTATATATTTAGGATGTGCTGGATCTTCACAGGGCTTCCCTGGTGGCTTGGATGGTAAAGAATTCACCTGCAATGCAGGAGACACTTGTTTGATCCCTGGGTTGGGAAGATCCCCTGGAGAAGGGAATGGCAACCCAATCCAGTATTCTTGGCTGGAGAATTTCATGGACAGAAAAGCCTGGTGGGCTACAGCCCATAGGGTCGCAGAGAGTCGGACCTGACTGAGCGGCTAACACTTTCACTGTCAGCTGGATCTTCAGTGCTGCTTGGGCTTTTCTCTAGTTGTAGAGCGTGGGGGCTGCTCCCTGGTTGCCGTGCTCAGGCCTCTTATTACCGTGGCTTCTCTTGTTGCAGAGCATGGGCACTGGGGCATGTGGGCTTCAGTAGCTGCAGCAAGGGGGCTCAGTCGTTGTAGCACATAACAGGGACTGGGTGCATGGACAGGTTGACTCATTTGAAATTACTATATCTGAGGTTCAGTATGGTTGAACAGCACTAATTTCATATTGTTCAACTGAACAGAGACAAGTGTGTGTTGAATTGCACTGGGACCTGGCTTTGAATCTTCATGATAGAACTTGGGGCAAATCATGGTCTCCATGGTTATGGAGATCCTTCCTCACTCCAAGGTGCAGGAAATACAACTTCCAGGTTGAATCCTAGGGACAACAGTTGGAGGCAGGAAGAGCTTGGCTATCAGAGAGCTCTGGGTCAGATGCCAGCCAGGCATGACCCCTGCTTGTGCAGGCCCTGGGTGAGTCAGGTAGACCTGCCCTGAGTTGATAGCACCAACTCCTCTCTGAGCCAACTCCCTCACACTTAATGGTGAAAAAGCAAGGAGTAACTTTTTCCAGCTGAAGCTTCTGGAAGATCTTAGGCAGCACAGCCAAACTGGGCTGAACCCAGGCCAACATCCTGGGCCGCAGCTCAGCTCAGCAGAGGAAACCAGAGCTGGAGGTGAGCGCTCTTCCTGGCTGGGAACCAGGTGTGGGCAGCAGCTGAGGGCCCAGGGGACTCTTCGGGTTTGTGAAGTCCCTCCCCTTGAGCTCCATCTTCAGTAGCATCCATCTGGCAAGAGGCCTGGAACTGACCCGCACACATGCCCGGGGTCCTGACTTCTCAGGGCAAGACTCTCAGAAGCATTCTGTCTGAAAGAGCATCTGCTGTTTTCAGCAGATATGAATCAGTCACTGTTCTGCCCTTTCTGAGAGCACAGCTAGGAATGGAGGGTAGATTTTACAGCATGCTAACTGCAGAGCAGGGACTCGCCTAAGCTCTTTGTGTACGTTCTCTCTCTTAATTATCTCAAAACCTTTAGATGGAAGAGGCTAACAGCCTTGTGTGCTGGAAAGGAATCTTAGCCTAGAGCACTGAGCAGAGAGCATTTGAATGGGAAAGGGGAAAGCAGGAGGAGGAAAAATAAATCCACAAGATACTATCATAAAATATTCTTAAGCCACTCCAAGGTTAAAAATAAACCACAGAAATTTCCCAGAATTTCGGAGCCCCTTAGTGGATGGTAGGTCTTCCCTCGTGGCTCAGACAGTAAAGAATCTGCCTGCAATTCAGGAGACCCAGGTTCAATGGTTGGATTGAAAAGATCCCCTGGAGAATGGAATGGCAACCCATTTCAATGTTCTTGCCTGGGAATCTCATAGACAGAGGAGCCTGGCAGGCAACAGTCCATGGGGTCGCAGAGAGTCAGACACAACTGAGCAACTAACACTTTCAGCAGTTAGAACTGAACTGTAAATTCATGTAACAGTGTGAATGAATCCCAGAGGTGTTAGAAGGAAAAAAAGGTTCACCCTAAAGACTGCATCTTGGATAATTCCTTTTATATGATCTTCTAGAACATGCAAAACAAATCTGTGGTTGGTTTATGATATTTCTTTGCTAGAGCAATGGCTGCCTCTTGCGAAAGGTAATTAACTTGGACAAGGCACAAGAGGACTTTCTAGGGGAATGGTAATATTCTGTACCTTAGTAGGTGCTTGGGTGATGCAGGTATATGCATCTGTCAAAACTCAGCAAACCTACACTTAAGGTTTGTATGCTTCGTTACATATAAATTTTACCTCAAAATATTAAAAAAATTAGATAAATATTGAGCTTTATTATTAACTAACTGCATGCTGAAGTAGTTGAGAGGTAGTGTACCAGTGCTTACAATTTGCTTTGAAATGCAACTATAAAAATAAGGTTGATTTCTTGGAATATTACTCAGCCATAAAAAGGAATGCATTTGAGTCCATTGTAATGAGGTGGATGAGCCTAGAACCTATTATATAGAGTGAAGTAAGTCAGAAACAGAAAGATAAATATCATATTCTAACACATATATACAGAATCTAGAAAAATTGTACCAAAGAATTTATTTACAGGGCAGCAATGGAGAAACAGACATAGAGAATAGACTTATGAATATGGGGAGAGGGGAGGAGAGGGTGAGATGTATGGAAAGAGTAACATGGAAACTTACATTACTGTATGTAAAATAGATAGCCAATGGGGATTTGCCATATGGCTCAGAAAAATTAAGCAGGGGCTCTGTATCAATCTAGAGGGGTGAGATGGGGAGGTAGATGGGAGGGAGTTTCAAAAGGGAGGGGATATATGTATACCTATGGTTAATTCATGTTGAGGCTTGACAGAAAACAACAAAATTCTATAAAGCAATTATCCTTCAATAAAAAATAAATTAATTTAAAAAATAAGGCTGATTTCTGGATGGATAGAGAGATGGATGAATAGATAGCTACGTGATAAGGCAAATAGAGCAGCATCTTACTAGTAGCATTTAGGTCTCAGGTAAGTTGCTGTTTGCTGTGACATTCTTTCAACATGGCTGTGTTTGAAATTTTTCGTGGTAGTGTTGGGGACATGCAATGATATGGAGCCCTGGGGTCCCCTAGTGGTGAAGCAGAGGGGGTCCTCAGAGCTCAGAGCTCGTCCTAGAGCTCCTCCCAGCAGGCACCATCCACCATTTTTCCATCCTTTATTTACCACTCTCGTGTGGGACCCAGTTCTGAATAAGCACAAAAATACACATCTCGCTGGCTCTTCCTTTACAGAAAAAAAAAAAAAAAGGCCCAGAGGAGCCTTGGCCAAGTTCTCCCAGGACTGTTGATTTCTAGTCACTTCTCCACATCAGGTTTATTGGAGGCCATTTGCCCCCCAAGATCACAGGCTTTTCTTTCCTAGCCTGGAGCGTTGAATCACACCTGCGTATAGGAATACAGGTAACTGATCCCAGGCGTGAGGAGTTAGTGACACACGGGGCAGTAAAACAAACCTGGGCTGGGACTCTTGCCTGGCGTCAGCTCCCTTATGTGTATTTGAAGTCATAGGAAACCAGAGCAGTTTCTACAAATAAATAACCCAGGGAGAGACAAGCCCCTCAGATCAAAGGAGGACTCTGGCCCAAACTTGAACCAAAACCAAGCATGCTCTCTCGACTCCGGTCTGGCGGGCAGAGAGAGGAGTGGAGAAGGCCTATCGGCTGTGCAAACATTCCCCGTCTCTGCCCTTCCTGGGTTTGTGTGAGCCTGAGAACAGGAGCCGGAGGAAGGCTGCGCTCTCTGAACTGCGGCCAGGCCCTGCCTCAGGACATTCCAGCCTGGCTTCCAGACACAGCAGGTGCCAGCACTTTGGCTTCTTGTGTCCGAACCTAGGGAGCTCCCCCGTGGGGCCGCACACTAGTCTCAGGGTTCGCACATCAGCCCTCTGGGACCCCTGGTGCTTTGCAGAAACTTTCACAGCCCACCTCCCTTGTCCTAAGTCTGGTGGCCCTGATGGACCACTAAATATTGGGCTTCGCAGGTGGCATAGTGGTAAAGAATCTGCCTGCAAAGCAAGAGATGTGGGTTTCAGCTCTGGGTTGGGAAGATCCCCTGGAGGAGGGCATGGCAACCCACTCCAGGATTCTTGCCTGGAAAATCACATAGACAGAGAAGCCTGACGGGCTAGAGTCCATAGGGTTGCAAATGACTGGACACACCTAGCAACTAAACAACAACAATGAGAACCTACTGTACAGCGCAGGGAACTCTTCTCAGTGCTCTGTGATGATTTAAATGGGAAGGAAACCCAAAAAGGAGGGGATTATGTATACATACAGCTGATTCACTTTGCTGTACAGCAGAAACTAACACAACACTGTAAAGCAACTATACTCCAATGAAAATTAATTTTAAGAAAAGGGCAGCGTTTTCCATCAATTGTTGTTCTGCAAATGGTTGTGATTCTAGTGAGCCTGTGAGAGGAGATTAACCCAGGGTCTTTGTAGTCTGCCCTCCTGGCTGACTCCATCTGGGCTTTAGCTGAGACCTGAGGATTAGTGGAATGGAGGAAAGCATTCCAAGGACTGCATGCAAAAAATGTCTTGAGGCAGGAAGAGCGCTTGGCATCTTCAAAGGAAATGATGAAGTGGCCATGGGGGCAAGAATGGAACCTGGTGTGAGAGCATGTTGATGAGGAGGCTAGGCTGTGTGGGCCTGGACAAGGAGTTTGGAATTCATCCTACATTCGATCGGAGCCATTAGAGGGTTTTGCACCAAAACAGGTCACGCTCTGGTACACTGACTGGTCTGTGGGAGATGGACTGGGGTGGGGGTGGGGAGCAGGCCGCTAAGTGGTTCTTGTGGAATCCTACAGAAAAGCCCTGGACCATGGTGGTGGCAGTGACTATCTTTCTTCCTAATGTGAGTCACCCTTCCTAGGGACACACATGTTTGGGGGAAGGGCATGCACAGTTGGAGAAAGGAAATCTCTTTTCCCAGAAAACTCATTTGAGGCCTCGTGGATGAAAATGGACATTTTATGAGAGCAAAGAGACTTGTAAGAATCAACCTTCATCTTGCCCTCCCCTTTGGGCTCCTTAGGATTGTTTTTCCATAGCAAATGTCAGCGACACAGCTCAAGTTGGCGTAACCAAAAAGGAACTTTATTGGCTCAGGTAGCTGAGAAGTCCGGGGACAGCACTAGCTTCAGGCAGAGTTGGATACGAGTGCTCAAGAGCTATCTCTCTCTAGGGCTAGGTTCTGCCTGCTCTGTACAAGCTTCTTTGTCAGTCAGGCTCTCCCTGCACTGAAGCCAGGATGGCTCCAGCAGTTCCAAGCTTGTCAGCCACGGTAGGATGAGAATGAGCTTTCCCTTTAGTTCTTTGTCTTAGGTCACATGACCACCCCTGAACCAATCACAACAGCCAGGGAACTGAGCATGTTCATTTGCCAGGCTGGGTCACATGTCTACCTAGGGAACCAAGGTGACTGAATCAGCCCCACTTGAACCACTGGGACTGAGAGTGAGGGAAGATGTAATTCCCTATAGGGTGGTGGTGGTTGTTGTTCAGTCACTCAGTCATCTCCAACTCTTTGTGACCCCATGGACTATAGTCCACAAGGCTCCTCTATCCTCCACTGCCTCCTGGAGTCTGCTCAAATTCATGTCCATTGAGTCAGTGATGCTATTTAATCATCTCATCCTCTGCCACCCGCTTCTCCTCCTGCCCTCAGTCTTTACCTTCACTCATGGACCTAACATTCCAGGTTCCTGTGCAATATTGTTTATTTATAGCATCAGACTTTACTCTCACCACCAGACACATCCACACGTGAGCATTGTTTCTGCTTTGGCCCAGTCGCTTCATTCTTTCTGAAGCTATTAGTAATTGCCTTCACTCCTCCCCAGTAGTATATTGGACACCTTCTGACTTGGGGGGAACTCATCTTCCAGTGTCATATCTTTTTGCCTTATCATACTGTCCATGGGTTCTCCAGGCAAGACTGCTAAAGTGGGTTGCCATTCCTCCTCCCCTGGACCACGTTTTGTCAGAACTCTTCACTGTGATCCATCCATTTTGGGTGGCTGTTCATGGCATAGCTCCTAGCTTCCCTGAGTTACACAAGCCCCTTTGCCACAACAAAGTTGTGATTTATGAAGGGGTCCCTATGCAGCAGGTCATTTTTAAGTCAACCCCACCTGATTGGATAACTGATGAAGTGCTGAGCCAGGTGGGCCCTGCTGTGACTAGAGACATCATCTCTGTCCTAGATGTGTGGTCTCCTGCCATCCTCTATCTTCCCCATTTAGCTCCAGCTCCTGACCTCATGCTCCACCCAGCACCATCTCCCTGGTGGGTCCCTCTGCCTGGATTCCTCCCAGAACCCCTGCTTTGTCCCTTCCTTCAGGTGTCACCTTCTCAGTGAGAACTTCCCTAACCATCCACATAAATTAGCAGCTTCTCCCCACCTCATCTGCTTGACTTTTCTCTATGGCTCTTGACACCATCACATATAGGATGCTCTTATTTGTTCTTTATTCTTTCTCTGCTCCCCCCCCCCCCAGTAGACTAAGCTCTGACCTAACCCAGGGCAGGGTCTTTTCCTGAGTGATTTCCTCTGTAGTCCAGCATCTAGAACCAGCATACAGGAGGCCCTCAATAAATACGTGTTGGATTCATCCATCTCCAACAGAGTCCTCTGGGCGGCACTCTGGTTCTTGCCCATCCTTCCCCTCTGTCCCAGCCAGCAGCATCCTTATAAAATACTTTTGTTCCCCTGGCTCCTCTGCTCTGCCAGTGTCCCCCACTCCCACCCACCCCAGCTTTCAGGATAAAGTCCAGACTCCTAAACATCACTCCGAAGTTTCCTCAGGTCTCACTCTCTGTTTGCTTTCTGCCATGCCTCGGCGCGGGCTGCACCTTTCTCCTTATTTAGCATGGATTTTCTGCTCTTTGAAACAAAGGTATTTGTGGGATTGAGCCAACACGTCACCCCGTGAAGGATGGATGGGAGAGGGGCAGCAGATATCCCAGGAGGTGGTGGTGGGGCTGGGGCATTTTCATAGCAATCTTTCTGGAGTCTCAGACTCGAGTGGGCACATCTATGGGGCAACTGCAGGTCAGGAGAAGTGCTACACCAACTGCTGATGCTAGTATTTTGGGTTAAAAAACACAGCAGATGAAGTGCTTGTGGCTACAATCACTTACTCAGCTAGGACAGTGCACACCGCCCACCAGGAAGGTGTAGAGCCCGCGGTCTGACACAGGCAGCTCCATGTTCTGACTCTGTCCTGGGAGAGGATCCCCTTTGAGGATCCCTGGACTCTGTGATCAGGCTGCTCTGAGCACCACCTGACTTTCCAGCTGCCAGCCTCAGGGGTACACAGGGCTCTGATGTCTGGACCTCGGGGCGTTTGCCCAGGACAGGGTGCAAAGGACTGAAGCCCCATAGCCAGGCAGCATCCCAGGCTCCCTGATGAGCTTTCCTTCAGCAAGGAGAGGAGAGTCAGCTGGCAGGGCTACTGTGTCTTCTGTGGTTTGTGACCTGCAAAGCCAGAGTTGGGACCCAGCTCAACTTGTCCTTGATGTGGCAGTTCCTGGCTTCCCAGGTGGCTCTAGTTGTAAAGAATCCACCTGCCAATGCGGGAGACATGGGTTCAATCCTTGGGTCAGGAAGATCCCCTGGAGAAGGAAATGACAATATATTCTAGTATTCTTGCCTGGGAAATCCCATGGATTGGCAGGCAACAGTCCGTGGGGTCACAAAAGAGTCAGACATGACTTAGCAATTAAGTTACAACAACCTGTCACTTCAAACCTACTTATATCTATTGATGTATCTCCTGATGTATAAGGAGATGAAAGAGGCTGAGGAGGCTGGGGTGGGCTGGTGGGATGTACCCTGTCTTTCCGGGTGGGGATTGCTTATCTGTGGCCCTGTCTGATGAGCTGGTAAGACCAGATACATGCCCAGCTGCAGGGAAGGGCAATCTTGGGAGACTCCTGGGAGACCAATCTTGTAATGGCAGAAAGCATCATGCACCCTGCAGACTCAATGTTGGGGCCAAAGGGACAAGGTAGAGGGGGACCCAGCTGGCCTAGCAGGCTGCTCTCTCCCCACACCTGTACGCATGGAAAGAACTGGGACACCAGGACACTTGGGTTATCTTGTTTTATTTTTTTTATCTTTTGGCCACGCCACATGCCTGCAGGATCTTAGTTCCCTGACCGGGGATGGAACCCACGCCCCCTGCAATGGCAGCCTGGAGTCTTAATCATTGGACCACCAAGGAAGTCCTGGGTTATGTTTAGAGTAGGTATTGCCCTCTTCAGAGAGTTCTGTGTTTGCTGGAAGAAGCCAGGATCCTTGGCTGCAGCCTCTGGGCACCTCAGGCCATGGCAGAGGCAGGCTGGCCTTGGACTTGGTGGGAGAAGCACCCATATCATTAATCTGACTTCCTTTCTTCCTCCGTGATCATAGGGGAGAAAAACAGTTTTAACCAACAAGGACTACTGTAGAGCACAGGGAACTCTGCTCAATGTCATATGGCAGCCTGGGTGAGAGGGGAGTTTGGGGGAGAATGGATACATGTATATGTATGGCTGAGTCCCTTTCCTGTCTACCTAAAACTATCACAACGTTGTTAATCAGCTATGCATGTCACTTCAGTCGTGTCTGATTCTTTGCAACCCCATAGACTATTTCCCACCGGCTCCTCTGTCCATGGGATTCTTCAGGCAAGAATAGTGAAGTGGGTTGCCATGCCCTCCTCCAGGGGATCTTCCTAAACCAGGGATTGAACCTATATCTCTCAAGTCTCCTGCATTGGCAGGTGAGTTCTTTCTTTCTCCCACATTGGCAGGCACCACCTGGGAAGCCCTCAATCAGCTATATTCCAATACAAAATAAAAAGTTTTTTTAAAAAAAAGAAAACCAGTTTTAAGAGGGAAGTTACTCTTTTTTTCCTCAATTGAGGGCAAGCCTTAAAAGAATGTTTTGAAAAAGAGCTATAATTTTAAAACATATTGGCTTGTTCAGTGCCTCCAGTTTCTGCTTCAGCACTCCCACCTGTTTTTTCAGAGAACATTGGACACAGAGCCCAAAGTTGCAGAGCAGGCAAACTGCCAAGTGGGTTGTTCCTCCAGAAATCGCTGGACAAACCCATTTGCTCTTTGTCCACATCCATTGGGCAACCACTGTGTGCTGGGTTGTAGGGAAGAAAAATGGGTTTATGTAGTGGCTGCCTCTCAGGAGCCTGTAGCCCAGTGTGGAAGACGTTGCGGTGCTCCAAAGATAGAATGAGAGGATTTAAAGAAAGGTTTGATCAGTAAGCTGTGGATGAAGAGGAAGAAGCAGTTGCTGTAGACTTTAGGGCCAGGGTGAATTCCTCAGGGGAGGGAAAAAGGGAATCTTAAAACAAACCGCCAATCTCCAAAGGTCAAGTGTGGCAGCTGGAAGCATGGTGGGAGAAAAAACATTTTAGTCAAGGAATTAACAGAGTATGCTCGAGTCCATCAGGGGTCACCAGGAAGTTGGTGTGGTAGTCTGGGACCAAGAACAAGTCTGCTTTCTTCTTTTTTGTTTTGTTTTAATATTTATTTGGCTGCACTAGGTCTTAGTTGCAGCATGCAGAATCTTTAGTTGCAGCATGTGAACCCTGAGTTGTGGCATGTGGGATCCAACTCCCGGACCAGGGATCCCTGCATTGGGAGTGGGGAAACTTAGCCACTGGACTGCCAGGGGAGTCCCCTATAGATCTGCTTTGAGTACTATTTCCTTCTCCCTCTTTGCCACCTTCCCAACAGACTCCCTCACCCCAGGGTGTTGTGTCTTCATCCATGGAATCTTTCAGAAGAGTGGTAATTTAATACTGGGGAGTGTCAATAAATCATCTTTTATTTATTTATTTTTGTCTCCCTTCTCTTCTCTTTTGGGAGCTCTGTTTTGCTTGAATCTGAGCCATAAGCCAAGCCCTTGTGAAATAAAACAATGAACCAAACAACCAACCCAAAGGACTTCTTCCTCCTGGGTCTCAGAGGGGGCAGCCATCTCCCCTACCTCCCCCAAAATCTTTAAAAAAAATAATAATAATTACTTATTTGGCTGTGCTGGGTCTTAGTTGGCACTCAGGGTCTTAAGTTGTCACATGGGAACTCTTAGTTGGATGTGTGGGATCTTAATTCCCCAACCAAGGACTAAACCCGTGCCCCCTGCATTGGAAGGTGGATTCTTAACCTCTGGACTGACAGGGAAGTCCCTCGTACTTTTTCTAATAAGAAAGCTATTTCAGGACCCAAGACTCTGGCCTGCCGTGTCTGCCACACTTCACATTGTCCAGGCAGAACTTTTGCCCAGAGCCCAGGGTGGGGCATCCACTAGGTCATATTTGTGTTTTCCTCCCAGCTCCATAAACACGTCACTCCACTGGGCATGAGTTTCCTATGCAAAGTCCTCTGTGTTGAGCTTTTGGGAAAGTATTTTTGTATCGTGATACCTCTCAGGGAATGGTATAGCACTATCCATCTGTCAGTGAAAGAGGTAAAAATCCCATTTAGTAAGTCAGGCCAATGATTGGCTGCATCAGGCATTGAACAGAAACCAGACAGGGATGATGGTGATAAACTGACATATGGCAGCTTACAGTCCAGCAGACCACTCACTGTCCCTGTATCTCTTCGTCCGTCTAGTACCCTTGAAAGGAAGCTGCTGCAACAATCCCTTCATTTTGCAGCTGAGGAAATGGAGGCTTGACTATTAAATGAATGGTAAAGCTCACCCATGGCTCCTAAGTGGGAGATCTGAGGCTTAAATTTGGATCTTGTCACACAGCCTACGTGCTTACCAAAGCACTGTCAAGCATGCCTGAGGTTGACGCTTAACTGGTGGTGGAGAAGTGTCTCTGGACTGAGTTGATTCTCTGAAATGGTGGCTCTTGAGCAATATCAGAATCCCTGGGGGGCTTGTTAAAACACAGATGGCTGGCCCACCCCTGGAGTTTGAATCAGTCGGTCAAGTAGGTCTCCAGTGGGGCTGCGAATCTGAGGTTCTAAAAGGTGGAGTCAAGGATGCCACCATAAAAACTGTTGCTCTGAACTGTCTCGAAACTCACTCTAGTTTGATCTTCTAAACCACTCTGAGTATCGAGGCTCTATATTGGAAGTTTCTACAATGATGGAAATGTTGTAGATTCATGCACCCAACATGGTTGCTGTTGTTTAGTAGCTAAGTCGTGTCTGACTCTCTTTGGGACCTCATGGACTGTACCCCGCCAGGCTCCTCTGTCTATGGGATTCTTCAGGCAAGAATACTGGAATGGGTTGCCATTTGCTCCTCCAGGGAATCTTCCTGACCCAGGGATCAAACCTCCATCTCCTGCCTCTCTTGCAGTAGCTGGCAGATTCTTTACCTCTTGGTAGCCACCAGCTACCAGTGGTGATCAAACTCTTTAAAGTGCTTAGCATGACCAAGGAACTGAGTCTTAACTGTATCTGATTTTAATTTAACTGTTCATAGCCACACATGACTTGCTGCTAGTGTATTGGACAGCCTACCTCTAAACCAAAGGGCAAGTTAGATATGTCAATGTGGCTCAGTTGTTTACTGCAGTGTTTAATCTCCAATAAATCACTGAGGAACTCTTCATTGGGGGAACATCGGTTTGCAGAAGAGTCAGGCTCATTATTTAGACTGTGGTGCCTGATGCAGAGCTGGTGGGACTTTGGGATCCCTGTGGGGGCAGGGATCTCACTTCCTTTTCCACCAGGACCAGTGCAGTGCCCACTTGGGGGATGCATAGACCGTGTATGTTACATGAACAGGAGGGGAGACTGGTTACAGACCTGCCTTCCTACCTGCTGTGATGGTGGAAGGCTTTGACACTACCAGCCCTGGTGGCCGATTCGGTGATGAGGTGAGAGATCTGGGTGTGATGCCACAGCAGGACCCAACAGGATTTGTTCAGATATGCTTGGGGATGGGAGTGGTCTGTGATGGTGAAGTTCTCATGAAACTCTCCTCGTTGGCTCTGCAGGTGGCTCCCCACTGGGGATTTCCCCTCTCAGAGGAGGTATTTTGTTTGGGGAAAATAATTTAAAGACTTTATGGAAGTATAAAGGGTTCCTGAGGCAAGTGTTTACTACCCAAACTGTAACTGAAAGCAATGCCCCTGTTGAAACAGGGGCTGAAACAGAAATGGGCCCAGTCTTACCTCTCCCTTTCCACCCAAACAAGCAGGGTGGCCGGGAAGGTGGTGGGTGCCCCATAATTTGGAGTCAAATGGCAATCCTCTGATCCATTTACTGCTCCTGATTATAAGCAACAATCTTTGCACTGTGGGTCTCAGTTTACTCATCTGTAAAATGGGAGGGTGGGACTGCATGAGATTCTTGCTACTCAAAGCATGGCCCACAGCCCAACAGCAGAGGCAGCCTCACTTGGGAGCTGGTTGGAAATGCAGAATCAGATCCCACCCCAGACCCACGGAATGAGACTCTGCATTTTAACAAATTCTCCATATGGTTCAGGTGCACAGCCAAGGGCTGACTGGAAAGGGCCTCTGATCCCATCAGCTCCTACATTCTGTGAGTCTAATGCTAACTGGCAAGTCGCTTGGTGGTGGTGGTGGTTTAGACGCTAAGTCATGTCTGACTCTTTGTGACACCATGGACTGTAGCCTACCAGGCTTCTCTGTCCATGGGATTCTCCAGGCAGGAATGCTGGAGCAGGTTGCCATTTCCTTCTCTAGGGGATCTTCCCAACCCAGGGATCAGACCCAGCTGCATTGCAGGCAGATTGTTTACCATCTGAACCACCAGGGAAACCCTCCTGGTTATGGGTAGTATTATTGTTCCTGTTTTAAAGATGAGACAGCTAAGGCCCAGAGAGGTTGAACGACTTGTCTAAGGGCACATGGCTGTTGAGAGCTGGAACTCAGACCAGGTTCTCAGAGTTCATCTCCCAGGTTCTTTCTCCCATGGTAGCAAGCATCCTTCATACCAGCAGCTCCCACAACTTGAGGACTGACCACAGGTCAGGCCCAGAGCTTTACCATCTTACATAGAGCCTCTCGTTTGATCCTCAAGCGAGGAACAAAATGACCTTGGAGTTTAAGAGGCATTATTTCAATTTTATGGGTTAAAAAAAGCAAAGCCTGAGTGGTCAAATGGTTTTCCTAATGTTGAGCTGCATGGCTGGCCTGGAGGCCTCTGGGGCCTGTGCTCCATGTTCCCACAGTGTCCTGCTGGTCTGAGTTGAGCCTAGGTTTGCGGAAAATGAGACTTGCCTTGGTGCAGATGTGACGGAGCATGATGGCTGTCCCTGTGCGGTCCCATAGCCCAAACCAGCTTCAGGGTCCCCCTGCAGCCCTACCGCACCCCCTACCCCCACACTCCCCCGCCACCCATCCACCCACCTCAGAGCTTCCACCTCCTTCTCCTCCTTCCCTTCATGGTAATCCCTGAAGAGAGTTTGGCTTCTGCAAGGTGCAGGCAGCAAGGGCCTGCCTCTCCCTGGGGGCAGGGATGCTGTGGGGCGTGGACCTGTTAATGCTGCTCCTCTGCGGGTTCAGGGGCCTCTGTGGAGGCTCGAATAACCCCGTGCTCCTCTTCTCCTTCAGGTGATGGCTTCTACTACCCCAGGGAAGCTGGAGGGAGAGCAGAGCCCCCACCCTGGCTGTGCGATGGCAGCAAGGAAAGGCAGAGACAGCCAGGGGCAAGCGACGCCCTGCCCATCCGTGTTCCTGGGAGGCCTGGCAGACACTCAGAGCTACAGCTGGATAGAGTGGGGGTGCCGAGCTTCTGGAAAACTTTAGCTTGTTATTGTGAAGCCTTGTGAAGCAGAGTGTCCTGGAGTTCCGGCCGTTCCTCCTGCACATGACTCTACCAGAGGGGCTCACTGTGCCCTGAAAGGAAGGGGCCAGCTCACGACCAGTGGGACCCAGCCAGGCTCCAGCCAGCAGCTCCCCGAGGAAGCTAGCATTGTTGCTAGCATTGTTAGCCAACTTGCGTGCTTCCCAGGCCTTCCGCGGCTGGGCACCATTTCCAGACCATATCTTGCCAGCTGGAGAAGCCGAGTCCAGCTCCCGCTGCCAGAGAGCTTTCAGTGGCCAAGTGGAAAAATTGTCCTCCTCCCCTGGGGAAGAAGTCCCAAGTGAAATCTGAGAACCTTTGGGATGCATAGCAACAGAACCTTTCTCCATGTTTCTGTGCTTAGGGCCCTGGAAGCCACTCGGGGGGCACTAAAGCCCCGAGGACCACCCTACCCCTCCCCGGGCAATGTGGGGTCACAAGCTCTTTGAGGTGGGAGTGTTGGGGGGGGGCGGTTCTCTCTGCCTCCAGTGCCTCAGACACAGCAGATCTGTTTCATGTTAGGAGAAAGATTTCAAACATTATCCTGCCAGGTGGAATTGTTTTTACATCCATCCTGAAACTGAAGATTTTTTGTCTCTGAAATGACCTAGGCTATAATCAGAAGGTGTCAGGGCCACGAGTCCCTATATCCCAACCTTCCACTCTGCATATGGGGAGTCGAGGCACGGAGAAGCACATGCCTGGGTGAGGGTCATCCAGCAGTTAATGTTGGAGAGGTGCCCCCACCCAGATTGCCTCTCATCCCCTGGGCATCACCCTGCTCACCGCCGGCCACGTTCGTCTCCTAGCTCATGGCCCAAAGTTCAGATTCATGAAGGCCTAGGATGGCTTGGGGCTTCTTAGCAGCAAAGAACAAGTCAGTTTTGGTTTTGCTGAACAGATGGAGACTCAAGAGCTGGGCCCTGGCTTTTCCTGAGGACCACAAGACACTCCTGTCCCCAGTGTCCCTTCTTTCTCTTGCAAAGAGCATGAAAACAGACACTCCTCTTCTGGGAGCCATGGGGAGAAAGGCGCCGTTCAATGCCCCACTCCAGTGGCTCTGTTGAGGCAACTAGAATGGGCCCCGTTGTTCTCTCCAGGTCAGACCAGGCAGGGTGCCTGCCAGGAGGACACCATGGACATTGATGCTGAGAGCACTGTGCCTCCCTCCCCTGGCCTCCCCAGCACACCTGTGCGGGAGGGACCAGGCACGAGGCCAGGGCGCTCTGTTTCAGACCCTCCTGCCCACTCCGACTCACTGAACTCACACAAAGCACTTCACCTGGAGCTGGGAGGTCAGAGATGATCAGATTTATCCCTGAGCTGGTTCAGAGGCAGGAGCCTGCGTGGCATGAGAGACATCTGGCCCATTCCTCCGTGTGGGAGAATATCTGTTTGTTTTCAGGCTTTGGGGAGGATCTGAGGACGTGGGCAAGGGAACCGGAGCAGGCTGCTCTCCCAGCCTCGTCTACGTACTCTAGTGTGCCACAGAGTACTCGAGGACAGAGATCTTTCTCCAAGAGCATTATATTCTGAAAAGGGCATGAGGAATCTTTTTTTTTAAAGTTCCTGTCTTGAGGATTACTGAGACAAATTCCCATAGTCAGCTTCTGTCTAAGTAAAAGGGGAAAAAAAGTGGCTTTCATAAAATAGAAGTGAAATAAAATTAATTTAATTTTGTCACACAGAAAAATAAATCCAGAGTCTAAGGCTGTTTCAATTCTCCATGGAGTTGGAGCCTAGTTTCTTACTCTCTGCTTTACCATCTTCAGCACATGGCTCCAACTACCTACATGGCCAAAGATAGCTGCCAAAGATCCAGCCATCATATCCATATTCCAGCCAGCAGGAAGCGGAGGTTTGAGAAAGGCTTCCCACCTTCTGTGAGGATATATCCTGGAATTCATACACTGTACTTTTGCCATATTGGCTAAAACAATTCCAGAAACTGAAGAAGGTAGCCTTTATTCTAGGTGGCTGTGTGTCCAGGCAAAATACAGGGGTTCTTTTCCAGGGAAAATGGATATTAAGGGACAATTAACTATCTCTGCCCTGCCTTCCTCTTGGATGGGTAGTATTAAAAGGGTTTATAATACACAGGCATCCTATTTAAGATCTCAATGTTATCATCAAGACTTGTTTTAGAAGCACAGACTAACATTCAGTCAGTTCAGTTCAGTCGCTCAGTCATGTCCAACTCTTTGCGACCCCATGAACCTCAGCATGCCAGGCCTCCCTTTCCATCACCGACTCCCGGAGTCCACCCAAACTCATGTCCATTGAGTTGGTGATGCCATCCAACCATCTCATTCTCTGTCATCCTCTTCTTCTCCTGCTCTCAATCTTTCCCAGCATCAGGGTCTTTTCCAATGAGTCAGCTCTTTGCATCAGGTGGCCAAAGTATTGAAGTTTCAGCTTCAGCATCAGTCCTTCCAGTGAACACCCAGGACTAATCTCCTTTAGGATGGACTGGTTGGATCTCCTTGCAGTCCAAGGGACTCTCAAGAGTCTTCTCCAACACCACAGTTCAAAAGCACCAATTCTTTGGCACTCAGCTTTCTTTATAGTCCAACCCTCATATCCCTACATGACCACTGGAAAAACCATATCCTTGACTAGACGGACCTTTGTTGGCAAAGTAATGTCTCTGTTTTTTAATATGTTGTCTAGGTACACACCAAGTTAATGGCATCTGTTTTCCAGCACATGTTCAGTGGGAGTGTTTTTTGGTTTTCTCTGCTTTTTAACTTAAGAAGAAGAAAAAATAAAGCTTTATTCTGGAGGGTAGCAAGCTCAAGAACCAAGGATGAAATTCCATCCGTCACTGGGTCTCTGAGCTGCAGGACACAGGCAGGATGTGGATGATGGGGCTGGCATGCCCCAATCTGCCCAACCCTGAGTCATGGCAGCTGAGAACTCGGCACTGGCTGGCTAGAGAATGCCCATGCTGGCATGTGCCCTGTGTGTCTGTGTGTGTGTCTGCCCCATACACTGACTCCAGCCTGAGCTTGCAAGTCTGACTTGGTGTGCTTCTGTTTCAGGGAGCACTCTGCCAGGATGGGAGCTGCTCACAGGTCGGATGTCTCCTTTAGGGTAATGCTGACCATCGGTTGGTTCATACTGGCCCACTTTCCTGGTGCTGCATCCACAGGTAAGCCATTGCACAGTATCTGTGCCTCTCCCTGTCAACAAAGAATGCGTAGCCACTTCTGGAAGCAAGGGGCTGGGGGCCAGGAGCAGGAGCCTCGGGGCGGGGTCAGGGCTGCCGGGTTCTGGCCTGACCCTGCTAACTCAGTGACCCTGGGCAGGTCTTACCCTGTGCTTCAGTTTCATCAGGCAGCCTTGGGGGTTACAAATTCAGTGTCTACAGGTGCCAGGCATGTGATGCAAAGTAGTAAAGCTGGCCAGGTAGAGATGTGGTCACCTGTAGAGTGCAGGCCCCTCTTAAGGAACTCACCCTTCTCAGTCCTGGCCAGTGACCCCCACATAGGAAGAGGGGCGCACCTACTGCAGGGTCTATCGAATTTTTAAGAGAAGCCAGAAATCTAGACTTTTCTATAAAAGCTTTGTACTTGTTAAAGGATGGCAACCAACTGAAATTGTATCAAACACTCAGAGTGGAGTGGAACAGACAAAAAACACACAGCTGCCAGCCAGCCTGACGTCTGGGAGCCACCTGACCTTCATGTTCCTTTCCTAATTTGCCATAAGATCTGGTGCATTAAGATACAGCTCATAAGATCATGGGCTTGCCTGGTAGCTCAGATAGTAAAGAATCTGCCTGCGATGTAGGAGACCTAGGTTCAATCCCTGGGTCAATAAGATCCCCTGGAGAAGGGAATGGCAACCTATTCCAGCATTCTTGCCTGGAGAATCCCATGGACAGAGGAGCCTGGTGGGCTACATTCCATGGGGTGGCAAAGAGTTGGATGAAACTGAAGTGACTTAGCATGCACACACACCTTCCCGCTCCTCCATCCCCTCCCCAGTTATTTAAAAATCTACTGTTTCAGGCTCACAACTTAATTCCTAGTGAGAGGAAAAAAGAGAACATTGAGGTTTGTTCACTGAGTAAGCATTCTCATCTTGTTTTGCCCATGGCCTCTTCCGATCGCTTCCCCTCTGGGCTTTCTCCTGCTGTCCAGGGAGAGTCTCCCTGTTTCTGAAACAGTCTTCTCTGTTCACTGTACATAGTACCCCACTGGGATAGAGATCCTTCTGAGCAGTAGAAGGAGGGACTCCTCCTAGTGCTTCTATTTGCAGCGTAACGCCCACCATGAGTGCTTTGAGTTCAGCTAAACTTTCTGACTCATGAGGCTACCACAGGCCCTGCTTATGCATGTGTGCGAACTTGCTTCAGTTGAACCCGGCTGTTTGTGACTCTATGGACTGTAGCCTGCCAGGCTCCTCTGTCCCTGGGATTCTCTAAGCAAGAATACAGGACTGGGTTGCCATGCCCTTCTTCCAGGGGATCTTCAGGACCCAGGGGTCGAATGCATGTCTCCTGCATTGCAGGCAGATTCTTTACTGATGAACCACCAGGGAATCCTGCAGGTCATGCTGAGCATCAGGCTAACTTTGAAGGGTTTAGGACAGAAACACTGCCTGCCATCGATGTTTCATCAGGCACTCCTTTTCATGGGAGTGGTCTTAGTAACATCCCACAAGCCTCCCAGAAGTTATCTTCTTTGGTTTCCCAGGTAACAGCTCCTTAGGTGAGAAGAAACAAAGCCATCATTGGACAGGTATGGAATTGCTCCATCAGAGCCAGTATCTCTTATAGCAACTCCATATATGTAACTTTCAAGGTTGCCATGTGGGATGTGCCCAGTTATCAGAGTCCCTGCACTCAGGGAAGCCCATAGTAAGACATCTCCAGCAGGATCATTATAAATACAGTATGTGTGTATGTGTGCACAGTCACTTTGCCATGTCCAACTCTTCATAGCCCCTTCAACTGTAGCCTGCCAGGCTCTTCTGTCCACGGGATTCTCCAAGCAAGAAGACTGAAGTAGGTTGTCATTTCCTTCTCCAGGGGATCTTCCCAACCCAGAGACTGAACATGGATTTCTCGTATCTCCTGTATTGGCAGGCAGATTCTTTACCACTGCACCACATAGTTCCTCCTGGTTTAGATGCCACTGACTAATCAGGGGTCACTTTTGTATATTGGGCTTCTCTGGTGGCTCAGACGGTAAAGCATCTGCCTACAATGTGGGAGACCCAGTTCAGTCCCTGGGTCGGGAAGATTCTCTGGAGAAGGAAATGGCAACCCACTCCAGAATTCTTGCCTGGAAAAATCCCATGGATGGACGAGCCTGGTAGGCTCCATGGGGTCTCAGAGAATTGGACACAACTGAGCGACTTCACTTTTACTTTGTTATAATTAATGTTGCTTGGTAGCACAGTTTATAGAATACCATCTTGTTCAGGTTTCCAGGGAACCAGGGAGAGCAAATTAACTAAATGTCAAATTCTCATGCAGAAGGCGAAAGGGTTTTGCCAACTTTTCAAACATTCTTTCCAGGGGAAAGGATGCTTTGAAATACAAGTAATCCAGGTATATCACTCTCTAACCTTAGATCCTGAAATATCTTGAAGAGTCATCTGGTCTACCCTTCATTCTATAAAGGGAAAAACAGCCCAGAAGAAGGAAGTTTACAGAAAATGCATGATGAACTAATGAAGGGCATGGGGTAAATCCAAGGGCTCCTATGTCAGAGTTACTCTTTTCTCTCTAAGGCCCTGCTTTTAGCTCTAGTAGGGAGGAGGCCAGAGCCTTGAAAGTGCATGATAGCTCTGCCCACCCCATGATCTGTGCCATCCTTGCTGGGGAGGTTGGTGGATGGTGGCAGTGACACCTCTCTGTACTTGGCAGGGTCAGCTGAGTGCCCTGATCAGTGGCCTGAGTTGCAACCCTGGAATCCTGGCCATGACCCAACCAACTATGTGTACATAGGCCAGGGCAGAGCACTGCTGCTCACCTCTTCTGCCACGGTCTACTCCATCCGCATCTCAGAGGGAGGTAAGCCAATCTCCTTCCCTGATACTCCCCATCCCATCTCTCTGGTCTGCTGCCTCAGAGCCCAGCAGACAGATGCAGGTTGCCATTACTTGAGATGGACGAAACAAATGTCACATGCTTAGCACTCAGGTCAGAGCATCTGGTTGTTGCAGATAACCATCAACTCTGAGCACTTAAGGAATGCGTTGTCAGAGTCCAATCTTAATGAAAGAAGCATTTATAGAGGAACTCCTTACTGGTGCTCTGAGCAGTTCTGCTTATCTGACTTTCAGATGCTTACTCATTGAAGGCAGAGCACACAGTGAAGGCAGCCTACCAAGCAGGCAATATATACCCATCACAAGACAGAGAGAAAAGTAAACATCATAAGCACAGCAAACATAGAAGTACATGAAGGAGGCCTTCTTGCCAGCCTGGAGGAGATGGGGGACTCAGGAGGTCTGCCCTTCTCTCTGCTAGAATCTCATCACTAACACTTGTATTCTTCAACCTCACTCCATTCCTACCTCTTCAGGAAAGCTAGTCATTAAAGACCAAGATGAGGCCATTGTTTTGCGTACCCGACACATCCTGATTGACAGCGGAGGAGAGCTGCATGCTGGGAGTGCCCTCTGCCCTTTCCAGGGCAATTTCAGCATCATTTTGTATGGAAGGTGGGTAGATGGTCCCCACGCTACCGTGGGTACCATGCCACACTTGGATCTGATGTGGGGGAGATTGTCCATAGAAGAGAGGAAGGTGAGATAGCAAGCCTTTAGTGTAAGAAAGGAATTATCATTACATCCTGCCAGATCACAATCACGAGCAAGACAGACACTGGCAATTTGGGTGAGCTGGAGAGGTACCCGAGGTATTTTATTTACTGTGGCTCAGGTCTGGACTTAAGTTACAGAAACCTCTGCTAGCCTTTCAGCTGCTTTCTAACCATGTAATGGCTCAGGGAGTCTCTGTGAATGTTTATTAATAGGCTCTGATGGACAAGATAAAGAAAAATTCCAGGCAGTATTTGCCTCTGGCTGTGCTCCATCACCAAGCAATTGAGTTCTCAGAAGTGGTAGCCAAGAATACACAGGGGTATGCAGTAGTTGTCCAGATGATTCCACATCTGATATGGACCAAAATATTATGCACTTAGACCTGGACAAAAGTGCCAACATGTTGACTATTGATGAGCATTTCTGCTTGGCCTGTTGGACTCATTTTGTTCTGGCTTGGGACTCTCTTGTTTGCTCATGCTATGTCTACTGATCTTGGGCGGTCACCAGGTGTGATTGGTTCTCCAGTTGCCACAGTGGGAGTCAGCAGCAGTGCTGTCCCCTCTGGGCTCAGCAGCCGCTAAACAGAGATGTTGGCTGACCACAGAGAGCCGTTTTCTCTCATAGGGCTGATGATGGCATTCAGCTAGACCCCTACTTTGGCCTCAAGTACATTGGTGTCGACAGAGGAGGTACCCTTGAGTTGCATGGACAGAAGAAGCTCTCTTGGACGTTTCTGAACAAGACTCTTCACCCAGGTGGCCTGGAAGAGGGAGGCTATTTTTTTGAAAGGAGCTGGGGTCACCGTGGAGTCATTGTCCATGTCATCGACCCCAAATCAGGAACAGTCATCCATTCTGACAGGTAAGGTTTGCCTTTGCATCAACACATTCATTAATTCATTCAACACACACTTAGGGACGTGTGTCCTAGCCAGAGGCCACTCAGGGTGCTGAGCTGTGAGCAAAACAGAAATCCTTGATCTCAAAGAGTTAGGTCTCTCCTTCCCTAGGCATCTGCTTCGTGCAGCTGAATTGAACAGGAACAGGCACATTCACACACACGTATGCACATGTACACACACGGCATAGTTTCAGGCTGGCATCACCGGTAATTAGGTGGTACAGAGTAACTCGGGAAGGTCATCTTACATCACGTGGTCAGGGAGCCTAGTGTAAACAAGAGACATTTGAGCAGAGGACTTTGGGGTGAGACGGAGTCAGGGAATGACTGTTCAAAACTGAGAGCAGCAAGTGCAAAGGGCCAGGGCTGAGAAAGTGCTGATATTCTCATAGGACAGAAGGGCCAGAAGAGAGGTGGGAGGGCAGAGCGTGCTGGAAACGACATCCAATGATGTCGGAGTTTCAGGCAGAGGCAGGTGTGTGGCCTGGGAGGCCCAGTGAGGAGGTGGGTTTTATTCTCAATAGAATGCAAAGTCACCAAAGTGCTTTAAGAAAAAAATGATCTGATTTAGCCATAACTATGGAGAAGGAAATGGCAACCCACTCCAGTATTCTTTCCTAGAGAATCCCATGGACAGAGGAGCCTGGCAGGCTATAGTCCATTGGATTGTAAGAGTTGGACACAACCTAGCGACTAAACCACCACATATACATCATCCCCTCCCTCTTGAGCCTCCCTCCCACCTCCCCCATCCCACCCCTCTAGGTCATCACAGAACACCACACTGAGCCTCTGTGCTATACAGCAGCTTCCCACTAGCTATCTGTTTTACATATGGGAGTGTATATATGTCAGTGCTACTCTCTCAGTTCTTCCCACCCTCTCCTTCCCCTGCTGTGTCCACAAGACTATTCTGTACATCTGCATCTCTTTTCCTGCCCTGCAAATAGGCTCATCAGTACCATTCTTCTAGATTCCTTATATATACATTAACATATACTTGTGGCTGATTTGCATTTTTGTACTACAGAAATGAACACGACTTTGTAAAGCAATTATCCAACAATTAAAAATTTGTAAAATTAAATAAATAAAAAAGAAGTAAAAAATAAAGAAGAATACCATCTAATTTAAAAGAATTGGCTGCTCTGTAGAGAGTGGATTGTTTGCTGAGAGCTAAAGGAAAGCTCAAGACTTCCCTGGTGGCTCAGTGGTAAAGAATCTGCCTGCCAGTGCAGGTGACACGTGTTTGATCCCTAGTCTGGGAATATTCCACATGCCACAGAGCAACTAAGCCCGTGTACCACCACTATTGAGTCTGTGCTCTAGAGCCCGGGAGCTGCAACAACTGAGCTCATGTGCTGCAGCTACTGAAGCCTGAGTGCCCTAGAGCCTGTGCTCCCCAACAAGAGAAGCCCCTGCAATGAGAAGCCGTGCTCTGCAACAAAGAGTAGCCCCCTGCTCCCTGCAACTAGCTAAAAGCCCACACAGTAACGTAGACCCAGCACAGCCAAAAATAAACACATAAAATTATTTTTTAAAAAAGTAAAGCTAGCAGAGGTGATTCAGAGGCTTCCACGTGGTCTGGGCAAAAGTCGCTGGTAAGTATTCAGGTAGAAGCAGCAGCCATAGAAGTGGATGGACTGGAGAGATATTCAAGAGGCAGACACAGCAAGTCTCTCCTCCCTGTCCTCTCTCCGAGCTCGGGTATGAGCTGGTAGACTCTACAGAGGCTGGACCTGACCAGTAAGGTCCCAGGGCTTCTTGTCTGGACACTGCAGAGGCCAGTCCAGGCCACTTGGAGAGAAAGAGACAAGAGGAAGGGCACAGCTGGAGTGGGTAAACAGACACAGCTGTCCTGGTGCTGCTGGAGGATGGGGATATTGAATTCCTCAAAAACAGGGCAGGAGCCATGAGCATCCGCAGGAAGGCAGCAAGAACTGGCTGTGATATGGTTTAGGCTGGCCCACTCACCTTGCCCTCTAGTGAATATTAGTAACAATAATACAACCACAGGACTTTGTGCAAAACCCTGTGTTAACCACTTTCTCCACCATATATAACTGAATCTTCATAAATGCCCTGGGAGGTAATTCTGTTGTTATACAGATGAGAGCACTGAGGCTGAGTGAGGCTAAATTTGCTCAGAGACTTCCCTGGTGGTTCAGATGGTAAAAAAAAAAAAAAAAAAAAACACCTGCCTGCAATGCAGGAAATGTGTGTTTGACCCCTAGGTTGGGAAGATTCTCTGGAGGAGGTAATAGCTACTTATTCCAGTATTTTTGCCTGGAGAATCCCAGGGATAGAGGAGCTCAGCATCACAAGGCTTGGGAGTGTTGGAGCTGGGATTCAAACCCAGATCTGCCCAGACCCTGTGTCACTAAATTGCCCCCTTGTGTCCCCTGGTGGCAGCCACCTGCTTGGCCTGGGGTGGAGCAATCCTCAGCCCAGGAGTAGCACGACCAGGATGTGCTTGATTGAAACAAAGGCCATCAGAGAGCTCCTCCCTTCAGAGGAGAGAGAATGGTCTACTCAGTTGTGCTCTGACACACGTTCTGGATGCTGCGTCTTTCTTTAAAATTTTATTATATTATACTCAATTTATTCTTATTTTAGTTTTTGTTATTAACTTTTATAGTTGCTTTACAATCTTGTATTAGTTTCCACTGTGAAGCAAAGTGAATCAGCTATACTTATATATACACCCACCCATTTTTGGATTTCCTCCCCATTTAGGTCACCACAGAGCCCTGAGTAGAGTTCTCTGTGCTGTACAGCAGGTTCTCATTAGTTATCCATCCTATACACAGTAGTGTGTATATGTCAATCCAATCTCCCAGTTCATCCCACTCCTTTCCCCACCTTGGTATCCATATATTAGTTCTCTACATCTGTGTCTCTATTTCTGTTTTGGAAATAGGTTCATCTGTACCATTTTCTAGATTCCACATATCAGTGATATAATATGATATTTGTTTTTCTCTCTCTGACTTACTTCACTCTGAATGACAGTCTCTAGGTCCATCCATGTCTCTGCAACTGGGGTTGTTTTGTTCCTTTTTATGGCTGAGTAATATTCCACTGTGTATATGTATCACATCTTCTCTATCCATTCCTTTGTAGATAGACATTTAGGTTGCTTACTGACTTAACGTCCTGACTATTGTAAGTAGTGCTTCAAGGAACATTGGGGTACATGCATTCTTTTGAACTCTGGTTTTCTCCGGATATGGCGCTACTTCTTAAGTAGTACAATATGGATTACTTGTGGCAGCCAATCAAATTGAATTCATCACTGAAGTGGATAATAAGATGTTATACCAATAGCTGGTGTGGGGATTTCAAAGTCAGGATGCCCGCTCCTTCCTTGTCTCCTTTGGGTCAAATATGAGTCAGTGGGCTCAAGAATCTGACAGCTGAAGGTATCTCAGTAAAGATATTAATAAACACTAAACACACATGGAAATGCAGGCTATGGTCACTGGAGACCTGGTCACCTGGAGGTTGCTTGCATAAGGTTACTAAGAGAAATAAGAACTTAGATCAGCTCCGGGGAAGTAGTAAGCATTTGACTGGCTGGAGAGAAGGGTAGGATGATAGAGTGAAGGCAGGAGTGGGCTTGTGGTATGATCATGAGCCCCTGAGATATGCTAGGATTGTAGCAAACATTTCATGAGGAAGGACAGTGGAGAAGGAAGGGGCCTAGGTGAGGTCATACCAGGTTACAGAAACAATTAAAAGTAAGTTTGAGGACCCCTTAGCATCCACACATCCCCCCGCCCACACCTCCTAACCGCGTTTGTTTTCCTTTTCTCAAATCTGGGCTATTCATGCTGATTTATTTTTCTAGATTCCTTGTAGAACTATTTTGCTTGCTAAGTTCCAAGACAAATTCTTTTGGAATTTCCATTGTCATTGTACAAAATCTTTATACCTAATAAGTATGCTTTATATTTGGAGTTGGGATCATGACAAAATTTTATTTTTCCTTTGTAAATTCTTGTCACCTGTGGTGAAGGTTATTTGAGATCTCCATTTCATAGCTGCTTTATATGTGTGAGGATGGATTATCTTCGACAAATCTCAGATGATTTTTTTTTGCTGTAATAAAAGCTCTTTTCTTTAAAAATCATGACTCTTGAGATTTTGGATGGCATGTTAGCTGTCTTACCACAGGTAGGTGCTTAGAGCTCTCTTTTTGTGCTGCTATTAGGACTATTAATATCCCCTCTCATTGCTCCTTTCAGATTTGACACCTATAGATCCAAAAAAGAGAGTGAGCGTCTGGCCCAGTATTTAAATGCCGTGCCCGATGGCAGGATCCTTTCTGTTGCTGTGAATGATGAAGGCTCTCGAAACTTGGATGATGTGGCAAGGAAGGCGATGACCAAACTGGGCAGCAAACACTTCCTACACCTTGGATTCAGGTATCGGTCATCACTTCTATCACTTCCTCAGGCTCCAGAACACTAAAGCAATGCTAGCCCAGACAGACTTTACCTAACTTCCTTCCTGGTTTCCCCAGGGCCACGTGACCCTCAAGGGTGACCCTGGAGGATGCAGGCACACACATCCATCTGCACTGGATGTATTATGACTTGTTTTTAAAGAGAACTTGTTTTTAAAGAGTTTTTCTTACAAGCATATTCCTCTCTTCAAACTTCAAAACTCTCTGTGTATATAAACTCATTCATTCAATCAGTCACTTACTAAATATTGAGTATCTACTGCAGGTAGGAGCTGTGCCTCAGATGTACAATGAGTGGTCATTTTCTTTTCCTTTGGTGAAGGGATCACAATGTGCCTTGAGGGGTTGGCAGACATCTGTTTAGAGACCACATGAAGTGCCTCTGCCCTGCCAAGACCCTCCCAGCAGAAGGGGCACTTTGGTGTGCTTCAGGGTGAGTTTTGTTTGCCTGGGTTTGCAGCATCATGCCTGACTCTGGCGGCGTGCACACTTTGGCACCAAGATAAATGCATTATGGTTTATCCGACAGTAGCCACACCTTTGAATCATGTTGAATCAGATCTCAGTTTAGCAGAAAGTTGAGATCATCTTTCCCGTGGCTGTTGGAGATAGAGACACCCCGCCTTTCGGCTCTGCAGAAGATGGGCAAGATGGAGGCAGGCCAGAGGCTCTCCTGGGCTCTGAGCAAAGCAATTTTACTCACTGGGTGGAGTCCCCCTGGGCAGGAGCAGGGCTCTAGGTTCCAGAGTGCGTTTTCCACCTGCCCATGGGCACCTCCCTCTAGAAGGATTTGGGCAGGAAACTTGAGCAGCCAAAGATGACAATGACACTATAGTATTGCAAAGCTCCTTTGTTGATAAAAACTGAGGGCATTGCTATTTCATTTTTCATATAAGCCAAAAGGCCAGTTTGTTAATCTACACTGAGAGGTAGAACCACAAAGAGACTGGCTACATATGGCCTCAGCAGAAGAAGGGCCAAGATCTGGCATCCAGTTTGTCCTGAATCTTGAATCTGGGCTGGACCTTTTCCTAGGTGATGGCACGCAAGTGACTCACCCTCTCTTTGAACTGTCCCCGTGATGCGTAAAATGGGATATTTCAGGAGTCAGCTCAGAGGACTCTGGGGAGGGTAAAGGTGATGATAAGAGCAAAGTATTCGCCACTGTGGGTAGCATGGAGTAAAACTCAATGAATATTAGCAACTCTTCTCAAGAGCCGTGGAAAGGATTGTTGTTATTCAGTCGCTCAGTTGTATCCGACTCTTTGTGATCCCATGGACTGCAGCATGCCAGGCTCCTCTATCCATGGGATTTTCTAGGCAAGAATACTGGAGTGGGTTGCCATTTCCTCCTCTAGGGGATGGTCCTTATTTAGTGATTGAACCTGCATCTCCTATATCTCCTGCCTTGCAGAAGGTCCTTTACCTGCTGGGCCACCAGGGAAACTCCAACATATGACATAGGCAGTATCAATTCATTGAGGATTAATGTGGTTTGTTCAATAAACATATTTAGGTATTATTACTTTTTAAAAAAGAGATCAGTGTCAGAGACAGGGAAACAAGATTTGAGGATGCTAAATGTGCCTCCAGCTCTTAATCTACCTGTTGATTTGAACTGGTGGTGTAGGAGTAATATGAAAAGTGGAGGAGAGGCATGTGGATCCTCTCTAGACATCCATGTGATCTTAAGCTGATATTTTCCCTTTTCTGTTGCTTATCTTCCTTCCCTGTCTTCCACCATCTCCTGGAGTTTGCTCAAACTCATGCCCATTGAGTTGGGGATGCCATCCAACCATCTCATCCTCTGTTGCCCCCTTCTCCTCCTGCCCTCAATCTTTCCCAGCATCGGGGTCTTTTCCAATGATTTGGCTCTTTGCATCAGGAGGCCGAAGTATTGGAGTTTCAGCATCAGTACTCCCAGTAAATATTCAGAGTTGATTTCCTTTAGGACTGACTGGTTTGATCTCCTTGCTGTCCAAGGGACTCTCAAAAGTCTTCTCCAACACCATAGTTTGAAAGCATTAATTCTTCAGTGCTCAGGATGGGTGCTCTTTAACATGTTCTATGAGTAAAGGAGATACATAGGCAGGAATTACATTGCTACCCTTCATTTGTATATAGACCCACTTTGGGGTTTTTTTGTTTTTTTTTACGATTTATTTATTTATTTTTCCCTTTACATTATCATGTTGGTTTTGCCATACATTGATATGAATCTGCCATGGGTAGACCCACTTTAAATGACAAACTCAGAGCACTCAAAATCAGCAGAAGATCTGAGAGTTGGGCCTATCATGAGTTCGTTCATCCAGGAAGTGATTATTGAGCAGAAATTGAAATAAAGCACCGGGAAGGAGGACTAGTCTTACTCAATTCTTGAGGGAAGTCGTGAGGTCTTGTGGGAAGTCTTGAGCTCTCAAGGGAAGGCAGACATAGAATTGATGATGGCGTGTGAAAGAACAAGAAGGGGAAGGAAGAGAGATGAAGTTGGCAAGGTGGGCACAGGATGGCCTTTTGCTCAGTGCCGAGAAGCTTGCTCTTTATCCAAGTCAGTAGGCATTAAAAGATTTGTAAGCAAGTGTAACACAGTCTAATCACCAACCTCAATGAACCCCAACCTTTGATCTCAAGATGAGATCAAAACAAAAATAATCAAACAAATGTGAGCTACTGATAGCTCATAGTAAGAGGGAGGCTGGCTTAGGCATTAGAGGTTGCATAAAGATGGCTGAGAAAACCTCCCTGCCTTAGAGAAGTGCACATTTCAGTGGAGAGAAGAAGAATGGACAACTTTCCAAAATCAGACCCCTTCTTTTTCCTCATTCGTTCCTCATGAAAAAAAACACATCTCTTTCCTTCCCAAGGCCCAGTGCCGATTGCTGGGGACTCAGACACATCTGCCCAGTTTTCCTCGAGCTTAACTTGGGAGAGAAATAACCTTTCTCCCTTGGAGCATGTCTCCTTGTTTTCCTGAAGGACTCAGAGCACTTGCTTCAGGACCTCACTGAGCCTGGCATGTGGGTCTGCAGGCTTGTTTGTTTATGATTCATGCCCCATCTACTGCCAGAATGGAGTTGCAGAGGCTCAGGATCCACAAACATCAGGCTGGTCAGATGGCCTTTCGGATGGGTAGGAAAGCCAGGGCTTGCTGAGAAAGGCTCTTGCTCTTTTGGAGAAGGGAAGCCCAGCCCGGGAACTCATCTCCCCAGACAGCCTCACTATGGCGACCCTGTGTCAGCTCTGCCTCCAGTACAGACTCAGATGGTGAAAACTTTACTTTTTGTTGTTGTGTTTTTTTTTTTCAGACACCCTTGGAGTTTCCTGACTGTGAAAGGAAATCCCTCTTCTTCCGTCGAAGACCACATCGAGTATCACGGTAATAAATGGTGAAAGGCCACCCCCCCCCGCCCAGGGTTTTCTGACCAATAGGCTCAGGGGCTTTTTGAACCACTCTCCTCCCAGATGGTGCAGTGGCAGAGAATCTGCCTGCCAATGCAGAAGACATAAGACATGTAGATTTGATCCCTGGGCTGGGAAGATCCCCTGGAGGAAGGCGTGCCAACCCACTCCAGTATTCTTACCTGGAGAATCTCATAGACAGAGGAGGCGGGCGAACTACAGTCCATGGGATCGCAAAGAGTTGGACATGACCAAATTCACACCCTTCTCCTTCCCCAGAACGTGGCTGATCCATCTCCCAACACACTGTTGAGTGACTAGCTGCTTAATGGTCAGGTTCTGTGAGTGGCAAAAGTCCATACTGGTTTAAGGCCAATCACTAAGATAATGTTTACATTTGCAAAGAGATCATCATTGGTTTAATCCCAAACAAGTGACACAGGAAAGATTAGAACTGGGTCGGAACTAGCAGGAGTAATATTTTGATATAAAAAGATGCTTAGAGGACTTCCCTGGCAGTCTAGTGGTTAGCGCTCTGTGCTTTCACTGCAGGGGGCATGGGTTCCATCCCTGGTTAGGAAACTAAGATCCCACATGCTATGCCTTGTGGCAAAAAAAAAAAAAGTAAGATGAAGAAGCAAGATCCACATGTGCATGGGACTTTCTCTGCCTTAGCATCACATCTTTCTTAATTCAGGGATCTGTGTGGTCTCTGATCCATCCGCTCTCCTCTTTGACAGGACACCACGGATCTGCTGCTGCCCGGGTGTTCAAACTCTTCAGGACAGAGCACGGTGAGCTTTTCAACGTCTCCTCATCCAGCGAGTGGGTTCAAGGTGAGGAACTTGGGACCCCTTGGTAAAATTCCACAGTGGGATAAAAAGTCAGGACTTTGCAGAAGGAGAATTTTCCTTTCCACCAGTAAGACTGCTTGATGGCTTCAGTGTCAACTCACTTGGCAGCTGAGAGCGACTTTAATCTGGGCTCAGTGGGGAATAATCAAGAGGGATGTGCCCTCTCAGGGAATGCCTCTTCTGTGCCAGGCGATGGCACTGACAGAGAATGCAGACAGCAGTAGCACCCAGCCTTCAAAGAGCTCACACACGGGGACATGGGGAGTGGCGTGGAAAGCAACAATCTTCACAAGCACCTTCGGACAATGGGTTCATGGCTGGGTCTCATCTTTCTCCTTTTGGCAATAATGAAGAATATCTGTTGCTTTTATAAAATAAGACAGTCAATAAGAGGCACTTGTAATGAAAAGTTGGGGGAGGTGAGAGGTTGGCAGATGGATTACAAGCCTCTGGGAGCCACCCTGGTGACAGCCTGGACATATGGTATTTGATTCCCACTGGGCCGAGGGTACTTGGAGGCTGCGCCCAGCATGGCCAGTCTCAGTGCCCTGCTTGCCTGACCCTGATCTTTGCTTTCTGCCCAGATGTGGAGTGGACAGAGTGGTTCGAACATGAGCAAGTACCTTACACGAAAGGTGGAGAGAAAATTTCAGACCTCGGGGTCACTCACCCAGGGAAGATCTGCAATCGCCCCATTGATATACAGGTAACAAGAAGTTACAAAGGCTTTGTCTTGAAGAAGATGCTGTAGATCACAAACTCTCTTACTATCGGAGTGGTGTGAGTCTCATGGCCCTCCTGTGATGTCAGTAATGCCAGAGAGTAGCATTCTCGTTTTAAAGAATGACCTAGAAGCTGATTGTCTGCTCCAGGCCTCCCTACCCATGACTTTCAAAGCCAGGACTCAGATTCTCTTCTGGGTCCTGCTGAAGAGTTCCTTTTCTGCCTCCTCAACCTGCATCTTCAGCCATGGGTAAGGGTGCCCAATGCGGGGAGTGTTTGACCTTCTCGGCTTCACACACTCATTCATTTCTTTTGGGGCTTCAGGTTCATAGGATGTAGCTGGAATTCAGGTGCAGGCTGAGACCAGCCCAGGTGTTCTCCACTTAGTGAATGTCAGCTTTCACAGAATGGACAGTTTTTGCTTGAGATCTTTACTTGCAGTTGACTCTATTCAAAGAGGACCTGGGCTTCCCAGGTGGTGTCAGTGGTAAAGAACCCACCTACCAATGCAGGAGATGCAAAAGATGTGGCTTCAATCCCTGGGTCAGAAAGATCGCTTGGATTAGGAAATGGAAATCCACTCCAGTTTTCTCTCCTAAAGAATCTCATGAACAGAGGAGCCTGGCAGGCTACAGTTCAGGAGGTCATAAAGAGTCAGACACAACTGAGTGACCAAGCAAAGAGGACCTAGGTTTTCTCAGCTGGCTCCATCATGAAAGTGTGGCATAAATGGGGAGCTCTCATGGTTCAGTGGCTCAGCTGATGAGCTTGAGAGCGCAAAGGAGAATAGGAAAGATAGAGACATAGGCAAGGAAATGGAGTTTATTTACCTATGCCTGGTCTACTTCCAAAACAAGATTTGGGGCCACTTAAATGTCTCATAGAGAATTTGGCTTCCCAGATGGCCTAATAGTAAAGAATCCTCCTGCCAATGCAGGAAACGCAAGAGATGAGGGTTAGATCCCTGGGTTGGGAAGAACACTTGGAGAAAGGCATGGCAACCCACTCCAGTATTCTTGCCTGGAGAATCCCATGGACAGAGGAGCCTGACAGGCTACAGTTCACAGGGTTGCAAAGTGTCCGACATGACTGATCACATACACACACACGAGAATTTGGAGTCACTTCAGGAAGACCGTCTCTGCCCATTTTATCTTCTTTCAGCCAATTAAAATAGCAACATTTGTGCACCATCTTTTCTCAGATTATCTAACTTCAGGTCCCAGATCATCTGACTGTTTTCACTCCTCCATATCCCCCCACCCCCAAGGCATGATTTCCACCTTCTGCCCTGCACCGTAGAGGGACTGCAAGACAAGGGACCACTTTTCCAAGAGAGGAGAGTTGGTTCTGCAGTCAGCAGAGGCCAGGGAAACCTTTCTCATTGTTTGGCCAAGGCTGTCCGTTCACATGGCTCCAGTGTGGTTGAGAAGGATTTACCCAGATTCCATTACATGTTATAGACTCTTCTAGGATCCAAGAGAATCAAAAAGCGCTGACTCCCCCAAAACACATACTTCTCAGATTTAACTTTAATTTTTTTCTTGCAACCCTGCACGTTCCAGCTCTAATTCTGAGAAAGCCCCAATTGGAGTCCTCCAGTTCACTTGGCTACAGGAAGTCCAGTCCTGTACCAGGGCTGCTCCCTCCCCAAGCATTTCTGGAAATCCTCAAGGAATGTGTCCATGCTCTGCAAATCCCTCCCAGTGTTTGCTCTGCCAGCTGTCTGGCTCCAGACCACTGTTGTTGAGAAGACCACTTCTCCATGCCAGGAAAATAGCTTTCCTTAGGCATTTCTTACTCTCAGGAACTTTGCTCCCAGCTGATATGGACTCTTCCCAGAGAGTGTCAAAGCACCACTAATCCCAGGCTCAAAGAGTCTGTAAAACTTTACTGAAGGCTTGGAAAGAACAGAGGAAACCAGCGAAAATATATGTATTTTCCCATATGTCATACATATAATAGTATATGACTGCTCGCGTCCCAGGTGGCTCAATGGTGAAGAATCTGCCTGCACTGCAGAAGACTCAGGTTCTACCCCTGGATCAGGAAGATCTCCTAGAGAAGGAAATGGCAACCCACTTCAGTATTCTTGCCTAGAAAATCCCATGGACAGAGGAGCCTGGCGGGCTACAGTCTGAGGGGCTGAAAAGAGTCGAACATGATTTAGTGACTAAACAACAGCAACGTGACTGCTCACCAACTCAATAATCCCAGACCTTCCATGGGGACCCAACCCCATACTCTGTGACCATTAGTCTGCCACCACCCTGCAGGGCCCATTTACTTTGCTGAATAGCAGAAACTAAAGCAACATAGTAAAGCAACTCTACCCCAATAAAAATTTAAAAAGAAAAGAAACAGAGAAAGTGCTCTATCCTGAAAATGTCAGGCTCACCCCCTTTCTCGCCATAAACCTTTTGTCAGTAGTGGCCTCAGCCTTATCCAGAGTATTTCTTTATAGACATCAGAGGCAATGAGGTAGAAGATACTCCGGGTTTTTCTGAAGTCAGAAAAGCAAAACCAGGCTTATGCTATGTTTACCACAGGTGAGAGAAGCAAGATTTCATTCTCTTTATCAATAGAGTGTGAGACACAACTGCCAGGAGCTAAATGCCCAAGTTAGTTAACCCACCAGAGAGACTAAGACAAAGCTGAAATGCCCAGGTGCCCATTTTTGCCACCATGGGAAATCACAAGTTACTGTGGTCACTTGCCACCTCTGATCACCCTGAGGGCCCCAAACAAGGGGTCCCTGAGATACCTGCTGTCAAAGCTTTTGGAGGGGAAGGGGTGTTAGGACATTTGTCACCTGGGCAGGATGGTGAGTTGGAAAGAAAAAGGAAATAGTCAATACTAGTACAGTTGACCTCAACTCAAGGAAAATTTTTCAACATCTGATCATTTGTGATTCTTCAAAATCAAAACCAAAAACCATAGTCCCCAGTTCCCATGTCCTCACCCTTCTGATGGTTCTCCTGGGCTGAAATCTCCTTGTTTCCCACTTTCTCTCTTAAAACTCACCCACCTTTCAAGGCCTGTGGAACCTAATGGACTCACATGTCCTTTGGGACCTGTGGCACTTCCTCCCAGGTGCCAGCTCTGCACTCATGTGACCCTGGAGAGTGAGTGCTGCCTTAAATGTTGCACCCTGGGCTCCTCACTAGCAATCTTGGCCATATCTATCAGTCAAGCTATTTAATTTAGTGTCTCAATTTCCTCCTAAGCAAAAATAGATATAATAATTGTTCCTTCATTGGATTATTTTGTGGATTTAATGCAGCAGTACATAAAGCTTCTGACCTACAGTGAGTGCCCATAATTTTCTTTTATTATTTTAGAATTATTTGCTTATATTATTATTTATTTTGATATTGCTTGTTTAGTCGCTAACTTGTGTCTGACTCTTTTGTGACCCCAAGGACTGTAGCCCTCCAGACTCCTCTATCCATGGGATTTCCCAGGCAAGAATACTAGAGCAGGTTACCATTTCCTTCTCTAGGGGATCTTCCTGGACCAGGGATCAAACTTGCATCTCCTGCATTGGCAGGCAGATTCTTTACCACTGAGCCACCAGGGAAGCCTATGACATTGCTAGTTATTTATAATTATTATCAAGAATATAATCACATTGTGTTTACTTAAAGTGAAGATCGGGTTCACTGAACAGTGGGAAAGCCCCTTTTACTCTTCTTGTCCAAAACTGAGGTCATTCTTATGACTTAAAAGGGAGAAAAAGAAAAAAAATAAAATTGAATAGAGGTTTTCTTGAAATTTTTATTGGATGTTGTACCTTAAAAATTGTCCAACTCCCCTGGATGATGTTTTTAGGCTCAGTTCTCAATATTCAGGCATGTCCTACTGAAAAACAAGCTGGCCTCAGGAGGAAAGATCTGGGAGTCAGAGGAGTGGGCTTGACAGTCAGGTGACCCTGAACTTGCACCTAAATCCCTGTGAGCCTTCGCGATTTCCTCTAAGGCCGAGTCGGCAGTGCCTGCCTCTCTGCTGCAGGAACCACCCCAGATAAGGACTGTGGATGTGTTGCCTGCAGGAAAGGGCTGAATTTTCATTCTGGCTAAACTCACATTTCCATAGCTCTCCTCCCAAACCACAGACAACAGATATCTGCTGGATTCAAAACAATGTTTCCTAAAAGTGCCCCCCCTTTTTTTAGATGGACTATACTTTGCTTTCCTATTTGCCCAGCCCTGGTCCCTTTGGTCTTTGTGCCAAAAAGGACAACAGCTGCGGCCCTTGTTCTAAATCGCAAGTCTCTGACGATAGCCACTGTCATGGTGCAGACACAGCCCGGCCCCGGGGTGAGCCCCAGCTGGCAGGGACCATGACCTCCTCTGAACCCCTCCTGAGATTCTCTACCTGGCCTTGGAGCTGCCATCAGCTGAGACTCTGCTGTGTGCCTGGTCCTGGGCTGGATGCTGAGATCAGGGAAGAAGCAATACCTGGCCCTTCCAGAGCCCACCACCCCCCTGGTAGGAGACAGCCACTGAACGCAGGACAGTAGGAACAGCAGCGCAAGGGGCTGCGAGGCATCGCTCTGTCACTGGATGAGTCCAGGTTCAGATTCTGGCCCCGCCTCTTACCAGTTGTGTGACGCTGGGAAAGTTACCCAACCTCTCTGAGTATCAGTTTTCAGATCTGTAAAACCAGCAGCAACCTCATAGACCTCAGAGCCAGGAAGAGGGAATGCAGTAACGTATGTTAATAATGTATGAAACTCAAGGACTTCCCTGGTGGCCCCCAGTGGTTAAGATTCTGCACTTCCAAGGCAGAGGGTGAGGGTTCATTCCCTTATCAGGGAACTAAGATTTCATGCACAGTGAGGCCAAAAAATTTTTAAAAAATCGAAAAAAAATGTATGGCGCTCCGTAACTACAAAAGGGGTTCTCAAACTTAACTTCCCATTGGATCACCTGGGGCAGCCTTTCAAAGTTCTCATGTCCAGGTTGTACCCTGGACACAATCAAATCCGAGACTCTGAAGATGGGGCCTGGACACGAGCTTTTTTTTTTTTTTTTTTTTTTGGTGGCTGCACTGGGTCTTCGCTGCTGCATTGGCTTTCTCTAGTTGCAGTGAGTGGGAGCTACTCCAGTTGTGGTGTGCAGGCTGCTCATTTTGGTGGCTTCTCTTACTGCCCGGCAGAGGCTCTAGGTGCTCAGGTTTCAGTCGTTGCAGCACATGGGCTCAGTAGTTGCATCTCGCCGCCTCTAGAGCACAGACTCAGTAGTTGTGGTGCACAGGCTTAGTTGCTCCAAGGCACGTAGGATCTTCCCAGACCAGGGATCAAACCCGTGTCCCCTGCATGGGCAGGACTGTTAACCACTGGACCACCAGAGAAGTCCCAGCAGGAGTATTTTTGAAGACTCCCCAGAGGATATGGAGTCACATTTGGGCACCAGCAGGTTGATCCAATGAGTCTTCAGTAAATGTTGGCCACTGTGGACGGTGGACCTACTGGTGGAGGAGAATGGTACAGGTTGTAGAAAGCAGCCCGCCCAGCTCTTAAAAGAGCATGTGCTGGTGATAAACGCTCCATTAACTGTTCCCCAGTGTAGTCACTCACTGGTTTGGATACCAAATATGGTGGGACCCCAGGCAAGATGTTTATCCACTCTGTGACTTCATGCTGCCCTTCTTATAACAGAATAGAGAAAGGGAAACGTTAGCATAATAGTCTAAAGCCATTGTAAATAAGTTTCACAGCAGGAACAATTTTAGACTTGTGGCTATATGTTTGTAACATTAATCATCACCTTCCTTCTTTACAAAGAGAAATGACTTTGTAATTTCTGTGCCATTCCCAGGCCACTACATTGGATGGAGTCAACCTCACCACCGAGGTTGTCTACAAAAGAGGACAGGATTATAGGTTTGTGTGCTACGACCGAGGCCAAGCTTGCCAGAGCTACCGTGTGCGGTTCCTGTGCGGGAAGCCTGGTAAGCAGCTCCTTACTGGGGATACACTTGCCTCTGTGGCTCAGTTCCTCCAGCTGACAGCTATGCCCTGCGAGTTTGGGCGGCGGGGTCAGCCGCCTCCGGGCATCTCAGTGACATGGCGCTCCTGCCAAGTTCTCGATGGAGAGCCCTTCTATGACACAGGAACCGTGGGAGGGTCCTCAGAGTTGGCAGGAACCAGTGGAGCCCCACCCTGCCCATACGCCTTTCAGGAAGGGGAAGGGCCTATTCACAAGGCAACCAGGGTACCATGGACGGAGCTGACCTTCCTGCAGCCCGCCCCCACAGAGATACACAGCCCATGGCCTCTCTGGATGCTATTATTTTAAACCCAGTTCCTGAGGTGCTTGTTAGCAGGGGTTGGAAATGGTTGGTTTCTTCTCGAGGGCACTTGGCCGTCTCCAGAAGGCAGTCATTAGGGATGGGAGTTCTTTGGAAGGGGAGGCTGACAGCTACTGTAAATAATAGTTGAGAGAAACTATATTTGTTTTACATCTTTTGCAAAGTGGGTGTGGAGAGACAGCCCCATTTAACTCCCGCTAAGGAGTTAGTGGAAAATTCCCCTGCCCAGAGCTAATGAATGGCTCTTTTCTGGTAGGGTTTTTTGATGACTTAAAAAAAAAAAAACCCATACCAAGACTGGTTCGGGGTGAGCCTGGTGATTTGGGTTTTGGATAGGCAAACCTGGCGTTTACTGATTTAGGGAGGGTAAGGGAAGAGGTGGAAGTTTGCCAGGAGCAAAGGTTTTTCTCTCAGTCTTTCCTATTTTGGGTTATAGTGAGGCCCAAACTCACCGTCACCATCGACACCAATGTGAACAGCACCATCCTGCATCTGGAAGACAATGTACAGTCATGGAAGCCTGGGGACACCCTGGTCGTTGCCAGTACCGATTACTCCATGTACCAGGCGGAAGAGTTCCAGGTGCTCCCCTGCAGAACCTGTGCGCCCAACCAGGTCAAAGTAGCAGGTAGGACATTTTGCTCACCCCTTCCTAGGCTAGATGAAACTGAAAATTGCTAGGCTTAAAGTTGACTGAAATAAAAACAAATTTGTATCAATCAGCTATAGTCATGATAAAGCTGCATAACAACAACAACAATTTCTTAAAATTTCATGGCAAACTTTTATTTCTTACTAATGCATCTACAGGCTGTGTAGAGTTCAGCTTTTCTAGACTAAACTTGGCTCCAAGGGTTGGGTTCGGGTCAGTTCCATGTGACTCTCATTCTTCCCAAAGACATATTATTATTCATGGCAGAGAAGTGAACAGAATCATAGGAGGACTCCTAAGGCCTGAGCTCCAAACTTGAACCCTCTCACACCTACTTTCCAATAGATCATATGGTCCAGCTCTACATGAATGGGGAACTCTATTTCTCCCATTAAGACAGAGGGGAAGGAGTGAATATTTGAATATATATATATATATATCTGCTTTGCTTTGCTGTACAGCAGAAATTAACACACCACTGTAAATCAACTATAACCCAATGAAAAAAATTTTTTAAATATATCAGCTGCCACAGGACCATTGTATCTAGAGAAGTATTAGAATCCAGGTGTAGAAGAATACTATGGATTGAGAAAGTATAACCAACGTATTGAAAATATCTATTATCTTAAAAACAAAACTACAAAAAGTAAAATTCAATACAGTCTTTTTGCCTAGTGGAGGTGTGCTTGAGAAAGAATTTGGGGGCTTTCTTCTAAGTGCAATGGCTTCTGAGACTTCCTAGCTCCCCACTTACAGGATGGCACCAAGGGAAGCAATTCCTAGTGAGTGCCAGAGCCTTGGGTCTTCCCTGGGTGACTTCTGTGTCTCCCGAGGGCAATAGAGGCAGACAGGCCTTCTGGGATGCCAGGCATCCTCTGGGACTCTTGGCAGGAGTAGCATTCAGACATTTGAGATTTGTCACTGCTGTCTATGAGGTGACCCTGATTTGGGGGCTTCCTTTGTGGCTCCTGGGGGGTGAAAGCTTGCCTTTGAGGCCCAGCCTTCAGGAAGGGAGAAGAAGGAGCACCCCTGAAAGAGGCACAGGTCTGTTCACAGCAGCCCCCATCTGCACCTCAGTGTTGGGCACCTCTAGGCCTGGAGGGAGATTTCAACATGAGCAGGACCTAACAGGGCAGCAGGTGAGTGACCTTGAGAAAGAGGGAACCGTGTGATATGAGGGCACGCCTGCTTCGCCCACAGCGTGGTTCAGGGGTAAATGATTGAACATGGCTCCAAGTGGCAGTGTTTGACCAGTGATTCTAGGGGCTTCTTGAAGATTGTTCAGGCTGGACAGAGTGTGAGGTGGGGCTGCTCCGGGTCCTGGGAGGACCAAGGACAAAAGAGTGAGTGGAGTGTGTCCCCCTGTCAGGACCCTCCAAGCTCCTCTGGTTCAGGACTGCCTATGTCTGTATCTCCAAGTCCCACAGCCCAGCCTCCCCCGTGCTCCCTTAAGCAAGGGTGGGACCATCTTGCACAGAAGCTTTAGGGCTTTTGTGGAAACAGCACCCCCCAGTGACAAAAGTCCCAGGGAAGGATTATCTGTAAGGTGTGTGTATGTGTCTGTCTGCCTATCCTGGGAAGGCCCTCGTCTCTCCTCTTCGGCTCCAAGCCCTTTCTCCGGCTCTCCATCCCCCACTGACATGGAGCAGGGACTCCAGCTGCTTTGTTCTTTCCCAAAATGGCACTGCCACCCAGTTACCAATCAATTGTTCTCCTCCCCAGCCTGGCTGCAGAGCGGGACACAGCCTTCCTGGCTCCTCTTTCCTCACTGCCCCCAAATTCCAGTAAACAGGCCTTTTTGCATTTTAAGGCTTTTCTGATGGGAAACAGATGGGGATAACAAAGTCATGAAAACGTGTGAATCATCTAAAAGAAATATTTCCAAGTTTTGCCAACCACAGTGCGATTCTCAACACCTCCTGACATGGCAATGGGAAATGTCTTCAATTTTCTACTCTGTTTTCATTCTCCACTTCCCACTTTGCTTGTAACCACCCAATATCACACACTCACACTTTTAAGTAATACTACTGTTAATTAGTATTCACATTTTTTGAGTTTCTTACGATATGCTAAACACTTTACATGAACCATCTTTCTTACTCTCCGTGATAACATAACAAGGTGGGGACTACTGTTTTCTCCATGACCCAGATGAAGAAACAGGTCTGTGGAAATTAAATGTCTAGACTAATACTTTCCACTATGGTAGCCACCAACCACTTGTGGCTATAAAAATGTAATTAAAATTAATTAAAAAAAGGAAATTCCATTCCTCAGTCATACTAGCCAGATTTCAAGAGTTCAGTGACTATCTGTGGCCAGTGGATGACACGGAATAGAGCATGCCCTTCATCTCAGAACTTTCTGGGGATTGCTGCTGTTGTAGACCAAGCAAGTCTGCTTGGAGGATATGAGCCAAGATTCAGACTCAGAGCTCTCAAGTTCGAAGGCTACGTGTTCTCTCAGCATCTTCGCTCAAAGATGACTAGACAGGGGGATGAATCTAGGGCACTCTATAGTTTAAATCTGCCTCTCCCGGACCCTCCAGCCCAAGTCCCTCTGAGCTTGTCCCCATGGTCTGAGAAGGGCAGGCACCATTGCCCCCTCCCCCAGAATCCCTGGATTGTGCTAGGTCTGAACCACATGCACGGGGTGGAAGATCCTCGATGTTCATTTTTTTCTTGAGCCCAGAGTGTCCCATGCCATGATTGCACTGTAGAGAGGGGGCATTGTGGAACCTAGCCAGCCATAGGGTAAGCACTCAGAAAGGTCAGAGTTTTATTCCTGTGTGGGGCCCTCTGCATCCCACGGCTTTCCCACCCCTTGTCTATGCTCATAGCCCTTCTGGATTATTTGAGACAAATCTGGCTTGGCCATGCCTGCCTGCTTTACCCCACACCCCCAGCCCAACCCCTCCATCCCTGCTCTCAACACCCCCTTCCTTCAGCCTTCCTGTATCAGAGCTTAGAGAAGGAAGGGAGGGAGGGTGGAGGCCAGCTGGGAGAATTCTGCAGACAGGACAGGATGCTGAGAAAGCAGGGCGCATAGCTTCCCTGGCATCGCGGCCTGGGAGCGGCCTGTGAACACAGCGGCAGGGCAGATAAAGCAGCCCTGAGGTCTGTCAGAGCCCTGATAGGGAGCCCCACAGCAGATGAGGGAGGAGGCGGTGGGACTGGAGTGTTCTCCCAGCTCTCAGTCTGTCTTCCCACCTCTGCTCCCAGGAGTCTAGTCAACACAGCGCCTCTATCCACCTGGAAGTCCTCCCTACCCCTGGCTTCTTTCCCCCCTCCACCGCTCCACCCCAGCCCATGGAACCGAGAAAGCTGTCAAACCTGCTTTCTATGAACTCCCGTCATTACAAGCGTGAAGCCAGCGGTGGAGCCCTCGGGTCAAGCCTTTGCGTGGGGACGGCTGCATGTGTCACCTGTGTCACACTAGCCCCTACCACGTGCCCAGGGCGGTTCCAGGCATATTCCCTGGATTAATTTATTTCACAACTATCTCTACCTTTTCTTTTTTTTAAATTGGAGGCTAATACATGTATCTCTATCTTTTGAGATGCATGCTATGATTGTCTCCATTGTATAGATAAAAAGTCTGGGGTTCAGGGAGCTTAAATGACGTGTTCAGGGATCCACAGCAATGATCTGAGTCAGATGCCAACCCAGACAGCCTGGCTCCAGAGCCACAGTCCACCGTATCCACTGTCTCTCCCCTCCAGTTGTGTGTGTGAATTCCTGAGGAGGGCCCTTTGGCCACCCCCAGGAACAGAAACCTCTGGTTCCCATTCGGTCTGCACATCATTTTTTTTTTTGGCCATGCCACTCAAGACGTGAGATCTTAGTTCCCTGATTCTAACCCACTCCCCCTGCATTGGAAGCACAGAGCCTTAACCACTGGACCCCCAGGGAAGTCCCTGGGCACACCATATTTTAAAGTGGTTGCTGACAAATAGAGAGGAGCCCCCTGAACCCTGAAATGCATACACTCTGAGGGGTGGTTGGAAATCTGGGGATGCATGGCCTGGTTTCCTGGCTCTGCTGAGCTCTGTGGGGACCCCAAGATGTGAAGGCTGACATTGAGGGTGGTCGGGGAAGACTTCACTGAAAAGGAACTAGATCTTGAGGAAGAAAGTGATTTGCTCCATGGACAAAGGGAGGAGGCAGTCCTGACTAGGGAGAACAGCTTAAGTAAAATCTCTGAGATGTGAAAAAACAGAGGCTTGCTGGGGGCAGGATGGGTGGTGGGGTCCGGCTGGAGCAGAAAGGGCCGTGAGGGAGTGATGGCGGATAACCCCACAAGAGTCTGGGTCTTATTCTGTCCATCCTGTGGGCGGCTGGGTGGGGTGCTGTGCTCCTTGTAGCCATGTGTGAATATTACCTTGGTGGAAAACGGGACTTGGTTGATGTCTTTAAGTTAAGGCTCATGAGATGGGAGGTGAGCGTGGATTATCTGGGTGGGCTTGGTGAAATCAAAAGGATTCTTAAAGTATTTATTTGTTTATTTTGGCTGTGCTGGGTCTTCTTGCTGCATAAGCTTTTCTCTAGTTGTGGTGAGCAGAGCAGAGCTCTAGTTGCGGTTGCAATGCATAAGCTTCTTATTGCAGTGGCTTCTCTTGTTGCAGAGCATGGGTTCTCGGGCATGCGGGCCTCAGTAGTTACAGCACTTGGGCTCAGCAGTTGCGGTTCCCCGGCCTCTAGAGCGCAGGCTCAGGAGGTGTGAGACATGGGCTTAGTTGCTCCGCAACATGTGGTATCTTCCCCAGGCCAGGGCTTGAATCCACATCTCTTGCATTGGAGGTGGATTCTTTACCACCGAGCCACCAGGGAAGCCCAAAATGGGCCTTAAAAGAGAAATACAGGAAGGTCAGAGTCAAAGACTGAAGACAGGAGAAGTGGGCAACAGAGGATGAGATGATTGAATGATATCACCAACTCAATGGACATGAGCTTGAGCAAACTCCGGGAGATAGTGAAGGACAGGGAAGCCTGGTGTGTTGCAGTCCAGGGGGTCACAAAGAATCAAGACACGATTGGGCGACTGAACAACAACAACAGAGTCAGAGGAGAAAGGGATGTGATGATGGAGCAGATTGGAGGAATGGGCCAGCAGCCCAGGAACACTGACCACTATCTGGATCTGCAAAAGGCCAGGAGCGAACTCTCCGCTGGAGCCTCCTGATAGAACCGGCACTGTCGACTTCTGACTGCTGACCCAGTGGAATGGATTTTGGACTTCTGAACTCCAGGACTGTCAGACATTTCTGTTGTCTTTGGACTTCCCTGATGGTCCAGTGGTTAAGACTCCATGCTTCTACTGCAGGGGGCATGAGTTTCATCCCTGATTGGGGGCCTAAGATCCCACATGCCACATGGCACGACCAAAAAAGAATAAGAAATTTCTGTTGTCTTAAACCACTAAATTTGTGGTCAATTGTTACCATAGCCAGAGGAGACGTAGCCCAATTCCAAAGAGAATATTTTCTCAGCTTTGCCAGGCACTGGTCTCACATCTTGAACTGAGATGCTTCCAAAAAACCACCACCTCCCTGAGTCTGCAGAAATCCAAGGCAATAAACATCCTCTGAAAAAGTGCAGACCCACTCACGGGATATAAAGTAGGTGAAGGACTGGACAGAGGAACCAGCCCTCCCTGTGGATGAGAGGGCAGGGTGAGGTCACTGTCAGCGGGTGCTACTTTGGGGCTCAGGACAACCATAGCCTTTGCATGTGGGCACCAGTGGTATCGAGTGGCTGAGCTCTGTGCCCTGCTGCTCTAGTCAAGGTCACAGTGAAAGCCACGCAGTGCCGTGGTATGGTTCAGACTGCAAATCAGCACAAGAGATTGTTGCTGTCTATAATTACATCCTCAGAAGAAAGAGACAGCACCTAGGAGCCAGGTCAGCAGTCTCAGGGACGAGCTAAATTTAAAGGCAGTCTGTTGTTCAGTCTCTCGGTCATGTCTGACTCTGCAACCGCATGGATTGCAGCATGCCAGGCTTCCCTTTATCGCAGTGGCTTTGAAGAGGGGGTTTGTCTTGTGTCCGTAAGAAACCCAACTGGTAGGCAGTCCAGGGCGTGAGCTCTGTGGGATCATCCAGAGCCCAGGTTTCTTCCCTCTGGTCGTTGTGCCATCTCCAGGGTATGTTCCCACACAAGCAAGGCTGGCCAACCACCAGTGCCCACATCCCAACCCCAGGGGAGAGCGGGAGCCAACTGCACACATCGCCTCTGCTCATCCTCTGACCTTGCTGACCTGCGGGGAGGCTGAGGAGTATGGTTGTCCCGGGGAGTCTTGTGTCAGCTGAAATAGAAGTTTCTAGTACTGACAAGTGGAAAGGGGGTAGGAATTAGGGGACAAATAGCCATTTCTGCCATGGGCTTTGGATGTGAGCATTCATGGCTGGCTCTTCATCCAGGCGAGTAATTTCACCTCCCTGGGCTTCCCTCTTCTATAAAATGGGGCTCAGGGTCATGGACACCCCCATGTAGCACAGAAGCAGCAGAAGCACCTGGCGGGCCCTAGGCACAGTGGATACAGGCAGCACCTCTGAGGCATCCCCTTCCCTTCTTCTGCCCTAGGCAAGCCGATGTACCTGCACATCGGGGAGGAGATTGACGGTGTGGACATGCGCGCTGAGGTGGGGCTCCTGAGCCGGAACATCGTGGTGGTGGGGGAGATGGAGGATGAGTGCTACCCCTACAGCAACCACCTCTGCAACTTCTTTGACTTTGACACCTTTGGGGGCCACATCAAGGTACGACAAGTCTAGCTGGCAGAGTCCGTCAACCCAACCGGGAGGATTCACACAACGCCATCCTGGGGGCAGGGGTGCTTGGCAGGGAAGGGGTTGGGAAGCAAGGGGTAGGATCAAGAGAGGGGCACTCTCTGGAAGCTGGAGGAGTCTTGTGTATTATCCACTGATGTGCAATTCCATCTGTCAGTTCTTGGGGATGAGAGAGATGACGAGGAACATCTCTTACTCCCCAGGCACGTGGCACCCATCACACTGTGCTTCCTGCTTTCATGGTTTTCAATTTTCAATCGTGGCTTCCATTCCCTTTCTTCATTAGTTAACCCTGAGGACTTCCTAAAAGAAGGGGCATTTAACTCACACAAAGTCACATTTATAATAGATCCTTCCCAGGTGGTGCTAGTGGTAAAGAACCTGCCTGCCAATGCAGGAGACATAAGAGACTCAGCTTCGATCCCTGGGTTGGGAAGATCCCCTAAAGGAGGACATGGCAACCTACTCCAGTACTCTTGCCTACTGAGTAATCCCATGGACAGAGGAGCCTCAAACATTCAGACACGACTGAAGCGACTTAGCACACACACACACACACTGTTAAAATACAGAGAAGGTGATAAGCAAGGGAGACCTAGAAGTTCTAGCTTTACGTTTACCTGTGAGTTTCCCAGTAGAGACTCAAGACCAAGGCAGAGATGATGAGCTGCCGGGGTTCTCATTGTTCAACAAAGAAAAATGGTATCAATTCACTGGAGCTTATGTTTTCCTAGCACTCAGCTCACAGGGGAATTTCTTTAGCATCTCTCTATAAGGTGCCTGTACCTGGCATATTGAATATCCTAAGACACTCCAGCCTTCTTCATGAAGCCATTGCTTCCAGTGATTTGAGGTTAAAACACGTGGAATAATAGTAGTACCCTGGAGTTTTATAAAGATAATTCTTTTGAAGCTAAAATCATATGCTCTAAGGATAAGACTTTTTTAGTAATCTAACAGAAAGGAATAATTGAGTAAAATAGTTCGTCATGGGGTCCCTGCTGGCATAGATAAAACAATTTTTTTTTTTTTTGGTCACAGGGGTTCATAAGATTTCTAGCATCTCTGGTCCCTGCTCATTAAATTCAAGCAGTACATCCCAGTCACTGCAACCTCCAATACCACTTCTACATATTTCCAATCAGTGTCTGGGGAGGAGAGGGGCCAGGGATGGTAGTATAAAATCATTAGAGAGATGAAAGCAAAAATAGCAGGTTTATGTTACTCAGGCTGCTACAATCCTATTTCCCATATTGAGAGTAAATCCCACAGTGACCAGAGCACTCCTTCCCACTTTGCCCAAACTAGTCCCCAGAATCATTCTTAACACAGTTCTCCAGGGCAGCCACTGCTAAAGCCGGCATTTCAATGGGCACCTGTTTTTGGCAAGAATGATTAGCATGTCCTGAAGTCATCCTTCCTAGTAGAAGTTAGCAGGGCTCAAACTGGTACAGGAGTTGTTTTTGAACTGTGCTTTTATAGTGAGCTCCTGGAATACAGACATTCATTGTGATCAAGGGGATCCCTTGAAATATGTAGGAATGGCTCTGAGTATACTATGACATAAGTATGTGGAACACCCTACAGCTCACACACACACTTCTAGAGTCATGGGCTGAAGAAGACCCCAAGCTCAGCTTCCCCTTCCCCCAGCCAGGAGAGGGCCTCAGATGGTGAACCACAACCTGGGCTCTTACTGCGCCAGGGTCCACCCTCTCTTGGACTCCCTAACCCTCCTAGGGTACACTTCTTGCTAGTATCCCCCATGTTATCTCAGGGTTACCTCTTTCTCATAATGCTCAGTAGCTTAGGAGGCAGGAAAAGAAGGTTGAGGCAAACCCCAGCCCCTGCACATTCCCAGGGCACCCCTTGATCCCACACAATCCGTTGCCCTGCACATCACTATATTATCAGCAGCACCCTATCTCTTGTGAGGGAGGAAGAATCAGGCATCTCAGCCTATTTGCAGAGAATGTCTTTGATGTACTGAGTCCCTCAGGTGGGGCTCAATGAAACATTCTGAGGACAACACGTTTATGTGCATTTCTGGAATGTGGGCACCAGAGAGGGGGATCAGGGAGCAACTCCACGGACCCCTTCTGACTCTGGGCTCTGCTTTCCCAGTTTGCACTGGGGTTCAAGGCTGCACACCTGGAGGGCGTGGAGCTGAAGCACATGGGCCAGCAGCTGATCGGTCAGTACCCAATTCACTTCCACCTGGCGGGCGACGTGGATGAAAAGGGGGGCTACAACCCGCCCACTTATGTCAAGGATCTCTCCATCCACCACACGTTCTCCCGCTGTGTCACCGTCCACGGCTCCAATGGCTTGTTGGTAAGCACTTCCTTCCCGGGGCAGCAAGGGGTCCAGAGCCCCTTCATCTCCTTCATTTCCCTCCCTGATGCCAATCTGCTCACTGCTGGGCCCAGGGACAATTAGCAATGGCAGGATGTTTTAGATCTAGTCACTTGGTCCAGAGCCACTGGGGGTGGAAACATCCTTGGCTCAGATTTGAGAACAATATCAATTGAGAAGTGGTCACCCACCAAAGAAGAAGGAGAAAATAAGGGAGTATCCTTGCTAAAGGGCCCCAAGCTACAGAGATGGGTGAGCCCTCAGTGGTCATGGGGATTCTAGCTCTTCTGCTCCTTGGTTTGCCCAAGGATCATTCCATGACGGTGCATCATGACAAATCTGTTTAACTGCAAATGAGGCAGGCATCATGCCAAGCCTGCCTGACAGGATTGTGGTGGTGGCAGGAATGGGCCCTTTCCCCTTTTCTTCTGTTGAACCAAATGTCTTCAGAGCAATCGGCACTGGGGGAAATGCCTTCATTAGTAAGTTGGTGTGTGTGTGTGTGTGGCTTGTCTTGATTTGCACAGATAATTTTTACATTCATTTGATTCTTCTTTAAGTGGATTCAGCTTATATCCTCCATAATTTTAAAGCTGGACATTACAAAATGGCACCCTGCATGCTGAATCTGGTTTGTGTTTTGTTTGGCTTGTATCATGTTTAGAGAAACATTTGATAATTTTACACGAAATGGAACTTTCTTTCAATGGACCAAACTCACATATCCTCTGTGAACTTTTAAACCGGATGTCACAAAATGGCACCCAGCAAACTGAACCCAGTGGCCAGATGTGTTTTGTTTGGCTTAAGTGTTTAAAGAAACATTTGAATGAGTTTTCATCACTTCAAAATGGAGAGATTTCACATAAAATCTTGGATTCTTGGCTTCTCTTGAGAAGTAGGCTGAATTGGCAACACTAGACCCACATTCCTACCTGGCCACAATGGACTGGGGCAAAGTCAGCACCCCCGCTTTACTCTGGTTTATACCATGCCCACCACTTCCTAGTACATTATAGTAAATTCTCCTGGCAGGGCCACTCATCAGTATAAAGGGGAGAGCATGGGTTTAGGGGCATAGTCTAGAAGGGCTTGGTCCACAGGTGTTGAGCTATGGACCTTGGGCAAGTTGCTCACCCTCTCTAAGCCTCATGTGGGGAACAGGCTCATGTGGAGTGGGGAGTCGTCAAAGCACGGAAAGTGCTGTGGGTGGGGCTGGAGGGGCGCTCTCAGGGGCTTCTATCAGGGCAGTGCTGCAAGGGAGCATCTCCATGGAGACAAAAACTGTAGAGAAGCCAGGGGAAGTGGGATTCAATTTGATCCTCAATCAGGAATCAAACTCAGTGGCTCCTGCACTGGCAGGCAGATTCTTAACCACTGGACCACCAGGGAAGTCCCTTACTCATTTCTTGATTCATGAGCTGCTCTCATCTCTCCTTCCACCTGAGCCCAAATGAGGAAAACAGACCCCTGGGCTTGTTTTCCCCCCAAAAGTTCAGAGGCTAGGTTTCCCCTGAGTGGAAACCCTAGTTCTCATTAGTTATCTGTTTTTTAAAAATTAATGTATTTCCTCAGAGTGGGAAAGAGATGGGCCAGGGGCAGGGGCAGGCGGCAGGGCGGGGTGCAGAGTGTGCATCACAGGTCAGCACAGACATCAACTGGAAATGGAGAGACTGGTTTTTCTTCTCAAGCCCTCCCTCCCTCTAACTGGTTGTGGAGGTCCTGCTGTGCCCTCCCCGACCTGTCCCAGGCCACCTTAGAAATTCACTCTTTTTCTCATTAGGCAGAATGATTGAGTTCTCTGTTTCCTTTTCCAACTTATATTTGCATTTTCAAAAGCTCATTAACACACGCTGCAAAACAAATCACCGCCTACTCCAAAGCTCTTTTCCTCAGCAGCTCGGGGGGAAAAAAAAAAAAAAAGAGGCAGAAACCGCAGGAGCTCAGAAATTAGTCTTCCTTTTAATAAGGTCATACTTGTGGCCAAGTTTCTCACTAAGACGAATTATATTATACCCACCCTAGAAGGCAGAATCAGGTATACAGTTCACTCTGTTTGTATTTGCTTTATATTTTAAATTAATTTTTATTGGAGTATAGCTGCTTTACAATGTTGTATTAGTTTCTGCTGTACAGCTAAGTGAATCAGCTATACATACACATATATCCCCTCTGTTTTGAATTTCCTTCTCATTTAGATCACCACAGAGCACTGAGTAGAGTTCCCTGAGTTATGCAATAGGTTCTCATTAGTTATCTGTTTTTTAAAAATTAATGTATTTATTTTAATTGCAAGATAATTACTGTACAATATTGTGATGGCTTTTGCCATATATCATCATGAATCTGTTTTATACATAGTAGTATTTATTTGTCAATCCCAGTCTCCCAATTCATCTTGTCCACTCCCCCATTTGCATTTGTTTCAGTCATTTCCTTTTCATACTGTGTGCAGGTTGCAGGAGGAAGTCCTCATAGTTGGGGTGACCCTATGCCCTGATTTGCATAGAACAGTTCCAGTTTACACCTGTTGTCCTTAAATTAATTACTAATAAATAACAATCAATTAGCAGTTATGTTAATATAATTATTAGCATAATAATTATTTTTTTGACATTTATTTTTTTTATTAAACATTTTTTTTATAAGTTTTGCCAAACATTGACATGATATCACCATGGGTTTACATATGCTCCCCCTCCAGAACCCCCCTCCCTCCTCCCTCCCCCCGGGAAATCTCGTTGCACCAGTCCCAAGCATCAATCCTGGGCCGGCTATTGCTTAGACATATGATAATTAACATGTTTCAATGCCATTCTCCCATATCATCCCACCCTTTCCCTCATCCACAGAGGCCCTGAGTCTATTCTATACATCTGCGTTCCTTTTGCTGTCTCGCATGCTGGGTTCTCGTTACCGTCTTTCTAAATTCCATATATATGCGTTAATATACTGTATTGTTGTTTTTGCTTCTGACTTACTTCACTCTGGATAATGGGCTCCAGTTTCGTCCATCTGAGTAGAACTGATTCAAATGAATTTTTCCTTAATGCTGAGTAATATGTTAATATAATTATTAGCATAATAATTATTAATTATAGTTAATAATTGATAGTTAATTGGTATTAATAGTCCCACTTTCACTCTCAAAAGTGTCCTGGTTGAGACAATAAACTACATGATCACTCTAACTGAAGCAGTTCATAAGAGCTGAGGAATTTTACCCCTCAAAATCTCGTGCCTAGACTCCACTTCACAACAGTTGAAGACTTAAATCGGTTCTCAGGAATCACTTTCATGATCTCAATCATAAGGGAAGATATCCAGAAGAACAAAGGGAAAAAGCAGTTTGGGCAAGAGAATGGCCAGGAGCATACACACTGCTTCTGGATAGCATCCACGGGGATTCGGTGGGTACACCACATGTCCCTGTGTGTGTCTGTTTATCCGTCTCCTCACTATATATCTATCTGAGAGTCCCTTGGACTGCAAGATCAAACCAGTCAACCCTAAAGGAAATCAACCCTGGATACTCCTTGGAAGGGCTGATGCTGAAGCTGAAGCTCTAGTACTTTGACCGCCTGAAGCAAAGATCTGACTCACTGAAAAAGACCCTGATGAGGGGAAGATTTAGGGCAGGAGGAGAAGGGGGTGACAGAAGATGAGGTGGTTAGATGGCATCACCAACTCGATGAACATGAGTTTGAGCAAATTCTGGGAGATAGTGAAGGACAGGGAAACCTGGCATGCTGCAGCCCTTGGGGTCACAGAGTCAGACATAACTAAGAGACTGAACAACAACATCTATCTAACGTATCTATCTGTCATCTATCTATATGTACCCATCTCAAGCCATATCACAGTTCAAGTGTCTCAATTCTAGGAACTCTTCTAAGAAAGAACAGTCATACAGTGTTAGGGCTGGAAGGGATTTCAGAAGTCTCCCTAAGGACACTCAGACAAACCACATAGCAAGTCTGTGGTGAAGCCAAACTTGAACTTGTGTCTTCCAATCCCAGCCCAGGGCTTACTTCTACCTTATCACACTGCTCTCTTGACTCTATATGCTACTTCACCCCACTCCTAAAGAGAAGAAAGAAATGCAACACAAGACAGGAGCATTTTTTCTCTGGTGCTGTTGAGAACTGGTTTGTACACAAAGTTTAGATCAGACAGATGGAGAAGCATGTCTCCATCCGTCCTTGCAAGAGAAGGGACTTGGGCATCTTTCTAAGTCTTGGTGTCATCAGTCTAAAGGGAATAGTAGTTTGGATGAGGATTGGATGAGATAATATATGTAAAGCATTTCACACCCAGCAAATAGGAGCTATTTTTATTCCTTTCAATTAGGATTTTTCTCTCCAGAGCACAACTCAAAAGGAGGGAATTTCTTTTTCAGGCATTTGTTAGAATAAGAATGTATTCATTATTCACTTGGATTCAAAGAAAGATACCCAAAGTATGATCCAGACATTGGGCAACTGGGTGCATGGGATTTAAGAGGAACTGTGGGCGGTAGGCAGGAGGCCTGGGTCTGAACTCGGCTCCACCTCCCCCCTCTGGACCTCAGCGTCCTCTTCTATAAAGTGAAGGCATTGGACTTGCTCTCAGACGTCCCTGCCAGGACTAGCAGCCCATGTTTCCTCACCTCTTCCTCCCAGGCTTGTCTGCCCAGGCTATTTATAAGAATCTTTCATTGCTCACTAGGAGGAAAGGAAGCAGTCTCATTGCATGACCTTGGTATTGGCTAAAATCCTTATTAAGGGACTGAATAGCATTCAAGACCACGCCCTTGCCTATTATCAGACATTAACGGGGTGATACTTGTTTGAGAGAACAGAGAGCTTACCTGGCATAGGGCAGCTGTGCTTCTGACTCACACTTACGGGTGAATGGACACAGTTAGAAAACTGGGGTTTCACCCCTGGTTTCGCACATGTGGGTTACATGACCTTGGGCAAATCACTCAACCTTTCTGAGTCTCATTTTCCTCATTCTAAAAGAAAAATATCATTATTGGATTATGTAACATTTCAGCAAGATTAAAAGGTGTAAGTGCCTGGGCCACTGCTGGGATATGAAGTGTCCTACTTCCGGATGCTTCTAGTGCAGGGCTGCATGGGAGTTTGGGGAGTAGGTAAGATTTGTCATAGAAAAGACTTCGGAGGGAAGTGGGGTGTTTACCCTGGGTTAGTGCTTCTCAGACAGGGGCAATTTTGTCACTTCCTTTTCCCAATGGAATTGTTGTTTAGTTGCTAAGTCGTGTTTGACTCTTTTTGACCCCATAGACTGTAGTCCATCTGGCTCCTCTGTCCAGGGGATTCTCCAGGCAAGAATACTGGAGTTGGTTGCCATTTTCTTCTCCAGGGGATCTTCCCAATGCAGGGATCGAACCCATGTCTTCTGCATTGCAGGTGGATTCTGTACCATCTGAGTCACTGGGGAAGCCTATCCCAATAGGATACTTGGAAATGAATGTCTGGAGACTTTTCTGGTTGTCACAGCTGAGGAGGTTCTGCTGACATCTAGTGGGTAGGGGCTAGTGATGTTGCTGAACATCCCATAATATACAGGATAAACCCTTGAATGGTAGCAGTGCTGGAGGGGGAGTTGTTTGGAGGTGATGGATGAATTTTTTCCAAGGCCTGTTGCAGCATCAGTTTGAATGATGTTATAGGGGAGCAAGAGTTTCCCTGGTTGGGTGACATCATTGGGCAGTCAGGACCCAGGGGCAGGGATGGGGACAGAAGCTCTCAGTCAAGGTAGTGAGGTGTTTCTTGCCATCCTCACACCCGACTGTGGACAGGGCACCTTGGGAGGTAGCCAGCATCTCGTCTGGGCCATTCAACTGAACCAGGATGCCCATTTGTCAGGGATGCTGGTGAGCAGAGTCCTGCAGGAGATGAGGAGGTACAGCTCCACCCAGAGGCCCTCTGAGGACCCTCTAGCTCTCAGACTGATGAGTTCATTGAGATTCAGACCCAGAAGGGGCCTTGGAGATCCTGGAGCTAGACTCCTTCATTGTGAGGTAGGGAGAGTATGCTGGAGAGAGCTTGAAAGACTTGTCTGAAAGACTGTACCCCATGCCTCTCCATGTTTTCAAGTGGTTTCTAGGCTTAGCCCCCTGACTCTGTGATTCTAAGAAGGCTATTGAAGAGCTGGAGTTTGCAGCCCTTTCTGGCTTTCTGTAAATGAGGCTTGATATAGATTGTGGGCTTTAAAGCTGGTTTGGGTCCATGGGTGAGGGCAGAGTGAGGAGCCAGTCTTGCTGCAATGAGCCCACGTGGCCTGGCTCAGATGCTGTCCCCAGGTGGCACTCTCCCCACCACCCTTTCTGGGGGACCTCTTGGTGAAATCCCCTAAGTCCTCATAAGCAGTGTATTTGCTGTATCCTCACCAGGTTAGGCTCACAGGACCTCATCCACGGTCTCCCCTTGGGCCCATTCTAACATCTCATCCTTTTCCCTACCCTGGGAAGCCTCAATCACAACACCTCCAGCTGGAAGGGACTTCAAAGTCCAGCTCTATCACCCTGACCCACCCTCCCCAGGCCCAACACCCATGTCAGGTCCATCTTCAAATGCCCAGTGCCCCTCTCAGAGCCTAGTGGTGCCTGAGGCTGCGCAGTGTGTGTGGAATGGATGAAAGAGCAAATGAGTGGCGACTCTGGGTGACCCGTCCCCTGTCTTGACCCTGGCAGGTCAAGGATGTTGTAGGCTATAACTCTTTGGGCCACTGCTTCTTTACGGAAGATGGGCCAGAAGAGCGCAACACCTTTGACCACTGTCTCGGCCTCCTCGTCAAGTCTGGAACCCTCCTCCCCTCCGACCGTGACAGCAAGATGTGCAAGACGATCACGGAGGATTCCTACCCAGGGTATATCCCCAAGCCCCGGCAGGACTGCAAGTAAGCATCTCCCTCACGCGACTTCCCACCCAGACTCTGACTCCTCAGTCCCGGGTTCCTGTATGTCCGGACCTTGCAGCCTTAACCTCCTGAGGCTCTCAGCTGCTCAGAAACAGTGTGTTTTCTATTCTCCCTTCTCACTGGGCCTCATGGGCTTCAGTCTTGTCCAGAGAGACCACTGTTCTCATCCTTGGGTTTTTCCAGGTGACACACAGGGCTCCTTTGAGGAGAGGAAGCAGGCTGTACACATGAGCGCCCACAGCGCCCACAGACTTTTCTCAGCGCCCACAGCCTGTACACAGGGGTACCAGCTGCCCAGTGTGCTTCTGGACATGAGAGAGTCGGGACAGAGTCAGAGACAGAAATAGTCAGAGAGAGAGAGAGAGACAGAGTCAGAGACAGAGTCAAGGACTGACAGAGTCAAAGAGAGTCAGAGAGAGACAGTCAGAGAGAGAGAGAGACAGAGAAACAGAGCTTCCTATGCGATCACCCTTCTGAGTCCAGGGTCTCTCCCTTAGAAACAGCCACTTTCCTGGGTTCCCCTTATTTCCATTTATTCTGGGATCCATCTCAGATTTAATCCACAAACTTGCTTCTACCATCAAGAGCCATACCCCATTCAAATTCTGAGCACATTAGGGGTGTAAATGCACACCACTTTAATGAGAAAATTAGGCTTCAGATCAACAAATCAAGGGCTTCTCAAATCATTGCTAAGAGGTTCCTCGAAGCTTCATTAAAGCCCTTGACCTAGGGCACCCCTCCACCCCAGATGACAGAATGGGAGCCAGTGGCCCTCTGTCTGATGCCACTCCATCTCTGCCCCTGCCCACAGTGCTGTGTCCACCTTCTGGATGGCCAATCCTAACAACAACCTCATAAACTGTGCTGCTGCAGGATCCGAGGTGAGCAGAAACATCCCTGCGTTGGGTGGGGCTGGGGGAGAGGAGACAGCCAGGTCCAGCATATGGAATACGTATGCCTTGAGCCCCAGTCTAGACATCTACACAGACAGGAGCGGGGTGAGGAGGGAAGGGCCAGCTTGGGAGGCAGATGGACTTGGTTTTCTTTTTCTATTTTTGGCTGCATTGGGTCTTCACTGCTGTGCACGGGCTTTCTCTAGTTGTGGAGTGAGGACTTCTCATTACAGTGACTTCTCTTATTGAGGAGCACAGGCTCTAGATAGTTGTGGCACAGAGGTTTAGTTACCTTGAAGCATGTGGGATCTTAGCTCCCAAACCAGGAATCAAGTCTGTGTCTCCTGCATTGGCAGGCGGATTCTTAACTACTGAACCACCAGGGAAGTCCAGGTGGACTCGGTTTTAAGTGATGCCTCTGGCCCTTCGTCACACTGATAACCATAGCTAACATGACCAATAACTCATTATTAGATGCCTGGCATATCAGTGTCCTAAGCTCCAATAACTTAAAATTGTTTTCACACTTTAATAATAATTTAATAATAACTTCAAAAATTATTTTGTGTTGCTGTGTATGCAAGCTTATTTATTTTTATTTATTTTGGGCCACACCATGCAACATGTGGGATCTTAGTTACCCATCCAAGTATTGGACCTGTGCTCCCTGCATTGGGAGCACGAAGTCTTAACCTCTGAACCACCAGGGAAATCCCATAAACTCCAGTAATTTATCAACCTTGTATCAACCCTATGAGATTTGTGCTATGATCTGCCAGCTGATGGGGAGGAAGATCAGGCAGGGACACGCAGAGGGTCCAAACATGGCATTCTGTCTACCCAGCCTGCCTCGCACCCAGACCTCTGTGCTGCTCACCTTCCCGGGGGTCCTGAGCACGTCGGCTACTATCTCTGGGCCTCAGCTTCCGTGTCTGTGGAGTAAAAGGGAAAAGCCAAGAAAAAAGCTCAGGAGACCCTCGTGTCCTGTGCTGGGAGAAGGGGTGGAGATGAACCTTCCAGTGGTTCTGAAATCTAGCCATTTGTTTCCCATGGCTGATACAGTAGGACCCCACGAAGGGTTTTAACTGTCAGGATGGAACCCCCCCAGCCCCCCCCACCTGCAAAATATACTGGCCTCATACTTTTTGCTCTTCCCTGCAGGTGTGTTTGGGGTGGGGTGGGGCCATTTGGGTGCTAGCACTAGCCTCACCCCAAGTCTGGGCCACACGGTCACCCCCACAAGAAGCTCCCTGGTGCTGAATCCTGTGCCTTTCCCCCTGTGTCCTCCTCCACCAGGAAACTGGATTCTGGTTCATTTTTCACCACGTCCCGACGGGCCCCTCAGCCGGCATGTACTCCCCGGGTTATTCAGAGCACATTCCACTGGGGAAATTCCTTAACAACCGAGCGCACTCCAACTACCGGGTAAGTGCTTCCAGACTGGCCTCCCCGCCAGCCCATCGGTCAGTCTTCCCAGGTCTGCACAGGGCTAGAGCCGGAACTGCCACTGGCGACAGCCGGAAGTAATTGCATTCTAGCCTTGGACTTGAAGGACACAAAGCGGCCTTCCGTGGCCTCCCAGGTCCCGGCCGTCCTTCGCAAGGCTCTCCTGTGGCTGTTCCTGCCTTGGCCTCCACCTGGCAGCTGGTCGGAGCCAAAAGGAGAGGCAGGAAGCACCATCACTCACGCTGCTCCTCCTGGAGGCCCCTGCTTGGGGCACCTGAGTTTGACTTTGCAGCACACGTGGAGGGGATGGGAGCAGTGATGAGTGTGAAAAGCCCGGTCCTATGAGCTGGAGGAGAAAAGTGCCTGGTCCTGGAGAAAAGACAGAGGCGGCATCAGCATCCTTCCCTCTGTTTGCTTTGTTTCCCTCAGTATACAGCACTAAAGGGGCAAGTGGAAACAGAATTTTCCTGTCATTTTCATTTATTCACCAATAGTTCTATGTGTAAGGAAATGGCAATCCACTCCAGTATTCTTGCCTGGGAAATCCCATGGACAGAAGAGCCAGGCGGGCTGCAGTCCATGGAGCCGCAAAGAGTTTATTTACTTAGCAAATAAACAACAGTTTTGTGAGTCCAGCCCCAAGTGAGGTGCTAGGGAAGGGACGGGGGTCTCAAGGGTGTCCAGTAACCCCAACAAGGACAACATCAAGACCAGAGTCATGGTCACTCAGGAATGGAGCCTGGGAGCAGGGCTTGGACCGGAGATGCTGCGATGGGGACAGAGGTGGCCTCAGGGATGCAGGGACAGCACGTATATAGAAAGAGTCCAGAATGTCAAGGCTGGTCTTCTGTTCCTCTTCCTAGTGGTGCCGATGGAGGAAACTGAGACCCTTAGTGGGGAATGGACGCATTCAGGGTCAAAAGAAGAAATTCAACTAGAGAAAAGTGTAAACAAATAATCTCAGAACAGCCCTGTGCTTCTGGAAGGTGGGGTGGGGAGAAAGGTCCTGAGAGGAGGGCTAGGCCGCGTAGGCAGAGGGAGGACCCTGGGCAGTGTCATGTCCTAGAAGCCAAGAAAGACGAGCTTCCCTGGACAGAAAGTGTAGGCAGGGAGGGTAAGAGTGCCACCTGGACAGAGGTGAGGGAATTAACACAAGCTCCAGGTGGGTTTTTCTGAGGCTGCTGTGGGCCTGGGAGAGCCGTCTCTCTGCAGAACAGGCTTAGGGGCCACATCTCTGTGGGGGAAGAGGGGCCGTGGAGAGACAAGTGTTGGCCACTTGTCACGACCCCTTCCTTCCTAGAGAAGCCTCCCCATGAGCAAGGGCTGGGCCACACAGGGCTCTGATATTTGGGGAGGTTGGAAAGGAGAGGAATACTTGAGGGAGGATGGTAGCCAGGACCCCTGGGCACAGGGGGAAGGACAGGCCCTGAGGATGGTGGCAGGGAGGGAAGGAGACAAAGAAGACCCTTGAGCCGGATGATTCCGAGGCCTGAGCCAGGGAGGAGCCCCTTGCATGGTGTTGGCACCCAATGGGCCCTGACCCCATGTCACCATGTGAGGGCTCTTCACCTGGCCTGTCTTACTTGGTCCTCACAGCAGGACCTCAGTGTCATCAGCCCATCTTACACAGGCTGCAACTGAAGCCCCAGAGGTGATGGGATTTACCCAGGGTCACACTTATGAGGGAAGTGCTGAGGATAGAGTCCAACTTCTCCTGACTCACTCACCTCCCCACCGCTTAATTACAAGTCAGCTGAAGATCACAGTAGCCAGCATCCTCAGTTATATAAAGAGGAGATAATGTGTTCAAACCTTCTTAACAGGCCAAGGGAATCCAGCCCTAAGGGTAGACTGAACAGAGCTACCCTGGACAGCCTTGTTCGGCTGCCCAGACTCACGCTCAGCTGTGGCTGACAAAGTGGACAGCTTGGGGGCCAAATAAGAAACTGAGATTTTTTTCCTTGAGTCAGGCAAAAACTGAGACAAAACAGGGGGAGGATCAAAGACCCCTGCTCCAAGGTAAAGACAAGGCTTAAGCTCAGCATTTTCTTTGCATCATTGCAGACACATTTCCCAAGACAGCATATCTATTGTCTTTAATTTGGAACCTGGGCTTATAACTGCCCAAAGCAGTGTGAATTCTGGTAATGGATTTGGCTATATGTCCTTGGACAAGATACTTAACCCCATCTAAACCTCAGCACCTCATCTATACCTCAGATTCCATACCTTATTCCAGATTTGACTTGAGCCGTGCAGAGCAATCCATGTTCTTCACCTCCCTCACTGCAGACCCCCCTATTTCTATTAATACATTCTGAGAGCAAAGCTGGTTTTACTGGAGCATTCGAGAGTACACCATGAGGCTGGGTGTGAGAAGAGGCCTGAAGCCTGTGGTCCATAGTAATGTGTCCCTAAATGTTCCCTCTCCCCAGGCTGGCATGATCATAGACAATGGGGTCAAAACCACCCACGCCTCTGCCAAGGACAAGCGGCCCTTCCTCGCCATCATTTCTGCCAGGTAATCAACCCTGAGGAGTCCATGTACTCCAAGGGGACCTCTGAGCTCAGCCCTACTCCCTTCATCCACTCATTCATTCACCCTTCAAGTATCTGTTGGCATGTTCTGTGCCCTGTGCATGGAGCTAGCTACTGGGGGTACTTTATGGGAAAACCTGAGTGGGGCCAAATCTGAGTCAGGGTCGAGGCTTCAACAGTTGTAAGGAAAAGGAAATTTCAAGAGGTTTCTAGAAAAATCAGCAAAATCTAATACCTGCTTTTTTAATAAGTTAATAGGGCTGGAATATAAAAGGTGAAGAGAAGAGAAAAGAAGGGAGGAATTCTGCCATCAGTTTAATAGGGAGAAACATTGAGGTTGTACCTATGCATACATCTGGAGCTCAGCCCAAGGCCAGGAGCTGCTTTTAAAGTGTGCTGTCCAAACCTCCAGGTAGTTAGGAAAATCAGTACCCTTTGAACAGACCAAGGTGCTTGGTCTCTGTCAAGAGTAGGCAACACCAGTGATGTGATCCTCCTAGTGGAAGACTTGCTAGCCTGGATGTTAGGAGCACCCAGGCTCAGTGCTCCACTTGGCTGCTAAATGGAGCAGCCCAGAAAAGGCACAAGGTCAGAGTTACTCCCTGGGGAGTAGAGAGCAGGGCATCTCAGAATCCCCTTCCTTGTCTGCATCAAGTGCCAGGGTTTGGACTGGCTGTCTGAACTTTCTCGGGGGCTTTGACCCCACCTTGGTGCTGGGGTGGGGGTCAGTGGTCCTCAATGGCAATGATGAACAAGAGAAGCGACATGTCTGTAGGCTGCATGGGGTTGGCGCCTGAAGAGAAGACCTCTGACTTTGGCGTCAGGCTCAGAAATCTCACTGCAGAGCCCAGGCTGGGTGGGTTGATTGTCCTTTAGCCCGAGTCTTCTGGGCACTGCGAGCTCACCACCGCCCAGAAGGGCAGTCAGTTCAAGAGTACCCCTCCCCCAACAACTCGGTCACCTGTGCCTCCCCACGGTGTGTTCCAGATACAGCCCCCACCAGGACGCCGACCCACTGAAGCCCCGGGAGCCGGCCATCATCAAACACTTCACTGCCTACAAGAACCAAGATCATGGGGCCTGGCTGCGTGGCGGGGACGTGTGGTTGGACAGCTGCAGGTGAGTGAGGCATGGGCACAGCATGGAGACATGCTCCTCCCCACCTTCCTTGGGTGGGAGGCAGACACGAGCAAGACAGAGGAGTCCAGACAGACCAATGTTTGACCTTCTGGCTTCCCAGCCAGGCAGGGACATGGAAGGGCAGTAGGCAGTGATCCAGGAAGCCTGCTAGAGGCAGCATGTGGCTTCTGTCCACCATGTCAGCGGCTGTGGTTCATGATTTCCCCCAAATAGTCACTGGGCTTGGCTCTAGGTCACAAAGTCATTCACATCACCAGTCAGCAGGAGGAAGGAAGGAAGAAGGAAACCAATGCATTCTAGGCACCTCCTGTGCTGGATCCTTAGTCGTATTTATATCTTATTGTGTTTCTCGGAGATATAAATCCTTATCTCCGTCTTAGACATGGTACACTGAGGCTCTGTTGAGTGAATTTCCTGCAAGGTGAGCAGTAGAACTGGAACTTGAAATAGCAGTGCATCAGACTCCAAGCCCAGAAGAACAAGACAGGCAATCCCGAACTCTGATAGAAGGTCCCCATGTACAGCTATGGCCACACTGGACAAGAACCAGAGGGACAGGCAGCTGAGTTGGGGTTTCCTCTAAAGGAGAAGTGGAAAATGTCCTCCTGGTCTACCTTTGGTGTTAAATGTGGGAGACCATGGACTTCCCTGATGTTCTAGGGGTTAAGAATCTGCCTTGCAATGCATGGGGCATTGGTTTGATCCCTGGTCAGGGAACTAAGATCCTACATGCCACCTGGCAAAATAAAAGGGACAGCAGAAACTATACATGGGAAATAAATGTATTTCCCCATTTTATTGTGATTGATTTAAAGGAAACAGGGGCTTCCCAGGTGGTGCTAGTGGTGATGAACCCACCTGCCAATGCAGGAGACTTGAGAGATGTGGATTTGATCCCTGGGTCAGAAAGGTCCCCTGGAGGAGGGCATGGCTACCCACTCCAGTATTCTTGCCTGGAGAATCCCATGGACAGAGGAGGCTGGCAGGCTGCAGTCCATGGGGTCACAAAGAGTCGGATATAACTGAGCATATGAGTACACACACACATCCAGAGGAGAAGGAATTACAGTGAAGGCTTCACTGAAAATGCACATGTGGGGCATTGAACAGGCTTAGATGCATGATAGCTCCTCTCTTTTATGTGTGTTAAGTCTGAGATGCTCTTGTCTGACTGTCTGCTCTTGTCCCCAGATTTGCTGACAATGGCATCGGCCTGACCTTGGCCAGGTAAGAGCAGTGGTCCTCACCCCCGACCCCTGTAGGATGCTGTCTCCGGACATCTCATCTCAGACACCTTCTTTCTGCAGTGGTGGAACCTTCCCCTATGATGACGGCTCCAAGCAAGAGATCAAGAACAGCTTGTTTGTCGGCGAGAGTGGCAATGTGGGCACAGAGATGATGGACAACAGGATCTGGGGTCCTGGTGGCTTGGACCACAGTGGAAGGACCCTCCCCATAGGCCAGTAGGTTTGCAAGCGTGGCAGCTTCCTTGTTCTGCCTGTTGTTGTGCAGTCATGAAGTTGTGTCCGATTCTTTGTGACCTCAGGTACTGCAGCACCCCAGGCTCTCTTATCTTTCCCCATCTCCCGGATAGGGAGTCACATCCATTGAGTTGGTGATCCCATCCAACCATCTCATTCTCTATCACCCCCTTCTCCTTCTCCTTTCAATCTTTCCCAGCATCAGGATCTTTTTCCAGTGAATCAGCTCTTCAAGTCAGGTGGCCAAAGTATTGGAGCTTCAGCTTCAGCATCAGTCCTTCCAATGAATATTCAGGGTTGATTTCCTTTAAGACTGACTGATTTGATCTCCTTGCTGTCCAAGAGACTTGGGGCTTAACCAAAATGACAGCAGTGGAAGGAAAGATGCTAGTATGTGATCGCTACTATGAATTCCTCTGTCCTCTACTGGTCAGAGAAATCATGGAAACAATTGCAGTTAACCAGCAGAGGGGTGAAATCTAGAACCAGAGAGAGAAGTCAAAAAACTGTGTTGAAATGGAGTCAACAGTGAGGCAAAGCTGTCAAAACATATAATGTGGTTCTGAGCCACGTCCATGGGAATTTAGTGTCCAGGATGGGTGACCCTGGCTTCCTTTCTCCTTGGACAGCCCACTCACTTGGAGCATCTCACCCACCCCTGACGGTGGTTTGAGGATAGTCAGCCCTCAGCACTTGAAGGGGAGTAACCCAGAGGGCGACACAGCCCGAGAGTCAGGTCACATAGAGACAGGGATCTTCAAGCAGAAGATGGGGCCAGACTTGGGGGAGCAGCATGGGAGATGCTGTCATACAACCTTCCATGCACTTAGAAGATGAAACTCACCCTATGTGTGCCTAAGGGTCAGAATTGGTTTTGTGTGGGAAAGAATTTTCTAGCTATCAGGTCTGTTAAACAGCAGAGTAGCCCGACTGTCCTGGGGAGGGGGTCAGAGGCTCTCCATCGCTGGATGAGAACCAGGTGGCTGGAGAGCAGGGGGTGACTTGGAGAGGTGATGAGCTAGCAGAGCAGAGGGACTCGCTTAATTCCTCGGAAAGCTGCAGGCTGAGTCAGTAGTGAGGATGGTTTTTCTGCTCAGATGTGAATTCAGGCCAGAGAGTGAGGCACTGAGCCACAAGCAGAAGAGGGCTAAGGTAGGCCCTTCCTGCCCCGCCACCTAGCCTTCTCCTCTCTCTCATGAATTTATCCTTCCTGCTCCTACAGGTGGGTCCCAGGCCTAAGCCCCTAGCCCTAGAGGGATGGGCATCTTTGAAAAGATTGTGAGGGCATGAGCGATCTGTTTCTGTCTGGCCTAAGTGATGTAGCAATCTCTTCAGATCATTTTTACAAGCAACCCTGGGTCTGCGTATTTGGGTTTCCACACCCAGGGTTCCCAGCCTCCCAGGGCCAGAATGTCCTGATGACTTCCAGAGGTGAGTTTGTTTATGGAGGCCTGACAGCTTGGTTAGACTCAGGCAGGTTTCTCCAACTGCTTTTGAGAGCAGGAGCCCAGGACTGTGCAGACCAAATTGTGGGGGATCCCTCCTGTATAGGCCTGGGTTGGGGTCCCAGTGTAGAGTAGTCACAGTTTAAATATAGAGCTAGTCAGAACAGGCTGCCCCTAAAATACCTTAAATGGAAAGATGCACAGAGCTGCTCCATGAGAACACGATTCAAGGCGATGACATTAATCAATTACAAACAGAAAGATACAGAAATACCAGAATTCCTTGGCACATGGTGTCCTGAAGGTGCATTGCCAAGACTGGAGTGACCAGGCCCTTCCTTGGGGAACAGGTATGGATGAGGGGATCCCAGCTCTGGAGATGGGGACAACTGAAATGTTGCCTCTCCCCACGGACAGACCCCCTTTTCTGCTTTGTTTTCCTTCCTTCTTTATGTTTACCATGGAAAGAGAGGGTCCTGGCCCAAAGTAGTTGTTGCTGTTGTTTAGTCACTCAGTCATGTCCAACTCTTTGCGGACCCATGGACTGTAGCCCGCCAGCCTCCTCTGTCCATAGGATTTCTCAGGCAAGAATACTGGGGTGTGTTGCCATTCCCTTCTCCAGGGGATCTTCCCCTCCCAGGGATCGAACCCATGTCTTCTGCATTGGCAGGTGGATTCTTTACCACTGAGCCACCAGGGAAGACCCCCTGAAGTAGGTACCAGTAAAAGCATAAAAATCAGGCTTGAAGAATGAGCAAGTCTAGATTCAGGGCCAGGCCCAAGATGGATCAGCTCAGCCATCACAGGCCTGTGTTTTCCACACCCTGCTCAGGAGTCTGTGGCAAACGAGAGCAGCATCTTGTGTCCCCCTGCTGGACCTGAGGCAGAATTTCTGAGTCACTAGTTCTCCCACAGCCTTTTGCCTCTTACTCCATCTTTCCCTGCCTCCTTAGTACCAGGGCTTTCTTGAGGTCCTCTGGCAGTTCATAGGCTTGCCCTCCCCATGGATCCTGCCCTCTCTTCCAAGGGTGCTTGAAACATCACATTGAAGTTACTCTTCCATTTCACTATCACCTTCCATTCTGTGTCCTCCCTCTTCCTTTTTTCCCAAACCCAGCACACCGTCCATCAAAAGGCTTAGTCACAGAGAGGAAACTCATCTGGGTCTTAATCTAATTAAATTGTTATAGCAACTAAGACTAAGGGGATAATGACTAATGGCTGTACTCTCCTGAGGGACATGAAATTGATATTGGCACTCTCCAAGAATATTCACCATATTTATCCAATGACTCTTGATAGGATGGAAAGATTTGGGGAAATGTCTGTACAGAACACCCCCCAAACCTCAAGCCAGAAACTAGACATCCATCCATCTAATAATTCATCCAGCAATCATTTATTCATGTGTACTGGTGGCTCAGCAGTAAAGAATCCTCCTGGCAATGCAGGAGATGTGGGTTCCATCCTTGGGTCAGGAAGATCCCATGGAGAAGGGAATGGCTCCCCACTCCAGTATTCTTGCCTGAAGAGTCCCATGGACAGAGGAGCCTGGTCTATATAGTCCAGGGGGTCATAAAGAGTCAGACACAACTGAGCACAGACGCATGCATACTGTATCCGTAAATGCTTTCTTAGTGAATGAATTAATGAATCAGTCATGTTGTGTTACAGGGGCAGTTTGGGGGGTGGAGTAGGACTGAGGAATGATTTACCCAGAAAGCCTCTTACCATCCGCCTTGGAGGGCACAAACAACATGGCGGCATGACGTGGCCATCAGCCTGACAGCGGACTCCCTTCACTCCGCAGGAATTTTCCCATCCGGGGCATTCAGTTCTATGATGGCCCCATCAACATCCAGAACTGCACTTTCCGCAAGTTCGCAGCCCTGGAGGGCCGGCACACCAGCGCCCTGGCCTTCCGTCTGAACAATGCCTGGCAGAGCTGCCCCCACAACAACGTCACCAACATCGCCTTTGAGGATGTCCCGGTGAGTGGGCCTCCCCCCTGACCCGGGGCGGGCTCCCAGCAAACCCAGACTCGGCCAGTGATTCACGAGTCCCCGGGGGCCTGGAGTCTGAGCCGTTGCCACCACCACAGGGGTTGAACATTCTCCTCCAAGCAGGTCAGGCCACGTCTCAGGTCTGTCTGCAGCCAAACTGGAAAAGTACAAGCAGAGGTTGCCCCACAGGTCAAGTCTGGGTGAATGCCCGCCTGCCCTCAGCCTGCTCAAAACCCACCCAAGCCTTGGCAGGAACTTTCTGCTGCCCTCAGAGTTCTGAGGCTCTGTTCCTCCAAGGCTCTTGGGTTCAACCTCTGGAGTCTGGTGACTGGGCCACTTCAGTTGGCACAATTAATCTAAAAAAAAAAAAACCCAGCAGTTTCCAAAGGAATCTTTGCAGAAGCATCTCTGTTTAATCTCTCCCAGAGACTGAAACATAAACAGGGCCCTCCTAGCCCTGGACGGCAGCAAATTAGGAGCTGGGGGTGAGGTGGTCGGGATGGAGGGCTGCCCCTGAGATGGGCAGGTCCAGGGCTCCGGGTACATTTTCTCTGGGTTACAGCATTCCCAGATCCCCCCGCTCCTCCTCCCCCTGCTCCTGCCCTTTGCCTGTCTGCCCAGTTCCTGGCAGCTGAGGGAAAAGATGTGAAACTCAAGTTACTTAATTTCTTTACTCAGGCCATTGGAGGTCAGTCATGGAACTCTCCCAGGGCTCATGTTGAAAGACTGCCTTCCTCAACACTGTACCCTCACACACACACACCCACACCCACCCACATACACATCCTCGCTCACACATATCCACCTGGCATATATGTGTGTTTATTATGTACATGTCATACTTTCTCATGCAGACACTCACCGCCACCTCAACCTCATTTCCTCTCTGTCTCTGTCACCCACACACTCCTCTGCGCACCTCCCCGCGCCCTGCAGTCTTTTGAGCCACGTGTCACTGTGCTCTCTGGGGCTGCACACAGCAGCCAGCCCTCCAGTGAGTAGAGGCCAAAACCGCGTGCTGGGCCTGAGGGCCGAAGCACAGCAGACGTATAGCTGTCTTTCTGGCTCCATCTGAAGGGCCAGCCATACGGTTTCCTGCACTGCCCCGGAGCCTCTCTGCTTTGGCTGTTTGGTAGCATCAGCAGAAATCAGGAACTTCACCCTGGCCCACCAATGGCCACTACCCACCACCCTCTACCTCTGGCCCAGCCTCACTTTCCTGGTTTCTGTTCAGATTACTTCGAGAGTTTTCTTCGGGGAGCCCGGGCCCTGGTTCAACCAGCTGGACATGGACGGGGATAAGACATCGGTGTTCCACGATGTGGACGGCTCCGTGTCCGAGTACCCCGGCTCCTACCTCACCAAGGATGACAACTGGCTGGTCCGGCACCCAGACTGCATCAACGTTCCGGACTGGAGAGGTGCCATCTGCAGTGGGCGCTATGCACAGGTGGGTGGAGATGCGGGGTGCACCTCCTCGGGGTCACTGTCATCTACTCACGGGACAAGCATTGAGCCAGGCCAGAAAGAGACATGGGCTTCTTCTTTTTGAAAAAATCATTTTATTCATGTATTTGTTTCTGGCTGTGCTGGGTCTTTGTTGCTGTGCATGGGCTTTTCTCTAGTTGCGGCGAGCAGGGGCTACTCTCTAGTTGCGTGCATAGGCTTCTCACTGTGGTGGCTTCCTTCATTGCAGAGACGGGCTCTAGAGTGCAAGCTTCAGTAGTTATGGCGCAAGAGCTTAGTTCTTTTGGGATATTCCTGGACCAGGTATCAAACTTACGTCCCCTGCATTGGCAGGCAGATTCTTTACCACTGAGCCACCAGGAAAGTCCCATAGGCTTCTTCTTTATTCTTTTTAAAAAAATTTTTTATTATAGTTACTTTACAATGTTGTCTTAGTTTCTGCTGTACAAAAGAGTGAATCAGCTATATGTATACATATATCCTGCCTCTCTTAGATTTCCTTCCCATTTAGGTCACTACAGAGCATCAAATAGAGCTCCCTGTGCTTACAGTAGGTTCTCATTAGTTATCCATTTTATACATAGTCATGTATATATGTCAATCCCACTCTCCCAATTCATCACCAAAAAATCTACAAACAATAAATACTGAAGAGGGTGTGGAGAAAAGGGAGCCCTCTTACTCTGTCAGTGGGAATGTAAATTGGTACAGCTATTATGGAGAACAGTATGGAGGTTCCTCAAAAAACTGAAAATAGAACTACTGTATGACCCAGCAGTCCCACTCCTGGGGCATATAAGTGGAGAAAACCATAATTCAAAAAGATACATGCACCCCAATGTTCATTACAGCACTATTTACAATAGCCAGGACACGGAAGCAACCTAAGTGTCCATCAACAGAGAAATGGATAAAGAAGATGTGGTACATATACACAATAAAATAATACTCAGTTATAAAAAGGAATGAAATTGTGCCACTCTTTATTCTTCTTTCTTTTATTTTTTCTCCCTACCCAATAGGATTTTCAAAAAGCCCAAGTGAAGAGGTCAGGCTCCTACACTTACTAAGTGACCTTGGGCAAGTTACCTAAACTCCTGAAGCCTCCGTTTTCTTATGTGTAAAATCAGGATAATAGTTGAACTCTCTCAGTGAGCATGTTAAGTGCCTCACCAGTCCTCTCCACCAGAAATACAACACAGGCACATGAGCTCAAATGTTCCAGGAGTTATGTTAAAAAGGAAAAATAAACGGGTAACATCTCTTTTAATAATAGATTCTATTTAGCTCAATATATTCAAAATGCTATCATCTCAACATGTAATCAGCATAAAAAATCATTAATGAGGCATTTTACATTCATTTTTTTATCCTGTCCCAAGTCTTCAAAATTCTCTGCATATTTTATGCTTGTAGTCCATTCAGTTTACATTCAAATTTTCTACAGTTGAAGCCAAAGCTAGTCCTACCAAAACAATAAAGCTGTGCTTTAGGGAAAACTCTTTTACACCACTTTTGAAATTTAAATTAATTAAAATGAAATTTTAAATCTGGGGCCTTAGCCACACTGCCCACATTTCCAGTGCCCAGTCGCCACGTGGGCAGCAGTCAAGGAAAGTGCCCAGAATGTGAAAATATTGGTGACTATATTGATGTTATATGGAGGAATAACGAGGACTGGATGAGCAAAAGGAGTGAGTCCAAGGAGACAAAGAGCTGTAACATGAGGAGGGTGGTGAGCCTGGAGGCCCCAGTGGGGGTAGAAACATGTAGGAATGAGGAAGTCCTCACCACCACCCCACAGGCAGGCAGTTATCCACCACTGTGAAGGCAGCATCCAGGGCGGGCGTTAGAGGAGAGCTAAAGGGGGACTCCCTAGAGGTCAACTAAAATCAAAACTGAAAGAAAAGTGCTAAAGGTGGTAAGGTGGTTTGACATCTGGGGAGAGACAGAGCAGGGAGCTAGGGAAAGAGCCATGGGGGGTGCCGAGGTGGGCCCCTGGGGGCAGGGCTGTGCTGGGAATAGATGCCAGCAGATGCAGGAGGGGCTGGCGTTAACAGGAGAAGGGCACAGAGGGAGAAGGGGCCAGGATCAGGGAGCTCCACGGTGTTTCTTTCCACAGTAGAAGAGGAGGTGATGCACTGAAAGGGTAGGGAGTGGACCTGAGCCAGGGGGTCTGCAGAGAGCGATAAGGTTGGAAACAGTTGCCACAGAGCCTGGGAAATGCTGGCAGAGGCATGTGGAGGCAGCGCCAGGCCATGCTACAAACCCAGTGCAGATGGCTGAAGGAGCCTGGAGGGGCACCCCTCTCCCTACTGAGAGACTTCCTCAGGCCCACCCCAGCGCCCTGCAGGAAGGTGGACCCGTGGAATGGTCCTAGCCCAGGGGCTGCTGTGTGTGTGGGCAGGACAAGGGGTCTGACGCTCCAGGAGTGAGCGGGTGACGTCATGGTCCAGGGCAGCTCAGAAGGGAAGTGCGGTTGGAAGGGAGCTGATGGACGGGAGTCATGACCCGCATAATTAAAGGGTGACCAGATTCTTACGCCTTGCAGCCACACTCTGAAAGTGAGAGCATCCCTGATTCAGGGCCGAGACATCCGGTGTGGAGGGAGCGTTGATCTTGAGCTTCCTTCCCATCCTTTCTTCTCGATATGTTGCTCATCTTCTGCGGAAAAGGGCTGACTGAGCTTGGAGGTTATCGGAATTGGCTACTGGTTAATTATTATTAATAATCTCCTTCCCGGAGAGGGTGGGATGAATTGAGGGAGTAGCGTTGAAACATATAGGCTACCATATGTAAAAGAGATAGCCAGTGGGAATTTGCTGTTTCACGCAGGGAGCTCAACCCAGTACACTGTGACTACCTAGAGGGGAGGGGTAGGGTGGGACATGGGAGAGGGAGGTTTAAGAGGGAGGGGACATATGTATACCTATGCCTATATATACATATATATACCATTTGTATCAATATGTCATACATATTGATGTATGACAGAAACCATCACAATATCATAAAGCAATTATCCTCCAATTAAAAACATAAAAGGATGGGAAAAGAACATGTAAACATTAAAAAATGATAATGATAATATCCTTCCTCCACTTTATAGCTTACCACAGGCTTTAAGATGCAATACCTTTAAATGCTTAGACTCATGACAACTCCATGTTAGGGCAGGGTTGAAGTTCCTCTTCCCGTTTTACATGTGATACAAGCAGAAAGGAAGAGAACTCCTTCTTTCCAAAGGCACAATGTTATTGAATCTTGATGTGATGTTTTCTTTTGGCCACAGCCACAGGGATGTCACCTGATGTATATGGGACAGACCCTAAAACAGGACACCGTGTTGATGTACTTCTTGGCTGCACTGGATCTTTGTTGCAGCATGCAGTCTTTCTCTAGTTGTGCACAGGGCCTTCTCTAGTTGCAGAGCACGGGCTCTAGAGCATGAAGGTTGGGTAGCTGTGGGGCATTGGCTTAGTTGTTCTGTGCCATGTGGGATTTTATTTCCCCAGTAGGGGATCGGACCTGTATCACCTGCATTGGAAGGTAGATTCTTAGCCACTGGGCCACCAGCAGAGCTCTGGATGCAGTGTTTGTTTTTCAATGGATTTTTAAAATTGAAGTATATATTTGATTTGGAGGCTTCTCAGGTAGCTCAGGGAGAAGGAAATGGCAACCCACTCCAGTATCCTTGCCTGGGATATCCCATGGCCAGAGGAGCCTGGCGGGCTACAGTCCGTGGGGTCGTGAGAGTCAGATAGGACTTAACGACTAAACCGCTACCACCCACCAGGTGGCCCAGTGATTAAAAAAATAGGTCTGCCAGTGCAGGAGACTCGGGTTCAATCCCTGGGTCAGGAAGATCCCCTGGAGAAGGAAATAGCAACCTACTCCAGTATTCTTGCCTGAGAAATCCCATGGACAGAGGAGCCTGACAGGCTACAGTCCATGGGGTCACAAAAGAGTTGGGCACAACTTAGCAACTAAACAACAACCTAGTTGATTTACAAGGTTGTGCCAATCTCTGCTGTAAAGTGACTCATATATACTTTCTTTTTAGATTCTCTTTTCCTTATGGTTTATCACAGGCTATTGAATCTAGTTTCCTGGGCTATACCTGGAGACCCTCTTGTTTATCCATTCTAAATGTCATAGTTTGTCTCTACCAACCCCAGACTCCCAATCCATCCTTCTCCCTCCTCCGTCCCCCTTTGGCAGCCACAAGTCTGTTCTCATCAGGACATGGTGTTTTAAACCAAGGGTGGCTCAAAGCAGTCAGGCTCTTCTGTCCCTTGGACTCAGTGGCTAACAGTCTTGCTTGCATGTTTGCATTTGAAATGAGACGCCGTTGGTCACCCTATGTGTGCCGATAGCCACAGGGACCAGCCACTTGAGCCACACACAGAGGATGAGAGGGAGAAGTCGGCCACATGCCAGGCTTGTTCTCAAATGCAGACAGGACAGTAGCTGGTTACAGGGGAGTTGCTTCTGCAGCAGGAGTGTGAAAATCCTCTCTCCCCTCCTCCTGCTTCCTGATCCCCCTGACTTCCCCCCACCTCCAGTTTGCTCTCTCACAATTAAGCAGACACCCCCCAAGTTCCCACTGGTCTCCCCTCAAGAGAGCACTTTTTTGAAGATAAATGGAGAGCATTGGCTGGCTTGCACAGAACAGCTAGGGCCGCATTCACCAGCAGAAAGAGATGCCCCCTTATTTGGCCTCCTTTCATTCAAGCTTTCTAAAAAGGGCTCTGTGAAGAGCAAGTGCTTGTGAAAGTGTACTCTGTGCTCAGATGTTAACCAGACACTCCCGGGATGACCCCTCGTAATTGCCCCGTTGTGTGTTTCCTTTTTGGGCTCTAAAAGATGTACATTCAGGCCTATAAGACCAGTAATCTGCGGATGAAGATCATCAAGAATGACTTCCCCAACCACCCTCTCCACCTGGAGGGGGCCCTGACCAGGAGCACGCACTACCAGCAGTACCAGCCAGTCATCACCCTGCAGAAGGGCTACACCATCCACTGGGACCAGACCGCCCCCTCTGAGCTCACCATCTGGCTCATCAACTTCAACAAGTGAGTGGGGGGCCTCATAGGACCTGGGGATAGCTACCCTGCCCTGCTCAAAGCTGTGTTGATAAGAGGGCCTCATTGCAAAGTCCTGGACTTTCTGCTCACAGAATCCCAGGCTAGCCCACGTCACTCCTGCACAAGGGTACACCTAGAGGGCTTGACATCACCCAGTGGTTAAAAGGCAGAAGACCCGGGCTGAGGCCCTGTTCCAGGCGTGGATGACCTCGCACAGGGTGTCTGACCCTTGGAGCCTCAGTTCTTTCTTCATCTAGGAGATGAGCCTACATAGTTACTTTTTGCAGAGCTGTAGTGAGGATGGAGTGTGAGCGTGTATGGCAGGCACTTCACCCAAAACCTGGCTTTACGAAGTGCTTGATGTGTGGCAAAAATCCCTGGCATTCCCATTTTACAGAGAGAGATGAGACTCTGCGTGGTGAAGGGGTGAAGCTGAGGGCATCTGGAGAGGGCTTCATGCCTTTGTTTATGTCACAAGTCTTCTGTGCACGAACATCATTAACTTGGCACAGTATTCCTGTGAGACAAATATTTATCGAATGCAGAAAAGAAGACCCCAAGAGCTGAGATGGGCCCCACAATCAGGCTGAACCAGGAAGGGGCTGAATCTAGATCCTCCAGACCCTGGTTTTTTGACTCCAGCCCTGTTGAAGTGAAAACGTGAAAGTGCTAGTCATGGAGTCGTATCCGACTCTTTGCAACCCACTGGACTGTGGCCCACCAGGCTCCTCAGTCCATGGTATTCTCCAGGCAAGAATACTGGAGTGGGTGGCCATTCCCCTCTCCAGGGGATCTTCTTGACCTAGTGATTGAACCCCAGTCACCTGCATTGCAGGCAGAGTCTTACCATCTGAGTCACTAGGGAAGCTCCTAGCCCTGTTGAAAGAAGGTCTTTTTATTTTTTCTGGCCAATGTTCCACATGGAACACACAGTGCAGACCCTGGGGACATCCCACCGACCCATTGCCATCATCCATTCCAGTCATCATTTCTCCCTCTGTCCTTGAACACTGTGTGACCCAATCGTGACCAACAGCAAGTGTTCTTTCAAAACTCCCCACTGAAAGTAGACATGCCCTTCGGTGGAGAATGTTTGGGCCTTTGTCCAGTGCACACCAAAGAGGCCCCGTGGCTGGGACATCCTTACTCGTCACCTGATGACTGTCCTTCTGGTTCTAGGGGCGACTGGATCCGAGTGGGACTCTGCTACCCCCGGGGCACCACCTTCTCCATCCTCTCAGACGTCCACAATCGCCTGCTGAAGCAGACGTCCAAGACGGGCATCTTCGTGAAGACCTCGCAGATGGACAAAGTGGGGCAGAGCCACCCTGGCCGCAGCCACTACTACTGGGACGAGGACTCGGGGTGAGGGGCCCTCTCAGGTTGTCCACCGGCCTTCCAGTGACCCCAGACCCACTGTGCAGTGGGTAACCTAATACCCTTCCCCAGGCACTTCTGATCTCAGGCGGATTGTACCATCCACCAGTGACATTGTTTTTAAAGCTTTGGGAGGAAAATAAGCACGCTTTTAATATACACATGGATTGCAAGAAATCCACCTGTTTTAGGGGAAACAATGTGGAAGCAGTGAATCTTAGAACTGAGGAAACGTGGCACGTGACCTCAACTCCTTACAACTCCTTACAGCTGCTCCCAATCAGAGCAGATGATATCATCCTTGATTCAGAAACAAGCAGAGAAGGCACAGGGTGAATGGTAACGACTTGTCCAGAGAACCTAGCATGAACTCGGCATGGCTGGTTTTGCGCATGTACCCCTCTGTACCCCAACATCCTCCCTTTTTTGCTGAACTGCACTGGGTCCTATTAAGTAGGGACATCATGGGGACAGAGTCTCTGTTCCTGGAGACAGGGAGCTAGGAGGTCACCTTCCCTAGAGAGAGAGTTTTACTCTGACACCTTAAGAATGCCGACATGTCTGCAGAGTGATGGGCTTGTTGTTAGCCAACTCTCCAGGGACTAAGGATAAAAGATTGTGACATGCCATTTTTTCCATTCTTTTTCTAAAATACTTTTTTAAATTTATTTGGCCGCTCTGGGTCTTAGCTGAGGCTTGTGGTATCTTTAGTTGAGACAAGCGAACATTTAGTTGCAGCATGTGGGATCTAGTTCTCTGACCAGAAGGGATCAAACCCAGGCCCCCTGCACTTGGAGCCAAGCGTCTTTAGTCACAGGGAAATCGCTGTACTTTTTTTTTTTTTCCATTCTTGAATTGAAATCAATGGTAAGGAAATAGAGGATGCTTAAAAATATCTATAAAGATAGGGCTTTATCAATTTGATTAAAGGGAAATGCAGATTTAAAAGTCAGAAGTGTAAGTAAAAATGTTGGGGTCCAGAGAGGCAGCATAGAGCTCCCCTTCCCCTTGTCAGTTCTAAACCAGTGGTGGGGCAGACAGCACGACAGGTGAAGAGAGACCTGTCTCACTGATGACGGAGCTACTGGTGAGCAGAGCTTCCCAATACTGGGTGCCTCTACCCAGCCCTAGGCTACTGATTTCATGAGGGTGGCCATGCAGTAACACTGAAACCAGTGTTGTGATTCCTAAGTAGCCCTGAATGAGCTGTCACGCAATGCTGGAGCTGTTTCTGTACAAGCTTTGAAAGTGCAACTAATTGTTTTTGTTCATTCTTACCTGAAAACTCTTCCTTTGACCATATGATTTTTGAAAAACAAAATAGCACACCAAGATAAAAGATGAAACAGGAGTTCAAATAACTCAGCTATGAAGCTCCTGGTCCAGTGAAGGAGAAAAGCTTGCCTAGGGAAACCTGGCGATAACAGTAGACTCACCTGATGTCCCATGCGAAAGCCTGTTTTTCAAGAAGTCAGCATATTCTCTTTGATATTCCAATGCCTATGCCAAAATATTAAAGGAAAGCATCCCATATTCATATGATTGTAGTATTTGTGAATAAAACTCATTCCTTTTTGATACCCTTGGCGATTTTGGCATAGTCTTTAGGGTTTAGGACCTGGGTAATGTTCATGCCTGCAGTAATATATGAAGATAACGAACACCATAGGAAATAACTTCCAAGTGACTTGTAAATAGTAAGGAACAACTTCCCTGATGGCTGAGTGGTTAAGAATCTGCCTACCAATGCAAGAGACTTGGGTTCAATCCCTGGGTCAGGAAGATCACCTGGAGAAGGAAATGGCAATCCACTCCAGTATTCTTGCCTCGGAAATCCCATGGACAGAGGAGACTGGCGGGCTACAGTCCTTGGAGCCACAAAGAGTCAGACACGACTTAGCGACTAAACAGCAACAGGGTACACGGGGAGCAGACCAGAGCCTCCCCCCATCCCACCCCACTGGCTGACCTATATACCCACACCCAGCAATCAAATGAGTCACTCCACTTTCCCCGGGAAGACGTCAGTGAGGGGACAGGATGGGCCCAGGAGTGTTTAGAAAAATCCCTCCATATGAAAACTAGAGAAGGAATTAAATATCCCTCATACAACAGCAGAAACTATTATGATTTAAAAAATGTAAATAAGGTGAAGTCTTCATCGCACCATCTATGCATAATATCTTCTTTTAGGATCATGAGAATTGCTTTGTTCCAGAGGTGTGAATTTTTCAAATGTAAACTGCCATTAAACAAGTTGAACCTTGTTCAAATTAAATAATTAATGTAAAAAATTTTTTAATTTATGATTTTCCCCTTAGTGTAGATTCTGCTGCTTAATTTACCCTTTTTATTGGTTGCTTAGCTCATCATTATACCTATTGATTAGCACACTGGGCTTTAATTCCGTGACAGCCTCAGGGACTAGCTGGGTTGTAGGATGCTTGTTTCCTGTGTAGAAAGCCAAACTCTTAGGCTTTTTGAATTCTTAGGGCTATTTTCCATGATCTTTCTGCCTGACAAATGTGTTACTCTTTCTTACGTTCTGAGCACCTGCCTTCAATGACTACCTTCTATTCTGCTATGGCCTAGGACACCTGATAACCAGCTTGTTATAACTGGAGAAGCATCGAGTTAGGAAGCCAGAGAGCATTCTCCTCACCAGGCACAGGGTGGGGATAAAATGCCAGCTCTGCCCCGTTTGTGCTGTGTGGTCCTGGCAAGTCACTTCACTTCTCTGAGCCATTGAGATGTGAGAAATGGGGATGATAAGAGTGCTTGCCGGACTAGATTGTCTGAGGGTTAAATGAGATAATATGCCCATTGATAGCATGTGCCTAGCGTAGCGGAGTAGGTGCTCGGAAAATGAAAATTGTCAGTATTAGCTTTTTCCTTAATGCATTTTTTTTTTCATTTCTCCAAACACATACAACCTTGTGAAGGTGTGTGGGGGGGTCCTCCTCCATTCTGTGTGCACTGCGTCTAGTACTGTGGTCAGCACAGAGTGTGGAGGCAGAGGGAGGAAGAGAGAGGGAGGAGGAGGGAAATGCAGATACCAAAGAGAACCGCCCGCTCTGCTCCTGTGTGCAGGCTGCTTTTCCTGAAGCTGAGAGCTCAGAACGAGAGAGAGAAGTTTGCCTTCTGTTCTGTGAAGGGGTGCGAGAGGATAAAGATTAAAGCTCTGATCCCAAAGAATGCAGGCATCAGCGACTGCGCGGCCACGGCCTACCCCAAGTTCACGGAGAAGGCCATCGTGGACGTGCCCATGCCCAAGAAGCTCTTTGGTTCTCTGCTGGTGAGTGGCTGATGGCCAGCCGAGCCGCAAGCCCCTCAGGGTCCTCTCCGGACCTCTGCTCCCCTCCTCAAACCCTTTCCCATGGCTGAGGGGTTACAGGGAAGTGAGGGGGCCGACCAGCCCTCGAGTTGGACGCTGGACCCCGCCAAACCTGACACCCGCCCTGGGTTTTTGTTTTTTCTCCAGAAGACAAAGGACCACTTCCTGGAGGTGAAGATGGAGAGTGCCAAGCAGCGCTTCTTCCACCTGCTGAATGACCTGGCATACATCCAAGTAAGCCACCATCCCCCTGCTCGGGGCGTCTCTGCTCAGTGAGACCTGGTGTCAGTACCTGGGCTGTGGTCACCAGCGACTGCCAACCAGGTGGCTGAAGACAACAGAGCCTTATCCCTGCACAGTTCACAAGCTGGAGGCCCAACACCACACGGCTGGCAGGGTTGTCTTCTCCTGCAGGTGCTGAGGGCGAGTCCTTCCCTGCCCTCCTCCAGCTTCTGCGGCCACCAGCAGCCCTGGACGCCCCCCTTCCCAGCTCACAGCTGCGTTTCCCCAGCCTCCACCCCTGTCCTCATGCGGTCTTTTCCCCCATGTGACTGATTTTCAGACCACCCTCTTCCTTGTCCTTATCAGGACATCCGCCTTTGGATTTAGGGCCCATCTGAAATCCAAGATGACCTCATCTTGAGATGGTTAACGTAATTACATCTGCAAAGGCTCTTGCTCCAAATACGGTCACTCCCAAAGGTTGCAGTGAACATGTCTTTTGGGGGGAGGCCATCCCAGGTGGCTCAGTGGTAAAGAACCTGCCTGCCAATGCAGGAGACGCAGGTTCGATCCCTGGGTCGGGAAGATCTCCTGGAGGAGAAAATGACAACCCACTCCAGTATTCCCACTCTTGCCTGGGAAATCCCATAGACAGAGGAGCCTGGTGGGCTACAGTCCATGTGGTCATGAAGAGTCAGACATGACTGAACGACTGAGCATGCACACACACACACACACACACACACACACATCCTTCAGCCACTGTGCAGGGTTGCAGACTGAAGTAGGTTTTATGCTTTGAACAGCTGCAGTGGCACCCTCTGCCTTCAGAACCTACCTGGAACCCATGTGGGCAGGAGAGCCTCAGGGCTCTGATGCCTTCGGGATGCTGCCCCCAACCCCACCTCCATGTCACACTGTGTTGCCTGTCATCTGCAGGTGGACGGGAAGAAGTACCCTGGCTTGGAAGATGGCATCCAGGTGGTGGTGATTGACGGGAAGCACGGGCAGGTGCTGAACCACACCGGCTTTAGGAACGCCATCCTGCAGGGCATCCCCTGGCAGCTCTTCAATTATGTGGCGACCGTCCCCGATAAGTGAGTCTGGACGAGGCACCGTCCCTGTCCCTGGGGCCTGTATCACACAGTCCAGGCTGAGGAAGCTTAGGGAGCCTCCACGCACTGCCCGTGGCTTCTTTCATTGGTAAAGAATCTGCCTGCCAGTGCAGGAGACACGGGTTCAGGCCCTGGGTCAGGAAGATCCCCTTGAGAAGAAAACGGCTATCCAGTCCAGTATTCTTTCCTGGAGAATTCCATGGAAAGAGGAGCCTGGTGGGCTACAGTCCATAGGGTTGTATCTGCAAACAGATACAACTGAATGACTAAACAATAACAACAGTGATCTGTCCATCCATGATGGGAGCTGGCCAGGAAGCCTCCCTACCTGGGGCCTCTGAGATGGGGCCCCGGGGCCGCTGTGAATGTAGGTCAGGCCGAGTCTACCAGCTACACCGGGGAAGCCTGCCCCGGCCTCCGCCCCACCCAGCACTCTCCCAGCGTGAGCTCATCCCCGCCCGCGCTCTTGCTACAGTCCAAGTGTCGGTGGCTGCCAAGCCTCTCCAGCCCCCGTCTCCCTCTTAAATGCCAGATATTTTTATCCAATGGCCACTTGAACTCCGCCACCCAAATGTCCCCTAGGGAACTGAATTCTCATCTTTATTATTATTTTTTAATCCCCTAAACCAGCCATCCCTCTTTACCACATTTTGGTGAAATCGTCATCTCCCATCCAGGCAACTAGCTACACCAGAGTCCAGGCATCACATTTGGTTCCGGTCTTTCTTTCATTTCGATATCACCACACTCAGTAACCACACCTATCAACTCTGCCTGCCTCGTGGCTCCCCTCCTCATTATCCCATGACATCCTCTCCATCGCCTCCAAACAGTCTGCCACCCACACTGTCAGCACAGTGATCCAACAGACTCCCTTGCCCAGCTTGCTCCACTTGAGTCCACTCACCATCCTGGAGAGGAGGGGGTTGAGCTTCTTAAACACAGGTGTCCCCTGTCCCCTTTCTTAGGGGTAATTTCCCTGCCACCTTCCAAATCTAGCTCACACATCACCTGTTTGGTGAGGTCTCTTCTGATCCAACCAAAAGCTTCCACCCATCCCTGCCCTCACAGAGGACCAGTGGGTGTATCTGCTCCCTCATCTAGGGTCTGGATTTTTATTTTTTTAAAGCCTTTTATTTTATAATACCGAATAGCCAATTAAGTATTGTGATCATTTCAGATGAACAGCCAAGGGACTGAGCCACACATATACATGTATCTATTCTCCCCCAAACTACCCTCCCATCTGGGCTGCCACATAACTTTGAGCAGAGTTCCATGTGCTGTACAGTAGGTCTTGGCTGGTTATCCATTTTAAGTACAGCAGTACAGGGATCATATCCTACTTGTATTTTCATTTCTGATATAATGGAGAATTCACTACAAAGCCACAACCTGGACTAGCAGGCAGTCTAAGTGCTTCATGTGGTATCTGTTATCCAGGAGGTGCTTTACACCTGGTAAAGCACTCCTGGAGGTGCTTTGTTTACAGAAAGTATTTACTGATGAAAACAAATGTGCTTCCCAGATGCTATATGAGGGTCTGACTTGAACTGGACACTGTGAGATTCCAAAGACAGGGGTGGTGCTTGACCACCTTTGATCATGAGCTTCTTCAGCATCATGTTTTCACGTGCAGATTCATACAGAAGCAGGAGATTAACCAATCTGGGGAAATAGAGGATCATCTAGATATTTTTAGTTTTTGTGCCTTTGGAGCCAGAGGACCTTTCCTGGAAATGAAATAGGATGCAGAAGCCTAGAATAAGAAACTGAAATGAAGGAACTTCCCTGGTGGTCCAGTGGTTAAGAATCTGCCTTGCAATACAGGGGATGAAGATTCTATCTCTGATCAGGAACTGAGGTGCTGCAGAGCAACTAAGCTTGAGTGGGCTGCAACTACTAAGCCCAAGCAAATTTTTTTAAAAAGTAAGAAACCGAAATGCAGAGCTGCTCTGTTGAAAACCAGGGGCGAAAGGCGTGGGGCCTCCCTGACCAGGGCTCCTCTCAGCCTGTGCTGCAGCCCCAGTGCACCTTGCTGGGAACAGCCCTCACCAAGTACCTGCTATGAAGCATGCCCTGGGTTGGCACTGGGTACCCAGGCAAGAACCAGGTATCCCCTAGACCTCAGGGAGAGCAGCAGGGCTTGAAGGAATAAGGCAAAGCAGGTCCTGCCCCACTGTCCCTGCAGGTCCCAGCCAGGTGGCCCCACCTTCCCACCCACCCACAGGGCCGCCTCAGCCCCAGGGCCCCAAGGAAAGGAGGAGGCAATGCTCCCACCAGAACCTTCCGGGATGGCTTCCAGGGGCTGCCTATGTCAGCACCCCTTGGGAACCTCGTGGGGTGGCTCAGTGGGTATGAGAAGCTCAGGCCAGGCAGAGAGGGGCTGAAGAGTGCTGGCTGCTTCAGGTGCTGCCAGGAGGCCGGGGCACATGAGTAGCTCTGTCTGTCTCCCTCCCCACTCCCGGGGCCACGCTCTTCATTTGAGTCCAGCTCAGCAAGGAAGCTTAACTGAGCCAAAGGGGTGTTAGCTTTGCTTCTGAATGGGAGCGACAGGGACAGTCTCCTGGAAACAGAGCCCAAATCCAGAGTCAAGGGTGTTGGCAACACACCGCCCCCTCCTCCCCAGCCCCTCTGTGATCCAGAGGAGCCAGGGGCGGCCCAGTTCCCCTCCTCTCTGCTCTTCCCACACATGAGCTCTTTACATTTTGACAGCTCTCTTTCTGCTCCCTATGGGACATGTATGGGGTAACAACGGCTTCCAGAGTCCTGTATGGTTTTTCCATGTCTGGACTGCGGTCTGTGGTTACAGGATCCTCTGAGAGGAAAACTGAAGCCCCAGTGGGCCTCTGCCCGTTTCTGTTCTTGGGGGAGGTGTGCATTTCCTGACGTCTGGCCCAGCAGACTGCGTGGACCCCCACGATGGCCGTTCTCCAGCACTTTGGCCTGATCGCACCCAGGCCAGGGGACTAGAGATCTCAGCTCCTCAGCAGGGCTTTTGCAAGTTGAGGCCTTCAGGCTGGGCAGCCCCAAGGCTGCTCCTCCTCCCACCCGAGGCATGGCTCCCCTTCGGCAGGTCATCCTAGCTATTGGCTTGGCCAAAGAATTCATTCAGGTTTTTCCATTCTTTTTGTTCAACCCAGCGCTTAGTAACCACATGCCTCCATCTCCCCATTTGTAGCATGGAACACTCACACTGTCCTGCCTGAGTGGAGATGGGGGGCATGAACTTGAGGGGTTAAGCCTCCCCTGAGTACAGGGTGACTCAATGCTCTGCTTTCTCCATCACCACATTTCCATCAGGTCCTACACAGTCCTTGCACCTTCAGGTTAAGAGATGCACACTGAAGTCGTTTGTGTGCCGGGCTCTGGCATGGGTGCCGGTCCCCAATGGTGGGCTCTGTGTGCCAGCTCTGTCCTCTCTGGGGACAGCCATGGAGCAGCAGTGAGCTGAGAGCAGGCTCAGAGAGAAGGCCATGGGCACCAATTGCAGCCAGACATGTGGGAGGGTGTTCAGGATGCCGGTCATCTCATGGAAAGAGCCGGTCAGCTCGGCACACAGTCCTGCTCTCCCCCAGTCCCTGGCAGGGCTCTGGGCACTGCTGACTCAAGTCCCACCAGCCACCAAGCAGCATCCCTGCCCAGGAACCTCTTACCCCACTTTGTCATCCAGTCCTCTCACTTGTCCTTTCTGGTTCAGTTCCATAGTTCTCATGGCATCAAAGGGAAGATATATCTCCAGAGGCCCGTGGACCAGAGTGCTGGAAAAACTTGGGGCAGACAAGGGGCTCAAGCTGAAAGGTAAGGGTTCTTGCACTGATCCCGAGTCTGGATGCCTGGGCCTCCTGCTGAGGCCAGACCACTTCCCCCCAAACCTGGTGTGACCTCAGAATCTTCAACACAACCTGAGGTCCACAGTTGTGCAGGGCGAGAGGCTACCTGGTCACCGTCCCTGCCCTGCAGCAATGGCATTTTAACACGTGACCAGACACCTGAAGGAAACTGACAGAGTCACTTACCTGTCGACTCAGCAAGTGGCCCTTTTTATCCACAAAAGTATCAGCAGAAAGGGCTTCCCTGGTGGCTCAGTATAAAGAACCTGCCTGCCAATGCAGGAGACATGAATTCCATCCCTGGGTCAGGAAGATCCCCTGGAGGAGGAAATGCAATATTCTTGCCTGGAAAATTCCATGGACAGAGGAGCCTGGTGAGATATGGTCCATGGGGTCCAAGAGAGTCAGACATGACTTAGCGAATGAAAAACAACAATCCACAGAAAAGGGGTTCAGTTTGACCCTCCTGTTTCAGTTCCTGCTACCTAGATGGGTCAGAGTCACTACCTCTGCCCCAGCTTTTCTGTCAATGGCCAGCGTTTGTACAGTCCTTTGTAGCTGGCAAGGCTCTCATTTGAGAATATACATGGCTTGTCCAAGGTCACACAGCTCTTCTGCCATAAAGCCTGGCACAGACTCCTCGGTGAGGAAGCCAACCAGGACAAAAATGTCAGCATTTCATTACCATCATCCCAGACTGTGTGACTGGAGTCCTTGGGGAGGCTGAGAGAGGAGGCCAAGCAACCTTCCTGATAATAATGTCCACCGTATTGGGTTGGCCAAAATGTTCATCTGGGTTTTCCACACGATGTTACAGAATATCGTATTTGTTTCTGGTTTTGTTTTTTTTAAAACAGAAAAACGTGAATGAACTTTTTGGCCAACCCAATAGTTATCATGCAAACGCCCAGCCTTGTGCCTTGCTGAACATCCTATAAAGATCTGTTATTCATTAATAACCTGCATGACAGGTACTGTGATTCCCATTTAAGGTAGAGCCACTCTAGAATTAGTCATTTAAGATTAGAATTTGGATCCTAATATTCTAACTCAAAGCCAGCCATCCTTAGCAGCCAGGCCATCCTGACTGCAAAATACATCAAAGCTAGCAGCCTGTCATATGGGAAGCTTATCCCAGGCCTCTCACAGAGAAAATTCAGGAACAATGAAAGTCCTTCCAATGAGCCAAAAGAGAAAACAAGGAAAAGAGAAGCGTCTTCCCCAGCCCAGTACTGAAAGTATCTAGGGGGCCTGTGTGCCTTAAATTAGGACCCTGGACTTCCCCAGTGGTCTAATGGTTAAGAATCTACCTTCCAATACCAGGGGCAAAGGTTCAATCCATGGTCAGGGAACAAAGATCCCACATGCTAGATGACTGGGCCAAAAAAAAAAAAAATTAAATTAATTAAGGCCCTGTTGCCAAAAACTGAGGAACATAAAGGTGACATTGTTTAGTCAAGGGACGCTTTCCCAGGGGTGATGCATGTGTACGGCCTACCAGGCGAGGCCATTCCCCAGTGTCAACGTGGATCCCCACATCCCTCGGATGTGGCTGAGCTCTGAGATATGGGACAGAGGGCCTGGCGTGGGGCTTGGGATTCTAGAGCTCTGGCTGGGCCACACCATCTGCTCAGGGCCCCTGGGCAAATTTCTCCACTGCTCAGAACTTCCTTGTAAAGCCACGGGATATTGGAGCTGGGGCAGAGATCTTGTAGTTGAATGCCATTACTTGACTGATGGGGACACAGGGCTTCAGAGAGGAGCAGGCCCTTGCTGCTAATTGTAGGGTCAGCTTGATGGTGATTGGTTTCTTGGGGGGTCCCTTGCATAGAGCAGAGCCAGCACTCCACACAGGTGGCTGGAGGCTCAGGTGAGACCCTGTGTACCCCATACAAACCAATGCCAGGCACCATTGGTAACAGAGCACAAAGCTCTTCCCGGGGAGACACAGTCCAGTGTGGCTGGAGGAGGGGGTGGCTGGTCGGGGCCAGGGAATGGCAATGGGGAACCCCCGAAGGCAGTGGGTACATGGCCATTCTTTTGTGAAGTTTCTGCTTACACAACTTTACTGCTTTGCAGAGAAAATGGTATTCGTCGGCTTCAAAGGCAGCTTCCGGCCCACCTGGGTGACCCTGGACACTGAGGACCACCATGCCAAAATCTTCCAAGTGGTGCCCATCCCAGTGGTGAGGAAGAAGAAGCTGTGAGGACTGCCGCCACCCCGTCCACCCCCACAGTGGACTCTTGACACTGGAGTCTGGGCGGCAGCCCGGGGCAGCGAGGCTGGTTCCCACAGCCCCGGTCTGGCAGCTGCCCGGGAAGGCCACATGTCAGCCCTGATGGGCCAGGGGGAGAGTTCCGAGCCCCCTGGTGCTGCCGCCCAACCCCCTCAAGTGTCTACCTGCAGCCCCCAGGACATGTGGGCTGATGCTGCAAACCTTCTCCTCCCTGCAGCCTTCCAGGGGTCTCTCTATCTGTGCCTCTGCGGTGGAGGCTGTGTGGACCACAGGGAGCCCTGGGCTGTACTGGCAAAAACAGTCCCCTTTGGCAGGAGTTCTGCTCCAGCTGGCAGGCAACCTGGGGGTGGGAGGGCGGGGTCACTCACAGATCTCCATGCTCTCCAGCATGATGTTAGGGTGGGAGGTGCAGGAAGAATCCTCATTCCTGTAAGCGGGACCCAACCTCCATGGGGTTCAGAGCTCAGGTGTAGACAGAGCGCACTGAGATGGAACCAGCTGCCCTTGGGGAGGACAAGCCTGCCTCAGGAGGAGGTCAGCCTCTCAGGAGACTTGGCGCCCAGGCTGGGAGTCAGGCTAGGTGACTTTTAAAGGCCCTTTCTGTTCTGAGAGCTCAGAAGTCTGTGGCTGCTCACGTTGTGCTTGGAGCCCAGTGGTAGGCGAGAACATTCTTCTCAGGGAATGTCCATGATGCTGGGCGCTCTGGGCAGACAGGATGGAAGCGTGAGAAGCAAGGCCCAGGGTGAGGGGCTTGGCTGTCTGGCACAATAGGCAGTCGGTGTAAGTGCCTTCAGATGCTAGGGGGATAAAGCCGAGAGGGCTCAAATGGGGGCTGTGCCAGTTCCCAGGAGGGAAAGAAAGGTTTACGTGCTAGGGTGGGTCTGGAAGCTTCTTGCAGGAGAGGCCCTGGGCTCGTAGGGATGAAGGGCAGGGGGCTTAAGAGTGGGAGGGACGGGGCAGCCTCTGGAGCGTTCAGAGGCTGAACCCTTCCTGCCCAAGCTGGATGACTTCAAGGTGGCCCATTGCCCTGGACTCGCTGGCCCACCCATAGCAGAGAAGCGTACATCAGAGGGAGGGCTGGTGGGCCCATGATGCCCAGAGTGTGGGCCAGCCGGCCTCACCCACGACTCCTAGAGAGGCTGGAGTCAAGTCGAGAAAGGTGGGATCCTCCATGGAGGGCCCATCTGCTCCTCAGTGGGGAGCCCCCGAGAAGTGCTCACACCTCAGGGCACCTGGGCTTTCGGAGCCAGAAAGGGCCTTAGGAGACACCTAGTCCAAAGCCTTGGTTGTATAGATGGGACAATGAGACTCCAAGAAGGGGAAGAACCACACGGCCAGAGCGGGGCCAGGACGGGAGCCCCCCACTCCCCACACTCACTGCCACACCACGCTGCCTCAACTGCCGGCCGGAGGGGCCAGGTGCTCCTGATGGACAAGCCCCCTTGAAGGGAGAAAAGATGAGACTAGAAAGTTGTTGGCCAGGACCGTTTCTGCCCCGGCTCCCTCACCGTGCACAGCAGGGCGCCCTCCTGTGGGCGCTGGAGGCCCTGCAGCCTCCACTTGGCTCAAACTTCCCTGCCCTCCCAAGAGGCGCCCAGCCGCTGCAATAACTGCACTGGTGCCACCTGCATCTGCAGGTCCGCAGGCGCACCCAGCAGACAGCGTCAGGCCACCCCGACATATCTTTGGGAAGCCGACTAGTAGGCTCTCTGGGGTCTGTCTACCCCAGACCCTCTTGGAGAACTGTCCACCTTAGAGAGCCAGGAGAGCTCTGGAAAAGGAAAACTCTGTGGTTTATACTCTTTCGTGAGACCCCAAGGTCGCTCTGGGTCTCATGATGACCACATTGTCTCCTCTCCTGCCCCAACCACAAACTCCTTCCCTTCTTGTCCCCATCTGTTCAGCTGCACCCAGTGAGGCTCAGCCTTAAGTCCACCCCCAACTCCCCAGGGTGAGCCAGTCACCAAAGAGGTTTTTCCCACTAAACAAGTCTTTCAGCTGCTAGGGGGTGACAGTGGGACTCTGCCTCTTGAGGACACAGCAGCTTCAGAGGCCCGAGTCCCTGGAGGGACCTCTTCCAGGAAGATCAGAGGCCGTGGGGAGGAGAGTTCAGATGACCTCATGTTCTTCTTGTCTACAGTCCTGTTGAGTTTTCCTAAACTCTTAACGCAAGGGTCTCACACTGTGAACCACTTAGGGTGCGATCACTTCCAATGGCCAGGAATGTTGACTGTCTTTGGTTCAGTTCATGGAAAGAAAATATCTATTTGAAAATCCTCAGAGTTGTACATTTGTCAAACAGCACAGGATCTGTGCATTTAACTTTCCTTCCAAAACCATTCACCAAGAGCCCATGTCTGGGCACGTTCTTGGTAGCACAAATTGTCTTACTGCTAAGAAAATTGTTCCTGTTGCTCTTTCTGTTTGGAAGCCTCAAGATGAATTAGGCCTTTTTAAAAAAAAACAAAACACTCCTTTGAAATGCTTGTCTTTTTCCTGTTGCCGAAATAGCTGGTCCTTTTTCGGGAATTAGATGTATAGTGTGTTTTGTATGTAAACGTTTCTTGTAGGCGTCACTATGAACAAAGATATATTTTCTATTTATTTATTCTATTATGCACTTCGAGAAGTTGTCAGAGAAATGAAGAATCATCTTAAATGTCTTATTTGGGTATGTCCTTTGGACCGCTTGAAAGGGGTGTACCCAGGGCCTTCTGCTTGCAGCAGACATCGGCTCTGGTTTGGAAAATCTTGCTGTACTGTAGTAAACGTAAAAAGGATGTCATCCACCTGACTGCTTGTTTATTTTCCATTAAAGTGGGTTTCACCTTAAGCCAGAGAGCTGCGGAAAATAAGACAGGAAATTACCCTTTGCCGCTCGCCGCTCACTTCCAAGAACCAGTCATGTGTCCTACCTCACCCTTTCCACAAGGGGGCGCTCACGAGAGCAGGTGGAGATAGTCCTAGGAGAGGAAAGCTGTCATTCATGTGGCCGGCATGTCCGTGTTGGACTGTGTCCTCCTTACTCCCAAGCATCAGTAAGCTGTCAAGGCAGCACCCTCCCTGGGGGAAAGCCAGAGGTTAGCGGAGTCTGGACTTGAAGCAAGACTGTTTCTTCCTCATGGGTACAGTTTGGTCAGAGGCCAAACATGATGTCTGGGGAGAACATGGAGACTGAGGTGGAGAGATAGGTCCAAATCAAGCCGCCAGCCAAGGGGGGATGGCGAAGCAGGTTAGAGGGGACCCCTAGGCAGAGGTGAGAGAGGCTTGGGGGTCTGGGGAGGAGAAAGTGAGAAGCTTAGAATAGGGTGAATGGGAGGGTCTTACAACTGTGCTGTGCAGTAAGGCAGCCACTGGCCACATAAAGCCACCTACATTGAGATTAATTACAATGAAATACAATTGAAAATTCAGTTCCTTGGTCACATTGGCCCATTTGAAGTACTCAAAAGCCCATATGTCTGCGTGTGTACATGCTAAGTCGCTTCAATCATGTCCAACGCTTTGCAGCCCCATGAACTATTGTCCATCAGGCTCCTCTGTCCATGGGATCCTCCAGGCAAGAATGCTGGAGTGGGTTGCCATTCCCTTCTCCAGGGGGGTCTTCCTGACCCAGGGATGGAACCCATGTCTCTTGATGTCTCCTGCATTGGCAGGCAGGTTCTTCACCAGTAGCGCCACCTGGGAGGCCCAGTCCATGTGCCTAGTGGTTACCCTACTGGTCAAGGAATATATAAGACATTTCCAACAACAAAGAGAGTTCTTTTCTTAATGATTTCCAGAAAGCTCTAGGGGCTCATACACTGGACTTTTAAAAATCTATGCTCCTAATGTGTGTGTGTGTGTGTGTGTGTGCTCAGTCCACTTAAAGGGGCTAGCACCAGATTGGGGCTATCAAGCTGTCAATAAACAAATACAGTCATCCCTTGGTATCCACAGGGGATTGGTTCTAGGATCCCCTTGGACACCAGAATTGGAGGATGCTCAAATCCCTCACAGTTTGCTCTCTATTTCTATGGGTTCTGCGTCCCAGAATTCAACCAACCTTTGATCGTGTAGTGTTTTCCATTCGTGGTTGGTTGAATCAGTGAATGCAGAAAACTGCATATGTGGAGGGCCAGCTGTCTGTCTGCAAAAGCAGACTGAGCACCCTAGGTCAGTGTGAGTAGAAAGTCCATTGCCCCTGCCCTCAAGAAACTTCACTTGGGGAAGTGGGGAGATCATATCTGTCCACTCACTCGAAAACTAGTTCTGAGCATCTGCTTGGTGCCAGGCACAGCCCAAAAAGGAACATCAAAGACATCCATGGGGGACTTCCCTGGTAGTCCAGTGGTTAAAAATCCACCTGCCAGTGCAGGGGAAAAGTGTTCGATCTCCAGTCCAGGAAGATTCCACATGCCTCGGGGCAACTAAGCCTGTGCACCATAACTACTGAGCCCATACTCTAGAGCCTGTGCTCGGCAGCAAGAGAAGCCAGCACCACAATGAGAGGCCCAAGCACTGCAACTAGAGAAAGCCCCTGAAGACCCAGCACAGCCAAAAATAATTAATTTTAAAACAAATAAAAGGGAGGAAATAACACTAAATGGAGGGGCGGGGAAAGACCATAGTGGAGACCCTGCAGTCCCCATGCCCAGTGAGTGGTGAGGCAGAGAGCTCTGAGGGAGGAGAGGTTCTCAGCTGGAGTGGTCAGGGGTCCATGAGCATGGGTGGGACTGGAGGCAGTCAGGGGGTCAAGGTCAGATGAGGAATGGGGCCCTTTCATAAGAGGCATAGCCTGGGTGCTGGGAAAGAAACCAGAGGTGTGGGCTTGAAGATGGCTGGGCATAAGCCAGAGAGCAACCATGAGAGGGAAGGTGGGCCAGCCCGACACTGGGCGGTTTGTAGGGACCACGAGATCTGACGATGGGAGGGGGGTCCCTGGTGACTCCTCAGCCAGCAGTTAGGCTGCTTGCATAGGTGCACAGTGCATTGGTTTGGTTAGTGAAGTAGAAAAGGCTCTTGGGAGGACTGAGAGACCAGGCTCAAAGGAAGCAATAGGAAACTGCAGTCAGCTCAGTGCAGAGTGCAAGGAGCAGGAGATACCTTAGAGTGGAGACAGAGGGTGGACGTGGGGCCCCTTCACACTTGTCCCTTCAACAGTCACCAGACACCCAGAGGGGAGTCACTGCCAGGTGTTAGGTGACAAGGTAAGCACGCCTGGCCCCTGTCTGCATGGAGAAAGCCATAAGAACCTGGAAGCAATCTAAGTGTCCATAGGCAGAGGAAAGACTAAAGAAGATGTAGTACATACACCCAAGGCTTCACTGCTGGCTGAAGGGTAAAGAATCTGTCCACAAAGAAGGAGAAGTGGTTTTGATCCCTGGGGAGGAGAGCATGGCAACCCACTCCAGTATTCTTGCCTGAAGAATCCCATGGACAGAAGAGCCTGGTGGGCTGCACTCTGTAGGAGGGCAAAGAGTCGGACACGACTGAAGTGACTGAGCATTCGTGCATGTACAGTACATATATATACTGGACTGCTACTCAGCCATGAAAAAGAATGAAATAATGTCATTTGCAGCAACATGGGTAGATTTAGAGACTGTCATACTAAGTGAAATAAGTCAGAAAAAAAAGGCAAATATTATGTGATAACACTCATATGTGGAATCTAAAAAAATAGTATGGATGAACTTATTTACAAAACAGACTCTTAGACATAGAAAACAAATCTATGGTTACCAAGGGGGAATCAGGGGAGGGATAAACTGGGAGTTTAGGATTGACATATGGACACTACTGTATATAAAATAAACAACCAGGATTTACTGCATAGCATAGGGAACTATATTCAATATCGTGTAACAAACTATAATGAAAATAATTTTTTAAAAATATAGATATATACATATATATGTATAAACACATTAGTTTGCTGTACACCTGAAACAGAGTCATTTCAATCTTTGTGACCTCATGGACTGTAGCCCGCCAGGCTCCTCTGTCCATGGGATTCTCCGGGCAAGAATGCTGGAGTGGGTTGCCATGCCCTCCTCCAGGATCTTCCTGACCCAGGGATCGAACTTGCATCTCATAGCTCCTGCACTGGAAGGTAGGTTCTTTACACTAGTGCCACTGAGGATCAACTATAATTTTGAAAAAAAGAAAAGAACAGAGGATAGGAAATTCAGAAGAGTACAGTGTGCTCTGGGAGTTCCCCTCTCCTAAGGGCTCACCCCTAAGCCAAGTGAGGGGGGCGAGAGAACCCCTCATGGGGGGATTGGAAGTATCTGGAGGAAGAAAAGATGGACATTTTACTTCTCAGCTGGTGCTTACTGAGACCTTAGGCTCATGGGGCACCAACTGCTGCCGGGGCTGAGGAGGAGAGTTCCCTGGTATCTCACCTCCCCATCATTTAGGAGAGAAGAGGCCAGAGGTGTCTCTGCTCTCGCCCTGAGTGACATAAGGTGGATGCAGGCTGGAGCTGTCCTATGTTCCCAAGAGAACAGCCAGCAGTATCTGGAGAAATGCCCCTCCACTCATTGGCTGGAAGAGGATACCTGAGGTTTCCACGCATCAGGAGTACATCGTGGAGGGACTTCCCTGGTAGTCCAGTGGCTAAGACTCCAAACTCCCACTGCAGGGGGCGCCAGTTCAATCCCTGGTCAGGGAACTAAGATCCCATAAGCTGTATGGCCCAAAATATTAATTATTAAAAACTGTAGAGCAGAAGTAAGTGAGCTTGAATGAAGCTTGCCCCACACAGGTATCTTACCAGGTGAAGGGATACCTGGCAGAAGCTATGGGCATCCTCAAAGGCAAGAGCAGAAGGAGGAAGGGGTGCCACCTGTGTTCAGCTGGGAGATGTATTGCTCAGATCAAAGTGGGTTAAATGAGCATCGGACAAGAATCCAGAAGACTATCCCGGGCCAAAGAGGCATAACATCTGTCACAACAGAGGACATTCAAGGCCAGTTTGCAACGGCACAAGTTACTGAAGACTTTTTACCCCTCTTCCTCGAATTCTCCCCTCTCTGTGCCCCAAACCATGCTGGTGGGCATGGGGGAGCCTTGGGAGAAGTGGAGTGGGAAGCAAGGCAGAAAAGAGAAAAAGAAAAGCCCCATGTCCCCATCCCCATCTTCCCTGCATGGGCTCAAAGACAGAGCCCAAATGACAGTCTGAGACCTGGGACCCTTCGCTGCAGTGTTTGCATTTGGACAAACCTCTCCTCCAACAACTAAATACAAAGAAACTGTACATGAGCAGTTGGGGCAAATTCTGGACCCCAAAGATACAAAGAGACGGAAAAGCCCAACAGCCACTTTTGAAGTGCCTAGAGCAAAAGCAAGGTACTATGTATGCCCCCTGCACACACAGCACCACCTAAGGGGTGGGCAAACCATAGAAGTCACCCCACCAGCCTGACCCAGGACATACCCTACCCTCACCCCACCACATAAGGAACAAGCTCGCCCCACCCCAGGGAGCAAGAAAAACTATTTGTTCTCGCTCCCTTTGATGCAGGAGGGACCCAAATAAAGCCTCACCTGAATCTGTCTGGTCTGTAGTCAACTGTTATTGATTAAGGAGGCCAAGAACTCCAGCCTGTAACACAAGTAGGGGGACAGCAGTGTGTGCGAGTAAACTCACTTTAAGTTGCAGGAAGAGAAAGCGCTGGTTTGTAGCTTTTGCTGGTGTCCATCGTGTAAATACACTCATCACAGCCAGTTTCCAGCTACGGGGATTTCATGACCGGATCCCAAGATTCCTGCCTATTAACCACTGGTTCTGCAAGCTGGTACTAGCTGGCTTCCTTGCAGGCTGAAGGCTGAGTCAACAGAGGGGAATTGAAACAGTGTTGAGAAAAAAGATACAACTCTGCTAGACTGTATCCTTTGAGATCAGCTCCTTCAACAAAACTATTACACAGAGCAGGAAGGGAAGAATATAAGGATCACACTCCCCTGGAAGCATCTTGTCAACTCCCTTAAAAGACAGAAGCTACTAAAAGAGAATTCTGCTTGTTTGTGTCTTTTAAACATCTTTCCCCTCTTCCCATTCCAGAGGGGAAACACTGCATCTGGTTGCTATGCTATGAAGTTAGGGATGAAGAATAGCCTTCTAAGAAAAATGCCAAAGGCAAAATCATCAAAATTGGTTCATAGGATGACATGAAATTATTAAAACGTAAAATTCTAAATCATCTTGAAAACTAATAAATTGAGGAAATGAGTTTAAAATCTATACTCCAGCTAAGAAGTGAGTAACTTTGGATGTGCTAGGTATCCTTGGTTTGCACCCAAGTTCATTTCCATGCCCTGCGTAGTACCCAAGGAGGCTGCCATGGACCATTAGCAGTTCTGTGGTCCTTCGCCTTCCTGTTGGTTTAGAGGCTCCTTTGGGAGCGAGGGAAGTGCTGTGTCTGGGAGTTCATTGCAGGGCTCCCTCCTGGCCGATGTCTGAGGGTCAGCTGTTCCCCTCTAAAGAAGACAGGGCTTCAGTCAGGGTGCCTCTATAAGCCACTATCTGCCTGGGTCCCAGAGACTGCTCTGGCTCCTGGTGTCTCTATGCCAGGGGTGGTAACTGCTCCCTGTGTTCACAAGCACAAGATTATGGCCCTGCTCCTTTTCAGGGTCCACAAAAAATAAATGAATAAGAAATAAATATAGGTATTAATATTTTAAAATTTTCAACCTCATTGGTAACTACAAGAGGCAAATCAAAACAACGAGATAATATTAATCACTTGTCAAACTGAAAATGTTTTAAGAATGATACAAGGCAAGAAGGAGCAGACATTCTTGAAAGTGAAAGTGAAAGTTGCTCAGTCGTGTCCAACTCTTAGCAACCCCACGGACAGTCCATCAAATTCCCCAGGCCAAAATACTGGAGTGGGGAGCCGTTCCCTTCTCCAGGGGATCTTCCCAACCCAGGGATCGAACCCAGATCTCCCACATTGCAGGCTGATTCTTTATCAGCTGAGCCACCAGGGAAGGGAAGCCCTTAGACATTCCTCAGTTTAGTTCAGTTGCTCAGTTGTGTCCAACTCTTTGTGACCCCATGGACTACAGCATGCCAGGCTTCCCTGTCTATCACCAACTCCCATATCTTGCTCAAACTCATGTCAATCAAGTTGGTGATGCCAACAAACCATCTCATCCTCTGTCATCCCTTTCTCCTCCCACCTTCAATCTCTCCCAGCATCAGAGTTTTCTAATGAGTCAGTTCTTCAAATCATGTGGCCACAGTATTGGAGTTTCAGCTTCAGCATCAGTCCTTCCAATGAATATTCAGGACTGATTTCCTTTAAGATGGACTGGTTGGATTTCCTCGAAGTCCAAGGGACTCTCAAGAGTCTTCTCCAACACCACAGTTCAAAAGTATCAATTCTTTGGTGCTCAACTTTCTTTATAGTCCAACTCTCACATCTGTACATGACTAATGGGAAAACCATAGCTTCAACTAGACAGACTTTTGTCAGCAAAGTAATGTCTCTGCTTTTTAATATGCTGTCTAGGTTAGTCATAGCTTTTCTTCCAAGGAGCAAGCGTCTTTTAGTTTCATGGCTAAGACATTCTTAGATGATGATAGAAAAGTAGGTTGGTGCAAGCTTTCTCTAAAGCAATTTTGTATTATGTAAAAATGATTTGAAAATGTGGGTAGACTTAGACTCCAAAAGTCTGTCCAAGAATTTATCCTTGAGAAAGAGCTTACAGTAGTGCACAGGATTTTTTACAAGGATATTCACTGCAGCATTTTATAGGATAATGAAAACTCTGTAAAAATCTAAATAATCAGCAATCAGACTGGCTATATTGAGACAAAGTCCCTTTCCCAAAATGAAGATTAAAAATGACTATTGAAATGTTGGTAAATATGAATACTGAGTGGTAAGGAATGGGGATTCTATACCACTCACTCTAGTTGTGTGTATGTGTGTGTGTGTGTGCACATTTAAAATATTTCCAAGATAAGAAAAGTTCTGGGGCCTCCCTGGTGGCTCAGTGGTAAAGAATCTGCCTGCCATTGGAGGAGACACAGGTTCAATCCCTGATGTGGGAAGATCCCACACGCGGCCGAGTGACTAAGTCCATGCTTCCTCAACTACTGAGCCTGTGCTCTAGAGCTTGGGAACTGAAACCAATGAAGCCCACACTCCCTACAGTCCATGCTCTACAGTAAGAAAAGCCACCGAAATAAGAAGTCCGAGCACTATAACTACAGGGTAACCCCCTTTCCACAACTAGGGAAAGCCCATGCAGCAGCAAAGACCCAGCACGCCCAAAAGTAAATAGATAAATAAAAGTATATTAAAAAAAAAACTTCTGAAAATTGGAAATAACTCTTTAGAAAAAATAACTACTTAGCATTACGCATCAAGAGTCTTAAAAGCACTCCTTTTCATTGACCTACTAATTATTTATTTGGGGATGTAACCTAAGGAAACAAAGCTGAGGTATAAAGATGTTCGTTTCAGCATTATTTATAATCATTTGACACGTTCAAAGAACCTACATGTTTGACTTCACAGGAATGACTAAATAAGCTAAGGTCTAGTTTGACGAACCTTAGTGAAATGATATTTACAAGGAGTTTGTAATAACAAATTACTCATTTGCAAATTCTATTACAAAATCCTTGTGGGTTCTGGAAGTCACAGAATATTACAGGCTAAAAGCCCTGGAGCTCTGTTGGCTTGGCATTCTACACGTTAGAGATGTTCACACAGACACCAAGACACACACAGACACCACACACACAGACACAGACACACACACACACACACACACACACCTCTTCAGCCTTGCCACCTCCACCAAGTTCCAAGGAACTAGCTTACAATAGCAAAGTCCTCCTCAGCGGTTGGTTCCCTTGGTTAAACTCCTTTGGCGAGTGCTATCTGGTCCAACTAAGGTACAGAGAGGTGATCTATTCTAGCCTGGGGCATACACTGATTTAAATTAGAAGTAGGAGGGACTTCCCTGATGGTCTTCTGGCTAAGACTCTGTGCTCCCAATGCAGAGGGTCCATGTTCAATCCTTGGTCAAGGAACTAGATCCCATAGGATTCAACTAAAAGATTCCATGTGCTGCAACAAGAACTGGCACAGCTAAAATATTAATTAATTAAAAAATAAAATAACATTAGAAGTAGGAGCCCAAGGGCAGAAAACATCATCCTTGTCCATGAGATTCTAAAAGAGGAGCAAAGGTCTCAGGGAATCTGTAAGGAAGCTTCTATCCTACGGGTTCAGGGACCTCCCTGGCACTGGCATGAATTCCTCTAGTCCTGCTTCTTGCACATGTCAGTGTGTAGATTCCAGGCCTGGCAGAATTTGTCACCTTCTGTTTACAGAAGAGGTGAGGCCCAGGGACATCAAACTGGCCCTCAAGGTCATCCTCCGTGGACTTCAGCAGGAGACTGGATCAAAGAGGCCTCAGTGTTTCCAAGCCCATCAGTGAAGCCTCACTCCCCACAAGGAAGAATGCTGCTGGCTGGCGAGCTGGCAGATGCAAAGCAGGCCAGATGTCCCTGGGATTCCTGACATTCCAGAAGGGCAGCCCTCCTTGCTGCCTGACTCCAGGCCCCAGATTCATGGGCTCAGAAACCTCACCTTGGAAACTTAGGCAGACTTCTCGGAAGGGAAAAAAAAAATTGCTCCGAGTGTGCTAGGGCCCAGAGCTGCTGCTGCGGCTGCTGCCTCGTTGCTCAGTTGTGTCCAACTCTTTTTGACCCCATGGACTATAGCCCACCAGGCTCCTCTGTCCATGGGAATCTCCAGGCAAGAATGCTGGAGTGGGTTGCCATTCCCTCCTCCAGGGGATCTTCCTGCCCCAGGGATTGAACCTGGATCTTCTGCATTGCAAGCAAATTCTCTACCATCTGAGCCACAGAACAGGAAACAGTCAATTCACATAAAAAAATATACAAATGGGGGACATCCCTAGTGGTCCAGTGGCTAAGACTCCATGCTTTCAATGTACGGGGCCTACATTCAATCCCTGGTCAGGGTACTAGATCCCACATGCCATAAATAAGACCCAGTGCAGCTAAATAAATAAATAACTTAAACTGTATATATTTGGGAAATAAATATGTGTTTAAAAGTTCAGCCTCACTGGTAATTAAAAGACATAAACTGAAACAACAGATACTATCAATCAGCTATCAAACTGAAAATATTGTAAAGAACCCTACAAGGCAAGAAAGAAATGGGCACTCTTAGCTGAGGATAGCAAAGGAACTTGGTGCAAGTTTTCTATAAAGCAATTTCGAATTGTGTGCAGTGATCTGCAAATGTGGGCAGACTTTGGCTCCAAAGTTGACCTGTATAGAATGCTATATTAAGTGCTTCACATGGATTCGCTTATTTCATCCTCACAGCACTTCCGTGCGGTAGGAGCTTTTACTAGTGCCCAAAGGCTTCGGTGAGGTGCTTAGATGATGGACCCAAGATGATGCAGCTCGTAAAACACAGGACAAGGCCACCCAGCTCCAGGGCTGTGCTCTAGGGGCCTCGGACTAACTGCTAACTAACTGCAACCTCGAAGGGTTATGGAGAGTAAATGAAATGAAGTATGTACAGAGCCTGCACACAGTCGGTGCTCAATAAATGGAAAGTGACCTTGAACATCTTTTCATGCCATTTGTAAACACTAGGAGGGCAGGGGCCTTTGTTGCCTTGTTTATCTTCATACCCATCTCCTGCACAGTTCCTGAAATCTGTGGGTGTTCAGCACATACTTGGTGAGGAGGGGAGTGATGAGGCCAGATGGACAGGAGAGCCCTCTGCCCAGGCAGAGCCCCATGACCTGAGTTCAAGTCCAGGCTTTGTCACTTCCAAGCAGTGTGACCATGGAAAAAATACTTAACATCTCTGTGCTTCCATTTCCTTGTGTGTAAAATGGGGATGCTACTAAAGAATCTGCTGCACAGGGCTGCTAGGAGGATGATGTAAATTAATTTATGTCAAACAGTACACATGGATAGGATAATCCTTTAGGTTTCAAAGAGATATTCATAGATGTATAAGTATATTTTCACAAATATATGGCAAGCACAGATAAAGTGAGAAGGGGATGACAGAGGATGAGATGGTTGGATGGCATCACCGACTCAATGGGCATGGGTTTGGGTGGACTCCAGGAGTTGGTGATGGACAGGGAGGCCTGGCATGCTGTGGTTCATGGGGTCGCAAGGAGACGGACATGACTGAGTGACTGAACTGAACTGAGCAGGCAGAGTGACCTGTTCATTAAAATAATAGCTGGAATGGACTTCCTTGGCAGTCCAGTGCTTAAGACTTCACCTTCCAATGCTGGGGATGCAACTTTGAGCCCTCTTTGGAGAGCTAAGATCCCACACACAACTCTAGGCAAAACAATACAAAACATAAAATAGAAGTAATATTGTAACAATTTCTATAAAGACTTTAAAATTAAAAAAAAAAAAAAGAAATAAATAAAAATAATAGCTGAAATATTCTACCTGAGGAATGGGTGGCAAGTCAGAGCTTTGTTGAGGTGGGTATCATGCAGAACGCAGGTCTCTGCTGCCCCCTAGTGACTATATCCCTTAATTTTTTTTGACGATTTTCTTTCATAGGAAGACACTACAGTAATGCTAAGGTCACTTCAGAGGGTTCCCTGCTCTCCAGGAATCTGGCCAAACTCCACCTGTGCCTTTGTTCTCTGGACGCTGAGGTGGAGAAAACATGAGTTTCTTCTTCACTTAATAGGAGTTTTGTGAAAGAGGCAGAGCACTGGCTGGCTCTGAGATCCCCGGCAAAGCCCCTCCCCTCTCCCTGGTCTCACCTGTGAACAGGTACCGCCCACACCTCCACAGCAGGGAAGAAGTGAGGCTCTCCCCTGGAGGTAACAGGAGGGCCATGGAAGCTCTCAAGTCCAAGACATGTCTGCTGTAGTCATTACACCCACATCCTCCTTTGTTTCCCAACTGAATTCAGCCACACCTGTCCTCCAGGACTTTTCCTCCCGGACGTCCACCCTCAAGGCACCCCCAAGTGAAAAGCCCAAGTTCTGGCTACTGCAAAGGCCCCTCAGCTCCAAGCCCTGGCCTCCCCTAGCCTGGTCAACAAGGTACCTCACAGCATCATCATTAGCTTTCAGTTGAAGGATTAATTTCTATGTTCAATAAGAAGTGTGCACATTACAAAAATTGGAGTTGAAAAGAATTGGAGTTGGAAGAGAATACAAGTGCTTTTAGAATCCTAGAAGGCTTATTTTGGGACTTAGTTTTAAGAATGAAATTCTAAGGGCTTGCCTGGTAGTCCAGCGGTTAAGAATCTGCTCTGCAATGCAGGGGACACATGTTCCATCCTTGTAAGATCCCACATGCTGTGGGGGCAACTAAGCCCGTACCCCACAACTACTGAGCCTGTGCTCTACAGCCCGGGAACTGCAGCTACTGAGCCCTCGGGCCCTGGAGCCTGTGCTCCACAAGAGAAGCCACAACAATAAGAAGCCCACACGGCAACTAGAGGGTAGCCCCCGATCATCTCAACTAGAGAAAAGCCTGCGTAGCAAAAATCAACCCAGAACAGCCAAAAACAATTATCAATAACTAAATAAATGTTAAAAAGAAATGACTTTGTTATTGAAAAAAATAGATTATAACTTGCTATTGTAACAGAGATCCTGAAGCAGCATAAATACTTTTTAAAATAAAGTTTAAAGAAAACAATATTCATGAAAAAAAATTGGAGTTGACAAAGACTCCACCCTTATCCAAACTTTATTCAGGCACCTCTGAACCCTCATCTCAACTAGCCCTCAACCTTGGCCTGTTGAGCTTAGTTTTAGCAAAGAATCTTCCCAAGTCACGTTAGTTCCCCACCCTTGAAAGCTAAGTCTTGGGCCAGTCTTTAGTAAGACCCCTGTGAAGACAGTTAAGCAAGAATCACCTTGCCCTTGCTAGCTAATCTAACTGTCCATTCACTCACCCTCTCACTCTGTTCTTTGACTAAAAATTCCCAGTTGTCATTACTCTATTTACTTACTTTTTGGCTGTGCCATAAAAGACATGCAGGATCCTAGTTTCCTAACCAGGGATCAGACCTGTACCACTGGACCACCAGGGAAGTTCCCTGTCATTGTTGTGCTCAGACTTGAGTTCAATCACTTTCTCTTATCCCAACAGTTTTAAATAAAATCTTACTTGCCATTTTTAACAAGTGTCAAGTACAAAATTTTTCTTTGAGTCCACCAATAGATTAAGAGGCATGCAAATTAAATTAATATTTTATATCTATTGAACTATGCCTGGGATGTAGGTGATCAATAAATATTTTTGAATGAATACAAGAATGAATTTAAAATAATGCCCATGAGAACCTGCTCTACAGCACAGGGAACTCTACTCAGTGCTCTGTGGTGGAAGGAAATCCAAACAAGAGGGGTATATGCATTTATATATATAGCTGGTTCACTTTGTTGTACAGCAGAAACTAACAAAACATAGTAAAGCAATTGTATACTCCAATAGAAAAAATAATGTCCAATTCTAGTAAGTTTTTGGCAAAATGGATGTCTGCTCATATATGGCTGGTGATAGTGCATATTGATATAATCCTTTTGAAAGTAAAATAACAACATATAATAAAAACATGTCCTTTGTTCCAATAATCTTGAAAACATACTAAAGGAGTCATCTTGAGAAAGGAGAAAAATTAATTTCAATGAAACTGATGGTTGTAGGTAACTAAAAGAATCAGAATATTCAACAGTATAGGAATATGTAAACAGTATCAGTTTAGTTCAATCACTCCGTCATGTCCGACTCTTCGCGACCCCATGAGCTGCAGCACACCAGGCCTCCCTGTCCATCACCAACTCCCAGAGTCTATCCAAACCCATGTGCATCGAGTCAGTGATGCCATCCAGCCATCTCATCTTCTGTCATCCCCTTCTCCTCATACCCTCAATCCTTCCCAGCATCAGGGTGCTTTCCAATGAGTCAGCTCCTCGCATGAGGTGACCAAAGTACTGGAGTTTCAGCTTCAACATCAGTCCTTCCAATGAACAGCCAGGACTGATCTCCTTTAGGATGGACTGGTTGGATCTCCTTGCAGTCCAAGGGACTCTCATGAGTCTTCTCCAACACCACAGGTCAAAAGCATCAATTCTTTGGCGCTAAGCTTTCTTCACAGTCCAACTCTCACATCCATACACGACCACTGGAAAAACCATAGCCCTGACTAGATGGACCTTTGTTGGCAAAGTAATGTCTCTGCTTTTAAATATGCTATCTAGGTTGGTCATAACTTTCCTTCCAAGGAGCATCTTTTAATTTCATGGCTGCAGTCACCATCTGCAGTGATTTTGGAGCCCCCAAAAATAAAGTCTGACACTGTTTCCACTGTTTCTCCATCTATTTGCCATGAAGTGATGGGACCAAATGCCATGATCTTAGTTTTCTGAATGTTGAGCTTTAAGCCAACTTTGTCACTCTCTTCTTTCACTTTCATCAAGAGGCTCTTTGGTTCTTCTTCACTTTCTGCCATAAAAGTGGTGTCATCTGCATATCTGAGGTTATTGATATTTCTCCCAGCAGTCTTGATTCCAGCTTGTGCTTCCTCCAGCCCAGCGTTTCTCATGATGCATTCTGCATATAAGTTAAATAAGCAGGGTGACAATATACAGCCTTGAAGTACTCCTTTTCCTCTTCAGAACCAGTCTGTTGTTCCACGTCCAGTTCTAACTGTTGCTTTCTGACCTGCATACAGGTTTCTTAAGAGGCAGGTCAAGTGGTCTGGCATTCCCATCTCTTTCAGAATTTTCCACAGTTTGTTGTGATCCACACAGTCAAAGACTTTGGCATAGTCAATAAAGCAGAAATAATTGCTTTTCTGGAACTCTCTTGCTTTTGCTATGATCCAGTTGGTGTTGACAATTTGAGCTCTGCTTCCTCTGCCTTTTCTAAAATCAGCTTGAACATTTGGAAGTTCACGGTTCATGTATTGCTGAAGCCTGGCTTGGAGAATTTTGAACATTACTTTACTAGCGTGTGAGATGCGTGCAATTGTGTGGTAGTTTGAGCATTCTTTGGCATTGCCTTTCTTTGGGATTGGAATGAAAACTGACCTTTTCCAGTCCTGTGGCCACTGCTGAGTTTTCCAAATTTGCTGGCATATTGAGTGCAGCACTTTCACAGCATCATCTTTCAGGATTTGAAATAGCTCAACTGGAATTTCATCACCTCCAGTAGCTTTGTTTGTAGTGATGCTTCCTAAGGCCCACTTGACTTCACATTCCAGGATGTCTGGCTCTAGGTGAGTGATCACACCACTGTGATTATCTGGGTCATGAAGATCTTGTTTGTACAGTTCTTCTGTGTATTCTTGCCACCTCTTCTTAATATCTTCTGCTTCTGTTAGGTCCATACCATTTCTGTCCTTTATTGAGCCTATCTTTGCATAAAATATTCCCTTGGTAGCTCTAATTTACTTGAAAAGTCTCTAGTCTTTCCCATTCTATTGTTTTTCTTTATTTCTTTGCACTGATCACTGAGGAAGGCTTTCTTATCTCTCCTTGCTATTCTTTGGAACTCTGCATTCAAATGGGTATACCTTTCCTTTTCTCCTTTGCTTTTCACTTCCCTTCTTTTCACAGCTATTTGTAAGGCCTCCTCAGACAGCCATTTTGCTTTTTTGCATTTCTTTTTCTTGATGATGGTCTTAATCCCTGTCTCCTGTACAATGTCATGAACCTCCATCCATAGTTCATCAGGCACTCTGTTTGTCAGATCTAGTCCCTTAAATCTGTTTCTCACTTCCACTGTATAGTCATATGGGATTTGATTTAGGTCATACTTGAATGGTCTAGTGGTTTTCCTGACTTTCTTCAATTTCAGTCTGAATATGGCAATAAGGAGTTCATGATCTGAGCCACAGTCAGCTCCTGGTCTTGTTTTTGCTGACTGTATAGAGCTTCTCCATCTTTGGCTGCAAAAAATATAATCAATCTAATTTCAGTGTTGACCATCTGGTGACATCCATGTGTAGAGTCTTCTCTTGTGTTGTTGGAAGAGGGTGTTTGCTATGACCAGTACATTCTCTTGCAAAACTCTATTAGCCTTTGCCCTGCTTCATTCTGTACTCCAAGGCCAAATCTTCCTGTTCCTCCAGGTGTTTCTTGACTTCCTACTTTTGCATTCCAGTCCCCTACAATGAAAAGGACATCTTTTTGGGGTGTTAGTTCTAGAAGGTCTTGTAGGCCTTCATAGAACTGTTCAACTTCAGCTTCTTCAGCATTACTGGTCGGGGCATAGACTTGGATTACCATGATATTGAATGGTTTGCCTTGGAAACAGCGATCATTCTGTCGTTTTTGAGACTGCATCCAAGTACTGCATTTCAGACTTTTTTGTTAACTATGATGGCTACTCCATTTCTTCTAGAGGATTCTTGATGACAGTAGTAGATATAATGGTCATATGAGTTAATTCATCCATTCGAGTCCATCTTGTTTGCTGATTCATAGAATGTCGATGTTCACTCTTGTCATCTCCTGTTTGACCACTACCAATTTGCCTTGATTCATGGACCTAACATTCCAGTTTCCTATGCAATATATCTCTTTACAGCATTGAACATTGCTTCTATCACCAATCCCATCTACAACTGGGTGTTGTTTTTGCTTTGGCTCCATCCCTTCATTCTTTCTGGAGTTATTTCTCCACTGATCTCCAGTAGCATATTGGGCACCTACCGATCTGAGGAGTTCATCTTTCAGTGTCCTATCTTTTTGCCTCTTCATACTGTTCATGGGTTCTCAAGGCAAGAATACTGAAGTGGTTTGCCATTTCCTTCTCCAGGGGACCTCATTCTGTCAGACCTCTCCACCATGACCTGTCCGTCTTGGGTGGCCCCACGTGGCATGGCTTAGTTTCACTGAGTTAGACAAGGCTGTGGTCCATGTGACCAGATTGGCTAGTTGTCTGTGATTATGGTTTCAGTCTGTCTGCCCCCTGACCCCCTCTCTCAGTGCCTACCATCTTACTTGGTTTTCTTGGATGTTGGGTATCTCTTCACAGGTGCTCCAGCAAACTGCAGCTACTGCTCCTTACCTTGGACACAGGGTAGCTTCTCCCAGCTGCTGCCCCTGACCTTGGACTTGGGGTAGCTCCTCTTGGCCGTGCTATACTTCAATGTAAAATATACATATGCTTAACAGTTATGCTTCAACACAAAATAAAAAGCTTAAAAAAAGAAAGAAAGAAATTAAAACACCAGGACAGCATCCCAGCTCTTCAAGCTTTGTTCATCTGACCAAGCTTCCTTTCAAGGTTATTAACTCTGAACTGTATAATCACATAGCTGTCATCATAGCAGAAACAGACTTTTGTTTTTGGCTTTTTTCACTTAGCCTTATATCATAGTGAAGTTTTCCTGTGGCTATGGGGTCTTCACATTTAACATTTCAGTGGCTGGGTAACAGTTGCATCCTTTTCCTGCAGAGAAAGTTGGTTGGTGGAGGTGTGGATCACAATAAACTGTGGAAAATTCTGAAAGAGATGGAAATACCAGACCACCTGACCTGCCTCTTGAGAAACCTGTATGCAGGTCAGAAAGCAACAGAACTGGACATGGAACAACAGACTGGTTCTGAAGAGGAAAAGGAGTACTTCAAGGCTGTATATTGTCACCCTGCTTATTTAACTTATATGCAGAATGCATCATGAGAAACGCTGGGCTGGAGGAAGCACAAGCTGGAATCAAGACTGCTGGGAGAAATATCAATAACCTCAGATATGCAGATGACACCACCTTTATGGCAGAAAGTGAAGAAGAACCAAAGAGCCTCTTGATGAAAGAAGAGAGTGACAAAGTTGGCTTAAAGCTCAACATTCAGAAAACTAAGATCATGGCATTTGGTCCCATCACTTCATGGCAAATAGATGGAGAAACAGTGGAAACAGTGTCAGACTTTATTTTTGGGGGCTCCAAAATCACTGCAGATGGTGACTGCAGCCATGAAATTAAAAGATGCTCACTCCTTGGAAGGAAAGTTATGACCAACCTCCACAAAGGAATATACACACAAGCACAGAAAAATACTCTATTCTGGGGAAACAAACATAATGCAAGGTGTAAATCAACTATACTTCTATAAAATTTAAGACAGTAAATACAAAGGAAATGTATGAAAAAAATGAGATGCAAAAATAAAGCTGGAAATTACTTGTATTTAAAAAAAAAACCACAAGTTGCAGAGACTCCATTTGGACTTCTTGAATTCACAGAATATTTTTTAAAGTTTTCTCTTTTGAATTGCTTTTTAAAGTATTCATTTATTTGGCTGTGCTGGGTCCCAGTTGTGGCATATAGGATCTTAATTCTCTGACTAGGTATGGAATGGGGGTCCCTGCACTGGAGCACAAAGTCTTAGCTACTGGACCACCAAGGGAATCCCTTGAATTCACAGAATTTAATAAACACTTGAATTCTAAAAAAACCAGGTCAATGAAATTGAAAATAGAGTGAGATTTTTTTTAAATTTATGTCAGAGCTAAGAAAAAATTGGTGCCCAAAACACCAATACAAATTGAAAATAAGTTAACCACAGAAGATTAATTTTATCAAATGATGGGAGAAAAGAAAAACACCTAAATATGCAATTGGAAATGACACACCATATTCTAGGAGAATAAAAAAAGATTTTGAAAAATCAAGGACTTCCCTGGCGGCCCAATGGTTAAGATTCCATGTTCCCAATGCAGGGGGCTGGGATTTGATCTGTAGCTGGGAACTGGATCCCACAGCCGAAACTAAAAAGGAAAAAAGATCTCACGTGCTGCAACTAACATCTGAAGCAATAATTTTTTTCTTTTTAAAGAAAAATCAACCCTAGGACTTCTTAGCAAAATTACTGAATATTATCAATAGGAATGAGGCAGGATCTCCAGTATTTAATAGAAAGAACAGCCGCTTTCAAAAGAAAAGATAACCCTGGCCTCAGAACACTCCAATGGAGCCATGGATACATTATACACCTTGTCAGCAAGCAAATAACTCTCTTAAAGAAGAATCCAGAGACAGAAGGAAGTTTGAGAATTCCCCCACCTTGATGAGGAGTTAACACATACTGAAAGTGTGAAAGTGTTAGTCACTCAGTCGTGTCTGACTCTTTGCGACCCCCAGGGTCTGCCAGGTTCCTCTCTCCATGGGATTCTCCAGGCAGGAATATTGGAGTGGGTTGCTATTTTCTTCTCCAGGGGATCTTCCTGACCCAGGGATCACACCCGGGTCTCCTGCACTGCAGGCAGATTCTTTACCATCTTAGCCACCAGGAAAGAGGTTTAACAATGTAAAGGAAACCACCAGAAGTACTAAAAACTACAGTCTGATCATCAGAAACCCATGTTTCATAGTTGATAGTCACAGATGCCATGTGACTGTGTTAAAGCAAGAGACACGAAAATAAACATGTTGTTGTCGCTCAGTCGTATCCGACTCTTTGTGAGCCCACGGACTGCAGCACGTCAGGCTTCCCTGTCCTTCATTATCTCCAGGAGTTTGCTCAGACTCATGTCCATTGAGCTGGGGATGCCATCCAACCATCTCATCCTCTCAGCCCCTTCTCCTCCTGCCCTCAGTGTTTCTCAGCTTCAGGGTCTTTTCAAATGAGTTGGCTCTTCACATCAGGTGGCCACAGTATTGGAGCTTCAGCTTCAGCATCCGTCCTTCCAATGAATATTCAGGGTGAAAACAAACACGCAGAAGTAAAAATGAATTTATATATGTGCATGTGTGTATGTATTATACATAATCCCACTCCCCAGCTTAAATATAACATTTCTCTTGTTCGTGAATCTGCATGGCATTTTTGGGCATCTCCTCTCTGCTTCCTGCATACCTGTGATATCCTGAGGGCTGGGGCTGGGGACATCTGAAGACTCACTTGCTCACTTGTGTGCACCTGGGCTTTGAAGACCCCCAGGTGGGGCTGGACCAGGTGGGGCTCTCTGGGCATCTCTGTCTCTGCATGGCCTTTGTACATGGCCTCTCCAGTCTGGTGGCTTCAGGGGAGCCAATGAAGATGCGATTTTCAGTTTCTTAAAAAAAATTTTATTTATATTTTTGGTTTTATATGCTGGATCCTTGTTGCTACCTGGGCTTTTCTCTAGTTACCACAAATGGGGACTCCTCTCTACTTGCAGTGCGCAGGCTTCTCACTGCGGTGGTTTCTCTTGTTGGGGAGCACAGGCTGTAGGCACATGGGCTTCAACAGTTGCACCACACAGGCTCAACAGTTGTGGCACCTGGGCTTAGGGCTTAGTGCCTCTGAGACACGTGGGATCTTTCTGGACCAGGGATCCAACCCACATCCGCTGCATTGGCAAGTGGATTTTCCTTTTTAACCACTGAGCTACCAGGGAAACCCTGGTTTTCACATCTTAATGGCAAGTATAATGGTCAGTGCTGGCTGGGTTTTGAGGTCTATTGCTAGCAAAGGTAAGTCAACAAAACCACTTTGGAGGGCCACTTTGCAGTAACATACCAGAAGGTGAAAATTCAGTTGTTCCAGCAATTCTACTGCTAGGAATTTGCCCCTCAGATATAAGCACAAGTTACCAAAGTATGTGGTAACATTTATTAAAGTGTCCAGGGCAGCATTTTTGTACAAACTAGCGAGACCCTGAAAACTCAGCGTCCATTAGCAGGGGCTGTGCATGTGAACCGTGGGTCAAACCTCACCACCACCCAGCTCACTGCACCACCTTTGACCTAGGCCTAAACTACTGAAATACCCTGCCAGCCTGCCCCTCACCCCCCCTCTCGTTGGCTTCCAACAGTCCACCAGTACAAATTGGATAACCCCTTGAATCTACCCCACCACAGCTAAAATCCTTCAGGCTCTCCAATCTCCAGCAGACCCTGTACACTCATTACTGGGGTATGCAAGGTCTGGAGCTCTCCAGGGAGGGGGTGGGGGGCAGGCTAGCCAGGGTGACAAGCTTTATTGCCTGGTAAAGTAGTTCCATACCTTACCAACCACCTTGCAGAGGTAGATTTTCTTTTTTAAAAGTATTTAGTTGCTCCATGTCTTAGTTGAGGCATATGGGATCTGGTTCCCTGATCAGGGATGGAACCCAGACCCCGTGCATTGGGAGTGCATGCATCTTAGCCACTGGACCCCTGGGGAAGTCCCCAGAGGCAGATCCTCTAAGTGAATGGACCCCTCCTGCATAGGAATCTTCTAAATAAATCTTTGCTGTCATAATTCTCATTCATAAAGGTGTATTGCTTCTGAGAGATCCCACAAACTTGCCTAAGCTCAAAGCCCCCACAAACCTTCGTCACCTACCTGTCCAGCCTGGTGCGGTGCTGTGCCCAGACTCTCCATCAGCCTTCCTGCTGTCCTTCCTGTCACTTCTAACCACAGGGCCTTTGCATGGACTGTTTCCTCTGCCTGGTTACTCCCTCCTCCTGCCTGAGAGGTCCTCTCTGACTATCCCAAGATCCCTCCATGTCTTGGCACTGTTGTTCTTCCCGTTTCTAACATTTGCAACGTCACTTTGCACAGGATTACCATCTGTCTTTCCCACCAAATCACTGTTTCACAAAAGCAGGGACTGCGGGTACCCCGTCCCTGGCACTCAGTGGAGCCCAGCAGGCAACAGACACTTGTTTAGTACAGGCTGATGTGGCCGCATGTCCCATGGGAAGTGACCAGACAGGCACGTTGCGACAGTTCAAAGAGTACACGAGTTGGGCTGGGTGAAGCGAACGCCCTTTTCTTTAAAAAAGACACACGCTGGATCACGACAGTGGCCCTACTGGGCCACATGGGTACAGATGGCAGAAACCTAACAAATGGCCCAGGTGAAAACTCAAAACTCCTGTGGACAGCGCTGGCTTCAGGCAGAGCTCGATGCAGGCATTCAGCTGACCCCACCAGGACTCCGCGCTTTCCCTGCTTCTCCCCATTGTTTGTGTCATCCTCCGGCCTGAGACAGTTCTCCCCTGGAGGGGGCAAAGTGGCGACAGCAGCTCCAGCCTCACTCCCCTGGGTACAAGTTGTGCAAGAAACAGAAGACACCTCTTCCTGGGGTGTGTGTGTGTGTGTCAGTCACTCAGCCATGTCCCCACCCTTTGCAACTGCACAGACTGTAGCCCGGAGGCTCCTCTGTCCATGGGATTCTCCAGGCAAGAATACTGGAGAGGGTTGCCACTGCCTTCTCCAGAGGATCTTCCTGACCCAAGGACTGAACCCAGGTCTCCTGCATCGCAGGCAGATTCTTTTAACGTCTGAGTCACCAGGGATTCGTGAGGTGGTACATGCAAACTCACCCTAGCGTTAATTCCACCCTGGAGTGGGAGGCCCAAAGGGCAAACACCCACCCCCCACCCCACCAACCCAGCACAGAACAGAAAATGAAGGGTGCGTGGATCATTACAGGGAAACTGGAAAATAAGTTACCAAAATAAGGGGAACTAGGTACCATGAGGCCAAAATAAATAGGAATCATCCCAGAGATCACTATAAACTGCTAAGTGTGTGTGTTTTGTTTTGTTTTTATGAAAACAAATTAACAGTAGCTTCCACGGGACAAGGCAATGGCAGTGGGGGGCAGGGGAGACATTTCACTCTGTATTATTCTTTAATGATGATGTTTTCTAAACTTTTCTGAACTTGCTTAAATCACGATGGAAGCTTTTCTTTTTTTTTTAACAAATAATTTTAGTTCTTAGAAATGACAGCTGGGTATAAATTCTGTAACTCGCACTCAGAGCAGGTTGTGACACAGGAACAGCATTGTCAGACAGTAACAGGTAGCACATCGTATTAGTACCATACAAAATCACTGCAAGTTTAGGCACTTTATCAAAGGAACATGTTTAGAAGCTCGGCCGATGCCCAATTCACACCCTGGAAAATCATCATGCTAGACGGAGCACATGATTCGTGACACTGGCACGACCTTCCTAAGTAAGGTCCTGTTTGGACAGAACCCCTGGATTCATAGACCACGCAAAACCTGACTGATACCAAGAGTTCTCCGTTAACTGATGAGCGGGGTTTAAATCCAATAAATTTCAAGTGAATACTTGGGATTTTCAAGCTGCATGATTTTCTGTTCTGTGTCTTCCGCAGAGATTAGGGATTCAGGTGTCCTGGCATTCTGACTGTGTATGTAGATGTCGGAGCTCTGAGTGGTGCTCCTGGGGCCTGGTTAATTTCACAGTAATGGATGTGGTGTCTGCCAAGATCAAGAGCCTGATTCAATGCATCTGAGAGTCTTAAGTTCGTCTGATAAGAACCTGGTATCCTTTCGGTTAAGAGAAACAATACAGAAGTCTGCAGGTCAGAGCAGGTAGGGCCAGGGGTGCGATGCCACGGTCCAGCCAGAGATGCCTCCACATTTCAGAGGGAAAAAGCCACACCTGCAGGTTTCCACTGAAAGTGATTTTATGGTAAACGTGAATCTGTCAGTGTTCCATGTTAATTACAAAACCTCTGTCCTCTTATTTGAAGCCTTTTCAACAGTAATTCTTTTGCTGACCAGAAACTGGCCACATGGCAGACCTTTCTCAGCAGAGATGGGAAGCCTGTGGGTGTGTGGTCGCCCATGCCCTCCTCCTCTGCACAGTGAGGCTGCCTCGTCACAGCTCTTCCCTCTTACTCCCAGCCCGATTGTCTTCCTTCGAAGCCCGGGGTTTTGGGTCTCTCTCCTTCTTTTTCTTGCCCTTCTCTTGCTTGGTCTGATTCTTCTCTTTGCTTCCTCCCCCTTTGCCGGGGTACACCTGGCCCTCCAGAGTCACGTCAGCACACCTGTCCTGACTGACCAGGAAGTCCTTGATCTCCCATGCGTAGCCTCCATCACGCAGCATGAAGATGGCACGGTCTGACCCCACGATGAACCTGGATAGAGCGAGGGGACCACGGTCAGCACATAGTTGGTGCAGGGCTAACGGTTCAGGACAGGCCTGCAGCACTTAACTAAGAAAAGAGAATCCCCTTCAAATTCTATATGAACACAGAACAAAGTGTCCTATTTCCCCAGGCCTAGAAGCTGTTGACATTCACTGTGGGAAAGGACTAGCTGGCTCAACTATTTAACAACTCGGCTCAGATCAAAAGAGAAAGAGGACCTGGGTTGTGTGTGTGGTGCAGGGGCTGCTCATGTGAAGGGGGGTGTCAGAAGGGGGCCTTTGGAGGCTGCAGATGGGCGGGACTCAGGGCCTCTCCCAGGGAATCGAGGAGAGGCTGATGTTTGGGTCTGCTTTACAGTCTTACGCACCCAGTTAAGGTTTCATGTGACAAAACGCCTCTGCTGATAAAGACTGACAAACAGAAGTCTGGACTGGGTCACAAGAGGCCTACAAAGGGCTCAGGAGGATGCTCGGTGACTGGACAGAACTCAACCCTGGAGGTTAACCGCTAGCAGCCAAGCACATCTGCGCTCCGCAGGTCCCAAGGAGCAGAGAGGAACAGCATAGAGTCCAGGCATGTGTAAACCACCCCCCCCACCCCCCTTATATCTCTGGGCCCATCACCACCACAGCACTCACTCGTTCCCCCAAGTGTCTACTTACGCTCACGAAAGCACTCTGCCATCCTAGACACTTTAAGTATTCCTTTTGAATCCTTTTGTACTTCCTGAACTAAAATATTGGAAGACCCTACATTTTAGAGACCATTATTGATGGGGAAAAAAGAAATTCCTCAAAACTGCATCTCAGGATCATACTGACCCGTGACGACCAGACTCCTTCACTTTAAAGTAACAGAGTCTGGTCCAAGCTTCTGTGTGAACACAGCTACACAGAAGAGCTTCTCCCTGGGCAGGGACTTCTGAAGGAAGAGGCACACTGTTGGACGTCAACTAATTTTCCACCCCCTACAGAGGCTAAGCTATATAGCTTCTTACTCAGATAAAAGAGAAGTTCAAGATATATAGATAAACGGCTTTTGGATCAAATGAGATATGAAAACAAATTTTCTGGCTTTGACCAACTTTGAGAGGCCTTCTTCAAAGAAAAATAAATAAACTAGGTAAATAAATGTGAAAGCAGACAGACTAGACAGGAAAGATCCAGTGCCCTGCTAAGTATTGCCAGGAATGACACCCATTACACCGACAGAGATAAAGCGCAGACAGCCCTTGTTTCTCAGCAAGGCTATAGTTTTACCTCTGGACGTCATAGTTGGCGTTGAAAAGGCTGCCCTGCCACAGGCTGGTGATCTCCTCCATCTCCTTCTCGGTGGGGTTTCCTGACACGGTGACAAACATCATGAGCGTCTTGCCCTTCTTCGTCATCTTCAGTATGCTCTCGGGCTTGCCCGGGTCTATCTGCGAGAAGTCTATCGGTGCAGAGGGTCTTTTGTGCTCTGGGAGGTCTCCTTCTTCTATGTCGTCATCTTTCTGTAAGGATGGGGGGGTGGGGGAGGGAAGCGTCACACAGAGTGTGCACTGCAACCAGCAAAGGCAAGAAAGTCCGCATGTGATGTCAGGTGCAGGTTTATGATATAAATCACAGCAGAAGGGCTTCTCTGGTGGCCCAGTGGTTAAGAATCTGCCTGCCAATGGAGGGGACATGGGTTTGATCCCTGGTCCAGGAAGATCCCTCATGCCACTGAGCAACTGAATCACCACCTGTAAACTCTGGGCTTGAGAAGGGAACACCTACTGATGCACTAAGGATGAGAGCTGGGTCCTTCCCTCCAAGCGGGGAGTCACAAACATAAAAGTAGAAGAATGTACCCATGGTACTGGAGGCAACAGAAGGAACTTATGATCTTCTGATAGACAAGATAAAAATATTTGAAAGAACTAGTGTTCCACGGGAGAAAAACTAATTCTGGCAAAAGAAACAAAAGATTAGTCTGGAACATCTTCTCGTATCAGAAAGTAAGAAAGTGCTAGGACAATTATGCGATGTGTCAGGGTGACACAGAAGCCAGCATGAAGCAGAGCTTGTGGGCCTAATCGGGAATAATCTGAAAATAAAAATAATGACAGAACGGTTTAGAACTCCCCAAACAAAGTAAGAGCCACTGGATCCAGGCCCACACAAATAAACAAGACAATTAATTACTAACGGCAGCTGCTGCTAAAGTCGCTTCAGTTGTGTCCGACTCTGTGCGACCCCATAGACGGCAGCCCACCAGGCTTCCCAGACCCTGGGATTCTCCAGGCAAGAACACTGGAATGGGTTGCCATTTCCTTCTCCAATACATGAAAGTAAAAAGTGAAAGTGAAGTCACTTAGTTGTGTCTGACTCTTAGCGACCCCATGGACTACAGGGATAGTCAGACTGGCAGGCAGATTGGCAGGAACTCACCATGCTCCTCCATCCATGGGATTTTCCAGGCAAGAGTACTGGAGTGGGGTGCCATTGCCTTCTCCAACTAAGGGCAGAATGCCAACTAAATAAATATAAGATAAATGAGTTAAAAATACACAAAAGAACTAGTTATTCCTTGGAGAAAAGGCTAATTCCAGCAAGGAAAAGAAATCAGCGCTGCTCGATGTTATCATATGCATGCTCCTTGACGACATCACAGTAAGTGAAGGAGAAGACCATACATACACTGCAGGAGTCTATTTATACCAAACATCCAGAGCAGACAAAGCTATAGACAGGAAGCAGATGAGAAGTGCCTGGGGCTGGCTGGAGGGCTGGGAGGAACGCGGGGAGGGGTGACTGAGACCACCGTTTCTTTCTGGGGATGAAGCAAATGTTCTCAAATTGACTGTGATGCTGGTTGCACAACTCTCTTAACAGTCCAGAAACCACTGAAATGTGCACTTTAAATGAGAGAACTGTAAGGCGTGTAAATTACATCACAATAAAGCTGTTACTTAAAACAACAACAAAAAAACAACCTAAAATGAAAAAAAAAAACCCTATATATCACTACATGGGCCTCTTGACAAATCACTGAAGGGCTGAGGCTTAAGACGCCAACAATAATGTCCTGTATTAAACATATTTTTAATAAGAGAACAAGATAATTCTAAAGCCATGTCTGAAAGTGATCCATATTTGATCTGGCTTCAGCTCCCTAACACCTGCATGGCCTTGGACCAGACTCCATAACCCTCTAGCCCTGTCTCCTGGTCTATAAAAGGAAAAGCAGAACTGGGTGATCCCCACGGCCCTAGCAGTGTGGGGCCAACCTTTTCCTCAATTCTGCCACCCTCTCAACTGACCCATTTCTTCCTCATCTGGCTCTGAAAGAGCTGCTGGTGACCTGCAGGCAAGCACATGAGCTGCACTGTCGTGTGGGCCTGGGTGTGGCTCCAGGCACCATCCCTTTAGCCCTGTGCCCTTAGCAGAAAATCATTTTCCCTCACCTATAATGGGGAGGGAGGTGACCACAGTATCTCCCCGCTAAGCTTGTCTGGGAATTTAATGACATAAAGGCAAACAGTACATACTTAATACATGCGCTATTATCATTTGTTCAGTCGCTATGTCATGTCAGGCTCTTTGCGACCTCAAGGACTGCAGCATGCCAAGCTTCCCTGACCTTTACCGTCTCCTGGAGTTTGCTGAGACTCATGGACCTCTGTAATCCAGCTTCCAAACAAGTATTGAAATCAACCTCTTAAAGTACACAGGAACTCCTGGTGGCCAAACTCACAAGCTATTTCTGACTGTATTCTACTCTATTTCTCCATAATACCTGTTTATGGTCTCCTTAGAATACTTCGAGACTTCTAGCTGGGTCAATAACCTAGAATATTTTTATTTTTCAAGGTGATTCTACTAACAGTCATGGCATTAACTCCATAGGTTACAAGCACCATTTCTTTTTCATGAAAATATACTTAATCAGAAGTCTAGCACATACAGCAAGAGTAAGGACCTCTTCAAGAACCTTTAATTTCTATTTTATATGTGTGACTGTGAGTTTCAGCTACAAAAAGAAAAGAAGAAGAAAAGACACAGTACCATAGATATAAAAGAAAACGTGGCAGGAGAGGACGAGATGGTTAGATAGCATCATGGACTGAATGGACAGGAGTGTGAACAAACTCCAGGAGATAGTATGGGCTTCCCTGGTGTCTCAGATGGTAAAGAATCTGCCTGCAATGCAGGAGACCCAGGTTCAATCCCTGGGTCGGGAAGATTCCCTGAAGAAGGGAATGGCTATCCATTCTAGTATCCTTGCCTAGAGAATTCCATGGACAAAGAAGCCTGGTGGGCTACAAACAGGATGAAACGGGCTGGATGGCATAATCGACTCAATGGACATGAATCAGAGCAAACTCCAGGAGATAGTGAAGGAAAGTAGAGCTTGGCAGGCTATAGTCCACAGAGCGGCAAAGAGCCAGGCCCGACAGAAAAACCACCACCTTAGATGCAGGCAATTGTCCAGGTCTACTCTTAGTTGCACTGCTTCCCTGAGTAATCTTACCTGTTCTATCACTTCCTTTAAACTGAAAGCAATTACACCTTCACCCCCAGGCAGGGCTGGGGGAGAGAATGTGACCAAGTGGTCTTTCCCACACTCTATGCAGCCCTGCCTCCAGGCCAGTCTTGCATTTTTGACTGGCTTCGCCACTTCTCCAATGCTGTTTGTCAAATTTCATAGCCACAGAGCTGAACTCCCTTATTCTGTAAATGCTTTTCTCCCTCCCAGGTCCTTGATAATAAGACAAGCTACCATCTCCTGAGCAGCTACTATGTCACAGGCATTGTTCATTTAGTATATCCCACCTCAGGACACGGCTTCCCTGATAGCTGAGCTAGTGAAGAATTTGCCTACCATGCAGGAGTCCCTGGTTCAATTCCTGGGTTGGGAAGATCTGCTGGAGAAGGGAAAGAATCTGCCTGCAATGTGAGAGACCTAGGTTCAATCCTTGGGTTGGGAAGATCCCCTGGAGAAGGGAATGACACACACCTGAGGCAGGCCTCTCCCTGCAGCAATGTCTGTCACACTGGCAGAGGATGGGGGAAGACCTTAGGGACCCCCACCAGGGGAGGAGGTACCGCTTCCTTCAAAAAAGCACACTTAGATTTTCCAGTGGCAAAGTGGGTAAGAATCTGCCTGCCAAACCAGGGGACACGAGTTCTCTCCCTTGTCCGGGAAGAGCAACTAAGCCCATGCGCCACAACTACTGAAGCCCGGATGCCTAGTGCCCCCATGCCCTGCAATAAGAGTAGACACCACAATGAGAAGCCCACATACTGCACCTAGAGAGTAGCCCCTGCTCGCCGCAACTAGAGAAAACCCTGTATACAGTGACGAAGACCCAGCACAGCCAAAAATAAAATAATTTTTTTTAAATGAGAGATTAAAAATAAAAAAGCACCCAGGGATGGATCTGCTCTCCCACAGAGAGGCTGCAATTGCTGGGACAGGGCTTTCACACTTGGCAGTGTCTGCAAAGAGGAGCTCAACTCACCTAAAATGAACCCTGCAAAGTGGGATGCTATCTAACTTTAAAGATAAGGAAAATGAGGATCACAAAGATACCAAGGTCAATACATCAAATGGTACTAAAACTCAAGTCTGAAAGCCTCTATTTAATACATACACCATGTGCATGTGTGCCCAGTCACCAAGCCGTATCCAACTCTTCTACAATCCTGTAGCTTGCCAGGATCCTCTGTCCAGAGGGTTTCTCAGGCAAGTATACTGGAGTGGGTTGCCAATTCCTATTCCAGGGGATCTTACCAGATCAGGGATAGAACCTTCATCTCCTGCACTGGCGGGCGGATTCTGTACTCCTGAGCCACCTGGGAAGCCCACATACACACATGGGAAACCACAAAATAACAAAACCTCAGCACTGGAAGAAATCATCCAGTAAAATCTCATTCTGCACATAAGGAACCTGAGGTCTAGGGTGGAAACATGACTTACCCAAGGTCACACAGGGAGTGGAACCCAAGTTTCTGACCAGCAGTACAAATAAACCAGGAAAACACAACTACCTTTGGATGGGCAAGAGACGGCAAGAGTGGTTTTGGTGAGTGAACTTCACCTAAAAAGGTTAATACCCTCTCCCTGCCACTACACATTCCAGCCCATTCAAGTAACCAGAAAATTGACTCGCACAATAGTAAGTCATTGCTCCCTTGAACGAAAAATGTGAGTTCCACGACAGAAAGCCACTAGCCTTTAATAAGGCCTCCTACCCCGTCCAAAAAATTAAAGGCACGCACAAAACTTGCAAAAGCTTTCAACAGGGACATATACCAAAATGGGAACTCTAAATCCTTACTTAGAACGCGAGAACGATGAAAGCTGAAAAGGCGCTCGTGGAAGATAATCGTCTCCACACCACTCCACCCACCCACGCACCCTGTTTTCAGGAATGGGATGGAAAAGGTCTCCCCCAGCCCTTCATTAGAAGGGCTCGCTGACCACGGGGAGCAACGCGGAGGCGACCAGGGCGCTGATAACAAATAGGGCTGAAGAGTGAGAGGCTGACTTGTGACTGGAGTGGCCCGAGGAACGGTGGAAAGACCTCGGGATGAACGGCTTGGGGCGGAGGAGTGGTCAGAGGAGGCACTGAGGGTCAGCGGTAGCTGGAGTGGGTCAGGAAGGACCGTTGGCATGCGGACAGAGGAGGTTAGGGGGTCGAAAGACACCAAGACGGAGGTCTAAAGGGTCCCAAGACAGAGGAGGTAGGCGGTCACTAGGAAGAGCCGGGAGGGTGTGCGCGCGCCGCAGACCTCCCACTGTTCCAGAAGACGGGCCATGTCGGCGTCATTGTAGTCACGAATATCCTTCTTCTTCTTCCGGGGAGGTGGGGTGGCCTCGTCGGGCGTCTCGGCCGGGCCCTCGGCGGCGAAGGCCCTCGGCGGCAGCAGCAGAAGCAGCATCAGATCACAGGCACAGAGAAAAACCACGGCGGAGCGCGCCCAGCCGGAGGCCGCCATCTTCACCGCACAGCGTCGCGCCGTCGCGCGGACCAGACGGGCGCGAGCCCTGGCCCCTCCCCAGGCCAGGCCGCTTCTTTCCTGGGCCCGCCCCTTGCCGGTGCCTGAGCGGGACACGCCTCCAGCCCCGCCTCCATGGGCTCAAGGCCACCCCCTTGGCCCCGCCTCCCAGACCTCGGTAACCTACCAGGCTCCGCCCCGTCCTATTTCCTCCGGCCCCCACCTCCGGAAGCCCCGCCTCCTCCGCCATCTTGGCTCCGCCCCGAAGCGTCCTCCCACTGGTCCAGCCTAGGAACCAGTGTGGTGCTCTCCTTCGTTTTCTGCCAGCGTTTGACCTTTTTCTCTCTTAACGAGTAAGTCAGGTCCAAAAGTTCCCTCAGGGCCTCTAGGAATCCTCCAACAGCGCCTCACGAGGCCTCAGGTTTTCGCCTGTGAAATGAAGTGGAGCTGGAAGTTCTGGGAGCTCATGTGCTCCAAGAACGCCCGTTTCACGAAGTCACACGCTTCCTGAGTCTCCTACAATTTCCTTTAAAAACGCCAGTGGCAGCTTTCTCAGAAGATTATAAATAGATTGGGCCCAGTGGTTTGCTCCTCAGTAGAAAGAATTCAATCCGTCTCTCAATATTACTGTCATCTCTTGAAACTGATACTGTCATCTCTTGAAACTGAAAACGTTTTTTGTTTTTTTTTTAAATCATTACTTTTCATCTGTAACACAACTTCAGTATCTCTTCTGATTTTAACCTCATATTGTCGTCTGTCTATTCCTTTTGAAGGTTGAATCATTCTGTTTTTTTGTTTCTTGCTTTAAAAGATTCAGGCCAGAAATATTTTAAAATTCCATGGATTTTAAATGGTTGATATGCTGACTTTTAAATTTTTAACTGGAAGAGAAAGACACGAATCCCTTACTGTAGCTGTAAAATATTCACAAATTGTACAATTGACCATTGTACAAACATTGTGTTCTCTTCCACACCAGCCACAATTCTGTCCTGCAGAAACCAGTTATTACTCTGTAGAATATTGTATGCATGTTTCTGTACATTTACAAACACAAAAGTGTCTCTAGAAACGGTTTTGTTGCATTTATATGTGTGTTTATGGCAGCATGGGCTTTCCTGGTGGCTCAGAGGGTAAAGAATCTGCCTGCAATGAAAGAGACCTGGGTTCAATCCCTGGGACAGGAAGATCCCCTGGGGAAGGGAATGCAACCCACTCCAGTATTCTTGCTTGAAAAATTCATGGACATCAGAGCCGGGTAGGCTACAGCCCATGGGGTCGCAGAGTTGGACATGACTAAATGACTAACATGCGACCACACTACAAGATGGTATGTGTATTAGCATTTTAAGGGTTTTTGACTTACCAATATGACATGAAGTTTGACTATACTGCAGTATAGTATGCATTGATTTTTTTAAAATAATTTTTTATATGGACCATTTTTAAAGTCTTTATTGAGTCTGTTACAACATTGCTTGTTTTATGCTTTGGTTTTTCAGCTGTGGGGCATGTGGTATCTAAGCTGCCTGACCAGGGTTCGAACCCTCATCCTTTGCATTGGAAGGCAAAGTCTTAACCACTGGACTGCCAGGGAAGTATAGTACAGTATTAATAAAGTATAGTATTAATATACCTGTACTTTATTTCCTTATTACCCTATTGGTGGGTGTATGCTAAGTCACTTCAGTCATGTCAGTCGTGTTAGTCTCTCAGTTGTGTCTGACTCTCTGTGACCCCATAGACTAGCCAGCCAGGTTCCTCTGTCCATGGAATTCTCCAGGCAAGAATACTGGAGTGGCTTGCCATTTCCTCCAGGAGATTTTCCCAATCCAGGGATCGAACCCACTTCTCTTATGTCTCCTGCATTGTCAGGCGGGTTCTTTACCACTAGCACCACCTCAATTTTTCTGCTATTACCAAAAGAAAAAAGAGCCATAATAAACCTCTTTACTTCTGCCTGGTGTTATGGGCTACATGGTATCCACCCAAATTCTGTATGTGGAGGCCGTAACTCTGCCACCTCAGAATGTGACTGTGTCTGGATCTCTAAAGAGGGAATTAAGTTAAAATGAGGTTGTTGGGGGTGGTCCCTAATCCAATATGACCGGTATCCATACAAAAGAAGAGATTTGGACACAGTGATGTATAGAGGATCATGTAAAGACAGGGAGAACATGGCCATTTACAAGCCAGGGAGGGAGGCATCAGAAGAAACCAACCCAACCTTGATCTGGGCCTTGCAGCCTCCAGAACAGTGAGAAAATACATTTCTGTTGTTTATTCCAGTGGTCCCTGACCTTTTGGGCACTAGGGACAAATTTTGTAGAAGACAGTTTTTCCATGGAGCAGGGACAGTGGTTTTGGGATGACTCAAGTGCACTTTATTCGTATTAACATTGCATCAGCTCCATCTCAGATCATTAGGCATTAGATCCCAGAAGTTTGGGACCCCTGGTTTAAGCCACTTGGTCTGTACTTTGTTGTTGTTCAGTTGCTAAGTCATTTCTGACTCCGTGACCCCATGGACTGCAGCACGCCAGGCCGCCCTGTCCTTCACTTTCTCCTGGAGTTCACTCAAACTCATGTTTATTGTGTCAGTGATGCCATTCAACCATCTCATCCTCTGTCGCCCCCTTCTCCTCTTGCTCTCAATCTTTCTTAGCATCAGGGATTTTCCAGTGAGTCAGCTCTTTGTATCAGGTGGCCAAAGTATTGGAGCTTCAGCATCAGTCCTTCCAATGAATATTCAGGGTTGATGTCCTTTAGGATTTTTTTTTAAATTATAATGACATTTTATTTTAAATAGTCACATCTGACACTTCAAAAAAAGATACCGCTAGTAAATAACAAAAGTGAAAATACTTATCAAAGTTATAACAGACATAATGTTTAGCTGAGAATCACTTCAACAGAGTAAAGCTCTAAAGATACCCGACAATGATTTCCTTTTAAGATTGACTGGTTTGATCTCCTTGCCCTCCAAGGGACTCTCAAGAGTCTTATGTCCTAGCAAACTAGCGTATCTTACTCGGATAGATTATAGACCATATATAAAACAAAACTGAATTTGTAAAAGAAAAAAAAAAGTGGTTTAAATAAGACAGAGGCCTTTGTTTGATTGTTTGATTTCGCTCTCACAGAAGCAACTGGAAACTAAGCATCTAGAGCTTATATTTTTGCTTCTTGATCATCTGGCACCTTATCTCTTTTCTCATTCTGCTCCCTCATACAGGTCTGTGGCTTCCATCTTCAAGGTCACAAGTTCAAGGTCAAGATGACTTTCATCCTAAGGAAGGAGGGAGGAAAAAAAGCCAAAAGGAGCACACTTTTTAATGGAGTCATCTTCCTTTAAGCAGCCTATTTGGATGTTCCACAGAGCACTTCTGTTTACATCACATGGGCTGGAACCTAGCCTTCTAAGGGAGGCTATCTACATTGTCATCCCAAATAAAACTGGGATTCTGTCATTAAGGGAAAAGAGGAAGTGAAAGTTGAGCAGGTAACTAGTTAACAGTGTCTGCCTCACCTTCACACTTAGGACTGTTGATGTTTAAAGCTCTTCCACTGTGGGATGCCTGATACCCTGTATCTATATTTGTTGTTGTTTAGTTGCTCAGTTGTGTTGGACTCTCTGGGACCCCATGGGCTGCAGCACGCCAGGCTCCCCTATCCTTCACCATCTCCTAGAGTTTCCCAAACTCATGTCTTTTAAGTCAGTGATGTCATCCAGCCGTCTCATCCTCTGTCACCCCCTTCTCCTATGTACATGCTATGCCGTTTCCTATTGTCACTGAGCAGAAACAACTTACAAGAAAAAAATTTTTTTTTTCTTTTCTGAAATCATAGGGGAAATGTCATAAGCTTTCTCCTCAGAGTGCACTGCTCCACCCAGTGGCTCAGGGCCTGTCCTGGTGCAGTCATGCTAAAAACCATGCACAGCTGCAGTCGGTCATGTGCTCTGCTGGGAGGGGTCACCCTGGTCATTCATTTTGCCAGCTGCTAGTTAAGGTGTAAAAGTGCTGGGATTCCTGGTCCGTTGTATCTAATGATACAGGGTAGGGTGGGAAATGTTTTACAGAAGTTGTTGGGATTGTGTTAAAAAATAAAAAATCCCAGGACTAGTTTCATCTAAGGAGGAAATGAATTCAGTTTATTATCCAGAGGTATGAAAACATCTGGATTTATTGCATTTTCACTCATCGGATGTTCTGAACTTGATTCCGTTCGACCCTGTGATTCTCACCCTTAGTATTTTAACTAAGGGTGTATGTGTGTGTTGCTCAACTGTGTCCAACTCTTTGCCACCCCATGGATTGTAGCCCACCGGGCTCCTCTGTCCATGGAATTTTCCAGGCAAGAATACTGGAGTGGGTAGCCATTCCTTTCTCCAGAACTAAGGGTCGATTGTCATTTTTTTTTTTTGCCTCACCACAGGGTATGTGGAACTTCTGGGATCAGAGATTGAACCAGTGTCCTCTGCAGTGGAAGTGCAGAGTCGTAACCACTGGACCAGCTGGGAAGTCCAGGGTCTACTGTCAATCAAGAACCAGATGGGCACTGATGGAAAGATGAATATGACAAGGTTCCTGCACTAAAGAGCCTGCAAACTAGCAGAGGAGATGAACAATCCACAGTAAGTCTAATGTAGATTTCAGGTGGTCCTTGTTATTATATGATGATAATAATAGGGGGAAACCCTGATTTTGGAATTGTATCATTTGTCTGAGGTCCTATAGCTAGTGAAGTGGCAGGGAAGAATCTGAATCCTGGTCTATGGATGAAGAGGTATATCTTTCTCCCAGCGTAGCACCATTTGGGTTAATCATTGAGGCACTCAGGATAGTTAAACTGGAGGCCAGATGAAAGAACCATCGAAAAGGAGTCTGGAGGCAGGAATGCCCAGATGGGATAAGAATGTGAACCTCAGGACACCCGTGGCAGTCCAGTGGTTGAGACTTCACCTTCAATGCAGGGGATGCGGGTTCAATCCCTAGTTAGGCAACTAAGATCCTACACACCCAAAACCTAACAAAGAAGCAACTGTAACATATTCTATAAAGAAAAAAGTGTGAACCTGGTCTGAGGGCATGTAGCAAGGCAGGAGAGGAGGGAACAGAGGTGAAAGAGACTGCATGGTTGTGGCTTAAACGAGGCCACCATTGCCCTGGGGTTTAATACCAACTGTGCCTCTAAGAGGTTCAGTGGCGGCAAATAGTAAAATCAAATCCCCCACCAACTTTCCCATCTTAAGGTGGCCTCAGCTGGGCTCCTTCTGGCTGGTGTCACACCACAACATGTGAGGGATGCCTCAACTGGAGGGTGCAGCAAGAGTTTCTAGCAATATATATATATATATATATATATATATGTTTTTTTCTTTTGGCTGTGTAGGGTCTTCATTGCTGTGTGCAGGCTTTCTCTAGTTGCAGCATGTGGGCGCTGCTCTTCGTTGTGGTGGGCAGGTTTCTCACTGAGGTGGCTTCTCCTGTGGCAGAACATGGACTCCAGGCACACAGACTTAGTAGTCTAAGAGCACGAGCTTAGTTGTTCTGCAGCATGTGGGATCTTCCCAGACCAGGGTTGTAACCCATGTCCCCTGCATTGGCAGGCAGATTCTTAACCACTGGACCACCAGGCCAGTCCTCTAGCAATATTTGTAATCAAGCAGGGGTGATATTCAAAATACTGAAAAACTGGAGTGGCATGGTTACCAGCTCATCAGAACTCAGTCCTGTGACCTGAAGGGTACAGCTCGGTTCAAGAGGCTCTGTGGTGCCAAACATTAACCCTTTAAAGACTAAATCATGGGGAGTCATGGGAAGAGGGTCCTGAGATTGGGTCTGAGGTGGAGACAGGGGAGACCATGACTGTTCTTTTTTTAAAAAATTTAATTAACTTATTTAGTTGGTTGTGTTGGGTCTTAGTTGGAACACTCAGGATCTTCCATCTTCCTCGAAGCATGTGGGATCATTAGTTGTGGCATACAAACTCTTAGTTGTGGCATGTGGGATTGAGTTCCCTGACCAGGGATGCATCCAAGCCCCTTGCATTGGGAGTGTGGAGTCTTAGCCATTAGACCATCCGGCAAGTCCTTTACTTTTGTACTTTTTAACCCAATGCAAGAAGAATCACCACATCTCCTGAGCTTTATATCTATTCACATGTAGAAATGAATTGATTATCTTTTGACAATTCCAGATTTCCAGGCGAGAATGTGATTGGCCCAGGCTGAGGTAGGTGTCTGTTCCTGCTGACCATCATTTCTTGTGAAAAGGAGAGCAGGACTCATATAATTAAATCAAACACTTAAAACTTGTGTTTTGCCAAACACCATGAAAAAAAGCTAAAAGGCAGATGGTAAACTGGGAGGAAAACTCCAACATGGCAGAGGGAAAAATATCTTACAGATCAGTAAGAAATAATCCTATTTGCATATGAAAAAGTACAGCAGTGATTATCTCCGTAGATATCAAAGAAATGCAAATTCAAGTAAGAAGTAATTTTTTTGCCTATTGGTGGGGCCAGAATAAAAATTAGGATAGTGTACATTGTTGGCAAGGCTCAGGAAAGAAGCATTTTCATTCTCTCAAGGGGATAGAGACTTACTGATGAAAATTTGGTGAAATGTATCAAAACTCTTAAGTGCCACTTCCAAGAATGACTCTGAGGAAATAGACAATGAAAGTAATAGAAATGGTCATAATCCACAGCATTTACTATATGGCAGGCACTCTTCTGAATGCTGTACATGTATTTCTTCACTTATCCACTGTTACCAATCCTGTGTAACACTCTCTGAAAGATGAGAAAACAGGAGCCACCCTAAATGTTCAACCACAGTAGGCTGAAAAATCCACATTTACAATGCAAAACAATGCAGTCATTAAATACAATGTCGTAGATATATATTTGTTGATATTAAAGATATTTATACTATTAAAAGATAAAATGTTATAATATGGTATTAAAATGATATATGCATGTACGTATGGGGAAATAGCTGCAAATATGTGTATCGTGGCTATTTCTAAGTATGGGATTTTAAGTCAGTTGTATTTTTTTATTAGATATTTATTCATTTATTTATTTGGCTGCACCAGGTCTTAGTTGGGGCATGCAGAATCTAGTACTTTCAGCATGCAGGATCTTAAGTTGTAGCATGTGGTATATTTATAGTTGTGGCATATGGAATCTAGTTCCCTGACCAGGGATTGAAATTGGGCCATCTGCAGTGGGAGCTCAGACTCTTAGCTACTGGGCCACCAGGGAACTTCTATAATTAGCTGTATTTTAAAAGAGGTGGGAAAGTGAAAGTGTTAGTCCTCAGTCATGTCCGACTCTTTGTGACCCTATGGACTGTAGTCCGCCAGGCTCTGCTGTCTGTGGGATTCTCCAGACAAGAATACTAGAGTGGGTTGCCATTCCCTTCTGCAGGGGATCTTCCTGACCTAGCAATTGAACCCAGGTCTCCCACATTGCAGGTAGACTCTTTACCAGCTGAGTCACTAAGGAAGCTCAAAAGGGGTAGGGGATGCACGTAAATGCACTGATGCTTCCCAAATATTGAAAAGTCTAATTTAAACAAAAATTCTCAGAATAATACACTTAATTAAAATTATCTATAATACTGCAATTGACTTGAAAATTTAGGGAAGTGATTTGAATTCATCTAAGAGGAAAAGGTATGAATTTTATCTGTGTTATCTGAAACATCTCCTATACTTTGCAGCACGGATAGAAGCAATTATGTTTAGAGAACTCACAATCTCTCTTTCTGAAGAATTTGCTTCCTGGACTCTCCAAGACAAGCTGTAAGGGAAGTGGGCTCAACACACCTTCTAAGCAAAGGCCTAGCATTCAATCCAAGAGCTGAGAGCTATAGATCATGATCACACACAGTCCAAGCCCCTCTGTGGCTTTCTGAAGGTCCATGACTTTCTGTCCATTACTCAGTAAGAGGTGTGCGCAACAGGATGTTGGTTCATGGAAAGGAGGACCTTCTTGCAGGGAACTGCAAATGAATTGATTAAATGATTTCTTGATGACTATGCAATGCATTGGTGGCTGGCAAGAATAGTATCATCAGTATTTTGGAAGCATCAGTGCATTTCCGTGCATCCCCTACCACTTTTAAAATGCAATTGATTATAGGACTTCCCTGGCAGTCCAGTGTCACAGAGATGCACAGATCAAGTCCTCTCTTTAAAGGGATGACAGGGTGGTCGGGAGAGTTAAACCGACAGGTACAAATACACTATGCTAATAGCCAGGCACAGAGCACAGCAGTTACAAGGGGGCAGAATTGTTTTATTTTATTGTGCATGCATGAGTCTGTCTGGGGGTCATGGAGGCTCCATGTAAAGGAGCAAGAAAGCTAGTCATTCTGTGCATGCATGCTCAGTCTGTCTGACTCTGCAACCCCATGGACTGTACCCTGCCAGGCTCCATGGAATTCTCCAGGCAAGACTACTGGAGTGGTTGCCATGCCCTCCTCCAGGGGATCTTACCCACCCATGGATTGAAGCTGAGTCTCCAGCGTCTCCTGCACTGGCAGGCAGATTCTTTTACTGCTGAACCACCAGGGAAGCCCTTTAGCCAAGTATTAATATTATAAGAATCCTAATTCTCTAATATCTGTAGCTATTGACTAATTTATGTGTTAGGCACATAAATTAGTCAATATAAATAAATAATAAAAGAATAAAAATAAAATTATATATAATAAAATTAAATTAAAATTATATAACAATGACAAGATTAGAAATTAAATGAAATAATAAAAAATAATAATAAAACATAAATCAGAAAATGGTTAGGCGTGATTGATATTAGGTGTCTGGGGAGCCTAGATCTCAGTACTTCCTTTTTCTCCCTTACAGAATCCTGGAAAATGGAAAATACATCCAAAGGTCATTAACCAGCAGGGAAATGGGGTAGAGAATTTATCTGTGAAAGCAACCTTCACCTCCATGTAGGGCTTCCTGGTAAATCAGACTACAGAAAATTCCAGATCTCCCAGATCTTGGAAACTGAAGACACAAGTATAACTGTCATGCTATGACAGCCCTGCACACAGGCCTCCCTCAAAACACACTAGCTTCGGGTGAACAGAGACAGTGCAGAGGGAGGGAGGGCAGGTAGGAATCAGGGGTGGATATGAGAGTGGGTAGGAGAGATCCTGCCCAGGTAGTTTTATTGTATGAGCACAAAGTATATCAGAGAGAAAGAGGACATGGTGGGTAAGGAGAGTCATCTGTCACCCTGTGACCCTGCTCCATAATGAACCACGGGACAATAGATGTCACTTTCATGCATCATCTGTGGAGAATGAATAAATATGGGGAAAGGCGGGTAGGGGTAAATTTTCCAGATACAAATTTCTCTCCTTTAGAAGGGACATTGAAACGAAAATATTAATGAAGATGTTTAGCTATGTGTTAGAAAGAATGCCTGAGAGTGAACTGGCCCACCTATGACCACAGACCCCCACAGGGGCCTTCCCTGGTGGTTCAGTGGTAAAGAATCAGCTTGCCAATGTAGGAGATTCAAGAGACGTGGGTTCAATCCCTGGGTCAGGAAGATCCCCTGGAGAAGGAAATGGCAATCCACTCTGGTATTCTTGCCTGGGAAACCTCATGGACAGAGGAGCCTGGTGGGCTACAGTCCATGGAGTCACAAAGAGTCTGACACAACTGAGCATGCCTGCATGCACAAGGATTATTATGACAGCAAAAACAAAACAGGAACACTGCTTCAAAGGTTAAGTTACATTAGGGCAGGGAATGCCCCTTACTGACAACCACTTGGCACCGTAGACCAAACACAGCTTGGTTGTTAGTCTATAAAGTCTGCAGTGTGAATGTTTGATATCAAACCTGGTAGGGCTAGATACATACAATGGAAAATTATTCAGTCTTATAAGCGAAGAAAAGGAACTTCCCTGGTGGTCCAGTGACTAAGACTCTAAGCTCCCAATGCTGGGGGCCCAGGTTTGATCCCTGGTCAGGGAAGTGGATCCCTTGTGCTGCAACTAAGACCTGATGCAAACAAATAAATATCTTTTAAAATAATAAAAACGGGGAGAAAATTCTGACATATGTGACATGTCACATGACATGACAGTCAGTGACCCATGAAGACATTATTCTAAGTGAAATAAGCCAGACAGAAAAGGGCAAATATTACAGGATTCCACTTAAATAAAGTACTTAGAATAGCCATATTTATAGAGATAGAAAGTAGAATAGTGACTTCCAGGGGAATGAGAAGTTATTGTGGAGTGGTACAGAATTCAGTTGGAAGAGATGTCAGGTTTTTCTGAAGACAGATGGTGGTGATGGTTACAGCAAAGTGAATGTACTTAACACTGCGGAACTGTGGATAGGTTCACAAAAATGACTGAGATGGTAGGTTTTATGTTATGAATATCTTACCACAACTGAAAAACAATCAGAGGCTCACACTGTTGTCTGTGTGTGCTCAGTTGCCCAGTTGTGTCTGACTCTTTGTGACCTCACGGACTATAGCCTGCCAGGCTCCTCTGTCCATGAAATTTTCCAGGCAAGAATACTGGAGTGGAGTTGCAATTGCCTTCTCCAGTTGTCTTATTGCTGACAGTCCAGAAGGATGTACCTACTAGAACAGGTGAAGAAGGAAGAAAAGCATGTTTCCAACAATCTTGCCCCTCCTGACCTTGGCTTCCTCCCCAAATCCTGAGTCAGCTTTCTATTTGCATCTTGCTCGCTTGTTTATTAAATGCCTACTAAGTGTTGGTCTTGAGCCAGGCACTGAGAAGACATTCTGCAGGACCAAGCCATTTTCTGCACAGCTCCAGCTTCCTCTTGTCTATTCCCATTGCTTTCCCCTAGCCAGTCCTTCAGCCCAAATCTTTTCAGCTTTCTTCTCTCAGTTTTCATTTTAATGAAAAATACTTGGGTTCACATCATATTTTAATTAAAAAATTTGTTTTTAAACTTTTGGTTACACCATGCAGTAGGTGAAATCTTAGTTCTCCAGCCAGGGATTGAACCTGCACCCCCTCCATTGGAAGCACAGAGTCTTAGCCACCAGAACACCAGGGAAGTCCCCTGTTTAAAAAATTTCTTTTTTGATTGTTTTGGCATATTTTAATTTTAAAAGGCCTTCCCTGGTGGTGTAGTGGTAAGAGATCCATCCATCTGCCAGTGCAGGAGATGTGGGTTTGATCCCTGGGTCAGGAAGATCACCTGGAGAATGAAATGGCAACTTGCTCCATTATTCTTGCCTGGGAAATCCCATGGACAGAGGAACCTGGCAGATTGTAGTCCATGGGGTCGAAAAGAGTGTGACAGGATTTAGTGCTAAACAACAATAAAAATTTTAAATGAGAATTAGAAGTAATGGGTGGAGTTTTCTAAAGAAAAAGACCTTGTTGCAGAGAATCCAGGGGCAGTCACAGCCTTCCTCTGTTAATCAAGTTAGATGAAAATATGCTACAGCAACAAACAACCCTTGGATCTCAGCGGCTCCACACTGAGTTTACTTTTTGCTCATGTGACCTGTTCAACACAGTTAGTAGAGGGGGTCTGCTCCACGGTCACCAAGGCTTATGGTAGTTGCACCACCTAGGACACAGTTTCCTGAGCAGTGACAGCAGGGGAAGAGAGTGGAGAATTAGGTTGGCTTTCCCCAGCCTCCATCTGAGACAACCCACATCCCTACCATTGACATCTCAAGGCTTAGGACTGATCACATGGTCCTGTCGAATGCAACTGGACTGTTTGGTGAACAATACTCTAATCTAGTTTCTTTCTAAATCTATTTGTTTATTCTGACCACACCATGTGGCGTGCGGGATCTTTGTTCCCCAGCCAGGGATGGAACCCATGGGCCCTGCATTGGCAGCGGAGCATCTTAACCCCTGGACCACCAGGGAAATCCCTCTAGTTTCTTGACTCTGCTTTCACTATACAAATAGTGTAGTTGTGGTGACCTGTTTTCCTTGTTGCCCTTTCTGGACTCTACTCTTCAGATGAGGTCAAGCCCTCACATTATTTTGTAACTGCCTACCACGGGGCCTGGCATGTGGTAGGTGCCCTTTGTTTGTAGAATGGATAAAAGATGACAGAAAGTAAAGGGGACCCGGAGGAAAGTAGATTCAGTACCGGGAAGGATTTGTTTAGGAAGAGGTGCCATATCTGATAAACGAAGCCAGGGGGGCCAAGAAATCAATTCCATCCGATTTTAAGAGCTAAATCAAATGTCACTGAATATAGTGGGACGTTTTATATGTCACACAACTCATTGTTGGGGTTCAGAAATTCCATCGACAACCAGAGAGTGCACATGTAGAAGCAAAGTAGGACCCCAGGCAGCACCGAGTGGCTTTGGAAAAAAATCCTCTGATCCCAGAGCAGTTTTATGAATAAAAAAAACTGGATGTGAAGGGAAGGGTCTGACTTTCTCAGAAGTTTTCAGAGCTAACTAAAACCAGGGTGCTATTCCTAGGTTACCTGGAAAGACCTTGACTTATCCAACTGTTTCTCTCTGGTAGAGAAATAAAAAGGATTAACCCTATAGAATCGCTGCTAGTTTAGAAAATGAGCAGTTTTATAGGCCTCAGTTTGCAAAATAAGTAAGTTCATATAGCGTGTAGAAGATATACAAGGACCCTTTAAGTTATAAGCAGGGTGACCATTCATTCAAGTTTGTCTCTGTTGTTACTGGATAATTTATTACTAACACATCTCACAGTTACTCTCAAAACTGTTTCTGTTTGGACAATAAATTGCAAGGTCATCCATCCCAGTTACAAGTGACAACTGGCTGGAAAAAGGTGACACTAGGTCCTAGAAAGGGGCAGAAGAACAAACATTTCCATTGGCTGAAAACACCCAGCTTGTGCTGGGCGGGGCACCGAGACGTCCTGTTTCAGGGCTAAGAAATAGGGGGGACCCCTGGGAACCTGGCAGGGTTGGGGGATGAGGGAAGCCTGGATGCTTCTAGCAGTTCGTGAAGAGCAAGGGCTGGGTCAAATGAGAAAGAGGTTGGCAGTTGGCTCCTTGCCCATGCATTTGCTATCTTGACCTTGGGAAGGCACATAAGGCACCTGACCATCACTTTCCTAATCTGTAAAATGGAGGTGTTTACCTCCGAAGGCTGCTTCTCTTATTTAACTGTTGGTCACTATTCTTCCACTATGCAGTTGACGACACATAAGTGATAGGAGGGCAGACTGTGCCAGTACAGGCTCATAATTCTCAGAGCTACATTTATGAACCAAGTACTCAGGCAGTCAGTGCACAGAATCTTATTTGCAAAGGAGAAAACATTTGCAAAGGAGAAAACGGAGAGACTTGGAGAGAGAACTTGCATAAGGTCACACAACTCAAGCAGGGCTGGGGAAGACTGACCCCAGGGGGGAAAAAAAAGCTGGTTCAAAGCTCCCGCTCTATCTATCTAAGGGCCAGGGAGGCCTGGCGTGCTGTGCGATTCATGGGGTCGCAAAGAGTCGGACTCGACTGAGCGACTGAACTGAGCTGAAGGGAGGAAGCCGCCAGCGGCCAGCTCTGCTCTTCTCAGACTCCCATCTCCAGAGCTCTTTGCTCACCCGCACAGTCCCTCCAGGATCGCACCCTGGAAGAGGAGCAAACACAACAAAGGGCGGAGTAGAGCCTGGCCGACCGGTCGACATCCCACAAAACGCGATGACTAGACCCCAGCACACCACTCGGGGATGGTGCCAAGCGTCCTCCCTTCGGTCCAGAAACAGGCCACCTTTGAGACTTGCTCCCTGGGCGGGGAGGAAGCGCGGAGCCCCCGGGTCGGGCAGAGAGCTTACGTAAGGCCAACCGGCGGCTGCGCCCGGGTCTCCCAAGGGTTGGCGCTGAGCCCTCGGCCCAGACGGGCCTCCCTCCGGTCCGCTCCCCCGCGACTCAGCCGGGGACCACCGGCCCGGCGCCCGCGGCGTCCACGCTGGGCGGGGGCGTCCTCCCGCAGCCACCCAGCTTCCCGGGGGAGGAGCAGCGCATCGCGCAAGCATCCGGGAGCGGCGGAGGGGGCGGGAGGAAGGGCGAGAGGAGGAAGCGGGATTTAAACGAAAGGCGGTGACGCCACACAAAAGATTTCTATAGGCTCCAGGGAGGTTACGGCCGAGGCGGCGGCGGCGAGCCCGGGGGCGAGGCGCGGACGGGAAGAGGAAAAGCCTCCAGCGGCCCCGGCGGGCGAGCGGGCGGCGGCGCACCCACGGCCGTGCTCCGAGGTGAAGCCGCGCGGGGAGAGGAAGCGGGTGTTTTCCCCTTTGCCTTTCGGCCCCCGCCCTTCCTTTCAGTTTCTCCCGGCTCGCTCGGAAGTTGGAGGTTGACAAAAATGGCAGGAGCCGGGGCCCAGGCGGGTCTCTGCAGCGCCGCGGGGACCTTCTGAGTTGACCGGGCAGCCGGGGAGACGGGCGCGGCGGCGTCCGATGCTCAGGGCCCGCGGTCCCGGGAGAGCTCAGCCACTGCGGGCCCGAGGCGAGGAGGAGGCGAAGGGGATGGACTCGCGCCGACAGCCGGCGGCGGGCCGTGGGGCGCGCGGTCCGGGAGGGCGTGCCGCCTCGGCTCCGGGCCGCGCTCTGTGAACCGGCGAGGCGGGAAGGGGCCGCCGCGGCGCCCGGCACGCCCGGGCGTGGCGGGCGGGCGAGAGCGCGAGCGGGGCGGCCGCTGTGCGCAATCAGTGCAGGCTCCCGCCCGACTCTGACTCGGCCGCGCCAGCACCGGCCACACCCTCGGCCTTGCAGCCGCCGCTTCCCGAGAGCGGGAGGCAGGAGATGCCCACGGGGCAGCCGTGCGTCCCCGAGGGCCAGCCCCGGCCGCCGTCGCGGGGAAGTGCCGCCCGGCGGGGTCTGGACGCCTGAAGCCCACGTGCGCCGCCGAGCCCGAAGTGGCTGACAGCAGAGCCTGCCGGAGCCGCTGCCCGCGCTCCTCCCCGAGGAAAGGATTTTGATTTCAAAGAAAGGAAGGAAGGACAACTCCCAGCTTCCCTCTCCCGCCCCCCCTGCCCCGGCAGTCGGACCGGGCCATGCCCAGGAAGGCGGCGGCGGCGGCGGCAGCCCAGCAGAAGGGACTTTCCTGGCACTCCGGCGACAAGGAGCGCAGTTTGTGAGTTTGCTCTGCTCCGGTTCATGGTTCCTGCAAGCCCTCCAAGAGGCCGAAAGCTGCAGCCCCTCGCCGCGCCCCGAAGAGCCTCCTGCGTTCTGTGGCCCCCGGGCCCGCTCCGCGCCGCCGGGGCTCCGGCCGCCGCAGCCCAGTGCCCTCTGCCCGCGGCGGTGGATGGCATGATGGTGCGGGGAAGGCATCGCGGCCTTGGCCAGCTGAGTCGCGACGGCCGCGGGGGCGGCGGCATCGGCAGCGGCGGTGGTAACGGGCTCCCCAGCGGCATGCCAGTGCCCCCCGGGCGCGATGGCTAGCGGCAGCGCTGGGAAGCCCAGTGTCGAGGCGGCTTCTCCGGCTCCAGCGAGCGCCGTCGGCGGGGCCTCGTCGCAGCCGCGGAAGAGGCTAGTGTCCGTCTGTGACCACTGCAAAGGCAAGATGCAGCTGGTGGCCGACCTGCTGCTGCTGTCGAGTGAGGCTCGGCCCGTGCTCTTCGAGGGCCCTGCCTCCTCCTGCGCCGGCGCCGAGTCCTTCGAACAGTGCCGGGACACCATCATCGCGCGCACCAAAGGGCTTTCCATCCTCACCCACGACGTGCAGAGCCAGCTCAACATGGGCCGCTTCGGGGAGGCGGGGGACAGCCTGGTGGAACTGGGAGACCTGGTGGTTTCCCTGACCGAGTGTTCTGCCCACGCGGCCTATCTGGCGGCCGTAGCTACGCCGGGCGCACAGCCCGCGCAGCCGGGCCTGGTGGACCGCTACCGCGTGACGCGCTGCCGCCACGAGGTGGAGCAGGGCTGTGCCGTGTTGCGAGCCACCCCGCTGGCCGACATGACCCCGCAGCTGCTGCTCGAGGTGTCGCAGGGCCTGTCGCGCAACCTCAAGTTCCTGACGGACGCGTGCGCCCTGGCTAGTGACAAGTCCCGGGACCGTTTCTCTCGTGAGCAATTCAAGCTGGGCGTCAAGTGCATGAGCACCAGCGCGTCAGCGCTGTTGGCCTGCGTGCGCGAGGTGAAGGCGGCGCCCAGCGAGCTGGCGCGGAGCCGCTGCGCACTTTTCAGCGGGCCGCTGGTGCAAGCGGTCGGCGCCCTGGTGGGCTTCGCCACCGAGCCGCAGTTCCTGGGTCGCGCGGCGGCCGTGAGCGCCGAGGGCAAGGCGGTGCAGACCGCCATCCTGGGAGGCGCCATGAGCGTGGTGTCGGCCTGCGTGCTCCTGACCCAGTGCCTCAGGGATCTGGCGCAGCACCCCGATGGGGGCGCCAAGATGTCGGACCACAGGGAGAGGCTGAGGAACTCGGCCTGCGCCGTGTCTGAAGGCTGCACCCTGCTATCTCAGGCTTTAAGGGAGAGGTCTTCGCCCAGGACTTTACCGCCAGTGAATTCCAATTCTGTGAATTAGCAACCCACCCACCCTAATCCTCACCCTCATCCCCTCTTCCATCCTCCCACCCACTCCCAGGCTAAAAGAAGATAACATATTCTCTGCCCTTTTCCATTTATACCAAAGAAATCAACGGTGAAGCTTCCCCCCTACCCTCCGCCCCATTAAATGCTCGTGAGGAATCTTCCAGAAGGCCGGGCCATGCATACATGCCATTTATGCACGCACTCTGAGGGCCCTCATGCCCCACCAGCCCAAGCACAATAGGGACCAGCAGGTGGAAGATGTGACATCTGCTGCTTGCGGTGTTAACCTCCGCCCCCTACCCTAGCTTCCCTTCCGGGACTCCTCAACTAAATTTTATTATTAATTGGGCAGGAAGGAGGTCATGGGTTCATTTCTTTTTTGGTCTTTTATTTTCTTCCCTAATTAAAAGAAAAGTTACCTCAGTTTTCACTCCTTAGACATGGATGTAGCTACCTTTTGTTTGTATGTTGTTATTTTTTTAAGCAGTCGTGATGGATTAGGCGTATACTTGGTGTGGAAAGAGTATGACTTTGCTATGTGATTTGCAAATGGGGGGAGAAAGCTACTGTGAGTGTGTGTTTTATTTTTTAATTTACACTATAGAGTGATCCCCCCCCCATGTCAAGTTTTTACCTTGCATGTACTGGAGTATTTATTTCATCTATTAAAATGTTATGTTTCTCAGATGACTTTCTGCAATGATTGTTGATTTTTCAATAATTGTAATGTCGCAGGCTGCCTGTCATTCCTGGAAAGGCACCCTAGAAAGATTTCGCTTCAGTAGTGGTGAGATGGGTCCCCTTTATGCTTTTTCCTGATAAGTTAACTTATTTGAACAACCTAGAATTCAAAAAGAGAGAACTGTTTGTAAAAAGAAAACTGTCCCCTTGTAAAGGCAGGGGACACATACAGTGGTTAGATTACCTATAGTGCTAGAGTGGCCGTTTGGGTTTACTTTGGTTTTTTTGTCTTGCTTCTAGTTTCTCCTGGAAAGTAATTTTGCATCCATTGTTCCCTTCTCATCTTTCTGTCCTAATGAACAGGGTTCAGGGTGACTGCAGTCCGATTTGTATTCCACCTGTCTTTTTCAGGTTAAGGCTCTTGCTAGTCCCATGTGGAATGCATGTATGGGAATCTGTGTATAGACCTGTAAAAGTACTGTGTATCAAATGAGAGTATGTAGACAGGTCTATTCAGACAAGAATCAACTGCTCTTGATTTTAGAAAACCAAACAAATGCAGACTGTTCAATGGAGGGGGAAGTATTTTGAAAAGTGTGATAACTTTCTAGATCCACGGCATGATGGCAGGTGAAAGGCTTATGTTTGTGACCTTGGTCTAAGATATGCCCCGGTTGCTTGTATGTTGGATGCTTTGTTCAGTGAAATCTGGAATTACTTTAAGGTAGCTGGTTCTTCTGCAGACAGTTTTAAGAAAAAAAAAATATTGGGGGAGAGGTGTATGGTTTTGCTGAACCTAGCTAAGTTTTGAACATTTTCCCACTGAAAAACAACAAATGTATTTGCCGTGCTTATCCTCAGAGAGCTGCGTGGATAAAACTCATACATGCTTTAAATTTGTTAGGTTTATTTTTTTTTTCTTCGGATTTGTTGTGCCTAAACCTTTGCAGTTGCCACAGAGCTGAAAAGAAAAAGATTTTTCCACTGTGATATGTTAGAGAGAGGAAAGTTGTAGTGATTGTTTTTACTTGAATGACTATTTATTATAAGAACATTGTATTCAGCTTGTAGAACCTCTTTAAATCTATGTTGGGTTACTTCACTCCTTGAGCTTCTCTGAAGTTTGAAAAAGTCTTAAAGTGGTCGAGTGTATACATTTTTAAAAACGGTCAAGGGAACTGTTCTTTTCCTCTCTTAGATCCTGGTAGATTTAAATTTCTGAAGTCTATAAAAGATGAAAATGACCTTGAGTGTTTACTTCTCTCCCTCTGCCCTTCTTAAGTCTGGATTGGTCAGGTTCAGGAAGCATTTAAAGGGAGAAACCCTACCAAACCTATGTGCCAGTGACATTCCTGCTTGCATATAGGAATTTTTACTTCTGTTCATTGGATTCCCATGAGTAATGCTGACATTTATAATTGCATGTTTCCTTTAGCCCGTGCAGATCACAAAGAGTCAACTGAATGGAACATAGTAAAATAAAACCAGAGCCAGAAATCTGCAAATTTGGTATCTGATTAGGAAAAAAAGAATTGCCAATTGTTCCTTGGACTCATTCCTTGCAGAAGCAATTTTCAGGACAGTGCAAGCCAAAAAAAAAATAAAAACCCCACTTTCCCTATCTACTTGGATGCAGTTAACTAGCTAGTCATCAAATTAATTTTTAAACTTCTTTTCCTCTTAGCCAAGTGACCATTACTTTTAATGTTTCTATGTATTAAAGATTTCTGGACTCTGTCCTCTGAAATTGATCAAAGATTCCATTGTATATTGACCTCTTTTTTTCTCCCTCTATCTCTAAGATAAAGTTTAGGATTTTTCATCCAGCAGGTGGCTTGAAGTGAATTCTGCTTGTATTTTTTCAACAAGCTTCACAAAAGTAGAGTGAGGAATGCACAGTTTCTGTGTGTCTGTATCACTTGCTTAGCTGGGCACAAGTCTTAAATATTTAGCTTTCTCCCGATATGTTGCTGTTGTTCTTTAGTTGTTGTGTCCAACTCTTGCAACCCCATGGACTGTAAGCCTGCTGGGCTCCTCTGCCCATGGGATTTCCCAGGCAAGAATACTGGAGTGGGTTGCCATTTCCTTCTTCAAGATCGCCCCAACCCAGGGATCAAACCTACATCTCTCGCTTGGCAAGCAGATTCTTTACCACTGAGCCACCTGGGAAGCCCACTTCTCCCAATGTACCGAGCAGCTAAACTTGTTTTTTAAATAGTCCTGATTTTGTGAAAGCATCTCAGACCTATTTCATTGTTTGATAAGGGCAGCAGAGATACTGGTTCCAGGAATAAAATCACAGTGGCCTGATTTTTTTTCCCAGGTTAAACCACCCTAGAGTTAATTTAGACAGCTATCCTTGGGCTCTTCTGACTTCCGAGGGCAAGTTTTCTTAAACACGGGCTTACTGGGCACCATCCTGACTGAGAATGTTGGAAACCTTCCTTTGAATGGTCCTGAAAGAAGGAAATGATTATGGCACTGTTCTCGGAACAGAAGCCATTATTTATGACAGTCAACCGAAGTAAACGGGACAAAAGGCTTTCAAACACAAGACTTCACTAGAAAAAAGGCATAGCTCTGTCTTTCTGTGGTTGTTTAAGCTTGGCCTTTTTCTGTTATTCTCTCTGGTTTGGTGTTAGGAAATACAAAAATTACGTATTTCTGTGTTTTGAACTCCAACCTCATCTCCACCCCAGTTTTCTTTTTTTTTTCAGTCATGTTTCTAAAAAAATATCTAGTGTTCATAATTCTGGAAGCATCATTTAAACCTGATTGATTATTTTGCAGATACATTTTTTTAAAGCTGGCATAGGGATCTAAAATATTTGACAGTTTGAAGCAGCTAATTTTAACAGAAACACCTGTTTTTTTTTTTTTTCCCCCAGAATGAATGTGACTATGGTAACATGCAGATCAGGCAGAGGATTTGAAAAGTGCCTGCCAAAGCTTCTTCTGAGCTTTGCTCAGTAAACAGAGAGGAGTTAGAGAAGAAATCTGTGAATCCCTGGTGGTACTTTGACCATCAGGCCATCCCCCGGCCTGTGGGTGCTTAGAATTCCAAGTCCTGGAAAAGCCATGAAGGAACCCACCTCAGGTTTCAGGGTGGACACAGATACCTGTGTTCCCTACAGGCAGATTCTTATCTTGATTGGAAAAAAAATTATTTTTTTTTTTGCATGAGTATGTGTGAAATGAATTGGCTGTTTTTATTGAAAGCAGGGCTTTTATTTGGGATCATTTGGGTAGGTGAGTTGTCTGGTTCCACTCAGTGGCAGAGGTTCAAAGACTGGATGTATCTGATGCTGCAGGGAGAAAAGTGTTACTTGTATCTATGATTGGGGTTGATTTAATTGAATTGTAAAGTCCCTTCAGGTCAGGGATTGTCATACTTGGCACACGTACAGTTTTTATTTTTTAAGGGAATGTGTATCGAGATACCTGCCTCAAGTATAGCCGAGTGTGAAAGTGTTAGTCACTTAGTCGTGTCTGACTCTTTGCAACCCCTGTGGATTGGGGCCCGCCAGGCTCCTCGGTCCATGGCATTTCCCAGGCAAGAATACTGGAGTAGGTTACCATTTCCTCCTCCGGAGGGGATCTTTCTGACCCTAGGATTGTACTGGGGTCTACCTGCATTGCAGGCAGACTCTTTACCTTCAGGCCACCAGGGAAGCCCACTTTTTTTTCTGGAAATGAAAGTTACAATGGTCCTTTGTTCAGCGACTGTAGAGCAGGGAACCAGCAGTGTGTGCCAGCCACTGTCACAGGCTGTAGGGTCCAGCTCTGAAGGGGTCCTGGTTCCTCCTTTTGTAGATGGGTGCTGCTCCAGACTTGGTCAATGGACTGGCAGTAACATCCGAATTGTAGTCCTGGGCCCTGCCTCTGGCCTATTTCTGTCAGCAACATGGGGTGTGGAGCAATCTGAGTCTCCTCCAACCCTCGCAGGTAGTTCTGACCCAGGCCCAGCCTGCAAGGCCTGCTGGTTCCTTTTTATTCCCTGTGGACCCTGTAAGATCTCAGTGCTTCTGTATCAGGAGGTAGCAGCATTTCTACAAGTTTCTTGTTTGCTCAGGTGTTTTTTTTTTTTTTCTCCTGAATATTTTGAGCTCTTTTCTTCACTTAGGATAATTTAGGCTCTCCTGCCAATTTGGAATTGGCAAGTTTTTCTTTCGGGGGTTTGCGTATGTGTATGTGTGTATAAGTACGGAGTCCTTGTTCTAACTCCCTTTGGACATGAACTGAAGTCGTATAATAGTAAACTGGCAACTTGGCTTTCTATGTTTTTGCATGCTGTTGACTCTTGTCCTAGAAAACTGGAACCTAGCATACAACCTAATTAAAAATCAACGCTTCAGCTCTTTGGCTGCCCAAGAAAGAACACTTTGCTCTTGAGTTTGTAAAGTACTTGATTCAGAACCAAATGAAGCATACAGACTTATTCCAAAACTCATTTTAGGGAAAAGCCAAAGTTTGCAATATACTCAGGAAATATGTTCTTGAAGGCCAATCATGCACCAGGAATTAGGAAGATCTTTTAGATCCTTCATGTTCACAAGAGTGGTCCCAGGAGCTGGCTTCAGCACCAGCAGATCGCAGAATCTTGGCCCCACCCTTGACCTACCCAGTAGTATCTGCTTTGTCAAGATCTCCATGGATTTCTGGGCACACTCACTTTGAGAAGCACTGCTTGAGGAGATAATATGTAGCTGCCATGGCCAAATCCTTGTTCTACTCTTGACCATGGGAACCTAGGCCTTTACTGTGTTTATTTCAGTCTTTTCTGTTTATCATATGTGTTCATGTATGTGATGTAACTGGCTCCTTCCAGCAGTCTTGTGAAGTAGGCAGGTGTTACTGTGCGTGTCATCTAAACATTGGCACTTCTGCTTTTCCGTTATGAAAAATATTTATGATGAATTCCCATGAAGTGCAAGACCTCCAGAGTATCCACTTACAAGATGACTGAAAATATTATCTGAAACACTTTATGTTAAAGTTGGTTTCCCCTAAGGATCTTTTTTTTTTAAACCCTTCTGGTAACTTAACACAGCAAATACATTGTGATGTCCTTGAGGAGGGTGCAAATAAAGAGCATAGCCCTGTCTTCTAAGTCTTCTGTTCTTCTCTGGGGCAAACCTATCCAGATTCTTAGAAGTGTTGGATGTCTAAAGTTCTTCAAAATGTCAAACTTCCAGAAAGCGTTTAAATGCTCATTTAGCTTTGTTAGTACAGTTTCATTAATAGAAAATCTATTTACTGATTTCAAGCTTTATTCTAAGTATTCACTAATAAGTTACTTTTTTTTTTTTTTTTGCTGAAGTAGGACATAAAGAACTTTTTAAAAAATCCTCTGTTTTGGGCAAAGAAAAAATGTTAGTCGCTCAGTTGTATCTGACTCTTTGCAACCCAATGGACTGTAGCCCACCAGGCTCCTCTGTCCACAGAACTTTCCAGGCAAAAAATTGGAGTGGGTAGCCATTCCCTTCTCTAGGCGATCTTCCCAACCCAGGGATGGAACCTGGGTCTCTTGCATGGCAGGTGGATTCTTTACCACTGAGCCACCAGGGGAACTGCTATGCATTCAAGGTTAATGAGCATATTGCCCTGAAAATTTTTCTGCCAAAATTGCAGTATATCACCTAATGTGGTTTCTGACTTCCTTCTAATTTGCCCAAGTTTTTTTTTTTTTTTTTACCACCTGTGCCCCCTGCAGTTCAAGCGTGGAGCCCCAAGCAATGGACTGCCAGGGAATTCCAAATTTGCTTGTTTTAGATGGCAAAGATACTGATCCAGTGGGAAATCACACATTGGTTGCCTTAGGTATAGGAGACCTGCCTTCATGTCAGACCCCTAGAAGTTAGATATTATAGTAAACGTAGGTCAGTTTATTGCTTACTGAGGCCCTTTCCATTTCAGCTTTGGCCATCTGCTTCCTGTTCTAAAATGAATGGGTAAGTCATTCCAGTACCTTCCTTGAGATAGAATTTTGATATAAAAGTTTTTCTAAAAGTTTGCTTGGAGGCTAGGTTTTACTTAAATGTTCCTTCTTTGATAAGTTCCATGATAAAAATATTTCTAAAAACATACATATGATTCTATTTTTATCACTTGGAACTTCTTTTTAAGGTATGTAGGCATTTTAGTAATGCTATGAAAAGTTGTCCATAGAACTGACAAAAATAGATCATCTGATATTTCACCCGTCTTGATGGAGTGATGTTTATATTGTTGTTTAGTCACTAAGTCGTGTCCAACTCTTGTGTGACCCCGTGAGTTGTAGCCTGCCAGGCTCCTCTGTCCAGGCAAGAATACTGGAGTGGGTTGCCGTTTCCTTCTCGAGATTTTCCCAACCTAGGGATCAAACCCGTGTCTCCTGCTCTACAGGCAGATTCTTTACCAGTGAGCCACCAGGGAAGCCCACCTCATATAAGAGGAATGGCTCAAAGCCACACAGCATTCCCAACAGACTGAGAAGCTCCATCTTTTGTCATCCTCAATAAAATCAATTTGTGATGTGGTTTGTTTTCCAGCAGAGATGTTTTCCAAGTATATCTTCCTTTTGTGTTAAATCTGTATGGCTACAGAAAACAGACCTAAGAAAGTGTGGTTTCCAAGGACTCACTGAATGAAGAGTCGGATGTAGGTGTTGGCCGTGATGCACCAGAGCATCTTCCCTTTTAGACACAGTAGATGGTTTCAATATCAGGGGGGTTGATTCCTTCCTGGGTATCTGAGGATTATTTATTTTAAATGCTCCAGGGGAAAGTTTTAACTATATATATGTATATATATATATATATATATATATATATATATATGAAAAATGAAAGCCCTTTTCTGGAGCAGCCAAGGATTTGGTGTCCACAGCAGGTTCTGGAACCAGTCCCCTACAGATGCAAGAGATGACTGTATTTACAAATCTTTGCCCTCCAGAGTATCTCATTTAATTTAAATAAAATGTCCATGTAAGCTAAAGTCCTCTCATTAAAACCCATTATCCATATCAGCAAGATAAGCAAGCAGGTATTTAGGTAGATGGGGCTTTCCAGGTAGTGCTAGTAATAAAGAACCTCCCTGCCAATGCAGGAGACATAAGGGACTCGGGTTTGGTCCTTGGGTCAGGAAGACCCCTGGAGGAGGGCACGGCAACCCACTCCAGTATTCTTGCCTATAGAATCCCCTGGACAGAGGAGCCTGCTGGGCTGTGGTCCATAGAGTCACAAAGAATTGGGCATGACTTCTGTGACTTAGCACAGCATAACACATTTAGGTGGATGTGTAGGCAGGTAATAACCAGAAGATGGGTTAAGAGCCTTGACAATTTTATATTTTCCCATGTAAACATGTTCATGAAATTCCATATGGTGTGAACGTCCGTGAATTGTTAAGTCTCAGGGCTGAGAAACTAAATTTGTTTCTACCTTCTTAACATTTTGAGAAGTGAATTCTACAGTGTCCAGTGGAAATTCATTTAGATTTTTTGAAGCGTTTCCTAATTGCCTAACCTAAATTGTTCCTTCTCCACTGTTCTGGCCTGTTTTTTTCCAGCTGAAAAGAGAATGGCTCCCATACTGCTTAGAGAAGATAGAACATTAATTGATGCCTCAGGGGATGTCAAGATACTGGGACTCTTCACCCATCTTTAGTGTTTCTTAAGACTGATTCTGTCCTGGGAGCTGGGAATATGGAGATAAGCTTAAAATACAGAACAAGTGATAGGAAGGAAGTACAGATTACAAGAGATCGAGATAAGCACCATAAATACTGTCAATGAGAATCCTCTGGTCTAGGTCTTTGGCTATTTTCGATCTTCGTAGTTTTTTGTTGTGTCCAGCTCTTTGCGACCCCATGCACTGTAGCACGCCAGCCTTCCCTGTCCATCGCTATCTCCTAGAGTTTGCTCAAACTCCTGTCCATTGAGTTGATGCCATCCAACCATCACATTCTGTCGAAGACCCAGAATCAGGGTCTTTTCCAGTGAGTCAACTCAGGTAGCCAAAGTACTGGAGCTTCAGTATCAGTTCTTCCAATAAATTATTCAGAGTTGATTTCCTTTAGGATTGACTGGTTTAATCTTACTGTCCAAGGGACTCTCAAGTGTCTTCTCCAACACCATGGTTTGAAAGCATTGATTGTTCTGTGTTTAGCCATGCTTATGGTCCAACTCTGTTGTTCCTGGAGTTGATCAAATTCGTGACCAGGAAAGGAGGTTGGCGTCAGAACTGGTCTTTCCTGCTCTCGGTGCCAGGTGACTGCATATAATTCAAGTGGGGACTTCATGAAATTTATTTTTGGTGCTGCTGGAGGGTAGTTTTCAGTTAGAGACTGCAGGTGCCTTCAAGAGTGGGCTTTATTCCAAGGCTTAAGGGTCATTTTCTTTTCTGCTCGTTAATTCTGAGTACTGTTGATGAAGGGTGTAAGGCTGTTCTGGACCAGCTTTGCTCTACTGGAAGTAGAACAGCTTTTCCCCCTTCATTTGAGCTGCTGGCCTGGCCTTGGATCAGGAGCCCTGAGTGGGGCTGCTGGGATCAGCTTACCTGCAGAGGAGTCCTGGGCTCAGCTGCCTGCCACCTTTGGAGATTACCTAGCTCTGAGCTTACCTGGTGGCTCAGACAGTAAAGAAGTTGCCTGCCAATGCAGGAGACCTGAGTTTGATCCTTGGGTCAGGAAGATCCCCTGGAGAAAGGAATAGCTACTCATTCTAGTGTTCTTGCCTGGAAAGTTCCATAAACAGAGGAGCCTTGTAGGCTACAGTTGATGGGGTTGTGACGAGTCAGACGTGTCTGTGACGAGTCAGACAACTAACACCTTCTCTTTCACTTCAGAGCTAGGCTGGGGTACCTGAAGATGCATGTGTCTGGGAGTGGAGCTGACTGACAAACTGGGAGCCTTCCAGGCAAGAACTGGGACTTTTTCATCTCTGTCATCCTTAGCTGGTAGCCAGCATACTCAACAAATGTTTGTTCAATGAAAGAAAAGCAAGAGCCAACATCTTTTGAGCCCCTGTGTATGGGAGGAACTTTACGTTGTGTCTCTCAGTCCTTAAAGCAACACTTTGAAGTGTGAATAGTTGTTCTCCTTTTACAGATGAGGATGCTGAAGTGAAACCGCTTGCCCAGGGACCCAGTAGTGGAATAAGGGTAACAATCAAGGTCTGCCTGGTGGAGCCTAGCATTCTCAGCCACTTGGCTATAGAAAATGAATGAATTTCTAGGATGGAGTCCCTCTGCCTATTGAGGTTGAAATGCTCACCAACTCCATTACAAAAAGAAAAACACTGTACCAGGACTTCCCTGTGGTCCAATGGTTAAGACTCCCAATGCAGGGGGCATGGTTTCCATCCCTGGTCAGGGACCTATGATCCTGCATGCCTTGTGGTGCGAACAAAAATTTAAAAAGCGCCAAACCTCTAAACTGTACCAATGACAGTTTTGTAGGTTTCCTCCGGAGCCTTCAGTCTGAGCCCTTTTGCAGAGGGCCCTGGTTGCCAATGGCTCCCTCATAAAGTCTCGGCCTTTCTACCAGCTGATCGATCCTGGCGTCCTGGAGGATGCTCAGAGATCAACCTCTGCTTTGCCTTGTAACCACCACTTGGATTTCTCAAATACAAATATCTTAAGTTATTGCCCACTTACAACACTCTATGGATTCCCCATTGACTAGGATAAAAGCCAGACTCCTAATTGAGAGAGGTCTAGATGATCTGGTCCCTTGCTCCCCGCAGACTGCATTCTACCCGTGACAGCAGAGTCCCGCTTGTGTCATTTGCTCTACCTGAACTCTTGCACAGCTGTGTCTTCTTGGACAGTTCATCCTGCACCCCGCCTTTCTCCCACAGCCTCTGCCTCTTCTAGCCTGGGTGGCACCCTCCAGTGAGTCCTTGTGGTACTCTTGACTTCCCTTCTGTTGGTTTACCAAGTTCTTGTAACCCTCTGTTTAGCTATCCCCATTCCCAGTCTGTATCATCTCACGGTAGAATCATCTTTCTGTCTCCAGTGACTAATGGGGTTGCCTAACACAGTGCATGTATGCTCAGCTGACTCTGCGACCCCATGGACTGTAGCACGCCAGGCTTCTCTGTCCATGAGATTTTCCAGGCAAGAATGCTGGAACAAGTTGCCAGGGGATCTTCCCGACCCAGGGATCAAACCTGCATCTCCTGCATTGGCAGGCAGATTCTTTACCATTGAGCCATCTGGGAAGCCCAACACATTGTAGGCCCCGATAAACATTTCTGCATGAACAGATGTGTTGGTGAGTCATATCAAGCTTTTAGAAAAGAAGAGCCCAGAAGTAAAAGATCTCATTAGCTTTTCCCTTTGTCTAGGTCTCCTTTCGTCAGTTACCAAGTTATCCAAACTTTCCTTTCTAGAACTCTTGGGACCTGTTTCTTCCCTCAGCTGCAGTGCCAGGACCCTAGTCCAGGGCCTCACTGGCCTGCATACAGACAATGCTGCAGAATATATCTCCCTGGAGATCAGGGGCAGCCTGGACCTCTGCCAAGGTTGGCCTGCTTTCCTCATTTCCCTGCCCATCATTTGTGCCTTTTTGCAGCAAATTGGAACCCTAAAGTGCACCTTCATGTAGCCAATACATGCGTGCACATGTGCTCAGTCATGTTCAACTCTTTCTGACCCCATGGACTACAGCTCACCAGGTTCCTCTGTCCATGGAATTTTCTAGGCAAGAATACTGGAATGAGTTGCCATTTCCTCCACCAGGGGATCTTCCTGACCCAGGGACTGAGCCCACCTCCCTTATGTTGCCTGCATTGGCAGGCAGATTCTTTACTGGTAGCTCAGCACATTTCTTGAGTACCATCCATGTGCCACTGGACTGATCCACAGTGGATAGGACCAGTCCACTCAGGCTGTGGCCACCATCACCTACCACCTCCAACTCAAGCCACTGTTCTAGTGTAACAACTCAGACAATCCTACACCCTCTTTCGCTTAACTCTGTGCTTCTGCTTTCATTGGCCTCTAAATGAATTGTCTCTCCCATCCTTCTGAATCATTACTAACCCCTTGAGTGCCACTGCTTCCAGGATCCTAGGATCAGGACTTTTGGCTGCTGTATAGGGGTGGCCCGGGCACCTCTAGATCTCTGAAGACCCTCCAGGGATTTGGGTGGATTCTAAGGGGACACTTGAGGGGCCGTGGGTGGACCACAGTCTCTTCTCTGTCTTAACCTCAGAGCCTAAGTTTGGGCTTTGGTTTGTGAGCTGCAGGAGTGGGTGCTGACCTGGTGAGGATTCACTCTGCAGGGTGGTACTTGGCTCAGTGGGGATGTGGAAATGAGGCACCACTTGATGAAATGAGGTGTTTTTCTTTTTCCTTCCCACAAACGGACTTAGAACTGTATTCCCCAGGGAGCCCTTGAAACCAGCGTGAGAATTGACCGAGGGAGTGAGTTCTGGCTTTCAATCCCATAATTGTTATGATACAGAAATTACTCACGGCTTGCCATAATCAGGTTTGGGCTATAATAGTGTACTTAAGCAGAGCTCTGGGATGGGCGGATGCTCACCAGTATCCTCTGCCTACGTCTTTCCTGCCCCGGCTCTTAAAAGTGGAGGCAAAAAGCTAAAACCTTAGGGAAGAAAAATGGTGTGCTGCCCAAAGCTCCCCTGGGAATGGGGGGCCACCAAAACCTCAGGGGCCGCAATGTCAGCAGCAAACACGTGGTCCTCAGGTTTGAATTGCCTTTTGATACCTAACCCTTTGAGTTGTTCAGTCATGAAATTGTGTCCTACTCTTTGCGACCCTATGGACTGTAACACGCCAGGCTCCTCTGTCATGGGATTTCTCAGGCAAGAATACTGGAGTGAGTTGCCATTTCCTTCTCCTGGGGATCTTCCCAACCCAGGGATGGAACCCACATCTGCATTGGCAGGTGGTAGCTTCATTAATTTTGTTTCTTTTTGCATTTGATTGTTGATACTGTCTAAAAATATATAATGATGGCTGTCTTATCAAAATTAAAGGAATGGTTTAAAACAAAGGCATTCTATCTATTTACTTAACTTTTCCCTTCCAGCAAGGACATTCCAGTTTCAGTGGAGTAATCAGCAGATAGGGTTACCATGACCACAGTGAATTGCCATGACAATTTTGACAAACACTGAAGTGAGTTGATCGCGTCCCCTTTCTGGTGACGTGACATGGATCATAAGAGCGCTGGGTGGGGTGTGACTGAACACTGGGGTGTGGCAGAAGCCTTTTGTCACAAACTGAGCAGCTGTGGTGTGGGGCCTTGGTGTGAGGGTTTCCAAGTGACCTGGCTTCTCTCAAACTGTGGGGCCAACTTTGAAAACAATGCAGAGAAGACTAAGTGAAAAGAGTAATGTTATTAGTGGTCTTGCTTTAAGCACGCACAAAAAACTTACCACAGGGCTCAGACATAATGTAGGGTCTGGTTCCCCGGGCAAAGGAGGAATCACCATTTACAGTCTGAAAGGGTGATTGTGAGCAGTTGAAGTCTGTGCTTTCTTTTTTTATATTATTTGTGTGTGTGTGTGGTTAGTTCATTTGCTAGACTTCTATCACGTACACCCCAGTAGGTCAGTGGTAAAGAATCCGCCTGCCAAATGCAGGAGACCTGGGTTTGATCCTAGGGTCAGGAAGATCCCCTGAAGAAGGAAATGGCAACCCACTCCAGTATTCTTGCCTGGAGAATTCCATGGACAGAGGGACCTGGTGGGCTACAGTGCATGGAGTTGCAAAAGAGTTGGACGTGACTGAGGGAGCACACACACACACACACACACACACACACACACACACACACAACATCACATCATGTCACAAACACAGACAACAGAACAGCTTTGTTAAGATTGGATTCTGAAAATGAATAAAAAAGAAAGAGCCTAGATTCTGGACAGATGTCAGACTCATTCACCATACTATACTGGTGGAAGGCTGTGCTTTCTGTCTTTGCACTGCCCTGCTCTCTCCCCAGACACTCCAACTCTTTCCTATCCCAGGATGCCTGCATCCTGATACTTAGAGATTAGCCCCTAGCAGCAGAGGCAGGCTTGCCGACCTTCTCAGAACAACTTCCTTGATTTCTCAGAGGAAAGGTCTTCTCTGCTCACTGCCTGACCGCCTGACCCATGACTGCCTCTCTTCCTATCCAGTGGGTCCTGCTTGTGTACCAGGCTCCTCTCCACTGCCAGCTTGGATCTGCTTGAGCCATTTCAGTCAGCAGCTCCCTCCCAGAGCCCTACCCTGGGGTCAGGCATCAGTGATACAAAAGACCCACTCCCTAGGCTCAAAGAACATTGATGCTTGTAGAACATAACTTGCACTCGAGTAGCAATCCCTGAAACCCTCAAATCCTGGAAGGCTGAGGAATAAACCTGACGTGGTGTTTGGGGGCAAAACATATTGGGACAGAAATCTGGACTCAAAAGACTTCCCTGATGGTCCAGGGGTTCAGACTCCACACTTTCATTGCAAGGGTGAGTGTTCGATCCCTGATCAGGGAACTAAGATGCCATATGCTGCATAGCTTGGCCAACAGAGAATAAAAGAAAGAAATCTGGACTCAGCAGCCCTTGAATTAACTCAATAAGCATCTCTCTGCCTCCGTTTATACTGATAAACTGATGCTAATAGATGAGATAGGATCAGTTTCAGGCCTTACCCCCCGCTACCCCCACCAAAAGGGAAGATGTCATACTCAGTTCCCTGACAATCCACCAACTCATAACTGAAAATAATTTTTAAAAAATGTATCGAGATTGTACTTGGTGACTTGTCCTCTAGAAGACATATACGCTGTCCCTTGAAAGTCATGGTGGCTTCTTCCTGGGGTCAGGGTGGGGAGTCAGATTGAACATAAGTCTGTCTTCATAAATAGGCCTTCTTTACAGACATTCTTATAAACATGCTCTGATCTTCACTATTGAAGATTGGGGAAGTATGTGAATTATACTATAGATGAAATAACTAAGCCTTGTGGCCTAGATAAAATTGGGCCATGGGAAGAAGCAGAAGAACATGAGAACTGTAGTAATTTGATGTTGAAGGTTACAGCAATGCTTAGACATCTCAACCTCTGGTGCAACTTGGAAGGCTTTTCATGTTACATAATGTCCTGGGGAATAGAGAGTTGGCCTTAATTGTCACCTAGATCAGTGGTTCCAGAATGCTGGTTTAGGAGCTGAGCCTGCCTGTGATAAAGATTTCATCAGTCTGAATAAAATAAAAAAAGAGGACAATGAAATAAAAGATTCCTAATAGGACCTTCTTGGAATTTTCTTTATTCCAAGACGGTATCCTTCCTTTGTCTTTATTGTCAAAATGTCATCTTATGAAGATGATAATGGTAGCTGGTGGTAGTTTTAATTAAAAAAAAAACAGTCTTGCATAGCAGAATTAGTTATTAACCTTATTTTGGTGCTCCCAACATTAAATATATGTATATTGCGTGCTCAAAAATCTCAAAGTCACTGACCTTGACCACTATGCAATATTTTGAGTTCTAGGGTTTTTCTTTAGGAATGTGTTTGAGTTAGTACAATCATTTTTGAAAAAGTATATGTAAAAATTTTTTCAAAGATAAATCCAAGCAAAGAAGCACTTATAAAGAGCCACAACATACCTTGTTATAACAAAACCACTGCTTAGTTTTATTAATAAATTTGTTGTTGGGATTTCCCTAGTGGTTCATTGATAAAGAACCCACCTGTGAATGCAGAAGACATAATGAAACCTGGGTTTGATTCCTGGCTCGGGAAAATCTTCTGGATGACAGCATGGGAACCCACTCCAGTATTCTTGCCTGGAGAATCTCATGGACAGAGGAGCCTGGCAGACTGTAGTTCATGGGGTCACAAAGAGTCAAACATGACTGAAGTGACTTGGCATGCTTGCACACATGAGTTCCACAGTGATGCTGATGCTGTGCTGGGGTCCACACTTTGAGAACCTCTGGAGCAGGCTCCCATTCTCAACCTTGGCTGCACATTGGATTCACTTGAGGAATTAAAAAATATCTATATATTGATGCCTGGGTTCTACCAGTGGAGATTCTGATTGGATTGTTTGAGATACCTCGAGCACTGGCATTCATAAGAGGGGCCTAGAGATGGGCAGTGTTTGAGAAATACTGGACTAGGTCACAGATTTAAAACTGAAAATCTTTATGAATTAACCACTAAAGTTTATTTCTCGGGACTTCCCTGGCAGTCCAGTGGTTAGGACTTCACCTTCCAGTGCAGGGGGTGCGTGTTCGATCCCTGGCCAGGGAGCTAAGATCCCACAGGCCTCTCTGCCAAAACTAAAGCAATGCTGTAACAAATTCAGTAAAAGCTTTAAAAATGGTCCATATCATAAAAATGATAAATTAGATGTGAATCTTAAAAAAAATAGTTAATTCCTCATCCTCAATGCAGTTTTGATCCCAGTAAGTCAGTTCAGTCACTCAGTCGTGTCCGTCTCTTTGTGACCCCATGAACCGCAGCACGCCAGGCCTCCCTGTCCATCACCAACTCCTGGAGTCCACCCAAACCCGTGTCCATTGAGTTGGTGATGCCATCCAGCCATCTCATCCTCTGTCGTCCCCTTCTCCTCCCAGTCTTTCCCAGCATCAGGATCTTTTTCAGTGAGTCAGCTCTTCGCATCAGGTGGCCAAAGTATTGGAGTTTCAGCTTCAACATCAGTCCTTCCAATAAACACCCAGGACTGATCTCCTTTAGGATGGACTGGTAGGATCTCCTTGCAGTCCAAGGGACTCTCAAGAGTCTTCTCCAACACCACAGTTCAAAAGCATCA